>CANTUR010000157.1:6845000-8045000 GCA_947683625.1 Mallotus nudiflorus | reverse complement strand
GATCTCCACGAGAAATACTGGTCAATCGAAGACGATAGCTCAAACGAAGAGGCTCTGGACAGAATCTCCTCATGAATCGCTCTCGAAACTGAGCCCAGGTCATCGTCATCATAAAGGGCTGGATCATCTGAATGAACCAATCTAGATCTGGTCCCTCGACAGACAACTCAACAATCACCCAGATGGAATCGTAACCATCCTTGGAGTGAGGTAAACCAACCACAAAATCTATAACAATCCTTTCCCACTTCCACTCAGGAATAGAAAGAGGTTGAAGCTTCCCAGAAGGCTTGTTCAGCTTTCATCTACTGACATGTCAAACACTTAACAACATAATAAGCTACATCTTTCTTCAATCCAGCCCACCAGTACAAATCTCTGATACTGTGGTACATCTTAATGATACTTGGATGTACACTGTAAGCTGTAGAATGTGCTTCCTCAAGGATCTCTTCTCTCAAATTATCCACATCAGGAACACACAATCTATAACTGATCCATAAAACACCATCATCATCAAGTGTGAAATCAGTGAACTTCCCTGCTCGAACATTCTCTGCAAGCTCTTCTAGAATAGGATCTCAGCTCTGAGCTGCTTTAATCCTATCTCTTAACATAGATCGCATATTAAACTGAGCTAGCAGTCCACCAGATCTACTCACCTTCATCATCAGACCTTGATCCACCAACTGATGCAACTCTTGAATCAACAATCTTCTCTCCACACTAATGTAAGCAAGACTACATGAGGACTTCCTACTCAAGGCATCTACTACCACATTAGCCTTGCCTGGATGATAAAGGATCTCACAGTCATAAAATTTCAACAGTTTCAACCATCTCCTCTACCTCAGATTCAAATCTCTTTGCTAGAAAATGTACTTAAGGCTCTTGTGATCATTAAAAATCTCACAAGTCGCCCTGTATAGATAATGCCTCCAGATCTTGAGAGCAAAGATCACTACAGCCATCTCTAGGTTATGGCTAGGATAATTTTGTTCATGCTTCTTCAACTGCCTCGAAGCATAAGCTATCACCCTACTATTCTACATCAACACATAACCTAGGCCAACTTTAAAGGCATCATAATACACAGTGAACTTGTCTACTCCATTAGGCAAAGCCAAAACTGGAGCTGTGGTCAACTTCTCCTTCACCAACTAGAAACTGTTCTCACAAGCATCTGACCACTCAAACTTCATATTCTTCTGAGTCAAGCGAGTCATAGGAGCTGCAATTCTAAAAAAATCTTATACAAACCTCCTATAATACCTAGCTAGACCTAGAAAACTATGAATCTCTGAAACTGAAGTTGGTCTAGGCCACTCTGACATTGCCTCAATCTTATGTGGATCAACCTGAATATCATCTTCAGACACCACGTGTCCAAGGAATGTAACACTCTCCAACCAAAAATCACACTTTGAGAATTTAGCATAAAGCTGACGTTCTCTCAATGTCTGTAGTACTGTCCTCAAGTGACATACATGCTCTTCCATGCTCTTCGAATACACCAGTATATCATCAATGAAGACTACTACAAACTAATCCGCATATATTCTGAATACCCTGTTCATCAAATCCATGAAAGCTGCTAGGGAGTTATCCAATCCGAAGGACAACACCAAAAACTTATTATGTCCATAACGAGTGCAGAATGTCATTTTAAGAACATCGGCTTCACTGATCCGTAACTAATGATAATCCGATCTCAAATCAATCTTAGAAAAGAACTGTGCACCTCAAACAAAGACACAGGTGTTAGTGATATCATTAGGTCAATCATTTGTGATTATGTATTGACTTTCTTATTTTATTAATAAAGAGGTATTTCATTATCATTTGATTTTATGATAATTATATGAATGGTTAATTCTTACTAAGGCCATCAAGTATATGACTTGATAGTAAAATCCTTAGATTAAAATAAGAGTTCTATTCTAATTATCCCTAGCCATTTATACATATTAAAGTATTAAGGCTAGTATAAAGTTGACTGATGGTTATATTTTACTAATCATGAATATGAGATATTAAGTAAACTCATAGGTACATAATGAGAGATCATGTACTGGATTGACCCACTATGAAAATACTACATAGATTATTATCATAAGTATTTCTCATGACAGTAATTTTATTTCGATCCTTTGACCTTGAAATCATTATGGATTTCTACATAGCTATTTTATGTTTTGACACATTCTAACATTGTCTTTAACCAGACGATTAAATAGGATGTTGGATATGAAATTCGTTATGTGAGGAATGTGAGTGATTCAGAAGGAATTTATCCCTTATTAATATGAGAAAGATATCTATAGGCCCCTTAATGAGATAGACTGAAGGAAAATGTATGGCCATGCTGAAATGAATTGATAAAGAGTTATCATTTTTCAGTCTACTTGGAATTAAGTCATAATATTAAACTATATAAGGATGACATTCTATGCCTTATGTTCAATTAGGATATCATGTGATAAAGGGATAATAAATTCACTGTAATTAGGTTATGTCGGATTATTGACTTCACATGACATGGGTAGCCATAATGTCTTGCTAGAGGCCACTTATGACTTGTAGGCCTAAATAGAGATTTAGGCCCACTGCCAATGTTATGTGAACCTACAGGGTCACACACTTAGAATAAGCCCAAAACAAATTTGGGTTTAATAAGCCCAAAATAAACTCAGTGGAAATAATAATTAAAGTTTTTTATTTATTTATTTGTTTGTTTGTTTATTTATTTAAGATAAATGTTATTTTAAATAAACAAATAAGATATTATTTCTGATTTATTTTTTAAACAAAATCAGAATATAATAAATGGAAGTTACCAAAAGGTCATTGGTAGGTGAAACCCTAATTTGGAGTCTATAAATATGTTATATTCTCTAGGGTTTAACACACTTGTTTTTCCTGCCTCCAAATTTGTTTTCTTTCTTCTTAGAAAATAAAGACAGAGTTTTTCTTTTATTCTTGATTTGTGAGACAATCAAGAAAGTTGCTAGCACACACTCCAATTCGTTTTGTGAAGGGTTGTTCGTGTGGATACCTATAGAGGACGCATCCTTTTAGAGACGTTTAGATCCGAACAACCAAAGCAAAAAGGCTTGAGGTAAGGTGTCACCAGTGTGAACCTCCTCTCATCCTTCCAGAAAATCTAGCTTCTTCTGCGTCTTGGTGAGATTCTTGAAACCCTAGATTTAATCTAGTCGAATTACATGGATCCAGGTTTGGGAACGTGATAAATTTTTAATTTTTTCGCTGCGTTTGTATCACGGAACCCAACAACAGGGTCTGACAAAACTCTTGTCCAACAGATCTTGTAATTGCTCCTTCAGCTCTGCAAGAGCCATTCTGTACAACTGCGTCGAAATAGGAGCTATATCAAAAACCACATCGATACAAAATTCAATCTCTATAAGGTGGTAAACCTGGCAACTCACAAGCTACAGGGACATCTAAAATAAAGGTCTTCTCCACTATGTATTCTTGACTAGAGCCAAGTTTCCCTTATAACTTTTTCTCAACATCTTCCTAGTAGTGATAACGGAGCTAAAATTCTGAGGTGCAGAACTCTTGTCACCCACAAACTTAAACTCTTCTTTATCAGGAATTCTGAAAATCACCTCTTTACTCCGACAATCAACTACTGCATAGTGCTGAAACAAACATTCCATTCTCCATGTCTCATCAAAATCCATTACACCCAAAAGACTGAATTTATGAATAACTCTCTGAATTTCAGTTCTCAGTTTGGATGCCAATATATACCGAGCTTAATCTTGCAACACACAATTCTACCAATCTCCTTTTATACTATATCACATTTGCAACATGACGTGATAGATTGAAGAGTTCATGAGTATTCTTCTCAATTGTCCGCTTTACTCTTACTCTGAGCAATAGTTGTCACGGGTAATTATCCCTCCTTAAAAGTGGATGGAAGTATCTTAAAAATCACTCTTAACTCCAATCATGATACAATAGTCACTTAAAATTAATTTGACTGTATGCACAATCTTACCCTACATCCAAAACTGATAACTTCACCATCAAAGAGTACGAAAGTGATTCGTCTTCATTAGTCATCTTCCAATTCCTTCATTCAAGCATAATAAAAACCATTGTCATGCTTGGTTAAGTGCTATCAAGTTCATATTAACCTTGGCTATCCTAGCCATAAATGTTGCAAGTTTGAGTTCAAAGGGCTGCTTGTACCTCTTAATAACTACTTCAGCCTTTGAGTTACAGTTGCCTCAGACCTACCCCTATACTAGATAGGTGTAGTAGGGCTGAAACTATAACCACAACCTTAACTCGAAAAGACTGCATATCAATATTGTCTCTACAGAAGAAGCAGTTCGCATTCACCTCGCTGAAAGGACATGGAAATTAATAAGATTCAAAACACGAAATATACACAGAACTGACATATCCTTAGTTCTCTGCTAAAATAGGAGTTACATCTGTTGTACAATCAAAGGTATCGACATTGCACCTTATGAAACTTTTATTGCATGAGCAGCATCATCGCAATGCTGAGCCACAGGCTCCTCATTTTATTGTTCCCACTGTCTACGACGATCACCTGGCCTTTTAAATCCAACTCTACCCCTACGCCTAACAGGCTATACAGGGGGTAGAACCTCATGCTCAAGAGACTATTTGTCATTGGTCTCATCGACCAATGGAGCGACTCACGCTCACGGCATTCAGAAAATAATAAAAATAAAATAAGTAATCCAAACAATCACAAACAACAACAGACACTCTAACAGTTACGCGGAATTCCTAATGCAAGGAAAACTTTTCAAGACATGATTGAACCTAATTTAACTGTAGTAGTACCAAAGATAACGCAACTCTAAAAACCTACATCACAATACTAAACCTAGGCTCTGATACTAACTTTGTCACGACCCAAACTGGGACCCATGACCGGCGCTAGGGAATGGGAATTCTTTCGAATCTGGAACCTGTAGCAAGCCTTAAAAGAAAAGCATACAATAAAATATAATAAATCAATATGCAACATAACTAAAATCTCAAGTCAATATAATAAAAATAATCTCTTTCATATCATAATAATAAAATATTAATACATTATTCAGAGAAGGGCCTCTGAATTAAAAATCACGTACAATAAATATAAATACAACTCACTACTGATACAAAATATGACTACTGCAGTTTTCTAGAGTACAATATAAAATTAAGTAGATAATTTACATAAAAGAGCCGGGGTGGAAGAAATCCGACAAATAGGTCTACTGTTGAGGTCTGAAGAAGAAGACTCTCGTGTAAAAATGTCAACTAAGGGGAGTCAGACCTCACTGAGTGAATTGTTATAATATATGTACATGCATCTCCTATACGTCAAATGCAATCAAACATTTGCATATAATAATATATATATACAATCAATTCACACAGATGCTGAAAATCACTTATTTAATAATACTAAAAAATCAAAGATTTATGAAGGATTAAATAGAACCTTATTTAATCGCAACCTCAATCAACAATAACATCACTCTAGCCATACAAGCTCACTTAATTTCAAATAAATTCACTTAATCCATATGGACAGTAGACTGGCCCTGAGACACTAAATCAACCGAGCTCCACAGTCTGATTGTCAGTATGATTGGCCCTAAGACACTTGGTCAGCCTAGCTCCAACAATCACACTATCAATCATATCACAACTCAATCATCAATCAATCAGTCTCAATTAAATCATAATACCACAAATGATTCTCACTCAACCCTAAATCTATCGCACCGGTACGTATACGGTCCTAGTGCTGCCCACTAGGTAGCACATTCTATCGATATCTTTCATTTAAAATAAAACATTCATACAAGAAAATAATTAATGCATAATGTCATTCGTAATAACAAAATAAACCATATATATACCAGAAATATATCTAAAATAAACTAAGTATATTTCAAGTATATATATGTCAAATAAATTCAAAATAAATCATAAAAGATACCGAATGTAAACCAACAATATACTAAAAACATGTTAAGTTTAAATCAATAATAAAACATGCATTTATTTAGAAGTATATCAAAAATATACTAAAAATATACCTAAAGTATACTAAACAGTTTAATAAAATAATTTATGAATAAATACAATTAAAACATGTATATGTGCTAAAACATGCATCTTAAATGTAATGTACATATAAAATAACAAATCACAGGTTTGCGCTTCTTGAGACTGGTCCGACAGGCCTAGTCCACTAGGCCTCAGTCTTAGCGTAACTAAACAAATAAAATAAATACATAAATCAGAATAAACTTCTAACTTAAGCTCTATAGAGACTCGATCTAAGATTACAGAACACATAATTGACTCAATGTCACGTTTTACGAGAATTCTATGAAAAATTTGGCAGAACCTTCTCTGTAAAATGAACATCTTTCTACTAAAAAGTAGAGTCAGTCCTATAAGCAAAACACACTTCGAAACACATAATTCACACAATCCTCGGTTGAGATCCCGAACTACACAATTTTTCCAACCGAAGTCTACAATTCACCAAAATCCAAATAATATAATAAATATACTAAAAATCAATAATTTACACAAATATCCTCAAATAGAAAAATATTACATATTTAATATTAAAACACCAGAAATAATTATTTTCTTAATAATTACGTAAAAATTCCAAAATAATAATATAATATTATTAAAAATCTAATTTCTCGATAATTCAATATAAATTAATAAAAATTCACTTTATATATTCAAATAACTAAAATAGCCTAAATACATATTAAAAATTACTAAAAACCCATTTATTACCAAAATAATAAATAATATATAATTTGAAAACATTTTTTGAAAATTAGTATTAATTAGTAAATAATTTGTAAAAATCATTTTAGTACCTTAAATAATTAAAAAACCAACTAAAACATAATATTTAACTATAATCTTAACAAAATTACATATTTAACCCTATAATACAAAAATACACATATTATACTAATATTACTCAAAAATTCTATAAAAATTATATAAATGCATCAAAATAATTTTCTCAACATATATATTACTAATATTAACTAAAACACATTATTAAACAATAATTTCAACAAAAACTCAAATATAACCTAATTTTCTAATATTGACATAAACTAAAAATATTTATAAAAATTACATAAAAATCACAAAAATTATAATCTCATCACTAAAATAAATAATAACCCATAAAAACACTAAATCAACAAATTTTATAATTAACTAAATTAATTTACGAAAATTAACTAAATAATAATAAAATATTCAAAAATTCACAAAAATTAAAATAAATTCCAAAAATTAAAACAAAAATATTTCCATGAAGGTCAAGCTACTAGGAACAACTTTTCTTAAGGTGGATTAACCGAATCATTCAAGATCAACCTAAAAAAAATTGAAAAACCCTAATGTTCAAAAATTAAAAATCATTAAAACTCACAAATGAGGAAGATTGAACTTGAACTTGAACCAAGCTAGGATTCGACCTCCAGGAGTCGAACGGCACCAGAATGGCTCAGTTTGGTGGTCGAAAAACGATCGACGGCGAGAAGCTTCACCAATTGCTGCTGCCGTTTCTACCATCTCCGGTGAGCTGCTGGCTGTCGGATGGCATCGGGGAGGAAGAGGGAAGAAGAAGGAAGAGGTTGGCGGCAGCAAGAGGCGGTCCGACGTGAAAAACAGGGAGGGTGGGGGTACGGTTTGCGCAAAGAAGAAAGGGAGAAGGAAGCTGCGTTTTGTTTGTTCTGTGTTTGTATGTTTGTATGTATATATTAAACTTAATAATATAATATAATATAATAAAACTTTATATTATAGTATTATACAATATAACATTAAATCTCCACCACATAATAAATAAATACCCCATATATATATATATATATATATATATATATAATCACACATATAATATACATAACATAAATTGACATTAAATAATAATAACACTAATGAATTAGTTTAACAATAATACAAATAATGAAATAATTTAATAATAAAATAAATAGTGTAAGTTGATAAAAATAATAGTAGAAATAATGATGCACTAAACTAAATATTATTAAATAATATTATCCGAACATATAAATATACACAATAAAATTTAAATGTCTAAAATAATAAGTTCAAAATAAAAATATTTACGTAGAAAATTTAATTAAATATAAAATAACAGTAATTAATCACAAAATAATTAAATAATTAAATTTAACTTTTAAATTTATTAACACTGCATATCTCGTTATAAAATAAAATAATTTAAAAATATGGATCATAACAGTATGGTGTTTGATTAGCTGCATTTATTTATCACTTTTTTACCTTTTCAATTCAGAAATTAACTCCATAAATAAGAGAATGATATGAACCTTTTATAATGGTTACGTTGATACAATTAATACAAAGAAATGACAATTTTTGTTTTTTTTTTTTCTTTTTAACGTTTGGGCACAACTATGAAATATATCTTTAAGCCCGTACTATACATAAACTAATCATTGCTGGCATTGGATGGGACTATGAAGAGATAACGTACTGATTATTGTTATACTCCATATATAAGTATTGTTATACTCCATATAAGTGGGGTTCGAATCCTAACCTCATTTAAGCGATAATTTATTGATTCATATTTTTTAATGGGTATGGCATGATTCAATTATCTTCTTGATGCAAATGCCACAAAGCCTAACTTATTTATTTATTTATTATTTTGCCAAATTTTTTCTTCATTTCCTTCCCTGGAGATGTGCAGAAGTTGTAATTGGGAACTGAAGTAGCATATGCAAAGCTTATATTCTTTTGTATTCATTTGTATCAATTACAAATCGCCTTATAAGCATTAAGTATTAACTTACATTGCAGTTTAAAAAAATTGAAAATATATATAATTTTAAAAATTTTAATAAATTTAGTTTAATAATTTAATTGATTAAAAATAAAATTATAACAACTTAATAAAAATTTTAAAATTATAAAGAATAAATTGGATATTTTTTCATAAATTATCAGTATTTATAATTCACTGAATTAATAAATTCTTTTTAATTTTAAAATATTATCTATTTAAATAAATAGTATCATTAATGATCATTTAATTATATTTCTCTATTAAATTCCTTAAATAATAATAATAACAATAAATATTTTGAGTTAGTATTTTTGTATTTTTCTTTTTCGTTCCAAATTTTTTATTTTTTATATTTAGTTTAGTTTTTTGTTTTTTCTTAAATATGATCATCCTATTATTTTTTATTGAAATTAATTTTTTTTTTAAGAAAAATCTGAGAGAAATGCGTTGTTGGTATAAATACATTTTTTTTACTTTTAATAATTTACAAAAACGATCCTAATAAGTATCAAGGTGTATCCACCATATTTCGCACAGAAATATATCAATTATGTAAAAATATATCCGTGCAACCAAAGTCAAATTAAATTTATAAAAACAACCGAATAGTGTGCAAGTCATAATGCATTACTCCTTAAGCATATGATGTAAAAAAACATATGTGAACTCATGACAACATATCCTCCTGGTTGCATAGCTACTTCAATCAATATCACTTTTATTATCATCATTAATGAAAAAAAAAAAATCAATTTTTATCATCATTAATGAAACTTTGTGAACATAAAATAATTATATAAAAAAAAATATATGAACTCATGACATTGATCCTCCTGGACTAGCTACTTGAGTCAACATGTTATTTGAAAGAAATACCGTTTTCTGTATAATAATTATTAGATGAAAATAAATAAAAAGAAAGCAAAAAATAGAAAAAAAATAATGTGGGACGACCGATCTAATAAATGATTGGTGATTATCAAAATGAAAAGTTTTTTATAAACAAACTTAGAGATAAAAGAGGGAAGAGACCGCTAGAGTTTTTTGAATGGTAATTGTGAAATTAAATTTTTATTGCAAACATTATCATATTTTAGTTCGTTAATTTTTTCAGAAGTAAATATTTACAAAATTTTAATTTTAATTTTTTTTTAAAATTCTAGTTCCATCAAATAAATTAAACATAATTAGTATATCAGAGCGATGGAAATAGGTTGCATTTTTGTGATTATTCAGCCCTATTTGATTGAGTACACATTTCTCTAATAAAAGTAGTCATGAATTCACATAATGTGCGGACTTTAAATAATATATATATTTTAATATAATTATAAAATAATTTTAATAAATTTAAAATTATAAATTAATTAATTATGAAAGTGAAAATTTAGAAAGGTATTATAACAATTTTATTTAAAAATATATATATTTTTTTAATATGTATAGTAATAATATTAATTGGAGAAATATAATAAAAAATAAAAAATAATTGATAAATTACATATTTTTACTTTCGTTAAATAAAAGAAAAAATATGTTTTTAATTGCATAAAATGTGGATGTTTTAATTAGAATAAAAGACATAATTTCTAATGAAAAATAAGAGTAGTATTTTAGATGTAGTATAATTAAAATGTTTTATATAAAATAAAATATATATTTTAAAATAAGAATTTTTATAAAGAGAAAAATGTAATTAATTAAATTAAAAATAAAATATATTACATTAATTTTGTTTTTTTTTTAATTTTTATTGCCATTATTGTTGCATATAATACAATTTATTTTGACACTGTTAAATCACTATTGGAGCATGTATAATAGTTAAGAAATTTTTAAAAATAGAATTTCTAAGTGTCTAGAAAAAATGATAGAGTGATTTAAAATAAAAAATATATATGTATTATATAAAAATTTTTAGAATTTGAGTAGTATTAGAATATATATAATAGTGTTTCAGTTAAAAAATAACATTAAAAAACTATAATAAATATTTTATTTTTAATAAAAATCAGAATTTTTAAGAATTTGACACATTAACTTTTGGAGTTAATAATCAAATATTAAGTTAGAAACTTGTCAAATTTTTTGTTTAATAACTTTAAGGCTCAATATTTAATATATATAAATAGTTTATATTGATGTTTTGTTGTGAAAATTTGGATAAATAAAATATAACCAATATATACTCTAATAATATCTTTTATAGTTACAGAAAAAACAATACAGAGCGAATGAGCGATAACATAAAAGTATGATGATTAATATCATTTCTGATATATAGTAGGCGTATTATTTAGCCAAGATTGTTTACCCAGATTATCTAGAAATATTGATGGGTTGATAAGGAAGTAGTTATTTATGGTTGGGGAGGTTTTTCATCAAACACTTGTGATACTGTTAAATTGTTCAATAAATATCACCTATTAGTTTCCTCCAATAATTCAATAACTGAAAAAAATATCAATTGGTTTTCTTCATTAATCTACCAACAATTGTAAAACATTTATCATATAATTTCCTCCAACGAATATTATGATATATCATAATGTCACAAATGTCTGATTGATAACTTTCGTCATAAAAATCAAGTGATAATGCAGATCAAGAGGTTTTGTCACTAGAAGTTCTCATGGGCAATTTCTGAATAGATTTTTGGGTTGCAGGATTTACTACGACACTTAATTGATACGAGCAGCATATCCTTTTAGCTTGCTTGAGTGATGACGAGAAAATATGAAGTTGTTGGTCCTGTTCTAATAATCCCCAAACACAATATTCAGCACCAGTTTTAGTTGTGATAAAGCTCCATGTGCCACTTAATTAGCAGCATTTATTTGTCAAGTCACTTCAGAAATTAACTACATAAATAAGAGCAGCATTGGCATGATATTAAACCTTTTATAATGGCTACTTTGATACAATTTACACAGCTTCTTGATTAGAAATTACACCCCATACCTAAACTATCATTGTATCAAGCTGCTTTAAACAGGGAGTAATTACATTTTTCTATAATTTCCTGACAGACGATGAACATTGAATACTTCAAGTGTACATTGATTTGAAACCTTCTGTTAGAGGGACAACTTTCGCTGATACCTTGGATTGCAATTTCAATACAGCTTGACGAATGTCCTGCAATTAACAAGTAACCACAGTACTCGTGAAACTGATTATTTACTCAACTTGCACAACCTATACGATCCAAACCGCCCAATCTGCAATTCTTATACGATGGGAAATTTTTTGGGTGAATAATGTGCATATACTTGGCAACCAGAACAGCACGACTAAAATCTGAGTCTTTTTTTTTTGTCCTATTAAACCCTGAATTCTAAAATCAAATTATTAATTTCAATTATGCATTTTGCATCATTCAAGTATCTTCTTGATGCAGATCGCTTAAAGCCTAATTTAGAAGTCTCTATTCAATAAACACTGACTAAACCATATGATGAATCTTTTATTCTTTTCTTTTCCTTCATTGGGCTTGGATGATAAACAATATGCAGAAGTTAACTCTATTCATGGCACGCTGCCCAGTAAAATCAACTTTGGTAAAGATTTATTGCATGAAAGGCTCACAACCTTATATGTAAACTGGGAATTCCCTGAAGTAGCATAGGCAAAGCATCCTTATTGGATGTCAATTTAAATATGATGAAAGTATGTAATATTTTCCAAGTATAACTAGCGGACAACTTAATTCAATTTCAATGCTCACCTCTATGCTGTAACGAGAAGAGAAATGAGTCAACAAAACAGATTTATTCCGAATCCATTCAGCATTTTCGATAATCTGCAAAGAACAAAAACCTACTTTAATTGCAAAATACATCAACAAAACATTTTGTAAGGTCAAATTCTCAGCAGTTAAAGGTATCATAAAATGTGGGAGAATCAGCAATTCTTATACCTCAAGCAAATGTGTATGACCATGTTTATGAGCATGTTCAATGCTAAAACCTTCATCCAGGAAAGTTGCCTGTCAAAACAAAACACAAATTAATAGCAGGGTTAATGTCCAGCATCAGATCACAGTAACATGAGGGGAGGCAATTTCTTCCAAGAAATGCTTGAATATATTCTTTCCCCAAACAGATAGAAGATCATCTTGGAATCAATCCATCTACATTAGACTTACAGTCTTGGATTGATACCAAGTACGTCTAAGAACACAGAAAACAAGCTCATTTCCATCTCAAGTAAAGAAGTTAATCAATTTTAGCCAAAAAGACATTTCACATGGAAAGGAATATCTTTATTATATACCTCAGTTATGAGAATCTTTGCTCTCAATGCATCTGCATTGCGTGGATCAAGCATATACTCTGCTGTGGTATCTCCAGTAAAAGCTACTTCTGGGGACAACATTAAATCTGTAATCTGAAAAGGAAAATGTACAGATGAATCAATATTTATAATCAGAAATTTCAATTGAAGACCCCTGATAAAAATTTACATACCTCAACACCAGATTTCTTCAATTTCTCAATTTGTTTCCCCTTGAGATGCATGTATTGTTTCTTCAACTTCTTTCTAACAGAATATATGACATAACCCTGCAGAAAAGCAAGGACATTTACATTCTTAGTCTAAAATCATCAACCATTATAACAATGTCATTGGATATGAGACATATCTTGCAGTCTGTACCACCTTTAACCTGAAGCAGTATAAATGGGCAGATGAAAAAGCCCCACACCTTTATCAATAATTTATTTTCTGCAAGCTTTCTCTTCAAACTAAGGAATTCTAAATGGCCCAGGTATTTATATTTCATTTCCCCTATGTGCATCTATTACTCATCTGAAAGCAATAACAAACATACCTGGCTAGGTATTACATGTTGGGTTTTAAATGGTCTGACCACAATATCATTCCGCAATTCATATGTTTCACCTGAATTTAAACTTTTGAAGTTAATTACAAAATAAACACAAACAGATATCATACACAATCAAAACTTAAAAACAAATCAAAGGCCAAGATTAAACATACCAACATCCAATGCAACTAATTCAAGATTCAATTCCACTTGCCCCATAGACCTATGAATATCAAGCAGCTTCTCTACATCCTCTTTGATACAAGGAGGCACAAACACTGTTGCAGGCTTTAAGTTGTACAAACCACGACTCGCCAGATACATTGGTAACCCACCCTGAACATGTACAACACAAAATGAACTTTTCACATTAGCATTTTAAACCCAAATATTATACCCCAGAAGCTCAAAACGCAATGATAACAAGTTCAACCAAAACTTACATATTTAAAATTCTGTTGGCCTATTCTACCTATATTTTAACATTTCGAAAGCCAAATGTCACACCCAGAAACTCAAAACACCAAAATATAACAACTTCAACAATAACTGTTTATCTCTATTATAACATGTTGAGAGCTAAAAGTCACACCCAGAAACTCAAAACACACAAAATTAGCAACTTTAACAATAACTAATCTCGAAATTTAAAGTCTGTACCATATCAATATGCAGACAAGAAGGAAAGAATCTTTTACTCACAATGTGATCAAGATGGGCATGAGTTATGAACAGAAAATTCTGATGAATAGCTCTAGGAGGACATCTACCAATATCAAAAGCACACTTGAATTCAGGTATAATTAAACAGGTTTCTTGGCCGCCAACTGAGAGTCCTTCAATTGTATAACCTTCCAAGTCGATACCTTTACGGACAACCGCAGCACGGGCCTTTCTGTACTCTTCTTCTTCCTCAATTACACGGCCAATTGCTGATAAGTAGCCAGTGGAGTTGAGAGACGTTTGGTTTATGGGTTTCTTGACATGGGTTTGGAGAGGAAGCTGATGGTGGGGGGTTGTTGTCGATGTGAATTTGTGAGAAATGGGTTGATTGAATGTGAAAAGTGATGGGATTTTGGGGGGTGAAATGGACAGTGAAGTTTGCATTTTGAGAATTGAAAGTCGGGTAAAGATTTTGCATTAAAAACAGAGGGTTTAACAGAGGTTCTCTCTTTTATCTTTGCTGCATCAGCTTTGTCTAACAGATATTAGCTTTTAGCCCAGCAAATCCAGTTTTCCTGGAGATGAAACGGTACGTTTTAGCTTGCTGCTTCCATTTTGGCATTGTAGCAATTTGCCCCCTGAAGAAATTAACTTTCTCACCAAATATTTCACGAACTTGGCAAATTTGGCTAGATTAGCTTTTGAGAAAAATCTAGTTCATTCCAAAACAATTTATTTTAACTACTTCACCCACAACATTTATGCATTCACTAATTTGATCCGCTTTATCAAATTTTAAAACATGTAAGATATGAAATAGTAAAAATTAAAATTAAATTTTATTTTATACAAATTATATTCAGATTAAAAATAAATAAAATATAAAATTAAAATGTGAATAAAAATAAAAGATTGAGAATATAAAAAATTTCAACTACATGTAAATTAGAATATATTATTTTTAAAAATTTTAATTTTTCAATTTATTAAAATTAAATTATATATTCACCTAAATGAAATATAAAAAATTTAAAATTTTCTTAATTTTTAAAAAATTGACAATTTAATTTTTAAAATTATGTATCTTATATATTTTTAAGATTGATATAAATTTATTAAATATTTTGAGTGAATTAATTAAAAATAATAATTTTCAGCAAATTTAATTTTATTATTTTATAAAAAAAAAACACATCTTCCACACTTTGTCATGTGGATAGGTTACATCATAAATTTTATCTAATTCACTCAAAATATTTTAAAAATTAGTAATTATATTCAATTTATATCACAGTTAAAAATATATATAATTAGTAAATTTAATAATGAAATTTTTATTTTAATTTTAAATTTCTTTCAATTTCTTTAAGTTGAATATATGATCTAAATTAAATTAAATTAAATTAAATATTTTAAAAATTAAAATTCTAAAAATAGTATTATATGATTGATTTGTAGTTAAATTTTTTTATGTTCTCAAGTTTTACTCACATACTTTTTATATCTTTTAATATCTATATATCTAAAGAGTTAAAAATTTAATAATTTTTAAAACCACATTGATAGTTATTTAATTATATATATGAGCATTATTTGATCGTAATTAAAAAGATAATAGTGTAACTTAATTTTTTTAATTTTTAATTTAAAAAATAATTGATCATTTTAATTTAATTTATAAAAAAATTTAAAAATTATAATCTTTCTATATTTTTTTATATTTGTTTATAATATATTTTTTAAAATGAATATGAACTCCTAAAAATAAAATTTTAATTTTCATTAAATCATCTCTTTTATATTTTAAAATTTGATAAATTGGACCGAATTAGTCAATAAATTTATTTGAGGTGAATTAGTTAAAAAATGTTATTTTGGATTAAACTGAATTTTTGTAAAAAGCTAATTTGAAGTAATTGGCCAAATGTGCTAAGTTGATGGGATAACTGGCCAAAAAGTTAATTTTTGAGTTAATTAATTATCGTGTTCAAGTTTAGGGGGCAAATTCCTACTTTGGCTGCATTGTATAATTTATATTTTAGCTATTATTGTACACATCTATAAAGAGTCAAATCAAACTCAACTTTAATTAGTTTAAATTTCGTTCGTTTATAAATGAGTTGAATTCTAATTTAGTATTCACGAACTGTTTATAAAATTAAATGAGTTTAAAATAATGTTAAAAATATAAAATATAAATTAAAATTATTTACTAAAGATTAAAATAATCTATTTACTAAATAAATTAGAATATTTTTATAATTTTATTTATAATATTTTTTAGATATTTTTATGTTTATTATGAATAAAAATTTATAAATACTATATATCTAATATCAAGTTTTTAATATATAAAAATTATAAGCTAACTCATTAATTTTTGTTCAAACTTGTTCACAAGCCAAATTTTGCATGACTTGAACTTCACTTGTTTATTAAAGGAACTTCAATATATAAGTTCAAACAATCTTTTACTCAATCGAGTTTTAAGTAGTTCACGAGCAGTTTAACTCATTTATAACCTTAATTATGATCAAAATCAGTCCAAGTAAGGAATTATGGATTTAAATGGGAGATTAAACTATAATTAATAAAAAAAATATGTATAGGCTCTTGCTACGTTACAAATGTTTGTATTTATACAAATGAAATTATAACCGTTAGATTAATTTTTATTTAATTACAACTATTGATTATTCTTTTGTATCAATACTCATAATATGCATTAATGACTATGATTAAATAAATATTAATCTAACGGTTTTAATTTCATTTGCATAGATACACATGTTTGTACCAAAAAATATTCAAAAAATATAATATATTCATTATTAAGTATAACAAATTGTTAACTTACAATAGTGTTCATAATATTATTACCAGTTAAGTTTAAATTATCAATTTTAATATAGCGTTTAATACATTATTAGAAATAAATTAGTTTATTATGAATAAAAATAAAAATAATAAAATTAAATAATAAAATTATTTTGTTAATAATTAAAATATTTTAGTAATATAATAATATTCAATACGGGCTCTTATTACTATACAAATGTTTGGATTTATACAAATAAAATTAGAATTATTAAATTAATTTTTATTTAATTATAACTATTGATTATTTCCTAAAGAAATAACATTTAACATAGAAAATGTCCAATTTAGCCTCTAATGTATGTTATAAGGCTCAATTAAGTCCTTGACCTATTTTTGGCCCGAAAACACACCTTACACTATATAATCTGGTCATTTAGCCTCAGCTAAGAGATTTGACATCTAAAAAAATTACAAACGATTTGACATCTAAAAAAATTACAAATAGTCCCCAAAATTATTTTTGTATCAAAATATTTCAACCTTTAAATTTCAGTAGATAAAATTATTCTTAATTTTTATACTAATAATATCTAATAAAATATACTTTTGAAAAAATTATCCGTTCTATCATGAACTTTAAGTCAATTATTAAATAAATTCTACTTTTAAAATCATTTTAATTTGCTTCTTTAATTATATAAACTGTACCAATTCTATCCAATTTTATTTATAGGGTCTAATTATAATATTTAAAATTACTTTTAGATCCCTATAAAATAAAAATTACTTTTAGATCCTTATAAAGGATCTAATTGTAATTTTAAAAATTCATTTTTTTTAAATTTTAAAAATATTTTCATGTTTTAATTTTAACATTTTTTGAAATAAATTTTAAAATTTTTTGCATAAAATTTGTTATGTATCAATTAAAAATAATAAGAAAAGGTGATGACTTGTAAATCAATTTATGTCAAGAATAACAAAATTAGAATTTAAAAAATCTTCTTCCATTTTATTTTTTTATAAGAAAATAAGGATAAAAAATTTAATAAGTGTCAAATTTATTTACCTAAAGTAATTTTTTAAAAATATAATTAGGTTATTCACACAAAATGTGATAGAATTAGCACAACTCATAAAGTTGAATGAGCAATTGAAATAACTTTTAAAGTAGGATTCAATTGATAATTGGCTCAAAATTTAGGATAGAATGGATGGTTTTTCCTATACTTTTTAGAAAATATTTAATATTGAAATTTTTAAGTGTTAGTTTAGTTAAAATAAATAACTATGTATTATTTTTTAATATATAAAAAATTAAATATTGAGAGAACAAACATTCCTCTTTCCTCATCCTCTCTATCCTATTTGTCAATATTTTTTTTTAATTTTTAATTTTAATTAACTACTTTAAAATGATATATATATATATATATATATACTTTGAAAATTTTGTTTCACTTGGATTTACAATTTTATTTTTAATTTAATTAATTTAGATTATGCTACTAGTTTAGTTTAGAGAGATTGATAATTAAATAAAATAATTCCTTAAAATTATACTATTAATAAAAAAAAATTAAGGTGAATTTTGTCTATTGAAATTTAAAACATGAAATATTTTGATAGAAAAACAACTTCAGGGACTAGTTTATAATTTTCATGAATGTCAAACCTTTTATAAGGGGCTAAATGACCGGATTAAATAATGTTAGGTGTGTTTGTGAGTCCAAAATAGATTAGGGGTTTAACCTAGACTATATATTAGAGGCTAAATTAAACCTTTTTCCTTTAAAATAATTACGAAGAAGTCCCTAAAATATTTTTCTATCAAAGTATTCTAAGTTTTTATTATTAATACACAAAATTATCTTACTTTTATAATTAATAATTATTAATAATACTATTTTACCTAATGACCAACTTTTTTAAAATTAAATTACAAGTGAAAGCAAAAATAATTAAATTAAAATTTATATTTAAATTTAATTGAAACTAATTTCTATTTTTTTATTCTATCAAAATAATCAAATTTTTAATATTACTAGGCAAAACTATTTTTAATTTTTTTTATCAATAGCACAATGTTGAAGGAAAATTATTTTGCCTAATTATTAACTTTTCTAAATTCAATTAAGTGTGAAAGCTAAAATAATTAAATTAAAAAATAAATTCAAATTTAATTGAAACACACATGCACTTTTATGCTCCATTTTAAATTAATTAAATAAAAATTAAAATGTAAAGAGAAATTAAATAATTAAATATTTGGAGAGTAATTAAAGACCTATCTTTGCTGCTCCTCTTTATTCTTATTTTCTAATGTTATATTTTAATGAAATACTTAATATTAGAATTCATAATTATTAATTCGGTTTTACTAAATTAATTTTTGAGTTTTTATATGTTTTTTAAAAACACATGAAAATATTAAATATTTATTAAATAAATGCTTCTTCACTGCTCCTCTCGATTTGTCATGACCTGAACTCCAAGGGCACGTAACCGGTACTATGAAATGGGAAAACTAGAACTTCCAAAACTTGTAGTAAACTTTTAAAAATTTTGCACTTAAAAAATTTACTAACTTTAAAATTTTAAAAAAAAATACAACAGAGTTTCTTTTATACTAAGGCAAAACCAAAATCTATAAAATGCAAATAAACACTTCCAATATTTTCTATCACTACTACTTCACCTCAACACAATAACCAACACCAAATATAGATTCATCACAATATAATTTCATAAATACAAGTTATACAAAACGATCTAACTACTATGGTATCTAGAATACAAGTACATAATGCACATGTCAATAAAACCTGTATAAAATTGTCGAAGAGGAAGAAACACAACGCAAAGTATGACAAGTATCAAACTGTCTATACAATCTTGGAAAAATAAGACTAAGGAAATTCATATTTCATTGAGTAAATTAATATTATAAGCATGTTGATTTTCAAAATACTTATTTAAAACTATTAAATTCATTAAATAAATAAACATTCAAAATCCTTTATGTTTCTAAAATTACTTTTATAAAATAGATTTTCCAAAATTTATAACTCTCTTAAATATAAAAATAACTCATGTGAAAATAAAACCTTTAGTGGGAGTTCATGGTAGGACCATAAACCTCAATTTTGACACGAAGCATAAGCAACCACTCTTTCATTCTACATTAATACATACCTCAATCCTACTCGAGAAGTATTGTAGTACTTTGTATACCCTTGACTCCTTGAAGGTAGATTTAATACTGTAATATCCTATATTTTATTTTAATAAAAGTAATTTCCGAATTTGTATTATTTTATTATTTAAAATGACATTGTTTATTTTTATCATTATTATTTTTTTTTATTTTTATTAAACTACATTATTTGCATGGATATTTTATGTGTTATTATATATATATATATATATATATATACTCATATATAATTAGAGTTTAATTATTTTTATGTGTGTGTATTAATTTATTTTTGTGTATATACATGTATATATGTATGTAGTATGTGTGTGTGTATATATATATATATATATATGTATATGTACTATGTGCATGTGTGTGTGGTGGAGAATTAATGTATAATATTATAATATAATGTTTTAATATAAAGTAACTATTATATATATATATATATATATATATATATATATATATATATATATATATATATATATATATATATATATACATGAAAGGAAGATAAAAACTCACCCAAACCAACAAAACCAACCTGACCACCCAATAAAAACCTCACCAAGTTCCTGCCTTCCCCATCTACCATCACCATCACTATCATCCTTCTCCTCCGGCGTGTCTCAGCCCTTCCCGGAGCAGCCAGCACCACCAGCAACCTCTCCCTTCTCTTTTCTTCCTCTGATTTCTCCTTCTTCCTCACGTTTTGAAGCCTCCTCGCCTTTGCCGGAGCTAGATCGATGCTGCCATTGCTCCCTTAACCTTCCTCACCTCCTCAAGCGTCGGTCGACGTCAAGCCTTGCCTCTGCCACCCATTTCCGGTGCCCGAAAAGTGAGGTTGAAGGTGAGTTGCGCAGAGTTGTTTTTTGGTTGTCTGAGCTAGTTTACGTGTTAATCTTCAATTATTCTAAGTTAGATGATGAATTCTGCAAAGTTAGAGGCTTAAATCTAATTTTATATATTATTTTGATTTTTCTCAATTTTTGCAGAATTTTATTTGATTTTTTGTTTGATTTTATTTGATATTTAATTTGGGTTTAATTAGTAATTAGAGTAGTTATTGTTAATTATTTTGGGCATATTAATTTTCTTTGAGATTATAGAAATTTTTATATATTTATTTAGGTATTTTAAGTTTTATGTATATTTTGTTAATGTGGTTAATTAATTATTTTTGGTTGAATATTTGAGTTAATTAATGTTAGTATATTATGTTAGTAATTTTAGTAGTGATAAAATAATTTTGGATAATTTATTTAATTTTTTTTAGAAATTATTATTATTATGTAAATTTTTAAATAATAGGTAAATGGTGTGTTTTTGTTGATATTATAATTAAATACTATGTCTTAGTTAATTTTGAGATAAAATGTGGTATTAAAATAATTTTTATAAATTATTTATTATTTTTAGTTAATTAATACTAACTATTTTTGAAAATTTATTCAAAATTAAATTATTTATTGTTTTGTGGTTTGAATGAGTTTTTAATTAATATTATAGTATATTTAAACTAGATGGGCAATTATAGTTTGAATTTGACTATTTTATGTTGAATATTTGGAAAGTTGGATTGTTATTAATATTATATTATTATTTGAAATTTTATTAAATTATGGTGAAAAATAATTTTATTTAGTGTTTTAAAAATTATATAAATTATATTATGATTTATTATTAATTTTTTTTATTATTTTTGGTGATTTACTAAATTAATATTTAGTATTTGCTTATTCGTATTTTTGGTGAATCTCGTTTGGAAATTGTGTAGTTTGGGGTCCCAACCCAAGGTGTTGTGCCACTATATAATTTTGAAGTATGTTTATTTGCAGGATTGACTCTACTTCAGTAGAGGGATGTCTGTTTTACAGAGAAAACTCTGTCGAATTTTTGATAAATTTCTCGTAAAATGTGACACTGGATCAATCCTAAAATTTTTATTCTAAGTTCGAATCGAGTCTTCCTTAGAAACTCTAGAAGTTAGGTTTTTATTTTCTTATTGTCATTTCCTTTTCTGTCTTTTAGCTGCCCCTCCAGTCGCGTCTACCAGTCGAGGTCGGACACGACGTGCCAGAGGAGCACCTTTATCCTGTAAGTTAATATTTGATTTGAGTGTCGGATTTTTAATTTAAATCATATTAAATTCTTATGAATTTAATTTTATGAGATTCTAATCAGTATTATTCATAGGATTCTAGATGATTTAATTTATAGTTGATTTATTTTTTTTATTTATTGTAATTTTCATTGTTTTATTTATTTTCTGTTATTTTTAAATAAATTACGGGAGAACGGGCTACCTGATGGGTTTCATCAGGACCATTCAGGACCGTGCATACACCAGTAAAATATGTGATTATTTAATTATATTACTGGGGCCGAAGGTCTGGTGATGCTTTGCTCTCGGACACCGCCAGTGGTATAATATTTGTTTATTTAATAAATACTGGGGCCGAAGGTTTGGTGATGCTTTGCTCTCGGACATCGCCAGTATGATTTTAATTTATATTTATTAAATCACTGGGGTCGATGGTTTGGTGATGCTTTGCTTTCGGACACCGCCAGTGATATTGGATTAAAAGATATGACTGCGGCTGTGTATTCTGGTGATGCCTTGCTCTCGGGATCCGACAGTCTTGGATATAAGTGAGTCATATGACTATTAAAAATTTATAAATCGGGTTCTACCAAATTTTTATACTTATACATTTTTTTTTTAAAAAAAAAGACATTTAAATATCTATTTCTTCTCTTTTAAAAATGGATTTATTATTTGTATATCAAATGGTTTGAATAAAATTATATTATATTATATTTCCATAAAAATTTACTTTTAATGAGGTTTTCAAATCGCATTTATTCCTTTATTAACTTACTCAGTGAGGTCTGACTCCCCTCAACTTATTTTTTCAGGAGTTTGGGAGTTTTCTATTAGGCCTACTTCTCTCCGCCGTGTAGCTTCGTCACCGGTTATTCTACGTAGGTCTATTTAGTTGTGTTGTATTTACTTTCGTGTACCGCAGTAGAGAAAATTGTATAACTGTATACTTTATTTGAGATTTCATGTATTTATAATTTATGTATCGAGATACTATTTGAATAACTGATGTTTATTTATTTTATGCATTGATATTATGGTTTAAATTATATTGAGAAAAATCAGTTTGATAATGTGCATTGTGATTTTATTATTTATTGTAAGGTTTCAAATCTAAATATTTTTGCATTTTTCTTTTAAGGCTTACTATGGGTTTCGGTAACTTTATGCTTTCTCATTCCCTAGTGCCGGTCACGTGTCCCTGGGTTTGGGTTATGACAAATACTAGAGCTAAAGTCAACTTGTCCTTGAGCAATTGGAAATGCTCCTCACATATGTCTACTCGCACAAACTTAGCATTCTTTTAGGTCAGCCTTGTTAAATGTGTAACAATTTTGGAGAAATCCTTCACAAATCTCCTATATTAATCAGCTAAACCTAGAAAGCTCCTTACTTATGTGACTGTTGTGGGTTTTGCCCATTCTGTAATGACCTTAATCTTTTTGGAATATGCTTGTATGCCATCTTTGGATACTACATGGCCTAAGAATACAATTCCCAACCAAAACTCATAGTTCAAGAACTTGATAGACAGTTGATGCTCTCTTAAAATTTGAAGTACCATACCCAAGTGCATAACATGTTCCTCCTCACTCTTTGAATACACCAAAATATCATCAATAAATACTATCACAAATCTATTAAAAAAAAGGCCTAAACACTCGATTCATAAGGTCCATAGAAGCTATTAGGGCATTCGTAAAACCAAAGGACATCATAAAAATTCATAATGGGCATATCTCGTTCGAAAAGTAGTCTTCGATATATCTTTACTTCTAATTCTCAATTGATGATACCCTAACCTCAATTCAATTTTGGAGAAGCACCGAGCTCCTTGAAGTTGATCAAACAAATCATTGGTCTTCAGGATAGGATAATTGTAGATGGTGACTTTGTTTAAATGTGTATAGTCGATACAAAGTCAAAGACTACCATCTTTCTTCTTTACAAATAACACTAGTGCGCCTTAAAAAGACATACTGGGTCTAATGAAACCCTTGTCAAGTAACTCTTGTAATTTCTCTTTAAGCTCCTTCAACTCTACTGGTGCCATCCTATAAGGTGGCATAAAAATAGGATTTATACAAAGTACAACATCGATACAAAATTTTATCTCTCTTTTTAATGGCAAGCCTGATAATTCTTTAGGAAAAACATAAGAAAACTCATACAAAACTAGCGCATTCTTAATTACTTTTTTATCTGCATTTGTATCTCTAACGAAACCAAATAGCCAGACATCTCCTTCTAAGTATCTTTCTAGCTGTGATTGAAAAAATGAAATTCTAAGACATTAAACTCTTGTTACCTGTGAATCAAAATTTCACATCATTTTGGATTTTGAAAATCACCTCTTTCTGTTGATAGTCCAAAGTAACATAGTGTTGAACCAACTAAGCCATTCCCAAAATCAATCAAAATCTATCACATCCAATAAAACTAAATCTGCAAATAACTCTCTACCTTCTACTAACACTAAATAAGATAGAAAAACTATATATGTTTCCAACTCGTCATTGAGGGGAGTTGCTACATATAATGTAATTAACAATTTGGATGGTTGTCATCCCATTCTTGAAGCAAAGACTAGAGGCATAAAAGAATGTGATGCACTAGGATCTAATAAAACTTTAGCATGAAGATAACATAATTGAAGAGTACTTACAACAACAACCTTGGATGCCTAAGCATCCTGAGGGGTAAGAATAAAAACTCGAGCATGTCTTCAGCCTCTTTGGTGTGATGTAAATGGCTGTATAAATCTACCTCTAAATCTACCTCCTGAATTATAGCTTTGCTGACCCACAAACTAAGTGTCACTTTGCTAAGGATATACTGGTGCATGAAACTGGGGAAGAGTCTGATGTATTAGCTGAGCAATTAAAGTAGATGAATCCTGAGGGTATGCCTATTGATAATAAGAATTTAGTCATATTCTAGTGAAGTGCCCAACTTGTTCGCATCTGAAACATGCTCTTGATGGTAGGTGACAAGGGCCTTGATGTACTTAACCATAGTTAGAACATTCACTACGTCCTGAGCTTATAGCAATGCTGGGAAGTATCACCAATCTAACTACCAATACTGCCTATCTGAAACACCGGTAGTGGAATATCCTGAACATTAGCTATTCTATCGGGACTGTGGTTGTACCATGCCTTATGTGTCATCTCTCTAACTTTTTGGCCTCATATATAACACTCTCTAAGGTGTGGCCCTCTGTATAAATCCCCACATATGTTGGTCCTAACCTAGTCACATATAGGTTCATTGCTCTAAGTTCACCTCTCATTATATCCTCTACATGACGTGAAAATTTAAAAAACTCCCTCATATAGTCTTTAATTAATATGTTTCCTACTAATATGCAATAACTACCATCTGTATGCATTATTCATAGTGGGCGGACAAAAAAACCTCAAGAATTAACCTTTAAAACCTATCCAAGCCATAGTGTCTATATAGGGTTATATGGACTGTATAAACCAATAACTCAATAATATGAATCCTTTAATAGTCTATATACCCTATTTTAGTCCATGACTCAATGGTATTAATAAATTCCAAGCCATCTCTAGTTCCATCAAAGGAAATTCTTCTAACTTTGGAGTACAAAAGAAGAGTATCAACATCTATCATCCCTTAGTTTCTTTGTTGAAGCATCTATTGTACCAATGGCATGGCTTGGTTAAATGCAACTAAGCCTTGATTTATCCCTATCATTCTAGCTGTAAAAGATGTAAGATCCA
The DNA here is from genome assembly GCA_947683625.1 of Mallotus nudiflorus. Taxonomy (NCBI): domain Eukaryota; kingdom Viridiplantae; phylum Streptophyta; class Magnoliopsida; order Malpighiales; family Euphorbiaceae; genus Mallotus; species Mallotus nudiflorus. The sequence continues at coordinate 8,018,732 of CANTUR010000157.1, read as the reverse complement.
TCTCTAAAGCTTCTGGTTCTGCTTGCGGCTATTGCTCTTATTTTTAAGCTGACGTTGCCCTAAGCCTACACCTTCTTCTAGCTTATGGGGCAAGGGCTGGAGTTTCATCTTCAAAGAATTGCTCATCAAAATTTATTACTTTTGCAGCATGAGTAATTGCATTCGCCTCATTCTAAAAAGACACAAAAATCATCAATTTCTCTACATAACAAAGAAACTATTATATACGCAGAATTCTAGAAGCAATAATGACAACAAGTGACATTTATCAACCTAATCATTGTAGTAGTTTCAAGAAAACATAGACACCAACAACCAAAAAATAAATAAGAAATTAATCATTGCTCTGATGCCAACTTTTTCAGAACTTGTAGTAAGCCTTTAAAAATTTTCCACTTAAAAAAATTTACTAACTTTAAAATTCTAAAATGAAATCTGGCAGAGTTTTCTTTATACTAGGACAAAATCAAAACTTTTAAAATGAAAATAAACACTCATAATATTTTAATCACTACTACTTCACCTCAGCACAATATCCTACAACAAATGTAGATTCATCACAATATAATTCTACAAATACAAGTTGTACAAAATAATCTAACTACTGCATTATCTAGAATACAAGTACATAATTCATATGTTAATAAAACTTATATAAAACAACTGTAGAGGAAGAAACCTAGCGTAGAAGACGACAAGTATCAGATTGTCTATGAATTCTTAAAAAAATAAGATTGAGAGGAATAAGACCTCATTTAGTGAATTAATTGTCATGAAATATATGTTGATTTTCAAAATACATATTTAAAACCATTAAATTCATTATATAAATAAATAATTTTTTATTCATTAAATAAATAAATTTTATAAAATATTTTTTATAAAATTAATTTGAGCAAAATGAAAGATTTTGAATATTTAATTATTTAATGAATTTAATGGTTTTAAATAAGTATTTTGAAAATCAACATGCATTTTATAACATTAATTCACTCAGTGTGACATGATTCCTCTCAATCTTATTATTTTTAGAAATTCATAGATAGTCTGATACTTGTCATCTTTTACACCGTGTTTCTTCCTCTACGACTATTTTATGTAGGTTTTATTGACACATGAATTATGTACTTGTATTCTAGATACTGCAGTAGTTATAACATTTTGTATAACTTGTATTTGTGGAATTATATTATGATGAATCTATATTTAGTGTTGGTTATTGTGTTGAGGTGAAGAAGTAATAATTTAAAATATTGGGAGTGTTTTTTTGCATTTTATAGGTTTTGATTTTGCCCTGGTACAAAGGAAACTCTGCCGAATTTTTTTAGAATTTTAAAGTTAGTAAATTTTTTTAAGTGAAAAACTTTTAAAGACTTACTATGGGTTTTAGATGCTTCATGCTTTCTCATTTCTTAGTGTCAGTCACGTGCCTTTAGGGTTTAAAATGTGAAAAAGTTGGCATCAAAGCAATGATTGATTTTTTATTCTTTTGGTTGTTGGTGTGTATCTTTTGTTACAAGTACTATTGTGATTAGGTTGATAAATGTCACTTGTTGTCATTATTGCTTCTAGAATTCCTTGTATATATTAGTTTCCTTATTATGTTATGAAATTGATGATTTTTGTGTCTTTTCATGATGAGGCAAACATGAATTAATCCTGCTATAGAAGCAACAGGTTTTGATAAGCAATCCTTTAGGATGAAACTCCAGCCCCTGCTCCATGAGCTAGAAGAATAGGTAGGCTTAAGGTAGCAGTAGCGCAACCATAAGCTCTAGAGATGGATCCTGCATCCTTTATAACTGGAAGGGTAGAGATAAATTAAGGTTTAGCTGCACTTAACAAGGTCATGCCATTTGTACAGTAAATGCTTCAACAAAGAAACTAAAGGATGACAGATGTTGATGCTCTTCTTTTATACTCCATAGTTGGAAGAATTTCCTTTGATGGAACTAGAGATGCCTTGGACTTTATTAATAACATTGAGTCAAGGACTAGAATAGGGTATACAAACTATTAGAGGATTCTTATTATTGAGTTATTAGTCCAAACAACAGCTCAAGATTGGTTTATACAATCTATATAGCCTTATATGGACACTATGACTGGATAGAGTTCAAGAGTTGATTCTTGAGGTTTTTCTATCCACCCGCTACGAATGATGCATATAAATGGTAGTTTTTGCATATTAGTATGGGAGACAGATCAATTGAAGACTATATAAGGGAGTTTTTTAAATTGTCATGTCTTGTAAAGGATATGATAAGACATGAACATAGAGCAATAGACTTATATCTAACTAGGTTAAAATTGACATATATGGGGATTCATATAGAGGTCCACACTTTGGAGAGTGTTATAAATGAGGTCAGACAGTTGAAAAGGCAACACATAAGGCATGGTATGATCTTAGACCCATATATGAGTGGAGATGGTAGGAAAGTTAATGTTCAAGATATTTTGCAACCAATGTTTCACACATATAGTATTGGTATTCAAACTAGTGGTACTTTCCAAAAGAGCTATAAAGGTCATTATAGGCATAAAAGTATAAGACATAACAAATGAAGTAGTGGACCTATTAAATTTAGGTCTAGGGCCAGTAATATCAGCAGTGTTCAAAGTTTTGTATATGGTAGTATAGGCTTAGAGCCCAGTGCATGTTCTAACTATGGTCAAATAAATCAAGGCCTTTATCATCGACCATTAGAAGCATGTTTTAGATGCCAACAGGTTGGGCACTTTGCTAGATCATGCCTGAATTCTAATTATAAGTAGGCATACCCACAGGGTTCATCTACTAGAGTTGCTCAGCTAGTACAATAGACTCCTCCTCAATTTTATTCATCGGTATATCCTCAGCAGAGTGGCACTCAGTTTATGGGCCAAAAGGGTAGTGGTTCAGGAGGTAACTTTGGATGGAGATCTAGTTGTTGAGGATTTATGCAGCCATCTACATCACAACAAGAAGGCTGAGGACAAGCTTGAGTTTTACTCTTACTGTAGAGGGTAAGGTCCAAGATTTTAGCAATCGTGACACTGTTTGAGCTTAGGACTCTAGATAACACACTACTATATCACAAAGATATAGCATGGAAATAAGGAGTCACTACCCAAGGTAAAACTGGGACAATTCAAAGGTGGTGGTAACTCGATTCTCTAAAATAAATTAGCACCACAACCATAAAATTCTGCGTACATAATACTAACTTCTTTTAGTCTCATGTTCATTTAGAATTAGTTTATGGATCACTAAATTATTGCCTATTTACATGCAATTTCATATAAACTCTAATTTTGCATACATCTAACTCTAAGGCAATTAGTCATGAAAGAGCACATAAATAATGCATTGATATAGAGCACAACATCCCTAGTTAATTCTAAACTATATTGATTTTAATTAAAGTTAGCTAAGTTGACATGTTTTATTTACAAGTGAAAAATATGCTAAAGTTGGGCCTTATTAAATTAGTGAGCTTAAGTCTATTGATTTTATGGACAATTGATTTAAATTGAATTTGATGGACTAGTGGGCCTAATTCTAATTGATTTTAAATTAAATGAAATGATTTTATATCTATTTATTTAAAAAGAAAATACTTTAAATAGGCTGAGCCAAGTCTAAATTTATTTTAATTAAACTAAAGTAGGCCTAAGTCTAAATTAATCCTAATGGGCCTAAATTGATTTTAAAGTTAATTAAATCTAAATCCAATTTTAAAAACCTATTAATTAATGAGTTAAAACCTAAACGTAGGCATGGGGCCCAAAATGCACAAAAATAAACAAACAAGCCCAAATAATAAAATAAAGCAAATAATGAATAAAAAACATACATTCACTGATTTCTAACCCTAATTTTAATTACATGCAACCTAAATTAATCTAAAGTCACCATTGATTTCATTAGGGTTTTACCAAATTGAACCTAATTTACTAATTAATTTTAATATAGAAAGTAAATATTTCATTATTCCCACTATCGAGGTTATTACAACCGACGTACAATAAAACTATGGTATCATCAATTGAGAATCAAATATGGAGATATACCCAAGACTACTTTCGGATAAAATATGGCCATTATGAATTTCTGGTGATGTTCTTCAGGTTAACAAATACCCGACAACATTTCTGGACCTAATGAATCGAGTGCTCAAGCCATTTTTGAACTGACTTATGATAGTGTCTATTGATGACATTTTTGTGTATTCTAAAAGTAAGGAGGGACATGTTATGCGCTTGAGGATGGTACTTCAGACTTTGAGAGAGCATCAAATGTATGCCAAGTTTTCTAAGTGTAAGTTTTGGTTGGATCAAGTGGCATTTTTAGGCCATGTGGTATTCAAAAATGGTATACAAGTGGATCCCAAAAAGATTGAGGCCATTACAAAATGGTCAAGATACACAATAGTCACAGAAGTAAAGAGTTTTCTAGGTTGAGCTAGTTACTATAGGATATTTGTGAAGGATTTCTACAAAATTATTACACCTTTAATAAGGCTGACCGAGAAGAATGCTAAATTTGTGTCGACAGACAAATGTGAGAAGCATTTCTAGTTGCTTAAGGACAAGTTGACTTTAGCTCTAGTATTAACTCTATCTTTAAAGAGCGAAGGGTATACATTGTATTGTGATACTTCTCGAGTAGGATTGAAGTGTGTATTAATGCATAATGGAAGATTTTTTACTTATAATTTGTGTCAGTTAAAGAAACACGAGTAGAACTACTCTACTCATTACTTAGAAATGGCAACAATGATGTTTGCATTAAAGATTTGGAGGCATTACTTTTATAGTATAACTTATGAAATATACATTGACCATAAGAGTTTAGAGTACATTTTCTAATATAGAGATTTAAATTTGAGGTTGAGGAGATGGATGAAACTTTTGAAAATTTAAAAATTTAGAATTGTAAATGAATTTCATACAAAATTCATTTAAACCAAACATATATTATTTGGATTTGCAAATGAATTTCATTAAATTTTATAGAATTCATTTATACTAAACACACTTTAAGCAAAAAAAAATAGTTGAGGATTCCAATTGAACCCTGCACTAAAAAACAAGGGATAACTTGTACTTGTTCCCTTAAATTTCATTTTTATAGTTCAATTTCATCATTTTGTTAAATAATTAGAATAAAAATTCTTTAAAACCCTGCGAACTATAGCTGGATCGTCGTATAGTTTAATAATTTTTTTTTGAAATTTTATGAAAAAGAATTTAAGATTATTCAGCCTAGTTAAATAACCGCTTTCAAATTTTCTTGAAAAAAAAAGAATTTAAGATTATTCAGCCTAGTTAAATAACCGCTTTCAAATTTTCTTGAAAAAACATGAAAGCTACTAGGCTCTGTAAACTTTTCAAATTTCCTTTAAAAGTTTACATTTTGTTAATTTACACTTTTTTTTAAATATAAAATTGAATTTCAAAAAGTATCTCCTTTTATACCATATAAAATAAAATGGCAGCTGCAGGAAGAGCAACCCCAAACGCCTTAACCACACTATCAAACAGGAAGACAAGGACCCTGGAATCTGTTCTTGTTTGCAAAGCACCTTGAGTCCTTGACTCTTCTTTTCTATCTTGGAGATGCTTTTATCACATATTTACATTACTTGAATCAAGTCAATTAGGGATATGATCCAACTCACAAGTTATTTTCACCTTGCAAGTTTAGGAATGAATTAAATGGTTTCAGAATATTACAAGGTAAGGTATAAAGGGTATGTGGTATTTTCCTACATTTGAATTGTAATTTCAATTTCACAATTTGTACATTCATGTACAGGATGGGGTGAGCTTGCCTATGCTTTAAATATGAAACAGCATTGAGAATTTTGTTTCTGCTAGGTGTCTTTGCATGTATCTGTCTCTTCATAGTTCGATGACTAGCTGATTCATTGTTTGAGATTCCATGAACTCCACGTCACTACAAACTGTAATTGTTGAACTCGACAATATTATTTCAGCATTCTGAAGGGTGAAACCACGAATGATGGGCAACGGAAATCCTTGTCCGAGGTGTGCATTTGCATATGGCAAGAAGACAGTTTGGATAAGAGTCCACATCACTGGCTGTAACAGGAGAAGCAATTAACATTTTGCTGAAGGTTAATTCTGATCAACCCATTTTCCTGGAAGGAAAGGTGGAAAAAATGCATCATGGCATAAGGTACCTGAACAAGATACAACCGAAGATTGCCGATATTGCTCCATTTCAATGACATTGAAAAATCATTTAATTTCACACTGCCACCAAGTTTGTTCCCTGATATTCTAACAGAACCTGCGCCACGAATATCCTGTTTAAACAGACCAAGAATAATGTGTTAGCCAGTAAAAGGAAAGTACAAAGCTTCAATGAGATAAAATTGCATATAAATAACAAGCTAAGACCAAAACAATGGTAATTCACAAGTCTTAACTGGAATTTAGCGGAACCAGTTTTAAAGTATATTTGCACTAAGAAAACTACACACAGTTAACACATTTTGGTAACTTCATCAGATCATGTTTTCTTTTTATTGCTATCCATTAACAATTTCTTAATATGCATTGTAGTTGATTACCTATTTGTAATCAAAATGTTTGCCAGGGACATAGTAATAGGTGAAAAAAAGAAAAAAACTGGCATTCTTGAAAGTGTGGGGTAAATATGTAGTAGATAAGAAAACATTAACATCTGTTTCTTAAAACATAGCCCTACACGGAATAGTGGAATAACAGAATCCATATGGTGATTTCTGATTAGAAAAGAAACTTACCCCCCACAGCAAACGTATATTGTCCCTTAAACATACAACATCACAATCATGAGAATCACCATAACCCTCATAACTGAGTCACAGTATTGGGAGGGGGGAAGGAAACAAACGAGGATGAGAACAATGAAGTTATAAAGCAAGAGACAGAACATCATAACTTTCCATCAACAAACTTACCAATGAAATGCATGCAACTGGTATTACTTCGTTGTCTTCCAAAACATCAATTATCAAGTCCGCACAAACAGTTGCATCAATATTATTTCCTGAAATTCTAATAACAGGAGGAGAAGATAAAGAGAGATTTAAATTCATGTCAGCATTTGGATATTTCTTGTACAGCTGTGGAATAATAAATCTCCATCCTGCAGTGTTTAAAAGATTCTGATCTGGTATTTTATCCACAACCCATTGCATAAATTTTGCCTGGCCAGAGAAAAAAAACATTCTATTTAACATCAATGAAGCACAAAATCAGAAGAAACTTTAACTTCTGAAATTCAAATGCTAATCAAACTCTTGTTCTCCCATTGAAGCTACCACAAGTTGGGACCTTTACTTTTGGGGGCTATAAAATGTCACCTGCTTAGGTGTAGTATGGAAAGCTTAACATAACTTGATGAGCTATGTATAATTGGTTGCCCTTTTCAGATCCCATTCATTTTTTCTTAAATGTCCATAAGTTCTAGAGCAAGTAAAACTGATCAGACAACTGAAAGTTCAGATGCTCTCATACATATGGTTTTGACCGGAAAGTTAACACAAGGACTTAGAAGATCTAGTTATAAACATAATGGATTCTGAAACTTACATCATAATACAAGGCTGATGCAGAGTTAAAAACATCCTCATCTAATGCAATTCCAAGCATTTTTGATGGACCTGTACATATAACTGAAGGCTGTGAATTCTTGTCGTCAATCATTGGTAATGAAATCCTTTCGTTTGCTGCGAATAACCCATTGATGTCAAACCCAATTGATGAATTACTCAATGAAGGGTCCTTCACAAATGTTACATTTAGAGAAGCATTCTCATCTACTGGAATTTCTTTGGGAAGAGCTTGCAGGAATGAATCAAGCTGTAGAATTCCTTCTCGAAGTTTCTTGGTAATAGCGCTTTCCACTGCAGCCCCTATTTGCTCTTCAAATGCATCTATCATCCTAATACATAACAAGAAAATATATGGAGCAGCAGATGAGATAAAACATTGATCAATTGAACAATCACAAGATGGGTTGGGGGAAGATTTCTCCTCCACCCATCCCCGCCCAGCACAAATTGAAGTGTCCCTAACCTGTCGGCAGTATCCACCCTTACATTATCAGGGGTGAAGCTTAACAGTTTATCCCATGTGATAAGGCTAGCCCCTATTGGGACCTATAAACATGTAAATTTTAAAAACAAATCTCACTTTTTCCTTATTTCATGGGTTCTTGTATAAATGTTAATGATGACATGATGATGCCTCCTCTAATTTAAGAAGACGTGCAAAAAGGCTCATCAATTGTCAGCAGAGCATGCAAGCAGTGAATAAGATAACATTGACAGCACAGTACTACCAACTCAATCAAATGGGAAGTATTCCATACCCCTGATAAAGCCAAGATGCGCCTCCATCCAATTTTATAGAGATATCTTTAACATAGCAACCACAGTCCATAAGGGACAACTTCAAAGTTCCATTCTCATTCTGCAAGCCTAGTGTAAGCCCCACTTGCATGCCTTCAACCTTACCCAGAAGCAGCATTCATCAATTTCCGTTTGTTAGAGGCACATAAATTATGAGCAAACAAACATTAATAACTAACCAAAAAAAAAAAAAAAAGCTAAACTAGCAAATTCAGTTGTAACAATGAGATAAAAGAAAAAGAGGTGCTTTGCCAAAATATCTCATCTAGCATAAGTTTCAGAATAATGCAACTGTCATATAAAGCATTCATCCAAAAACTTCCACCTATGTGCAAGATATTCAAATTAATTAAGAGCCAAACTTAGTATGCTATCTATAACCCAATATATAAACTTGAACTACAAGTTGTAAAATAATACCAATCTTACAATGGTTTCCCTTGTCACCAGCAAATTTAAGTGCACTAGCAATAATCAGCAGCACAACACAACAAAGCAACTCAAAATTTATCTCTAAACACATCGAAAACAAAACCAAGTTCAAGAACCATCAAAACATTCTGAGATTACAATGGTTTCCCTAGTCACCAGCAAATTTACGTGCACTAGCAATAATCAGCAGCACAACACAACAAAGCAATTCAAAATTCATCTCTAAACACATCAAAAACCAATTTCAAGAACCGTCAAAAGTAGTTAGATTAAAAGTAACCCATTAACCTAAAAACTATTCATAACAACAAGAAGCTCAAAAAAAAAAGAAAAAAAAAATGCACATACCTGAACAGAAGCTCTTCCTTTGTCAGCAACCTCAACAGGCAAAAGCCAAGTACTATACTGATAATACCAACTCATACTTAAATTACAAGTAGTCCCCGAGGCAATAATAGCAATACCAGTATCACCAGGCTTAACATAAGAAGACGAAACATCAATTTCATATATAGTAATATTAGAAACAATCATATCAACATGACCCAGAAATGGGATTTTAGCTGTTTTTTCAATCTTGTTCAGTTTGAGAGGGATTATTGAGGAAATTGCTTTGGTTATGAGTAAATTCTTGACAAAGTCAAGACCTTTTTGAGAAATCAAGATTGAAATGAAGGATTCTTGATCTGGGTATTGAAGATTGTGAGTATAAGTGGGGATTAAGAGAGAAGAAGTTAGGAGAAGAAAGAAAAGAACAGTTCGCCCCATTTCTTGAATTCGGGTCTTTTCTTGATTTTGATGTGTTAAATTGGAATTCAGATGTTTTAGTGCAAAAAGATAAAATGCACAGATAGAGATTTTTTTTTTTGAACAAAACACCGATGGAGATATTTAAAAGAGCTTGACTGCTTCTTCTACATCCAGAAGAAAAGGAAAAACAAATATCTTAACTTTTACAGGACAAAATTTTTACATGAATATATTAATATTTTAACTCTGCACTGATTAGTGATTAACCCTTCTTTTTCTATATATATTAATAATATAATCATAAAAATTAATTTTATAATTTTTAATTTTTTTGTAGCATCTAACTAAATAAGATGGTAATATATACTCATTAATTAAATAATATATATATATAGAAAATTTTAGGTTGACTTTGATTAACTTCATTTTTAAAATCATTAAATGAGAGTATATTAAATTATCTAAAGATAATTGTTAATAAAATAAAATTTACTTTTTAAAAAATAAAGTAACAAACTACACTATATATATATATATATATATATATATATATAAAATCAAATCTTGAAAATAATTTATTATATTTATGATTATTTTTGAATTTTTTTATAAAAATATTCTAAACGCACATTTTAACTATAAAAATACTCTATTTTTTTTTTAATTTATATGCGTACCAAAAGTATAAAAATATTTACATGCATGCACCCTCTTAATTGAGATCCGCACTCTCATTCTCTTCTTCATTCCTTTCTCTCTCACAACCTTCTTGGTCCCAACTTAGCTTATAAGGTTTACTTTTATTCAAATATTAACACACACTTCTCCAATTTCAATTCTTTCTTTAATTCTTCTCCTCTTGCAACTCAATTAAGATTTACAGAGAGCCAAATGTATGATGGTTGATGGAGATGTTGTTGCTTTTTTATCTACCAAAGCATATGGTACCCGTTCTTCTTCATTTTAATGTTAATTTTCTTTTCAAATGACCAAATTGAAGAAAGAGCTAAAAAATGAAGAATAATATATCATTAGGATTTAGAGTTAATCCTACAAATATTGATATAATTTGTAATTAACTCTTGTCAAAGGCAAGAAATTTGCCTCTTTCTATGAATAATGTTGTTTTAGATTGTGATATTTATGTTGTGGAAAATATGAGGAAGATATTATTTAAAGAAAATGAAGAGATAGACTTATTATTATTATTATTTTGCAAGTTAAAGTTCAAAAATAATAAATTAGATTCAAGAATGATAATAGTAGGTTGATTGGATAAAAATTCACATAATGTGATGGTCCGTCTTATAAAAATTTGTATGAATTGATATATTTTTACATTAATCCACCAATTGGTTTATATAGTATAGTAGTCTCTAACTACAAAGGGAAATTACATAGAATGATCTCATTGATTACTGGATTGGAACAAAACAAGAAACTAAATCACGATATACATGGAAAACAAATATAAGATATAAATGGAAAGTCAATACACCCCCTCAAGTTGGAGCATGGAGATTTCAAATGCCCAACTTGCCAACCAAGAACTGAAATAGGTGTTTGCCAATAGCTTTGGTAAATAAATTAGTAGCTTAATGTCGTAAAGAAATGAAATGAGTTGTCAATAAGCCTCGCCGAAAGCAATTTCTAAAAAAATGACAATTGGTTTTAATGTGCTTTGTTCTTTCGTGATAAACTGGATTGTTAGCAATATGTATTGCAACTTGATTGTCACAATACAAATGAGTAGAAAATGAAAGAGAAACAGTTAAGTCATAAGGTAATTGTTGTAACCAAATCAACTCACATGCGGTACTTTATTTTTGTAGAGGATTTTGAAACAGTCATTTGTTTCTTTCTTTTCCAAGAGATTAGAGAATTTCCAAGGAAGATGAAATACCCATTGAGAGATTACTAGGTTAAAGAACAACTTGCCCAATACAAATCACAATAAGGAACTTATTGAAGAAAAGAAAATTCCTTAACTTGGTGTTGACTTGAGATACCTCAAAACTCGAAAGGCAACTTGCTAATGCCCTTGGTGAGGTTTATTCATAAACTGAGAGAGAACATGGACTGAATAACAAATGTTAAGCCGAGTGATGGTCAAGTAAATCAAGTCTCCTACTAGACAACGATATGAGCTAGGATTATAAAGAGGAGGATTATCATCAAGTGCTAACTTGTGATTTTATTCAATAGGAAAATGGTAAGGTTTTGCCCTAAGTAAACCTACTTCTTGTAAAATATCTAATGTGTATTTTTGTTAAGAAAGAACCATACCTTCAAAAGAATAAGTGACTTCAACACCACATAAGTATTTAAGAGTGCCAAGATCTTTAATAGGAAATCAAGATTCTGAATACTGCTTGAATATATTGAGGTGCATATTGTCATTAGCAGCCATGACCACATCATCAACATAAACTAGAACCACAAGAAAAATTTCTCTTTGGTAATAATTTGAATAATGAGTTGTCAGCTTTGGATTTTATAAATTCATAGCGAAGAATAGTAGTGGAAAACTTGGCAAACCATTACCAAAAGGCTTGTTTTAGTCCATATAAAGGTTTTTGGAGTTGACATACTCGTGAATCATTATTGGATAAATAACTAGGTGGAGGCTTCATGCATAGTTCCTCAGTAAGGTCTCTATGGATGAAGGCATTATGAATATCTAACTAATGTAAAGTCCAATGTTTGACCATTGCAACTGCTAGCAAGGTATAAATAATAGTGAGTTTAGCAATGGATGCAAATGTTTCAGTATAATCCAATCCCTCAACTTTAGTATGCCCTTTGGATATAAGACGTGCCTTGTATCATTCTATAGTCCCATCAAACTTATATTTAATTTGGTACACCCACTTGTATCCAATTGATCTATTGCCAAAGGGTAATTCCTCAAAGGTCTAAGTGTTGTTTTGTTCAAGTGCTTCTAACTCATTCTTTATTGCCTCTTGCCACTAACTATCTTTCATTGTCTGTGTATAAGATGTTGTCTCATCATTGTTTAAGATGGCTATAAAAAAAATGTTGTTGTGAAAAAAAGTTGAGTAAGAAAGATAATAAAATAAAGGATAAGAAATACTTCAGGAAACTGTATTGGTATGATATTGGGATGTCTTTATCATTTCCTAGCAATTTAACAATGTAATCCTTGAAATGTGCTGGCATTTTTCTGTGTCTAGTAGGATGAGTGATTTTAATAGGTACTGGATTAGGAAGATCATAAGAAACTACAGTTTGATCAGTCCCATTTTGAAGTGTATTAGTTGTGTTGTCATTATTTGCAACCCCTTCATCATGCTGAATGTTATCAATACTATTTTGAGAAATCTCATTGATTGTATTATGCTCATTAATGTAGTCAATCAAATCTATTTCACTATCCTTATTAACTCTATGCTCATAATTATCCATAATGTTAGATTCTATGATGGATATAGGTACAGGTGATGGAGTGGAAGATTTAGTTAGGGAATAAAATTGAAATGGGAAAATAGTTTCATAGAACATGACATCTCTTGAGATAAGTATTTTATGAGTTGTTAAATTATAAACTTTATATTATTTCCAACCATAAAGGTATCCAATGAAAATGTAAGGATTGGCTCATTCACTAAATTTATCACTAGATCTTGGAATGACCAAGCATAATAAAGACAACTAAAGGCTTTAAAATGTAAGTAATTTGGCTTCCGTGAAAATAAGATTTCATAAGCACTCTTTCTATTTAGGAGTGTTATGAGTGTATAATTAATCAAATAGGTTACAAAAAGAACACACTCAGCCCAAAACTTTATAAGTAATCCTTCTTGGAATCTTGAAGCTCGTGAAACTTCTAATAGATGCCTATGTTTATGCTCTACTACTTTATTTTGTTAAGGAGTAAAAATGCATGAAAATTGTTGAACAATCCCCTTTTCTTTACAAAATTGCTGAAATTTATGAGTAGTAAACTCAGTCCCATTATCACATTTAATCTTTTTAACATGATAATTAAATTACTTATGAACATGACAATAAAATAAATTAGCAAATGATCAACTTGAGTTTTATTCTTCATTAAATAAACCTAAGTAGTTATACTAAAATCATTAACAATACTAAGGAAATAATGAGCCCTAGATAAAGATGAATTTTTATAAGGTCCCCAAACATCACAATGTATTAAATCAAAAGGTTTCTAAATTTTAATAGAACTAATAGGAAAGGGATGTCGAACTTGTTTAACACGTTGACAAGTATCACAACAAAAAATTTTCATCTTGTGAAGATTTGAACCACCAATAGTAGACATTCAATTAAAAGAAAGGTGACCAAGTTGTTAGTGTCGTAACCCAAAACTTTTATCCTAAACTATATTTGTAGATGCTGCAGTAACGCTTAGTGCCCTAAAATCCTTAAGCTCACCCATGCCAATAAGCTTCCTCGTGGCTAGTTCTTATGAGACACAAAAGGTAGGAAAGAAATGAGCAACATAGTTTAAGGCTTTTGGTTAATTTGCCTACAGAGATAAAGTTATAAGAAAAGGAAGGTAGATATAAAAAATTGCTCAATTTATTGCTCAGATTAACAATGACTTCTCCATAGGATTTAATTGGAATAAAATAACCATTTAGAATTAAAATAGGAAGATTAAAAATAACTTGTGCTTCATTATGTAAGATATTTATTTGGCAAGTGATGCAGACCAAATAACTCTATAGTTCATGGAATGTTTGGGTTATGATAAAAAGGCTAAAGTGCACAACAGTGCTTCAAAAGGCCATATCTTTTGACACCAGTTAAGTTACGAGGCTTATAATATATCACATCGAATCTTATTCAGAGATCTAAATAGGTGACTTAACTTATCCATTATAGTCCTATTTTAGGCCTAAATTTAACTGTTTAAAGCTTCTTTTTGAGCTTCAAAGTTTTCTATTCATTTTTTAAATTATTTCGGTATTTTATTTGTCCTTTTTACCCTTTTTTTTAGCATTTTTTCCTGAGTACTATTTATTCATCTTATTCTGTTTAAAAGATAGTTTTTTCTAATTTTAACATAAAACTCTAGTTTTTACCAATTTTAACACAAAACTCTATTTTTCTAATTTTTGATATTTGTATGAATCAAAGAAATTGATGCTTATTTCCTATTATTTTTTAATCAATAGGTTATAAGTTGAATTTCTAGTATTCTTATTAAATCAATAGATTTTTAACAATTATTCTTTTCTATTATAGCTTTTGCTATGTCAGCAAGTCATATGGTTAGAAGCACCTAAGTCTAGAATCTATTCAACACTACCATTAGAAAGAGAAATTGCCTTACCAATAAAATTTGCAATTGGATTCAAATGTTGTGACTTGTCAAGATTCAAAAAAAGACATAAGATGGGTATATTATTCTTTATTGGGGTTACTGATTAGAGATCTAGTTAATTGTCCTATTGTGTCCATAGTTTATGTTTAATTAGCCATCTTTCCTCGTGTCGATTTATTTTTATTCTTTTCCCACTATTCCGAATATCCATGTAATTCGAAACATGTCTCCTTTGTGTGCTTATTTTTCTTATAATGTTCATAATACAGCTTTGATGTATCTCGATTACCATTGTTGCTTTGAGTACCCGTAGACTTTGGGTTGTTCTTGAATGTAGTAAATGCAACTACTTCAACAATGATTACCCCTCTTGACTTTGCAATTTGTTGTTGCTTTTTTTCCTATGAAATAATTACATAGGATCGGGCTAATGAAGGAAGAGGATCAATATTTAGGATTTAAGATTACACTGCATTATATTTTTCATTTAATCCTATTAAGAATTGATGAACTTTTTCTTTCTCTTTCTTAACAGCAATTGTTTTGGCTGAACCGCAAGTGTAAGGCAAAATTTGAGAATAAGTATTGTACTTATCCCAAAGTCCTTTAAGCCTTGTGTAATATATAGCAACTGACATATCCTTCTACTACATATTAACTATCTCAATTCTTAATTAATGCACTTGAGGTTCATTCCTTTATGATAAACGTTCTTCAAGATTAACTCATATCTCCCTAGTAATATCAAACTAGGCAAAATCAAAATAGGCAACACTGTCATGAAGAGAAGCATCAAGAGAATTAAATATCCATGAGATAATCATAGAGTTATTTTTAATCCATATTGTAAGATCTATTGAATTTGGTTCTAGTCACGATAGAGTTCTATTAATAAAGCCAAATTTGTTATTGGGAAGTAATGCATTAATCATAGCTCTTCTTCATGTTGGATAGTTTTCTTTTTTGAGATGACATAAAATAAGAACAATTCCTGGATTGTCAAATGGGTGTAAGATATATGGAGATAATAAATCATTTATGGTTTATTTGGTGTGTGTGGTGGTCGATTGGGTTTTTACAAAAGAAGATTATTGGCTAGAATCATTAAACATGATGAAGAAAAGTGTGTCATAGATAGCTTACTTTGGTACCATATAAAAATTTGCATGAATCAATATATCTTTACATTAATCCACCAACTGATTTATATGAAATAGCAATCACTGACTATAAAGGCAATCCCTTACTACAAGGGAAATTACATAAAATGACCCATTGATTATGAGATTGGAACAAAACAAGAAACCAAATTAATATATACATGGAAAATAAATATAAGATATATATAGAAAGTCAATACATTTAAAAACTCTAGCTTTGGATCTTGTTTATTGTGGGCTAGTTGTAGCTTTATGTCTCATTTTCCATATATTTTTTTTCAATAAAGATTCAATGAAAAATGACATACAAATAAAAGACAAATTTCTCTAACATTTTGGTGAAGAGGTTTATAATGCATTGATTTTGTTGTTGTGTCACACCCGTACCCTAATTCTCAGTATATTTACATTCATTATGCATTGTATATATATTGATTTAATTTAAGTATAAGTTAGTATAAATATAGTTATAGAGGAAATGACTCAATTGTAGCAAATGATTGTCCTTGATTAAACAATTGAAAACTTAAGGATTTATAAGTAACTTGAGCATTTTATTAAGGACCAAAAGGACTATTTTATATATTATTCAATTATTTTTTCGGGTATAGCTTCTTCCGTTGTTAGAAGCTGCAAAAGGAAAGAAAGAAAGAAATAAATAAATAAATAAAAGAAAAAAAAGGGGGAAAGAGGACTGATTCATTTCTTCTTATAGAAGTTGATTTTTTCAAGAAAAACTGAACATCTAAAGTATAATTAAGGCTATAATCTTCATCCTAGAAGACTTTGGTGATTGATTTGGTAAGTAATTTTACTTAGGGTTCTTGAATTGCAGATTTCGGGTTCTTAAAGTCTAGTTTATCAGTCTTTGTAATTTGATCATTTGTTGAGCTAAAAAAACTCCAAATTAAGTGTTATTTGATGATCTAGAAACTTTGAAGAATTACCTAAACTTTTTCTACTTTGAGCTTGATTTGATTCAGTCTCTATGTTAAGGTAATAAGAAAATATATTTTATTGCTCAGGCTATCAGTTTTTTTGAGTTGGTTATAATTCATTATATATAACTCCATTTGTAGGTGTCCAATTGGTGTGAAATTTTTATAACATGTTCTAGATATATATATCTAAGATTAATTAAAACTTCAGCTCAAAATTCATTTTCTATAAGTCCCAGCAATTTTTCAAAGTTAGCTCTGAAAGCAACCATTTTGATTATGTGAACTAGATTTACAAAGTTTATGAGTTAGAACTAGTATAGATACTTTTAGTATATCTTGAGCTAGGAAACTCCAAATTGAGTTTAGTTTAATTTTAAGAAAACTTGAAAGGGTTCTTTAAAAATTTATAGTTTTTATGAAGATCTAATTATGTTTTAATAGTGATCTAACATACCTGTACTTGTTAGTGCTCAATCTATCTGAGTAATTGAGTTATTTGTAATGCAACCTTTATAATTTTATTTGTGGTTATCAAATGGAAATAAAACTTTTATTAAAAGTACAAGACACAAAGACCTAAGTTTTTTTACAATTTGAGGTTAAAATTCATTTTCTATAGGTCAAAGCAATTTTTTTAATTTAGGCCTGAAAATAGCTATTTTAGAGTCTATGAAGTTAATTTGTAGAATTGAGCTTAATTGCATTTTATGCATATCATTTGGGTCTACATAGTTAGAGTAGCATGTGGGATTAATATATTGATGATTTATGAGTGAAATTATATCTATTAGGTGTTGGAAAAGGCAAGGGAAGTGTAGGTGCAAGTTAAGCAAATTTGAGGAATCGAATTTGTGTGTTTATAAGCTGTTTTAGTGAGTAGATGTTCAAGTTTTTAAATATTTTTATAACAATAAGAAAATGAGTTTTAATGATGTTTTATGAATATGAAATGATGTGTAATATATTTTTCAATTCATTTTGGTTACTACTTGAATTACTTAAAGTATTTAAGCTTTGAAACAATAATAGTTTGATGTGTGCAAGTTAAATGTATTATTAATACATGCTTTGTTTTGTAACCTGATTTGAAGTTATTTTATTTCCTTAATGATTTAACTAAATTTATGCTCTATATGGTTTCTTTCTTATTTGAAATATGATGAAGATTGTTTGATTTTGAATGCTTATTAAACCATAAATGCGATAATATTATTTTGATTGATTATTTCATAAAAATGGCATTTAGGTTTGAGTATTACCACCTTATATGAGTTGTGTAAATGTGTTAAGGTGATATATGCATATTTGAGATTGTGTTGGTTGTTATTGTGCAATAAACAATATGGCACTTAATTTCAGGACAGTGAAGGGAAAAGGGTCATTTCATGCTAATGTAGTTGAAGAGTTAGCCTTCAAGTGTGCCTAAAGAGTGAGTTTGTGATAGTCTGTATGTTATGGTTAGGTTGTGATGCTTATTATAGGGATGGTTAATACATGTGAAATGTTGTATTAATGATTAAAAAAACATGTGTTTTACTTAGCTATGCTTTGCACAAGTTTGAAAGTGAGAAAGAATTTGATTTTTTAAATGGATTATAATATAATTTTAAATACTATATTATTATCATTCGAGAAGTTAAATGTGTTTGGTTTAACTAAATTGTTTTTTGGTTGATATATCTATTCATTGAGTATTTTTGTACTCATTTTACGTTATTTTATAAACGTTTTCAGATAGCAGGGCTTGATAGTTGGTAGAAAAAGTTAAGTGAGTGTCAATAGAAGTTTCAGAATAAGGTTAGCCAACATCCTCGTTAGAGAAGACTTGTTCTTTTCTTTCTTAAGATTGTTATAAAAGTATTATAAAAGAGTATATTTTTAAGTTTAAATAATGATAGCTAAGTTATATATAATATAACTATTTGGAAATATATTTTATATTATCTTAATGATGTTTTCACTATTATGTTTTTAGTTTACAAAGATTATTATTAATCTAGTAAATAAAAAAAAATATTTTTTTATATTATCCGATTACTTTATACCTACTTTACTATTCATAAATACATATTTAACTATCCATAAATACATATTATTTTAAAAGTTCTTATTCTTTAAATATAACATATAAACAAGATTAAATTTTTAAAAAAGATTAATTTAAATCATTTTTCAAATATAACGATATTTATAATACATTTAGACTAAATTGATTAGTTTGTTAACAGTTGATTTTAACTGTCTATCTCAGATTATGTGAGATGAAGTGTGACATGTTGTTTGTAGGGGCATTCCATAGAACCTCGTCTTACTAATTTAACTTGTTTTGACCTAATTACTTTGAACAAATTACTTCTTTTTCTATCATATTTTTTTTTAATTTTTTTTTTATCCTTTTGTGGTTCTAGAGTTTCAATGAGCCGCTTATGAAGGGAAATTTGTACAAAAAATGAATTTGGAGTCTTTAGAGGACGAAGCCATTTGCAATTTTAATATAAATATTACCTTTTTTATCTAGTGTAAAAGAAAAGTGGAATGATTCTGTGTTTTTTGTTGTCTATATTTTTGTCATAATATTCCCTTTTTTTTTTTTACTTCTATAAATTTGGGAACCTTTAAAGACAAAGATAGTGTTTTGGTATGGTGATGATGATGCATTTGTTGATGATATTGCTTGTGAATCAAATAATTTATTTTAATTTTTGATACTTTTGTACAATTTCTTGATTTTTTTTAATTATTTACAATTTAAATAAAATGTGCAATTTTGTTAAATTTTTTAAAAAGTATATAAATTTGCAATTTTTTTTATTAATAGAAGGCCTAAAAAAATCATTACTAAAAGCTGGTCTAATACAAATTTCAAAAACATAAAATTTGAAATATTTTTCGTTTACTTTTTAGCTTATCTTTTTTGTATATTTTTAGTTTTTTTTATATGTTTAGATTATTTTTTGTATATGCAATAATCTTATACACTTTTATGCAGCTTCAATGAGAATATTAAACAATCTCATTATATTTTTTTTAATTATTTATATATCAAATAATATTTATTTCTAAATTAAAATATTGTATTATATTTGGAAGACACCTAAGTATCTATTTTTTTTAAAATGTATTCAAATTTTAATTTCATTCAATTTTAAATATTTTATTTATTTTTCGTTTATATTATGTATATAAAACAATTCATATACATAATCAAAGTGATATATATATATATATATAGAGAGAGAGAGAGAGAGAGAGAGAGAGAGGTAGGTTAAGTGAAAAACAAAAGTTGATTATTGAAATGATTAATAATTCAAAACTCTTTATAAGACAATTGAGAAGATAGAGGTTAGGGGCAAACATTTTTTTTAAAAAAATTAAAAAGTGAATGAGCGTGGACACATATTAAAAAAAAATTGAATATAATAAAATGAGTTAGTTGATACATGTGATTAGTCAATTCATATTTTATAAATTACAAATATTTGAAAATGGCTTAAAATAAAAAAAAAATAATGTAGAAATCATTCAATGTGATATAATAAAAAATTAAATAAATAATCATATACTATGATAAATTTAAAGTTTTCTCATTAAATAACAAAAAATTTAAAATATAAAAGTACTTAATTTTAAAATTAAAAATTTTAAAAATTGAAGCAAATATAATTAAAAATATGAGAGATGAAATTTTTTTATGAAAGTTCATAAAATATAAAAAATTAATGCTTATAGATATTATGATGTAAAAATAAAATAAAAGACAAAGATTAGAAAAATGGTTAAGCGTACAATTGCCTTGTGGCAAAATTTGTTCTAAATGGCAAAATGCATATCCTTAGTTTTTATATATTTTATCTAGATATCCTTAACTTTTGTGAATTCTAAATTTTAATGTTACTAGAAAAATAAGAATTTACTTAGCTTTTATCTGTTTTTAAAAACTTTTTTTTTAAATCTATTTGTAAAAAATATTTTTGAGAAAATATTTTCAAAATTTTGTGTGTATTATTTGAAAATTTTATCCTTCTTTTAATAAAAATATTTAATTTGTTTAAATATTACATTTTAATATATTTATTAATATCAGATAAAACTGTGAAAAAATAAATTTGAAATAATAAAAAATTGCAAAACTAATTATCTAGTTGTTTTTGTAGTAGTTAATAGTTATTCATATTTTTATAATTCCCATAATATCAAAAAACTAATTTTCCACTAATCAATTTACTTAAATACACCACATATTTAAAATAATATATATAACTAATAAAATATTTTTAAAAATAAAATGAGCACTATATTTTATTTGCTGTGATAATTTTACACAAGAAAAGAAGAAAAAATGAAAAAAAAAAGAGGATATAATGTCATTTTTATTTACATTAATTTTTGTTTTAAATATGTTTCACTAAATTATTATCTTTATTAAAAATCGGATTTATTTTTATTTCTTATATTTATAAAAAGTTAAAAATATAAAAACAACATCACAAATCACTGAATGTTAGATGCATGGAAATTTTGAAAAAAATATTAATGTAGTCTTTTATTTTATATATATATATTTGAATATAAGGATAAAAATAATTAATTTTATATAAATGATGTGTAAAATTTCTAAATAAGCAAAATTTATATATATTAAATGTTGAACTTTAAAATCATTAAGTCTAAAATTTGACAACTATGTATTTCTCTTCATAATTTAGCATTTACCACTAAAAATTTATATGTTGAATTATTAAAATTTACAATATTTTTTATAAAAATTTTATTCAAAATATACATGTTTTATTCTATGTAAAACACTCTGTATTTATATTACATCTAAAATATTATTCTTTTTTTTCATAAAAAATTATACCTTATATATGTAAAGTGTAGATTTACAACTAGTTATTATTAATTTTTAAAACTACTTAAATGAATTTTTATTCAATATAAATTTTAAAATTATAGCAATCAAAGTTATATTCATCATTTTATAAAAGTTACAAGTGTATTGTTTTTCAAAAATATATTTTTATATAGCCACTTTTATGTATGGTATGTACTCCTATGAAAATACAATTCACGGGCATTTAAAAAAATCATTTGTATTACAGGCCAATTTTATATCCATTCAAGAGGACTGTGGCTCAGTATGAGGAATAACTTAGTTACACGAGCCTCCATATCCTCTATAATCACATAAATGTTAAATGCTTAAGAGTGTGTATAGATGTAACCATATGATTTGAAATCTTAGATTTCAAATATTGAATTTGAAAGGTAAAAGTTTCAAATAATATTTAATTATATATTATTTTAAATCTTTTAAATTTATTGTAGATTTATATTAAATCTTTATAAAAACAATTCATATAGTTTTCAAATAAAAAAATTAATTAAAAAAATATAGTATAAATGTATTACAGTTAAAACTACAATTAAAAGTAGTACAAAATTTTTTATTACATTGGAAACATTCTTGAATTCAGCAATGTAATGTGAGGAATCAACTACAGACTGTTCAATAATGAGTGAACAACAAAAACAATAAAACTTAGATAGCATAATGATGGAATAAGCATTTCAACTTTTCTTCTTCTTCAACCGATTTTGCAGCTTGTATCTCCCTTATAATGACAATAATAATAATAATTATTATTATTTGATTGTATCCAAAAAAAGATGTCAATAGATTGAGTGATACTGAATGATACCCATATACATATTTTTATTTAATTAAGGTTTTTATTTTTCTATACAAAGGTTGTTTGCAAAAAGAGGACATCTAAAGCAATTAGGAAAGGATTCCCAAACAAGAAAACTCCCAAATAGAAAGAAATATACTCCTAATAGACACAAGATTTTCATAAAAAATGAATTCTATTTCTCTCAGATTTGAGCATTACTATCCCTATAAATAGGATCTCATATTCTCATTCTCATATTCATTTTATTCTTCTCATACTCATTGCTATCTAACTCTTAAAAACTCTCTCTCTACATTCTCTAACTTAGGCATCGGAGAGTTTGTGGGGATCCTCTCCACCTCTTAGCTTCCCCTTCTTTGATCCTTTGCAATATTCTAGCTCAAGAGTTCTAAAAATAAGTTATCAAGTGGCGCCATCTATGGGGAATCCCTTGAGCTAAAAGCCATTAAGCATCTACCAACCGAAATATTAGCATCATGATTTCCAATCCACCACCAATTTCAACTCCAAACACACACATCAATCCATCTACCCCCATTCCTCCAATCAATCCATCTGCTCCCATTCTTCTAATCAATCCATCTGCTCTCATTCCTCCAATTAACCTATCAGTGCCTTTTCAAACAATAATTCCATGAGCTCTTTTTCAACATATTGAACCGTTGTCTCAAGCCCTGACTGGTGTATACACTCCACCTAGTACTACTCAGGAATGGCTAACTTTTAGCACCGACTTTCCTTATTATGCTCCTCTTCTGCATAACAACAAACCTATACCTTCTATACCCTTTCCAAGCCTAATAGAAACTCCTGCCATAAACACACCTCACCTAAACATAGTAACCCAAACACTCAACCTATCCCCAATAAGCAAGGAAACGATGATTTAGAATATTCAAACCCAGATGACCTTGATGCAACAACAACTTAACTCTTTGATTCAAAATAGCAATCTCGGAGTAGCTCACCCAAAGAATAATACAGCGCCACCAGCACTAGCTTCATATGTAATTGGTTAAAATAGAGAAAAATATAAAGCTCTAAAAGAATCCAGCTTGAGAATCTTAGCCCTAGATGATTCAAAGATAGTTTAAAAAGTTAAAAAAAAGTCATTCATAAAGCTCGAAACAGGCCAAGGAAAGAAGATGAATGCATTATGGAAGGAAAGACACCTTTGTAAGTAGAATAATCCGGATAGAGATTCCAACCAAATTCAAAATGTCTCAGTTAGATCAGTTCAATAGGATTACAGATCCAATCAACCACATACCCTTCTTTAGGACTAGGATGTTACTTCAGAATGTGAATGATGAAATTATGTGTAGAGTTTTTCCTAGTATACTCATCAAGAATGCTCAGAAATGGTTCCATCGACTTCTTAAGAATTCTATCTCCTCCTTTGAAGAGTTAGTAGAGAAATTCCAGACTCGGTTCACCATTGTCCCTCCAACCAAAAACATCAATGATCTCTGGATGTGTAGACAGGAGGTTACTAAATCACTAAGAAGCTATTTGGATCAATTCAATAAAGTAGCCATACAAATTGAAAATCTGATCGATAAGGTAGCCATAAGGGCCTTAAAGAATAGGACTCAACTAGGGAAGCTTAAAGATAAAATAATGACAAAAGAACCTAGCACCTTGATTAAGGTAATGGCTATGACAATAAAGATGGATAAAGATAGAAGGATGCGCTAGGATGATGAGAAAGTGCCTGTCAGGAAAGATGAAAGGTCAGGACCTAGAAGGTCGAGCTTCCAATAATCAAACTTCAAAAACTTGATAGAAAGATTTGAAAAAGAGGTTGAGAAGTATATGCCACTAAACACCTCTAGATCCAAAATCCTCATGTGGGTCAGAGAAAATGGATTGGGCATAACCTTAGCCAAAAGGTAGAGTCCAACCATGAAAGCCATGCAATATAGGAGGCACTACTACCAATACCACTGGGATTATGGGCATGAAACTGAGGCATGCCAAGAATTAAAAAATGCCATAGAAAGATTAATATAAAATAGTAAACTCAAAAACTTCATTGACACAGCCAAAAGGAATAGAGATCTGAATAAACAAGACAAGGATAAGCTGGAACTAAAGAAAGCTCGAAATGAACTAGCCGGAGTTATCAACATGATTATTAGAGGAGAGGTAACTGAGAAGAGGCCTAAGAGATCCTACATAGAAGAAGGGTCCACCTATGAAAAGAAGC
Organism: Mallotus nudiflorus; assembly: GCA_947683625.1. Lineage (NCBI taxonomy): Eukaryota > Viridiplantae > Streptophyta > Magnoliopsida > Malpighiales > Euphorbiaceae > Mallotus > Mallotus nudiflorus. Next base: position 7,993,819 of record CANTUR010000157.1, on the reverse strand, counting down.
ATACCATTATGTTTAGTTCGGAAGATGGGAAACATGTTCAACACCCTCACAATGACGCACTCATGGTAAGTGCTTTCATCAATAATTACCTAGTAAAAATATTGTTAATCAATGATGGAAGCATTGTCAATGCACTCTCTTAGAATGCCTACAAAGTAATGGGATGTTCTATCACTGACTTAAAATCTATGCAGAATCTCATTACCAGCTTTTATAGAGGAACTACTTAACCAATGGGATTAATAAAGCTGAGTTTAGAATTTGGCGACTAAGATACTGGAGAAGTGAAAGGTGTCAAAGCTGAGTTCATTATGGTAGATCTTCCTTTTGCATACAATAGCATCATAGGCTGGCCAATACTCTACGAGATCAATGCAGTCACGAGTATCCAACATCTGACCATAAAGATTCCTATTGAAGGCCGAATCCTAACAATTCATAGAGATCAACACATGGCTAGGCAATGCTACTATATTATAATTAAACCTTAGATGGAGGCATTCCCTTTAAAAACTTAGAAAATAGAGAAGCAAGGAACCAACCCTGAGCTAGTTGACCAGGTTTAGGCTTTACAGATCATCGAGGGAAAGACAGTAAGGATCAGTAATGGTCTTGATAGCAAAGTTAATCACAGAATAAGCAAGGTCCTTATTAAACACTCAAGCAGCTTTGGTTCCCAAGTATCCAAGATTATTAGAGTAGACCTCAAATTGCCTTGCATAGTCAGAACATCAAGTTAGGAGTAAAGATAGTCATTTAAAAAAAGATAACCTTCACATATAAAAGACAAAAGGTAATCGCTGAAGAAATAAAGAAGCTACTAGAAGCTGGATTCATTAAAGAAGTAATACATCTAGAATAGGTAGCCAATGTGGTGCTGGTAAAAAATTCCAATGGCAAGTACAAGATGTGTGTGGACTATACCGATCTCAAAGAGTATGCCCCAAAGATAGCTATCCGTTTCCAATGATAGATCAACTGGTAGACTCCACTGTTGATAACTGTTTATATAGCTTTGTGGATGCTATATAAAGGTACCATCAGATACCAATGAAGAAAGAAGATCAAGAAAAAATATCATTTATCACCCACGAAGGTCTTAATTGCTTCAAAGTTATGTCCTTTAGGTTAAAGAATGTCGACGTAACATATCAAAGGCTGATGAATCATATGTTCTGAGATTAAATTGGAAAAAACATCGAGGTGTACTAAGATGACATCACCTAAGAGCAAACATACAAAGCAGTATTAGGACAACCTCAACCAAATCCTTTGAATACTGAACCAATACTAGATTAAAATGAATCCAAAAAAGTGTGTTTTCAGAGTAAAAGTGAGAAAATTCCTAGGATTCATGGTATCCCATAAAGGAATTGAAGCTAATCCAAAGAGGATGGAGACCATTTTTAAGATAAAAGCTCCTACATTAATCAACGAACTATAGAAGCTAATTGGCATAATAACAGCCTTAGGGAATTTTATCTCTTATTTAGCTAAATGGTGTCTACTACTATTTTGAGCCTTAAAAATTCTAAGAATTTTATGTCAAATAAAGAATGCCAAGCAGCTTTTGAAGACATAAAAAAGTTCATGTCCTTACCACCTCTACTTATCAGGCTAATCCCCAAAGAAACACTATACTTGTATCTCTCTATTGGTTAAGAGTCAATTGCATTGGTACTAGTAAGAGAAAAAGGAAGCCAATAAAATCCAGTATACTACATTAACAAGATACTCAGAGGTTCAAAAATCTGGTATCCCAAACTGGATAAGTTAGGTATAGCCATAGTACACATGTCCCGAAAACTCCAGTATTATTTTCAAGCCTATTCAATCATTGTAAGATCCAACTTCCCTCGAAGGAAAATTTTATAAAGACCTAAAACATCTAAGCGACTGCTTCAATGGTCAATATTGCTCGAAAAACTTGACATCAATTATAAACCTTAACAACAGATAAAAGCTTAGACCCTGGTAGATTTTGTATAAGAGATGACAGCGGAATAATTCACTCTATCTAAGTATCTAGAATGGAAGTTATACATTGACAAAGCCTCATCCATCCAAGGAGCCGATGTCGAAATCATTCTCAGAGGGCTATACAAAGTCACTATTAGATATGCTATTTAGATAAAATACAACGTAACTAATAATGCAACAGAGTATAAAGCACTCATCACAGGATTGAAGTTAGCTATTGAAGTTAAAGCCGAGCATCTCAAGATATACTCAGATTCATAACTAGTGGTGAACTAAGTCAAAGGAATATACCAGATCAAAGACTCAAGCATCACTAAGTATATCAAGAAAGTCAGACAGCTCTTAAAGAAGCTCGAGCAAGATGGGGGATAATAGGAAATCATCCAGATCCCTAGAAGCAAAAACTCAGAGGTAGATTTGCTAGCCAAATTGGCAATAGAAGAAGTTAGACATTCAAAGAACTCAAGCTTACTAAGGTATTGATAAAACTAAAAATAAAGGAGGTAGAGATCATGGATATATAGGAAGTAGCAGAATGGATGAAGTCGATCATTCAGTATCTTGAACATGGTTGTCACGACCCGCACCTAAGGGCACGTGACCGGCACTAGGGAATGGGAAAGCATAAAGCTACCGAAACTCGTTATAAGCCTTAAAAGAAAAACGCGGAATGTTTAAACTTTGAAACCTTATAATAAATAATTAAATCACAATGCACATTATCAAAATAATTTTTCTTAATATAATTTAAACCATAATATCATAGTGCGTAAAATAAATAAACATCAGTTATACAAATAATATCTCAGTACATAATATTCAACTTAAAATTTACAGTTTTCTCTACTGCGATACACGAATATAAATATAACACAACTAAGTAGACCTACGTAGAATAGCCGGTGATGAAGCGACACGGAAAAGAGAAGTAGGCCTAATAGAAAAATCTCAAACTCCTGAAAAAAATAAATTGAGGAGAGTTAGACCTCACTGAGTAAGTTAATAAAGAAATGAATATGGTTTGAAAATCTCATTAAAAATAAAATTTTATGGAAATATAATATAGTTATAATTTTATTCAAATCATTTGATATACATATAAGAAATCCATTTTCAAAGGAAAGAATTAAATACTTAAATGCTTTTTAAAACATTTCAGTATAAAATTTTGGTAGAACTCGATTTATCAATTTTTATAACAGTCATACGACTCACTTATGTCTAAGACTACTGGATCCTGAGAGCAAAGCATCACCAGGATATACAGTCGCAGTCACATCACTTAATCCAATATCACTAGCGGTGTCCGAGAGTAAAGCATCACCAGACCATCAGCTCCAGTGATTTAATAAATAATAATTCAAATTATACTGGCGGTGTCCGAGAGCAAAGCATCACCAGACCTTCAACACCAGTATTTATTAAATAAACAAATATTATACTACTGGCGATGTCCGAGAACAAAGTATCACTAGACCATCAACCCCAGTAATATAATTAAATAATCATATAGTTTACCGGTGCACAACGGTCCTGATGAAACCCATCATGTAGCTCGTTTTACTGTGGTTTATTTAAAATAATTGCAAATAAATAAAATAGGAAAAATTACAATCAATAACAATAAAATAAATAAACTGCAAATTAAATCATGCAATATCATATAGAAAAATGCCGAATAGGATCTTATAAAATTAAATTCATAAGAATTTAATATAACTTAAATTAAAAGACCCGACACTCAAATCAAATATTAACTTACAGGATAAAGACGCTCCTTTGGCACATTGTGTCTGACCTCGACTGGTAGATACGATTGGAGGGGCAGCTAAAAGACAAAAAAGGAAAACGACAATCAGAAAATAGAAACCTAACTTCTAGAGTTTCTAAGGAAGACTCGAACTCAAAATAACAAGTTTAGGATTGACATGGTGTCACATTTTACGAGAAATCTATCAAAAATTCGGTAAAGTTTTCTCTGTAAAACGGACATCCCTCAACCGAAGTAGAGTCAATCTTGTAAGTAAACACGCTACAAAACTTTACAGTGGCACCACACCTCAAGTTGGGACCCCGAACTACACAATTCCCAACCGACGTTCACAAAAAATACAAATAAGCAAATACTAAATATTAATATAGGAAATCACCAAAAACTATAAAAATTAATAATAAATCATAATATAATTTATTAAATTTTTAAAACACTAAATAAAATTATTTTACACCATAATTTAAAAAAATTTCAAATAATAATAATATTAATAAAAATCCAACTTTCCAAATATTCAACATAATATAGTCAAATTCAAACTATAATTGCCCAAATAGTTTAAATATACTATAATATTAATTAAAAACTCATTTAAACCACAAAACAATAAATAATTAAATTTTGAATAAATTTTCAAAAATAGTTAGTATTAATTAACTAAAAATAATAAATAATCTATAAAAATTATTTTAATACCACATTTTATTTCAAAGTTAACTAAAACATAGCATTTAATTATAATATCAACAAAAACATACCATTTACCTATTATTCCAAAATTCGCATAATAATAATAATTTCTTAAAAAAAATTGAATAAATTATCAAAAATTATTTTATCATTACTAAAATTACTAACATAATATACTAACACTAATTTACCCAAATATTCAACCAAAAATAATTAATTAACCACATTAACAAAATATACATAAAACTTAAAATACCTAAATAAATATACAAAAATTCCATAAACTCAAATTTTTTATATACTCTTAACCAAAATTAACTCCAAATAATTTAGATCAACTAATATATGTATAGATCAACCCAAAAATTAACCACATAATTAAAATAAAATTTTGGGTAATTAGTAAATATATTAAAAATCAACAAAAATATTAAATCAACATAAAATCAACTAAATCAACTAACAACAACCCTAAACAACTAAAAATCAACCTGACAACTAACTAAAATCAACTACCTAACCACTAAGATCATCCAGAAATCAACTACAACAACCTAGAACTAACTAAGCTAAAACTCACCTACAACTAAAAATCAGATACAGGGAAGGGCTACTGAAGGAACCAGGGTTGTTGATCTGGTGTTGCTTCACACTGCTGGACCTGTTGCTGCTTTCGCTGCTACTGTTTAGCGCTGCTTCTCTGCACGTTGCTGCCGTTGCTGCTGCTGGCGCGAGAGGCTACTGCTATTTGGCACGAGGAAGAAGGAAGAGCAGGGAGATGGCTGCTGACGAAAAGAAAATGAGGTAGCAGGGGAAGAATTTGGACAAAAAATGGGAGAGGAAGAGGGCACGCAGGACAGCAAGGAGAAGGGGAAAAATGGACTGAAAATGGGACCTCTATCACTTATATTCAAATATAATAATAATAATAATAATAATAATAATAATAATAATAATAATAATAATAATAATTGTTGTCAAAATTACTCAACCACACATAAACACACACAAACACACACACACATATATATACAACAACAATAATAATAATACTAACTCTAGTAAAATAATGCTATAAATAAATATTTGGACAATTAAAATAATAAAGTAAGTGCATAAAATAAAAATGATGTAAAAATAATAATATTAATAATTCCCAATATTTATATATAAAAAATATAGTTTAAAAATATTTGGGTTATTACAATGGTATACTTCCACAAGATAAGTTAAAAGCTTAGAAGTTGAAGATAAAAGTTGCTCACTACTCCATCCGCCACGGAGAACTCTACAGAGGATCTCTCTTGCACCCATGGTCTAAATGTGTATCCCCAGAAGAAGAAAATTATGTGCTTAGGAAAATTTATGAAGGAATTTATGGAGCGCATGAATCTTATCATTCATTAATCAGAAAAGTGTTGCTCCAGGGATACTATTGGCCTATCATGTTCGAGATGCTCAGAAATTGACTCAAGAATGCCATAAATGTCAATATTTTGCTTGCCTCAGCCATAAGCCTTATAATCCTCAGCATCAAATTGGGAGCCTTTAGCCTTTTGCAGTATGGGTGATGGATACCTTGGTCCTATTTCCTATCTTAACCTTCTAGAAGAAGTTCTTAATCGTGGCTATAGACCACTTCAGTTAGTGGATAGAAGTTGAAGCTATACAAACCATCACTGAGGCTCAGATCCAACACTTTTTTAGGAAAGAAATCATCTATAGATTCAAAATACCACACACCCTAATAACAGACAATGAGAAGTAGTTCAACAATGAGACATCCAGAAAGTTCTGCTCAGATTTTAAAAGAAAGCTCCAGTTTACTTCAGTAGCCCATCCATAAATAAATGGACAAATGGAAGTCATTAATAGGATCATCATATAAGGGCTAATGAAAAGACTAAATGAAAAGAAAGGAAATTGGGTTGACAAACTCAATATCATATGGGCCTATAGAACTACACCTAGAACTTCCATAAGAGAAACACCTTTCAGACTAACTTATAGGATGGATGCAGTAATCCCCGTGGTGATTGGATCAGCAAGTTATTAGGTCACCAAGAATTTAGATTAAGAAGTCAACAACATCAATGCCCGGATATGTTCAGACCTGCTTGAAGAGAGGAAAGAGTAAGCATCCATTATAGCAGAAGCCTAGAAGCAGAAGGTCATGAAATATCACAATCGACACATCCGACCAAGATAATTTAAAGTCCAAGACTGTATAGTTATAAGGGCTAACATTGGCAGAGGTAACTCCGGTACAGGCAAAATCGATCCTAATTGGAAAGGTCCTTATTAAGTCATCGAGAAAATGACCAAAGGGGCTTATAGGATTAAGGATAAACAAGGAAAAGAATTAGCCCGATATTGGAACTCAGATAGTCCCCAAAAATATTATCAATAAATGTACTCAGAGTTTTGAGAAATAAATACTTCATTTATTATTAAAAATGTTGTATCACAAAGTATTCCAAAAATAAAAAATAATTATCGACTAAGTAGTTTATAATTAAACACTCAGAAGCTTAGTATCAGGAGACTCAGATGTAGAGGTTGGATCGAATCTAACAAAGACAACACTAGTAGGCATCTACCCATCAGGACTCGAATCCTTTAGTTACTTAGAAGATGATTTATTAGCCATAGACTCTGTGGGTTTCTTAGGATTCTTCAACTGCTTGGAAGATGCTTTGCTTTTAGCATCTTCTTCGATAGTAATTCTAGCCAGATCGGTAGGCGTTATCTTATCCAAGTCTAAGAAGTCCAATTTCAGGTGTTGGGCAAGCAAGACTCTCTAACATTCGAACTTATAAGCTTTAAGAAACCCCACAACCATATTCTGGTAGCTTCTCTTCTCATCCTCATGGGTTCTTTCTGCTTTAGTAATACGGGAGTCCTGCTGTAATATCCCGTGTTTTTTTTAAATATTTTTACACTGTACCGGGATATACAGTATCAATAATTTTTATGCATTATACGATATTTTTATGAGTTAATATGTATTTTAAACCTATTTTAATTACTGTCTATTATTTTCAATATTTTACGTAAAATTTTCCCGGGAATTTCATTTTCGGGGAAATTTCCACGTAAACAATGTATTATTAATTATTTTAAATGTATTTATGGGTTTGCATGAACTCATACATATTTTTAAATTATTAAATAAAGCCTGTGTGTGTATATTTATTTAATTAGGGTTTATTATTACCCTAATATTTTATTATTTATTTATTATTATTTGATTATTTTATTTATTATTAAATTATTAAAATTTATTATTTTATTATTAATTATTTATTTATATTTAATTATTTTAATTTATTTTTTTTATTTTTTTTCTTTTCCTTTTTCTTTCTTTTTCTTTTTCTTTTTCTTTCCTTTTCTTTCTTTTTCTTTTTCTTCTTCTTCTTCTTTCTCTCCCGCACCCGACGCCGACCACCATTTCCTCACCGCCGTTTCTCCCTCCTCCGGCCACCGTTTTCGACACCGCCGGTCTTTATCTTCTCCTTGAGCTCCGGTGAGTGTGATTCTAGCTTTGGTTTGAGCTAAAATGGTCTAGAATTGCTTAGGTTTCGATTTGAAAATTTCGGCCTCTTTGGGTTTTTGATTTTTTTAAGCTTTGATTTGGATGATTCATGGAAAACTTCCTTCACAAATGTTGTTCCTAGTAGCTTAATCTTCATGTATGAATTTTTGTAGAATTTTTGGAGATTGTTTGGATTTTTGGGTATTTTTGAATACTTTAATATTATTTTCTAATTTTCGGAAATTAATTATTTAAATTATGAAATTGGAGTTTATGGTTGAATTAGGTGTTGAAATGAATTATAGGAATTTATTTGGAATTTTTATGAATTTCTAAGTATTTATTTTTAATTATTGAAGTTTAGGTGATTTTGGAAAATTAGGTTAATTGTGTTTTTATTTGAATTTAATTGGTTAATTGAGTTTAAATATTGATATTATTGATAAATATGTTGAGAAAATTAATTTTGGGTAATTGTATGATTTTTGGTGAATTTTTGAAGTAATTTAAGTATATTTATATATATAGGGGTATTTTGGTAATTTTACCCTAAATTGTCTAAAAATGTAATTTAATTGGTTTTAATATTTATTTAAGGTATAAAAATGATTTCTACAAATTATTTAGTATTTTTAACTAATTAAAACTATTTTTCGGGAATTATTTTCAATTATATATATAATATACGGTTTTTCTAATAAAATGAGTTTTAATCGGTTTTTATAGTGTTTCAAGGTCAATTATGTAATTTTTATTTATAAAATGTATTTTTGTGATTTAAGGATATTTTTGTTGTATCTGGAATCATTCTGTGTTTGTGGACCCCGGTCGGTGGACTGTAGTTTGGAGTCCGACCGTGGGATTTTGATTGTGTTGAGCTCGTTTTTCGAAGTGTGTTTCTTTGCAGAGTCGGCTCTACTCTTTTGAGTAGAGAGATGTCCGTTTTATAGGGGAGGTTCCGCCGAATTTTCGGTAGAATTCTCGTAAAACGTGATATCCAGTCGAACCCTAATTCTGTTTTCGTATTTTAATACTCTAGATTGAATTCTAGGATTTCTATTAGGTTTATTCTAATGTCGGTTATTTATTGCTTATTTAGTTGCGCCGAGACCGAGGGCTAGTGGACCAGGCCCGTCGGACCTGTCTCGTGGAGCGCATTAGGTGAGTTACTATATTATATACATATGCTTAGGATGCATGATTTAGAAAATGCATGTTTTATTTTAACTGAATATGCATAAATAATGTGATTTATATTCAAGTATATTTTTGATATATTTTTGGTATATAATAAATTATATACATGTTTTGTAAATAAAATATATTTAAAATGTTTTTAAATATATTTTTAGTTTAATTCATGATTTGATTGGATTTATTTGACATATATATACTCAAAATATACCTGGTTTATGTTTGGTATATTTCCAGTATATATATGGTTTATATTGTTGATTTATTTAAATTCATGCATCATGTATTTGTGAATGAATGTTTTATTATTTATTAATGAAGGATATCAATAGAACGTGCTACCTAGTGGGCAGCACTAGGACCGAGTACGTACCGGTACGCCTATAGTTTTAGGCTATATACTAACTATTTGTGGATATTGATTTGATTATGATTATCGATATGTGAGATGTGGTTTGGGGTGTGATTGCTGGAGCTCGGTTGACCAAGTGTCTCGGGGCCAATCACACTGGCAGTCAGACTGTTGGAGCTCGGTTGACTTAGTGTCTCGGGGCCAGTCTACTGTCCAAATGGATTAAGTGGATATATTTGGAATAAGTGAGCCTGTATGGCCAGAGTGTTGTTTAACACTATTTTTGAGGTTGCGATATTCTAGGGTTCTATGTGATCCTTCATAAACCGTGATTTTCAGATAAAGTATATAAAAATGATTTCACTGCATCTGTGTGTAATTGCCTGTATATATATATATTATATATACTGTTGACTGTATGCATTATCACTTAGTGTGTATGTATATATATTATAGTAATTCACTCAGTGAGGTCTGACTCCCCTCCGTTGACTATTTTTCAGGAGAGTCAACTTCCTCAGACCTTAGTAGCAGGTCGATACGCCGGATTTCTTCCGCCCCGGCTTCTTTATGTAAATTGTCTACTTGAGTCTTATTTATTTTATCTAGACACTGCAGTAGTTGTGAATTAAAGTATTGGATTTCATATATTTTGTTTTAAAGGAGATATATTATGTTGAAACTGGATTGTATTAAAGAGATTTTATGTATGGGATGAGATTTTTATTTAAATCCAGTTGATATGGATAATATAATGATATTATGATTTTTATTTTCCGCTGCATATTATATTTTTATTGTTATTGTGGCATGATTTATTTTATTTTTTAGGCTTGCTACGGGTTCCGGATTCGAAAGAATTCCCGTTCCCTAGCGCCGGTCATGGCCCCTGTTTTGGGTCGTGACACCTGCCCCTCAATTCTTAATGTAATTTAAGCTTGATTATACTCCTACTCTTCCATCCTCCTCTAGCTTGCCTCAGCCTCAGACCTTGCTTTATCATGCTTGGTTTGGTAAAGTTTCAGTACTGCCTTCACCTTTTTTAATTTCCTCTCAAAATTGATGGTTATGGTGCCAATCTTTGTTTCCTTCAGGCTGTACTAACTCTTGAGATAATAATAGTTATCCTTTTCTAGCAATAAAGCTTGAGTCATCTGAAAGAAAAGATGATCATCATCAACTTAGGTACTTATAAATAAAAATTAAATAAAGTGGAAGCTGATTACCTCTAATGAGTGTCCGATCATGGAGTTGTATAGTTCCTCCTTATCTATATCCATCGAGCGTTGAATGTCTTCAAGAAGTCATAGAGACACGACATATTGATCCCTTACTTGAGCATTCAAGATACACGGAGGCTTCATTTTTTTGAAGATCCAAGACCTCATGTCCAAACACCTGGATAGCTTTAGGTGCTTGTTGAAGACTTCCTCACATAACTCCTTAGCATCCAAATACTCAATTAGGGATCGATTCCTCTTACCCTCAAACTTCTCCACTTGAGAAGATTCAACCACTACTTTTCCTTTTTAGCTAGGCATAAGTTCAGCTGAGACTTCCAGGGCAAGCAGCTAGAAAGTAAGAGAAGAGATCTGCACGTCCTCTTGAGTCTTTAACTTGTGATCTACAAGTTGAATCCCATATGCAAACGCAAAAAATTCAGCCATCTACAAATAAAAAAATAAAATGATAGAAGTTAAAGTAATACCTTCCTAATCTTAAAACTTACCACTGAGATGTATGCGATCAGGGTAGACTCTCTGAAGATATATCTAAGATAAATTTTTAGTAGATCTCGCATCAGCTATGCCATGAAGATGAAGTCTTATGACCATCTCTGCATCCTTATCAGATAGCCTTAAAGGATACTTCACTTTATGACAGTCATTAAACCACATTCGTCGTATATGGATGAAGTCTGAAGGATGTTCAACAAAGAAAAACCTATGCTTCCACTTCTTATGAAGGTTTGAAAGCTTTACAAAAAGGCTATGGTTCGGAATAATCGATAAGGAGAACATCAACTCTCCTTTTTTCTTATTCAAGCCATTGAGATATCGAAGGGCATCAAGCTATAGAGATCTCAGAGAACATCTAGGTTCTTCTCTCTACCTTCTTTGTGTATCAGCTCTATAAAATTGATCAGAATCTAGTAGCTATTGAGGTGGAGTTTTCCAAGTGCTATGTTGTATCTATTTAAAAAGCTCCTAACGAAGGGTTCTAAGGGGAACTTTGATCCCCCTTTTATTTGATCATACCACTAATTTATCAAAATCCAGTATAGGATTATGGGCTTTGAAGGTTTTATCTTAATGTGCAAAGCAAAGTTTACCAGAATGCTAAAACATCTCTTGTACCATTTTAGCATTTCCTCATCTACTTTAGAAATAAAAAAAATCAGAAATAACTTGCTCTCGAGGAGCCATAGACCTTATTAAATAAATATAAAGAAGAAGTATGGAGGAGAAAAGAAGTTTCACCTGGAAAGAAGAATGCAAGCTTACTGAAAAACACTTTAAAGATGTAAAAAACACGCAAAAGAGAATTTAGCAAGGAAGGAAGACAGAAAGAAAAGCGAAAGTGCAACAAATAAATGGGTTTGATCTATTTAAAGCATAGTGAAAGGTTCTAGAATGACCATTACCGCCCTCATAAATAGTTTCATCTCTCTCATAGCATCAAGGGTAATTCCATGCAAGAGAAAAGCCCACTAATCGAGCAGTTATTATTATGGTAGCTGAAATGTCTCATCTTCTGACACTCAAACAAATATTATGGTTATATAATTCAAAATTCAAAGGAAAGTCAAAAAATATGGCGATTGATAATCCTGCTCATCTCGCTGCTAGCTGTCTCCTTCATCGATACTCGAGCCATGCTTCTAATGCACCAAGCATCTAAGTCCAGTGACTAAAGCTAGCTTCCTCAAGTCATTTTGATAGTATTAAGGTTCTGATCATGTAAGCCTTAGGTCATAGCACCAAGCATCTAAGCCTCGAGCATCTAAGTCTAGTGACTGAAGTTGACACTCTCATATCGCTTTAATAGTATTGAGGTTCCGAGCATGTAAGCCTCAGGTCATAGCACTGAACATCTAAGCCTCGAGCATCTAAGTTTAGTGACTAACGCTAGCACCCTCAGGTCACTTTAATAGTACTGAGGTTCTGATCATGTAAGCCTCGGGTCATAGCACTGAGCACTTAAGCCTCAAGCATCTAAGTCCAATAACTGAAGTTAGCACCCTCAAGTCCTTTAATAGTACTGAGGTTTCAAGCATGTAAGCCTCGAGTCATAGTACCAAGCATCTAAACCTTGAGCATTTAAGTCCAGTGACTGAAGTTACACTCTCATGTTTCTTTAATAGTATTAAGATTCTGAGTATGTACTGCAATGATGTTCTGATATGGTGATTCCAAGACTCGGTACCGAGCATTATCCTTCCTTTTATGACTAAGGCTGACCACCTCAGCTCACCCTTCCATATCAAATGTAATTACTTAAATAGTCTTTCTCTCCAGGTAGAAGAATGACATTTCCATTATCTTACAGACCCAAATACATTGAATATAAATATCCAAACATATTTTCGAGGGGGGGAATTTTGATACCCCACATATATATTCCTATTTAACTAAGATCTTTATTTTCCTATATAGGGGTTGCTTGCAAAAGGAGGACACCTAAAGCAATTAGGAAAGGATTCCTAAATATGGAGACTCCTCGACAAGAAGAAATACACTCCTAATAGGCATAAGACTTTTATTAAAGAGGAATCATATTCCTCTTAAGTTTAAGCATTAGTATCCCTATAAATAGGACCCATATTTTCATTCTCATTCATTCTATTCTTCTTACACTCATTGCTCTCTTTATCTCTCTAAAACTCTCTCTCTACATTTTATGACTTAACCTCTCATCTTGTCCTTCTTTGACTCTTGCAAGGTTCTAGCTCAAGAGTTCCGAAAACAAGTTATCATTGAATTTTCTTTTTACTTTCAATACAATTCTATAGCAAATTGTGTGTGTGTACATATAAAGGAAATATGGTTCTACTTGAACTTAAAAAAAATTTTGGTCAAAATTGTCTAAATTTAGTTTACCCCATCTTAATTATTCTGCTAAGGAAAATTACAAATTTGGTATATGAACCTTTTTGGTTTTTTTATTCAAGTGTTTGAATTTTTTTCTATTTGAGTGTCTGAACGTTGAAAAAACATCTCAACTAAATGTATCTAGCCTAATTTAAGTTGACTGTGTGCTTAGTCAACTCAAATGGGATCCACTTTTTTTAGCTGTCTTTACCCTTTTTAAGTGGATAATAGTGGGGGATGAACTGGAAAAGAAGGCATGCGGGCTGGAAAAAATTAGACACTGTTTAAGATGACTAAGCACATAGTTAGCATAAAATAGCTAAATACATCTGATTGATATATTTTTTCAAAGTTCAAACACTTAAATATAAAAACCATAAAATTTCAGACACCTAATTTGCAATTATTTCTTCTACTAATAATGATGTGTTTAATAGATTAATAATTGAAGAATTGAATTATGATGTTGAGGAGCTAAATCATAAACATTCATTATTATTATATTCACTTAACATTAAACAGCAAAATGTATATGATGATGTAATTAATGTTGTTAGTAAAACTTAGGAGGATTGTTTTTCATTGACGGTTATAGTGGAACAGACAAAACGTCTTTATACAAAACTACCATATCATATTTTAGATCAATGGGTAAAATTGTTTTGATTGTTGCTTCATTAGGTATAGCATCATCATTATGGTTAGGAGCTATAACTGTGCATTCTAGATTTAAAATACTTTTGAATTGGCTAAATTAATAGAAGAAGCTTATTTAGTAATTTGGGACGAGGCTTCTATAAGTCATCAATTTTATTTTGAAACAGTTCATAGATCTTTTAGGGATATTTTAAACAATGTAGATGTTAATAAAAAAGAACTACACCTTTTGCTGGGAAAACTTTTTTTTATTAGGAGGTGATTTTTGTCAAAATTTACTTGTATTTGTAACTGGTAGTAAAGAAAATGGTATATGTCTCAATAACACATTCCTATATATGGAAATCATTCAAAATCTTAAAATGCTTTAAAACAAGAGATAAATATTAAAGAAAAACATTTCTAAAATAAAAATAAATTAGAAAAATATTAACTTTGATCATAGACTCATTGAGATAATATATGATCATCATTGAATGTACAAGAGTTATTAGGACCATCATTAGAATCATTTTGAAGCAAAGATTGCAAATTTTAAAAGCTAAGAGATGAATAGCCAAAATTCACATTCAATGGTTAGAATTGCAAGATGAGTAGTTGGCTAGTTGTTCATCAAGCAATTCCAGTTATTGATTTTAGTACACAAGTGAAAAATTAACTTTTCTTATAAAATAATGAAAAATACAAGCCCTGTAATATCCCATGTTTTTCAATATTTTAATACTGCATCGGGATATGCAGTGTTAATAATTTTTGTATATATATATATATATATATCTTTGATATTTTTACGAGTTGATATTTATTTAAAGTTTATTTTAATTGTTTATATTATTTTAAGTGCATTACATAAAATTTTCCCGGAAATTTTATTTTCGGGGGAATTAATACATAAATAATTTAATATTAATTATTTTAAACAATTTTACGAACTTGCATGAACTCATATATATTTTTAAAGTGCTAAATAGAGTGTATATATGTGTATATATTTAAATTAAAATAGGGTTTAATTAATTACCTTACTTTTTATTATTTAGTTTTAATATTATTTAATTATTTTTGAGTGTATAAAATTATTAATATATTAAATTATATGTATTTGGGAATTTATATTGTTATAATATAGTGTGTGATAATATATAGACATATATATATACATATTATATTGTTAAAATAAAAAACTATTATCAAATTACCGTTTTGCCCCAACCCCCTCTCCTTCTTCCCCGATCACCCAACCACCATCGCGACCGTCTGTCATGTCATTCTCTTGCCGTCGGTGTGCCTCCCGGCATACCACCTTCTTCCTCAGCCTTCCCTGCCACCTACAGCAGCCGTTTCCGACGTCGGGGAGCTCATTTTGGCCGAAAAACCCAAAACTCCTCCTCACCATCGATCGATGTGATTTCGGCCACCGTTTTCGACACCGCCGGTCTCTATCTTCTCCTTGAGCTCTGGTGAGTATGATTCCAAGCTTTGTTTCACTTAAAATGGTCTAGATTTGCCTAGGTTTCGATTTTGCAATTTCAGCCTATTAGGGATTTCAATTTTTTTTGAGCTTCAATTGATTGATTCATGAAATATTCCTTTACAAATGTTGTTCCCCTTAGCTTAATCTTCATTTTTGAATTTTTGTAGAATTTTTGGAATTTATTTTGATTTTTGGGTATTTTTGAATATTTTATTATTATTTTCTAATTTTCGAAAATTAATTAATTAAGTTATGAAATTGTGTTTTATGATAATATAGGTGTTGAAATGAATTATAGAAATTTATTTGCAATTTTTGTGAATTTTTATGTATTTATTTTGAATTTATTAAGTTTATGTAATTTTGATAAAATAGGGTCAATTATGTGTTTAATTGAAATTAATTAGTTAATTGAGTTTATTTATTGATATTATTGATATATATGTTGAGAAAATTAATTTTTAGCAATTATATTATTTTTGGATTAATTTTAGTATATTTATATATATAGGGGTATTTTGGTAATTTTACCCTAAATTGGCTAAAAATGTAATTAAATTGGTTTTCATAGTTATTTAGGGTATAAAAATGATTTCTATCAATTATTTAGTATTTTTAACTAATTAAAATTATTTTTCATAAATTATTTTCAATTATCTATATAGTATACGATTTTTCTAACAAAATGAGTTTTTATCGGTTTTTACTGTGTTTTAGGGTTAATTATGTAATTTCTACTTATTAAATGTATTTCTATGATATAAGGGTATTTTCGATATTTCTGTATTGTTCTGTGAATTGTGGACCTCGGTCGGTGAAAAATAGTTTGGAGTCCGACCGAGGGGTTGTGATTGTGATTTTGTGTCTATTTTTCGAAGTGTGTTTCTTTGCAGGGCCGGCTCTACTATTTGAGTATAGAGATATCCATTTTACAGGGAAGGTTCTGCCGAATTTTTGATAGAATTCTCATAAAACATGATGTCTGGTCGAACTCTAATTCTGATTCTATGTCTAGTAATCTATATCGAGTCTTTAGAACTTCTGTTAGACTTATTCTGATTCCTATCATTATTTGTTTGTTTAGTTGCGCCGAGACCGAGGCCCATTGGACCCATCTCAAGGAGCGCAATAATTATGAGTTACTATTCTATATATATATGCTTTAGGGTGCATGATTTAGAAATGTATGTTTTATTTTGATTAATTATGCATAAATAATTCAATTAGTATTTAAGTTTATTTTTAGTTTATTTTGGTTTATCTTTGGTTTATTTTTGGTATATTTTAAATTATATGCATGCTTTATTAAAATTTTATATTTAACATGTTTTTAAATATATATTTAGTTTATTTTACGATTATATTGGATTTATTTGACGTATATATACTCGAAATATACCTAATTTATTTTTGGTATATTTTTAGTATATATATGGTTTATGTTGCTATTTTATTCAATTCATGCATCATTTATTTTTATGAATGTATGCTTTATATTTTAATGAAGGATTTCAATAGAACGTGCTACCTAGTGGGCAGCACTAGGACCGAGTACATACCGGTACGCCGATAGTATTTAGACTATGTTACTAACCTGTTTGAGGATATTGATTGGATTTGATTATTTGATGTGTGAGAAAGGATTTGGGAGTATGATTGCTGGAGCTCAGTTGACCAAGTGTCTCGGGGCCAATCACACTGACAGTCAGACTGCTAGAGCTCGGTTGACTTAGTGTCTCGGGGCCAGTCTACTATCTAAAAGGAACAAGTGAATATATTTGGAATAAGTGAGCCTGTATGGCTAGAGTGTTGTCCAACACTGTTTGAGGTTGTGATTTTCTAGGGTTCTATTTGATCCTTCATAAACAGTGATTTTCAATAAAAATATATGAAATGATCTTATTGCATCTGTGTGTATTTGCTTGTATACATACATATTATATTTACTTTTGATTATGTGCATTGGCATTTAGTATGCATGTATATATACTATAGTAATTCACTCAGTCAGGTCTGACTCCCCTCCGTTGACTATTTTTCAGGAGAGTCATCTTCATCAGACCTCAGTAATAGGCCTGTACGCTGGATTTCTTCTGCCCCGGCTTTACTATGTAAACTGCTCACTTGAGTTTTATTTTATGATCTAGACACTGCAGTAGTTATAAAATTGTTAAAAGATATTGTATTATATTTGTATGAGTTATGTATTTTAAGAATTTGAACTGGATTTGTATTAAAAGATTTATTTATATATGAGATGAGGATTTGATTTAATTTCATTTGGTGGAAATATTATTTTGATATTTATGATCTTATTCCGCTGCATTAAGTATTGTTATTATTATTATTGCATGTTCTTATTTTATTTTTTTTTAGGCTTGCTACGGGTTCCGGATTCGAAAGAATTCTCGTTCCCTAGCGCCGGTCATGGCCCCTGTTTTGGGTCGTGACAGGCCCAAACCCAAGAAGAAGAGAAGTGAATTTTAGAAAGTGATTAGTCTCAAAATATAAGATTAAAACCACCTAAAATAAAGATTTAATTGAAGAATGAAGATTGAAAGCAAATATGGTCAAGTGTATACTTTAGTTGTTTAAGGGTTAATTTAAGGTTGATGTTGAATTAGTTTTGGTTTGATTTTTATGCTGGGATTTTAAGGATGTTAAAAGGTGTTTAGTTATGTGTTTGGGCTAGGAAATGGGTAGAGATTAATGAGAGAAAGATGAGAGAAAAAGGCTAGATGAGGAGAGAGGTGAAGAGAAACAATTTTGACATAATTTTGGCTAGTTTTTTTCTATTTCTCACTCATTTTTTCTCTCACTAACTTTGCTATAGAAATTTTCTCTCTCTTGTCATTGGATTTTCCCCTTAAAATGATACCTCAGAGCTTCTATTTATAGATAAAAGCTTAGTAGCATTGTTATTATTAAGTTTTAACATAAAGGGGTATTATTAGCAACTAAAAGACAAAAGTATATACTTGTATCAATCCTAATGTGACATGTCCAAGAATATTCTTTACTTGGTCACAACTTTTAGAGAATTACGTGGGACCCAATTTAACTATTGGAGGGTTAAAATTTTAACTTTTTTTCAAATAGTCCATGTTAACACTATGTAATTTTAAAGAAAATTTCAGGCTAAAATTCAATTCCAGGAGCTTGATTTGACCTTCAGAAAGGTTTGTTGACCAAAGTTTGACTTTTCATTTTGAGGCATCTTGAAGTTAAATTAAAGCTCCTAGATTGAAAAACTGACAACACAAACATAAAAATAGTCCTTTTCAAAACTTTACTGATTGACTCAACAAATAAAACTTAACACAAGCTTTCTCTCTCTTAATCATCAAAACCTCTTTCTTAGGTTAGGTTTAGTTTCAAAAAGGTTCAATTTAGTACTCGGGTGGGGTTTTAGTGTTTCAAATGCACCTGAACTTGCTTTTCAATCATCATTCTTGATCAATCTCATTTGCTAGTGAGATATTTTTCTACTTTTATAATGATTCTTTGGGGTTTTGAAAAATGACCCTAACAATGGCAAAGCGAATACACTTTTTGTCAATTATTCTCTTAATTTTTATGCATTCTATAATTCAATACAAAGCCCCACCATATGCACATTAACTATCAGGTGTTCCTATATTTGATTTTTGCAAATAATTACCAAGAAAAAGACCAAATTATCATGTTAAACCCATAACAACAAAGAAATAAATTTTAAATGTTTTTAAAAACAAAAACATAGCTTTTGAGTTAATAATTTTTTAAAATATCGATCTCTTCACATAAGCGATTTTGGTTTATGTTGTATGATGTTTCATTAGATGTGGTTGATATAGTCCTTTTCTTAGAGGATAACTGAAATTCATATAGCATTTCACACTGACTTGATTTAATTATTGGAAAAAATTATATAATAAAATTTAAATATAATATATTTTTTCTTTTTAAAAAATTTAAAATAATTGTACTTACAATAGGAACTTCTATTAAATTACACTCGTTATCTGAAACTATAACGAACTCCTTGTGCTAATGAACTGATAATATCATGCTTATTGTAAATTTTTGTCGAATTAAAAATAAAAACATAAACATTTTATTTAAATAATTGGATATTGTACCTTCAACAACATCATCAGATTGAATGGTAATATTAAAGCATTCTTCATCATTAATGGATGATTACCTTGAGTTGTTAACATAAGCACCTAACTAACATTACATTTAAAAATAAATAAATAAGTAATTAACTAATAGTACGAAGGAAACATGGAATTCAAAAACATAAATGTGCATGTTCAAATATCAATGCATACATAATGAAATAAATAATATATATGTTTAGTGTACAAGTTGGGAAAAAATAAAGCTTAAATGATTTTGATTATTGGACTTGAGTCTCTATAATTTTATCAATTATGTGATTTTATGGGTGTATGTTTATGAGAAGAAATTGTTTTGCTTTATTTTTTCCTTTACATGGTATTTTGATTTCTTTTATTCATGGGAAGTTAATGATTTGTTCGTATTTCTAGATGATTAGTTTTATATGAATAAGATGATCCTAGCCATTAACTTTGATTTCCTGTAATTTTATTAATTACTTGATTTTATAGTTGCCAGTTTTGGAAATAGGTTGTTCTTGCCTTTTTGCTTTTTTATTTTTTCCTTTTATGGTATTCTGATTTCTTTTCTTATTTTTGCAACTTTTGCACAAGATGAAGCATATATTATTGTACCTAGTTGGGTTGTTGTTGTATAAGAGAGATTTCTTAATTTTTCTTCATTCTATTAAGAACTGTTTTGTGTTTTGTTTTATGAGAGAACTATTGGAATGACTTTAGCCGAAAAAGGAAGAAAGTTTTATTTTTTGGAAAATAAAGAATGATATAAGTGCTTAGAAAAATTAACTTGTATTGCCTTGTCTCATTTGAGAATTACATGACTATTTATAGTCATAATATATATATAACAACTTGGCTATATGAATGTAACCTATTAATCAACTTAACTTATAAATACTTTAATTAAATATGCATTAACTTCCATTAGTTACATTAATAAAACTTTAGACTCAATTTAAGACTTAAAATATTACGAAAAAAGCTCAAGTGATAGTAAGTATGTCACTGCACATCACTCCTCCTTGGCAAGCTTGTTGGAAACTCGAAGTACTTGTCTTAACATCTTAAACCTTATTTTTGTTACTGATTTGGTGAGAATGTCTATTTTTTACTCCAATGAACTACAATGAGTCAACATCACTTCTCTTTTTTGTTCAGCTTCTTTAAGAAAATGAAATCTGATCTTCATATGCTTAGTTCTTCCCTAGAATAAATTATTTTTCTACCATAGGTACAGCTAAATTGTTGTCACAAGATATTACAATGGGTTGCTTTTCCTCCAAATTCATATTCTTGAGTACTTTGCTTAACAAAATGGCTTAGTTAACAGCTTTGATAGCATCTATATATTTAGCTTCAATGTTAATTAGGCTATAACTTCTTACTTCCTTGAATTCCAGCTTATCACACCTGTGCCTAAAGAAAAAATATATCTTGTGGTATTTTTGTGTCATCTGGCGAGCCAACCCAATCACTTTCAATATACCTAACTAGGTTTACTTCATTTTCCTTTTTCTACCAAATATTATATCCTATAGTAGCCTTTATATATTTCAATAGCCTTTTTATAACTTTAAATTGAGATTTTTTAGAACTTTGCATAAATCTTGATAAAAGACTTATTGCAAACATAATGTCAAGCCCTATAGTAGTAAGATAAAACAAACATCCTATTAAACTAGCATTAACATCTTTAGAACTGTCATCTTTATATAACTTCTCATTTTAAGCTAATGGAGTTTTAATTTCTTTGCAATTCTCCATTACAAATTTCTTTAATACTTTATTTGCACATCTCTTGTGGCATATGAAAATTCCAAACTCATTTTACTGAATTTTTATGCCAAGAAATAATTTCATCTCACCTAAATCTTTCATCTTAAAGACTTCAACCATTTCTTTTTTAAATTCTCGCAACATATCTCGAAACATCTCTACATTGCATCTTGTCACCAAAAGATCATCAACACATAAGAAAATGATTACTAAATTAGATTCATCTTTCTTTATGTATAAAGTACTTTCATTAAGGCTTCTTGTAAACCCTATTTTCTTTAAGTAAGCATCAATTCTATTGTACTAAGCCTTTAGGGCCTATTTTAAGCCATATAAGGCTTTGTTGAGTAAGCACACTTTGTCTTCTTTTCCTTTAATAATGAAACTAAGTGGTTGTTCAATATGGACCTCTTCCTATAAATAGCCATTAAGGAAGGTTAATTTCACATCAAGTTAGAATATTTTCCAACTTCCTTGAGCTACAAGAGACAATAGTATATTATAGTATTATACCTTCCTATAGGTGTAAAGGTGTCTAAAAATTAACTCCATATAGTTGAGAATAGCCTTTTACAACTAGTCTTGCTGTAAATTTGTTAATAGAATCATCAACGTTAAGTTTGGTTCTAGACACTCACCTCAATCCAATAACTTTCTTATTAGTAGGTCTATCAATTAGAATTCAAGTCTCATTTTTTAAGGGCATCCTTATATCCTCCCTTATTACAGTTAGGGTTTTAAATATACACAAATGTAATTATATAATACACAAAGATACACAGATATATATACACACACACACACAAATAATTTTAAGTACATACATACCTTTGATTAGCTCTCTATAATATAAATAATACAAGTTTTTAAGTTGATTGCAAATTTTTTTTTTTAAGTTTGCCTTTAAATTCAAAGGAGATAGAAATTTATAGATGTGCTCTTTAGCCTAAGAATAATTGTTCTACAGGTTGGAAATGAAAAAAAAAATTCTGCAATTGTTAGTCATTATTTGCTTTATATCCTTCCAATTTTTAATGGCATCGTCACAACTTGCAATGATTAAAAAATTGAAGACATTCACTTGGTTGAATTTTGTCCATCTAGTTTGTATGGTAGCAATAATTTCCTTGCAATTTTATCTTCATGAAGTTTGTGTATTTTGGAAAAGAACCTATGCAATTATTCCTTCTTCCAATAATTTATCTTTTGTAATTATTTATACAATATAAAATTAATTATATATAATTAAGAAGATATATAAAAACTATATATATATCCCACCCTGTCTCCACTGGATTTGTTCCTCAAAGTACCTTAAAAAAGAAACCAATTCTTCATTGTACTGCACTCTTCAAGTGTGCTTGTTCTCCCCTTCTTCCTTACAATGGCAAGTCTTTTTTTTTTAAATAACTCCAATGAGAAGAAAAAAGAAGGCGTTAAGAGACCAAACCCCCCTAGCCTCACCTTAGACTATATATATATATATATATAGCCCATAAGAATGCCAACTTTAGCCTTCTCATTGACCTTGTCTCTCTTTACATCAAGAATGTGTATGTAGCAAAAGCTTCCAAATACTTTGAGATAATCAATGTTGGGTTTAACTCCATGTCAAGCTTCATATGGAGTTTTGTTCTTCAATGCTCTTGTTAGAATTCTATTTAATAAATAAACAGACATGTTAATTGCATTTGCCTAGAATTCCTTTGGAAGTTTCTTTTCAATCGTAAGACATCTAGCCATCTCCATCATGGTTTTATTCTTTCTCTTTTTGACACTATTTTGTTGAGGAGTGTAAATGATAATGAGTTGGTGCTTAATGCTTGTCTTCTCATAAAAATTGTCAAACTTATCATATGTATATTTAGTCTCATTGTCACTCCTTAGGACTATAATCCTACATTTACATTCATTCTTAACAAGTATTTTAAATATTTTGAACACATTTAAAACCTTGAAATTGTCTTTTAAAAACCAAACCCAACACATTCTTATTAGATCATCAATTAAAAGTACAAAAATACTTATTTTGAATCAATAAGGTTGTTCTCATAGGACCACAAATACCAGTATAGAGCAACTACAATTTTTTAGTAGCTCTCCATGCTTTATTTTTTAGAAATGGCAATCTAATTTGTTTTCCAAATTGACACACATCATATGCTGCATAACAAGCATAAATAGAAGACATATTTTATGCTAAGACTTTTAAATGCATGTGCTTTAATGTAGTTTTATTAAAATGGCCAAATCTTTTATGCTAAAGCAAAAGAGTCATTTACTTGGCTTGTGTATGTATGCATAATTGAGTCTTTCCATTTTAAAGAAAAGCTATTTTGATTCATTCTTACAGTCATCAATTCATCACCATTAGGATAAAAAATAATGCAAGCCATGTTCTTAAATAATAAGACATAGCCTTTTTCTAACAACTGCTCAACACTAATCAAATTTTGATCTACATCAAGAATATAAAAAAATTTAAGAATTATTTTTGCACCTGATTGAGTTTCCATAGCAACAATACCTTTACCTTTAACATCCACATATTGGCATTAGTATCTTTAACTTTTGATGCATAACCTTTGTTAAGTTCCTTGAAAATTACAGCATTTGAAGTCATATAATAGGTGCAGTTGTTATCCACCAACCAAGAACCAACATTGATTTTCACTTTATAGTTAGAAGGAATAAACAATTTATATTCTTCTTGTTATTATTGTTTTCCTTCTACCACTTAAGGTTATTATTGGCTTAATTGCTCACCCTTATTCTTGTACACCTTCTCAATATGGCAAAACCATTTACAAACTCTACACTGTACTCCAAGTTTATACCAACAATATTTCTTAAAATGGTTGGACTTTTTACAATAAGAACCTTTTATTTCCTCTTCTATTGCCTCTTCCATCCTTTTTAGCTTTTTCATTTTTCTTACCATCAACTTTCTCTACTCTAGAGCTTGATTGGCCTTTATTTGCGTTCTTGGCTAAAAAAGCTCTCTCACTATTTTCTTTTTGCCTCATTTGCCTTCTTTATTCAATAGCTTAGAAGGCATTGATGAGCTTTGAGAGAGTGATTTGTAAAATATCTCTAAAATCTTCAAGAGATGAAATTTTTTATTTAAATTTGATAGGAAGGTTTACAAGAACTTTCTTTATAACTCTCTTATCATTCAATTCCTCTCCCAATAGCCTAATTTGATTTACTACCTTCATAAGCTTATTAGAAAACTCTTTGATGGTCTTTGAATATTTCATTGTTAAGGACTCAAATTCTCTTTTTAAGTTGACAATTTGCATTTGCTTATTTATTTTTCTTCATTAAAAGTCCTCCTTAAGCTTGTCCCATTCTTTCTTGGTTATTTCAAAGTGTATGATCCGTGTAAAAATATTGTTTGAAACTACTGAATGTAGAAGAAAAGAGCTATGAACTTCTTTGCACATGCATCTTCATGATTTTAATTTATGCAAGTGTTAGGTTTTCCTTCAAGGGGGTAAGTTCTTTCCTCAATTCAACTACTTCCCAAAGATTTTGGCCTTTGAGCAATGTTTTCATCTTCACTGCCAGTAGAGTTTGAAGTCATTTTAATGAGGTTTTTGGTTTTGGGTTTGAAAGGATGAAAACATGTTACTGAATTTTGCTTAAAACACAATACAAGAACCTTAAAGGCTCAGATACTACTATTGGATGGCTTTATATAAAAAGGAAGAAAGTGTTATTTGCTTAAAAATAGAGAAGAATACAAGTGCTAGAAAAGATAACTAGCATTGTCTTGTCTTATTTGAGAATTATATGACTATTTAATAGTCTTACCAAATACATAACAGTTTGGGTATATGAACATAACTTATGAATAAACTTAACTCTTAAATATTGTAGTTACATATGCATTAATTTCCACTAGTTACATAAATAAAATTCTAGACTCAATTTAAAACTTGAAACATAACCAAAAAAAAAAAAAAAACTAGAGTGACATCACTGCACATAAAAAATGCAAATGTAAATTCCCTTATTTTTTTAACTTGAATGACATTCTATTTTTTTTTTTTTTTCATTTTTGAGCTAGCAAATATTGCAAGCATGCAACTCTACATGATTGGTTTGTTGGTATTACAATTATAGGTTTAAACATAAAATTTTTGTAGTTTTTAGAAATCTATGGTTCATTTTATTTTTTTGAGTGACATCCTTCCTTGTTGTATTTTTTTTATTTTGATTTTTTTAGTTTTAATTCTTTAGTTTTTTCTTTGTGAATTACTTTATTTTTTTGTTAGTTTGTTGGTTGTTTTGTTGAACTACGATAGGTTATTGTTCATTGCACAAAAAAAAAAGTTTCTTAGGGCATGTTTTAGAGCATTTGAATTGTTATTTGATTTATGTTGGTTTTTGGATAGTTTGGCAACCCACTTGATGGAATTATATCTTTAAATCAATGTTGATTTTTAAAATAAAAGAATGAATTTTAAATTGCTTGGTGAAGTTTGTTATGCCTTAGTATTGACCTTTAATAGTTAGGATTATATGAATAAAATAATTTTGAATGTTGGATTTGAGCCTCTGCAATTTTATCAATCCTTTAATTATATGGTTGTATGTTTATCAGAAAGAATTTTCTGCTTTATTTTTTCTTTAAATGGTATTCAAATTTATTTTGTTCTTGGAGAGTTAACTGTTTGTTCCTATTGACCCTTAATGATTAGTTTTATATAAATAAGATGATTCTACCTATTGAATTCAATTTCCTACAATTGTATTAATTACTTGATTTTATAATTGTAAGTTTTGGAAAAGATATTGTTCCTACTTTTTCTCTTTTTATTTTTTTCTTCGATGGTATTCTGATTTCTTTTCTTACTTTTGCACAATACTATGCATATATTATTGTACCTAGATGGATTACTATACCTATATGTGTTATTGTTGTTGCAAGTGTGATTTCTTATTTTTTTTCTTCATTCTTTTAAGATATATTTTGTGTTATATTTTCTGAGAAAACTGTTGTGAAAATTGAAGTGGAATATGCCCAAGATCATATTGTGAATGGAGAATAGCAAATTACAGTCAAAATAATTGAAATAATAAAATTAAAGTAGATATGGAACATGCAAATTTAACATGAAAAATCTCAAACAAATTAGAGAAAAACCACGGGTAAGACTAAAAGAATTTCACTAACACTGTGTTTGGAACGGAGGAAAGTTGGTGAGGAAAGAAAATGGCAGAGGAAAAATGGGTGGAAAAGCACTTTTCCTTATTTGTTTTGGGGTGAGGAAAGTTGGAGAGGAAGGAAAATAATGTGTATTTTCCATTCATTATTGTCTCCCCAAATTGGAGAGAAATCACACAAACCGTGAGTAAAAATCCATTGTTCATGTTTGATGCCAACTTTGCCCTTCATTTTTTTTTTCATTTCACTATCGTCTCCCCACAAATAATAATAATAATAATAATAATATAAAATTAAAATAACCATAATAGTGTTAAAATTAAAAAAAAATCATAATATAATTATAATTATGAAATTATTTTTAATATTATTATAAATAAACTATTATAATTATTATAATATCAAAATAAACAAATAAAAATTAAAAAAGGTTGGCAAAAAACTTGAGGCGCCTGTGTCCCTTTCTCGATTTTGCTATTACCAATATCACTATTCAAAAGAAAAAATTTTGTGCTCAATTTTTTTTTCCTTTCAACCATTTCATCAGAAGAGCGATACGAATATATTCATCTATTTTGTTTGCTCCTGTTTAGTGTATTATTCAAAATTTTACATGAATTTAGTTTTATTTCATATTCCTAATGTTCTTTTTACTCTTGCCAAAATTATTATTCATATAATTAGATTTTTTATGCTCTTGTTCATTTTCAGCCACTTAATCAGTAGAACGATGAGAGTATTTCTGTATATTTTGTTGGTTGAAATTTAGTATATTAGTCAAATATTTATGTGAATTTTGGTTGCATTTATATGGTTTTTACATATTTTATTATTACTTTTACTATTTCATTTAAGCCCATTGAGCCCATTCAAATAAAAAATTCATTAATAAATTTTTTTATTTTTTATTTTTTTGTTTTGATTTTAATAATAATAATGATTATTATATTAATATTAAAAATAATATCATAATTAAAATAATATTATATTAAAATATTTTAATTTGCAGAGTTGTCTTTTAATTAAAAAAATTATATCAAAATATTTTAATTGACTTTTGCAAAGTTCATAGAAGTCCGCTAATTTTATTGAAAAATACTTACGGCTAGGTTTTTATTATATTACTATTGTATCATAATAATAATAATTATTATTAAATATCATCTTCACTAATGAGTTGCTTGATAAGTAATTTTATTGTAGTTATCAAATTTTTTATTGTCAAACCTAATACAATTTTAATCAATAAATATGTCATCACTATACAAGTAATTTTTGTTAAATTAATAATTTGGATTTCTATAAACAAAGAAATTTGGATTGACTAATTTAATGATTTTTATATGTTTACAAAGTTCTTAATAAAAAAAATTGGAGTTTTATATTTGTGCAAAGTTCGTCAATAAAAAATTGATAAAAAAAAAGGTTCATAAAAAATAAAAGATTTTTAGAAAGTACTATTTGTTGTATATGGGGGCATAAAAGTAAATTTAGCATATACATATTTTCTTGTTTTTTAAATATTTTATCTTCCCAATAAAAAAATACAACAATTTTCCTTCCTCCATATATTATTTTTCTTCAAATCCAAACACAAGGGAGGAAAATAGGAAAAGGAAAATAACATTATTTTCCTTTATATTTTCTACTCTATTTTTTTTCTCCCTTTCCTCCCTTTTCGAAACATAATGTAAGAAAAATTATAGGAGTTATAAACATTTTCTTTTTATATAACCCAAAGAGAGAACAATAATACTCTCTCTTAAAATTGGAAAAAACACACTTACCCTTCTCTTTATTATCTAATGAGAGAACAATTAACACTCTCTTTTGAAATAGAAGAAATGTACTCTCTATATTTTTCTTTTACAATGAGATCACTCTTAAAACAATCAACTCATCAACTCATTCTCTCACAATACCCATCACCACCAACACCACACAAATAGTCATTATCACCCATGCCTATTTGTAGGCTTATAATCCTTAAGGGCTAAGCATAATAAGTTGGCAGATCCAACTTCTAAACAACTTGTCAATTACAACTTGCAACAACTAAAGCCAAATTATCAAAATCAATTTGAAAACAATTGGCAACAACCAAGTCAAGTTGCTAAATACAACTTGCAAACAACTTGTAAGCAACCCAAGCAAAATTGGTTTTGGCAACAAAGAATTGAAAGTCAAGTTCGCCAATTCTTATAAGTTGTTTAACAAAAAATCATATGTAAATTCTCTTATTTTTTTTAACTTGAAAGGCAATATAATTTTCTTTTTATTCTTTTTTTTTTTTTGCTGACTAGTATTAGAGGCAAGCAACTCTCCATGGTTGGTCTATTAGTGTTGCAGTTGCATGTTTAAACTTAAAATTTTTGTTGTAATTTTTAAAAATCTATTGTTCATTTTATTTTATTTTTTTGAGTGATATTCCTCCATGTTATATTTTTTAGTTTTGATTTTTATGGTTTTTAATTCCTTAGTTTTTTTCTTTATGAATTGTTTGATCTTTTGTATTAGTTTGTTGGTTGTTTAGTTGAATTACGATGGGTTACTATTCATTTTCTATAAAAAAAAGTTTCCTAGGCCATATTCTAGAGCATTTGAAATTGTTATTTGATTTATATTGGTTTTTAGATAGTTTAGCAGCTCACTTTATGAAACTGTATCTTTAAATGAAGGTTAGTTTATTGAAATAAAAGAATGAATTTTAAATTGCTCTATGAAGTTTGTTATGCTTTGGTATTGACCTTTAGGCTATGTTTGGGAAGGGAGGAAAGAAAATAGACAAAACAATATGAAATACAATAATGTTATTTTTCTTTCATTATTTTCCTCTCTTATGTTTGCATTGAAGGAAAATAATATAGAGAGGAAAGAAAATAAATATATTTTTTTATTGGATAGTTAAAATATATGTGATATATTTATTATTGTACCCTTCTATTAAAATAATAATATTTATAAAAAATCTTTTATTTTTTTTATGAACTTAGGAAAAATATAAAGCTTATCAAATTATTCATTTCAAATTGATAATTTAAAGAAAATTAAAACTTATTAAAATTAATCATTCCAAATATTTTTAAAAAGAGAGGAAAACAATAAAAATGTAACATAGTAATAAATAAGGGTAAAATAGTGAAAATTGTTATTACGCTACACTTTTCATCATTTCTCTCCAATTTGGAGAGACAAGATAGGGGAAAATAAAATTAACTTTCCTTCCTCCTATTTTCCCTCATATTTTCAAACAACAAATAACAACTTTCCTCCCATATTTTCTATCATCCTCATTTTCGTCAATACCAAATATAGTGTTAATGGTTAGTATTATATGAATAAAAGGATTGAGTGTTGGATTTGAACCTTTGTAGTTATATCAATTGTTTGCTTTTATAGTTATGTGTTTATGAGAAGGAATTGTTTCTACTTTATTTTTTCCTTTTAAATGGTATTCTGATTGCTTTTGTTCTTAGGAAGTTAACCGTTTGTTCTTTTTGACCCATGATGATTAGTATTATACGAATAAAATGATTTTGGTTGTTGAATTCAATCTCTTGCAATTTCATCAATTACTTAATTTTATAGTTGTAAGTTTTGAAAAAGATATTATTCCTACCTTTTCTCTTTTTATTTTTTCCTTTGATAGTATTTCGATTTCTTTTTTTTACTTTTGTAACCTTTGTACAACACCATGCGTCTATTGTTATATATTGATGGATTGTTATTGTTACAGTTCAGATTTCTTATTTTTCTACTTCATTATTTTAAGATCTATTTTGTGTTCTATTTTTTGAGAAAATTCATATGTAAATTCTCTTCTTCTTTTTTTTTTTTTAACTTGAATGACATTCTAATTGTTTTCCTTCTTTTTTGAGCTGGCAACATTATGGGCATGCAACTCTGCATGGTTGGTCTATTGGTATTGTAATTGCAGGTTTAAACTTAAAATTTCTGTTGGTGTTTGTACTATGAGTTTGTAAAACTTAAGTATACTTATGTATTGCATTTTAATGAATCACGCTTATGTATAATGTTTTAAGATTGATTTATGATATTTGATGATAGAAAATATTTTATGTTGCACACGATTATGTTTTTTCTTTTTTTTTTTTGAAAAATTAGTTTGATAATGTGTTCTTTCATGAAATAAAGTTTTAAATTTGAAGGTTTTATCTTTCTTTTTCTTTAAGCCTTACTACGGGTTTCAGGGGTCTTATGTCTATCCATTCCCTAGTGCCAGTCACGTGCCCTCGGGTTCGAGTCATGACAAGTGTACCATGATTTTGTGTGGTATTTAGTTAGTATTTATTTTAACTTTTTCCTTTTGAAAAGAAAAAAGTCACAACATTTATGTTTTATTTAATTTTTTAATCAGATATGGTTGACATTTGTTGATTGCATCTTTAGCATACTTGGTTTTTGTTTAAAAATATGTTTTGTTGGGCTTTACTTTAAATTTTTTTTAGATTTAGTTGGTTATAAATGTATGCCTTTTTTCCTTGTGATTTGGCTTATGATAATCAACTCTATTGTATTGTCTAAAATTTATTAGCTATAGTTTGAGGGTTAAAGTTGCATTTAATGCTTTGACACTGACATATATACTAGATTTGGCAGAATATATTATGTAAAATTGACTAATAAGATTTTTTTAAGAGAACAATTTTTTTAGAAAAAATAAAATGTTGCAATTGTTTTTTGTGTCTTTGGGCTTGATGTGGCAAGTTTGCAGGTAGCTTTTATATTTTAAAATGGAAACAAAATAACAGTGTTACAGTTTTTGACACTATATTAGATATTCTATAGTAATTGTTTTTACTGAGGTATATTAAAGAAAGTTCCAACTATTTGCACTCCCTTTAGAGCTATTAACACTCCCTTGAACCCCACAATATATTTATTTTCTTTATTTTATGCCGACTCATTTCCTAATTTAATTAAATGTCACTTTTGCCCTTATACTAAAAAAATACAAATTTGCACGCATAGGAAGATAGCAGCCTTTTTTCTTTTTACTAACAAACCTTGCTTTTTAGTCAATTTAAATTTCATTTTTTTAACAAAAAAAGAAAGAAAGAGTGTTATGTTCTTTATTTGGCTGAGTTTGGTTACTCTAGCTTTAAGTTTGTTGGCTACTTTTGGAGTTAAGCAAAGATACAACTAATATTCTTCGTGATGTAATTAAAGGGCTTGTTGGTTGTCTCATTGAAGTTGTTTGATGACTGTTGAAAACTTAAGAGATCACTAATGAGGAAGGTGCAAAGAAGGCTACCAGTTGTATTTTTGCTACACTACTGGGGTCTAGGTCAGTACACTATATATATATGCTTAATTTTTTTTATCATAATTTGATTTAAGAGTGGTTGTTTTTGTGTTTTTTAATTCTTTTGATAATCAGGTATCTGGTCTTGCAAAAACTATTAGAATTTGTGAAAGAAGAAGAAGTGAAAGATCAATTTATAAGCTTAGTAGAAGATAAACAAAGAGAAAATGGTACTGAAAAGAGCAACAAACATTATACATAATGCACATTATATACACATAATAATTAAGTTAAAAATTACAGTATTAATCCCTTCAATAAAAGAGCTCTAAATTATGCTATCTGCATCGATTTAAAAAAAATCAATCCATTCTCTAATCAAAACTTAAATGTCATAATTAGATGAGGGCAATTTAAGACATTCCAATCAAAATTTACTTCACCTTTCAATGAAAAAATCATGGATTTTCAACTAAAGATTCAAAACTCTTTAAAGAACACATCATTTGATCTAGAATCTAATTAAATTTACACTCCACTTTAAAGCTTCCTGAGCTTGACCTTCCAAGAAAATTAATTTGAATATGCTTTTCTATATCTGGGTAGAAAATTAGGTCAATGCAGGGATGCCAGAAGATCATAGCTTTCATGCTATATCCAGCTGCAATCATGTATTTTCTTAATGCCTCTCTTATTCATTTTGTTCCTAATTAGATAGACATCCATCTACTTATCCGCTACAGCATAAATGCTGGATAGGAGCGTATAAGGACTATAACTTTCAAGCACAAGCTTAAATAATCGCTTAGCAACAACCTCCCCAACTCAACTTCACCATACATCTTACTATTATTATTATTACTATTATTATTATTATTACTATTATTATGATTATTATTATTATTATTATTATTATTATTATTATTATTAATACTAAAATTATAATTTTCTTCAAATTTATATATTATTTAGTATTAAAAATTCCTCAACTCAGTTATAGACTATAAAAGCTAACCGTGAAATATCTAAAAGAACACAAACAATTTAGAAGGCCTTAACTGCTAGTTTATGATAAAGAGCTAGAAGATTCATTAGAAAATCCATAGGGAAAATAACTTAAGCAATTACTGTTTAAGCAGCATATGTTGGTGGCATAAACAATGTCAAACCGCCATCAATGCAAAGTTGGTTTCCATATTAGGACAAGCGAAACATGTTGAAATGAAAGTAATTCGTAAAATTCTCTAAGATGTTGTTGAACGCAAATAAAAAATTTTAGCTAATAACAAATAGAGGGCAAATCTATTGCTACAAATAGTCTAAGACAGTGATATGTACCAAACTTTAAAAAGAAATAAATTCATTTGGCATTGAATTTAAGTCTACGATCTCTATTATTCTTGTATCATTAAACTCTATAAACAATGTGTCAAAGCTTGCTAAATTGTCTTTTGTTGAACATGTTCTTTTATCATGACCAACAACTTTGCATATACCACATTTTCTTCCTTTTTCTACAATTTCAAATGCCGAAGGATCTTGTTTTATCGAGCTACTATTCTTTCTTTTATTTGACTTTAATAAATAAGTCTTGTGAGATTGAACCACAGGTTCAATAAGCAAAAGAGATGAAGAATTTAGCACTTGAAAAATTTTATTTTGCACTTTTTCTCATTCAACCAATGGCAACTTTTAATACTTCTCTTGCAATCCTTGTAATAGGCTATTAAATTGGCTCTTTTTATTATTAACCACACCTTCAATATTACTAAAACTTCTAGTGTCAATTCTCCATTGCATGTGTATATCCTCAAGTTGTAGTATTTCTTTGCTCATCATGCTCAAAACCATTTTATGGGCACAAAGAAGTCCCATCTCATGGAATTGTTTCTCAATAGCATGATAGAGTTTATTTTTTACCTCACGAAAATCTCTCGTTGACACTTGAAGATGCTTTTTCAATAATGAATGTGCACCTTCAGCTCTTGAAGTTACCTGATTCCCAAAATGTGTAAACTTCTCTGCCCATGCATTAACAAAAGTGATTTTTATAAGGAAGCCAAGTTTTCTTACAGTAATCAACAACCTCTTTCTTTGACTCGTATTGAATTTCAAATTTGATCCAACCTTAATCAAAGGAGATTTCACCTGGGGCTTTTACTAAATTATTCCAAATAGATAAAAAAAAAAAAAAACTAATTTTGCCCTTCTCAAAATGACACATACAATTTCTAAGAACAGTCTTCTCAATATGTCATATGCATAAAAGGTTCATTATTCTTGGAAAGACAATGTGAATAGCATTCATTAAAGCCAATTCTCGATAAGATATAATGACAGATGGATAATTTTCAACACTTAAAATATCACAAAACATTGTTAAAGCCCACATATAATCCTCCTCTATAAGATATAATGACAGATGGATAATTTTCAACACTTAAAATATCACAAAACAATGTTGAAACCACATTAAGAATATATTAAAAAGAAAAATTTTGAGTAGCCTCAGCTAGAATAATTAAAATACAAAACTAGCGTATTGAAAATGATTTGAAAAAAAAAATCGAAAAAGATTCAATATGTAAAAAAACATAAATTGACTTGAGTAGAGAAGAATGCATTGCGCCAAAAAATTTTGGTTTCAATAAAGAAAATCAAGGCTTCTTTTAAGAGATGGCGTAATGTACGCAGGCAGGTCACTTTATGAATAAAATTTGCATGGCTTTGGCCAAAGATGAATGCAGATGTTTTTAGGAAATTTGGTTGAAGTCGTTGTCGTTTTACTCCACTGAATGTCCCTTTATTCAAAATAAAAGAAAAAAAAAAGAATGGTCTTCGAGGGAAAAAAAACATCACGCAGGCATATGGAAGCTTAGGGATCTTTGACTCATGTGAGAGGCCAAGGATTCATTAGATGATAAAATAATAAATAAAATAATAATTGGATTAGATACCCATTAAATAATAAATAACCATCTTTCTCCTTCGAAGTAAAATAATAATAATAATAACAACAATACTAATTTTTAACAATGTCTAATTCATTATATAATTGGATTTCTTATAAAATTGATTATTCAAAACTTTAGAGACCATATATAAAGAGTTAAAAAAAAAACTATAATCTTGAAGAGAAAAGAAAGAAAAAAAATCATACCATAATCATCAAAGGATAATAAGAAGAGTTTCCCAATTCTATAAATTGATCTATCTTATTTATACATTCAGAGTTTTCCATAGCCATAAATAGACCTTCAATGTCCATTCCTAGTTCTGATAAAAATAAATAAATAAATAAATATATTGTAGGATTCATGGAGTGTTAAAAGCAATAGAGGGAATGCAAATAGCTAGAACCATTAAAGAAATGTTTCTCTATCTCATTGGTATCATATAATGATTGCTTTTGCTGGATGTAATAAAAAATGTTTCTGTATTCCATTCATATTACATTTAGATATTTTAGTAACTTTAGCATTAAAAACAACATTTAATGTCAATCAGTCTATTTTTATTTTTAAAATTATCCCTACCTGAATAGGGGCAATAGAACATTTTTTTGGGCTTGTCTTCGGCTATAAATGGCTTTAGTTGTCCATAAATGCCTTCTTTATTTGTTATTTTCTCTATCAATTAATTGCTCAAGTTTACTAGGTGAATTATTGAGTTTATTCAACAACACTCTTTCATTCATTGCTTTGTTTGGCTCATTCTAAGTATTACTAATGTTGTTATTGCTTGGTTGTTGGTTCAATTATTTGTGCTGCAGTGGTTTAATAGGTTCTTTTCTCCTACGAAATAAAGATAAATATGTCTGAGTTAATGCAGTTTATTTGTTTGAGTTATTTTATGAGCTATTTTACTTCTGTAACAATTTCATTTGGCTACTTTAAGTTTAAGATTTTCTTTTATTAATTTTTTTTTTCTTTCCTTCGGTTAAAAAAACCACTCTAGCTTTATGCTATAGCTTTGCACTGATTGTTTTTTAAAAAGATTATTTATTTTGTTGTATTTTAAATGATTACTTCGATTTTCTCATGTAACAAAGGTCTAAAAAAACATATATATACACACACCCTAACCAAATATTTAAGGAATGGGCTGACATTTTTGTGTGACTTTTGTGGTACCATTTCAGCATATGGACCTATTTATATTTTTGACTGGAAGAGATCCAATAAAATGGGTTGCCTCTGCTTGGAAAGTGAGATATTATTTTTTTTTTCTTTTGTCCTTTTTAAATATCGGTTTGGTCATGGTTTTAAAGAAAAAAAAAAGGTTTTATGTTCAGTAAGAACGAGTAGGATAGGTCTAACCATGTTAATATTGAAACTTTTTTTATTTTTAATTCAACTTTTAAACTTTTATTTTAGACATTTTTCACTTTTTATTTTATAATTTTTGGTTTTATTTAACTCATACAATATTAAAATGGATAAAAATTTAATTTCAAATAATTTTAAACACATAAAATACTAAAGTTGGCTTCAAAATAATATAAACGTAATTAAAAACTAATATTGTAAAGCTAGAAAAATTTTATTTTTAATTGTATTCTCGCTGTCATTAAACATTATTTTAGTTTATATAAGTTTCTTTTGTATCTATATCAACATTAATTTACAAAGTATTTCGATTTTATGTATTATAGGGGTTACATACAATAAGGATTATCTATATAGAGTTGTTAGCTAAGAGATATAATTTGTTACAATTGATATATACTTTGTTTGTTATTTTATGATGTTAGGATATCCATGAGCCTATATTTTTGTAATTATTTGTAATGCAATATACAACAACTCATTCATGTTTTTATGGTATCAAAACTTTTTAAAGCTTAACAAATATTCCTTTCTTTTTATCATGTCTAAAAGTTCCACACAAACAACCTTGATTTGCTCTTCCTCTTCCTTTGTTACTTCATTGCCTAACATAGCTCATCAACTCCCTATCAAACTTAATTCCACTAACTGTCTCCTATGGCAAGCTCAATTACTAATCCTCTTTTATAGTTATGATCTCACAAAACATGTGGATGGTACTGTTGAACCTCCACCAAAAGAGATCAATAGCAATCCTAATCTTGCCTACAATGTTTGGTTTCCCCATGATTAACTAGTTTTCAGCTGGATTATTAGGTCCATTACTGAAACCTTTATTTTGCAAGCCATTGGTGCCAAGACAGTAGAAGCAGCTTAGCAAAAACTTACGACTATATAAGCCTCTAGTTCAAAGGCACAAATTCATGCATTGAAATTCAAGTTTTACAAATTGTCTAAAGATAACTTTGAATCCATTGGCCAATATACTCAACAAGCTAAAGGGATTTTTGATCAACTAGCTGCACTAAACAATCCCATATCTAAAGATGATCTTATACATGTGATTTTTATGGTTTAGGTTCTATGTATCGACCTTTAGTTAAGTCTTTAAAAAAATTTTTAGATGTCGTTTTGTTTGATGATTTATCTGGATTGCTTCTCTTTAAAGAAGAAAATTTATCTACCAATTCCATGACCAAGGGCATTATATAGCCTATGGCATAACTCGCAAACACTACTAATTTATCACTAAGAAAATAGAGAAGATGAGAAGATATGATGAAGACTGAATTACAACCAACTTGATTATTCCCTCAAGCCAAATGGGGTATTTATACTAATTCTTTAGTACATAATAGGAAATAAAATCAAGAATATACAGCCCAAATTTACAAGATAGTTACATTGATTTTAACCTAAAATCATGCAACCTAATTACATAAATCATGCACATAATGCCTTAAATCAAGGTGATATCTCAACACTCCCCCTCAAGCTAGAGCATATATGTCGTATGCACTAGCTTGTTACATATATATTCAATTCACGATCTTCTTAGAGCTTTAGTCAAAATGTTTGCCAACTAGTCATTTGAATTCACAAAGCTAGTAATAATGCAACAAGATTCAATCTTCTGTCTGATGAAATGACAATTTGTCTCTATGTGTGTCACGACCCAAACTAGGAGTCATGACCGGCGCTAGGGAATGGGAATTCTTTCGAATCCGGAACCCGTAGCAAGCCTTAGAAAATAAAATCATACAATAATTATATAAAAGTACGACCAAATTAAAATTTTTCTGAATCAATATATAAAATAAATACTCCAAATCCTTTTATAAATGAATATATATTCGTACAATGTTCAAATACAAATTCTCAGAGTATTTAATATCCAAACAAAATAATACACTTCCAATATAGTGACACTACTACTGCAGTTTCTAGAATACAATTCAAAGTTCAGAATATACATTTGCATAAAACAACCGGGACTGAAGAACACCGGCGAGGAACTCTATAACTAAGGTCTGACGATATGGAATCTCCTGAAAAAAAATAATTGAGGGGGGGTCAGACCTCACTGAGTGAATTATTATACTATATATACATGTAAACTAAACCATAACAATCAGGCATTATTATATATGTATGTATATGTATATACACACATTTCACACGAATGCCAAACTTTGCTTTTATAAATATACTAAATGTAGAAAACGTTTGTTTTAATTCATGAAGGATCCATAGAACCCTAAATAATAACAACCTCAAACAATCCCATCATCACTCTAGCCATACAGGCTCACTTGATTCCAAATAGAACACTTATTCCAATTTGGACAGCAGACTGGCCCCGAGACACTAAGTCGACCGAGCTCCAGCAGTCTGGCTGTCAGTGTGATTGGCCCCGAGACACTTGGTCAACCGAGCTCCAGCAATCACACTATCCATTACCTCACATCTCAATCAACCCAATAGATCATTCAATTCACTTATGGACAGTAGACTGGCCCCGAGACACTAAGTCAACCGAGCTCCAGCAGTCTGACTGTCAGTGTGATTGGCCCCGAGACACTTAGTCAACCGAGCTCCAGCAATCACACTATCTAACATACCATTAATCTTAGTCAAATCAATTAAATCAATTATAATCACCTAATTTTAACTCTCACTCAATCTTTATCTATCGTACCGGTACGTACACGGTCCTAGTGCTGTCCACTAGGAAGCACGTTCTATTAATATCCTTCACTTCGAATAAATCATTCATTCGAAAAATAATTAATGTAGAATAATATTCATAATAGTAAAATCAACCATATTAATACCAAAAATATTTTTCGAATATATATACCAAAAATATACCTAAAATATACCCAGTATATTTCAGGTATATATATATATATATATAGTCAAATAAAAT
Organism: Mallotus nudiflorus; assembly: GCA_947683625.1. Taxonomy (NCBI): domain Eukaryota; kingdom Viridiplantae; phylum Streptophyta; class Magnoliopsida; order Malpighiales; family Euphorbiaceae; genus Mallotus; species Mallotus nudiflorus. The sequence goes on along the minus strand of CANTUR010000157.1, from coordinate 7,954,476 downwards.
ATGAAATAAACCTAAGATAAATCATTAATATAGTTAAAAACAATTTAAATGAGTAACAATAATATAACATGCATTATCTTAAAAGTATATTTAAATATGCAAAAGATATACTCTAAGTACTCAAATCATTTAATAAACCATTTATGTATAAATATTCATTTAAATATGTGTTTAGGTCTAACATATATTCACAAATATACAAAAAATAAACCTAATTATCTAGCATGCATATATATAAAAATATACCCTAAATGTACCACTAATGTTTTAGGTTTAATTTAATTTAATTTAATTTAATTTAAAAATAAAACATGTATTTATTTGGAAATAAATCAAAATATACCAAAGATAAACTTAAAAATAATTTAAGTGTAGGTTTATAATATAGCATGCAATTATTTAAGAATAACCTAAATTATACTAATCATTTAATAAAATAATTATGGTTCGATGCACATTTAAATCATGTATAAATATTAAATTATAACAAACATAAACTTAAATATCTAACATACATATATCAAAAATGTACTAAAAATAAACCGAAAATATACCAAATCATATTATGATTAAATTAATGTTTAAACATATAATGAAAATAAAAATCCTAAGTCATGCATCCTATATGCACTGCATATATATACAGTATAATAACTCACATGTTAGCGCTCCACGAGACAAACTCGACGGGCCTGATCCGTTAGGCCTCGGTCTCGGCGCAGCTAGACAAACAAATGACAATATGAAATCAGAATAAATTTAACAAAAATTCTAAAGACTCGATCTAGAATTTTAGACACAGCTTTAGAATAGGAATTTGACCGGACATCACGTTTTACGAGAATTCTACCGAAAATCCGGCAGAACCTCCCATGTAAAATGGACATCTCTTTACTCAAAGAGTAGAGCCGGTCCTGCAAAGAAATACACTTCGGAATAAACACAGGATTACAATCAAAATCCCTCGGTCGGACTCCAAACTACAATTCACCGACCGAGGTTCACAATTCACAGAATATTTATAAAATACCGAAAATGTCCTTATATAATAAAAATACATTTTATAAATCCAAATTACTTAATTAACCCTAAAACATACTAAAAATCAATAAAAACCCATTTATTTAGAAAAATAGTATATTATATATAATTTGAAAATAATTTACGAAAAATAGTTTTAATTAGTTAAAAATACTAAAAATTTGCAGAAATCATTTTTATGCCCTAAATAACTATTAAAACCAATTTAATTACATTTTTAACCAATTTAGTGTAAAATTACCAAAATACCCCTATATATATATATATTCACTATAAATGTTCAAAAAAAATTCATCAAAAATTATATAATTACTCAAAAATTAATTTCTCAACATATAATTCAATAATATCAATAAATATACTCAATTTACCAATTTATTTCAATTTAACACATAATTAACCCTATTTTTCAAAATTACATAAACTTAATAAATTCCAAATAAATACATAAAAATTCACAAAAATTACAAATAAATTTCTATAATTCATTTCAACTCCTATAATCACCATAAAACACAATTTCATAATTTAATTAATTAATTTTCTAAAATTAGAAAATAATAATAAAATAATCAAAAATTCAAAAAAATTAAAATAAATTCCAAAAATTCTAAAAAAATTACAGCATGTAGATTAAGCTTCCAGGATAAACATTTGTTAAGGGAGTTTGCATGAATCCAACAAATTCAACTTCAAAAAATTTAAAAACCCTAGAATACATAAACTAAAACTTGAAGATATCTAAAAATCTAGAGGTTTTGAGCTCAAACTGAGCTCGGAAATGGACTCACCAGATGAAAAGCTTTCAAAAAAGTCTGGTCCGACGTCCTAAGGTGGCCGGAATCTTCACCGGCGTGAGGAAGCTCCACCTTCGGTCTCCTTCATTTTCCGGCGTTCTAGGCGGCGATGGACAATGCTAGTGGCAGCTGATGGCTGCTGGATGGAAGGGGAAGCAACGGTGATGGCTGGTTGCAGGTGGGGCGGTCTGGTGGTGGTCCGGTTGGAAGGAACCGAGAGTGAGGGGAAGAAGAAGAAGAAGAGAAAAGAAAGAAAAGAAAGAAAAGAAAAAAAAAGAAAGAAAGAAATGGTTTTGCACGTTGACTAATACTTGTACCCTATATATATATATATATATATATATATGTACATAACTTTAATTTAATTATTTCCACACCACACACTATAATATATATATATATATATATATATATATATATATATATATATATATATATATAACATACACACACATGCACTAACAATTAAAATAACAATTGATAATAATAATATAAAATCTCACACACATTAAATATACACCACACACATATTTTAATATGTTTAATAATTTATAAACTTAAAATTAATTAATACAAAAATTAAATAATAATATTAAGGAAATTAATTAAGTTCTAATTAATTTAAATAAATACACATATATACATTTTATTTTAGCACTTTAAAATTATATATGAGTTCATGCAAATTCATAAAACTAGTCAAAATAAATAGTATTAATTTATTTACGTGTCAATTTCCCCGAAAATATAATTTTCGGGAAAATTTTACGTAAAGTACTTAAAATAATATAAAATAATTAAAATTAGCTTTAAACAAACAACAAACTTATAAAATATCATAAATATATATACAAAAATTATTAACACTGCATATCCCGATGCAGTATAAAAATATTTAAAAATTCGGGATATTACAATGTGTTTTGTCCTTTCATGGAAGATTGAATTTGAAATGATATATAGTGCTACTTGATTATCATAAATCAATGTCATCATATTAACATCTCCACATCTTAATTCTTGAAGCAATTATTTTAACTAAACAATTCATAAGTTACTAAGGCCATGGTTCGATATTCTGCTTATGCACTTGATCTTGCTATAACATCTTATTTTTGCTTTTCTAAGATATTAGATTTCCTCCATTAAAGACACAATAACCTAAAGTGGATTGCCTATATGAAGGAGAATATGCCCAATCAGCATCTGAATACTTAACAATCTATGTGTGTCCTTTATTTTCATATAATAAATAATATCCTAGAGCTCATTTGATATATCTAAGTATGCGTATCACTACATCTCAATGAATGTCAGATGGGGCTTAAAGAAATTGACTAACTACACTAACTACAATGGAAATATTTGGGCAAGTGATAATGAGATAGTTGAGTTTTCCAACCAATCTATGATATTGTCTAGGATCTTTGGATCCATAAGAGTTTTCACAGGTTTGGAATCCATTATTCTTATCTCTTCCAAGATGTCTAAAACATATTTCCTCTGTGAAATAGTAATGCTTGTATTTGACTATACTACCTCAATGCCCAAAAAGTACCTTAACTTCCTTAAGTCTTTTGTCCGAAAGTGACTGAAAAGATGTTGCTTGAGCTGATTAATTCCTTCATGATCATCACTTGTTATAGCAATATCATCTACATACACTACTAAGTAAATACATATGCCATGAGCTGTATGACTATAAAATACTGAGTGATTTGCTTCACTCTTATGCATTCCAAAGTCTTTAATAATGGTACTAAATTGCCCAAACCATGCCCTTGGAGACTTTTTCAAACCATAAAGAGATTTTTATAGTCGAAAAACAAGCCCAGACTCCCCTTGAGCAATAAAACCCGGTGGTTGCTCCATATAAATTTCTTCTGTCAATTCTCCATGTAATAAAGCATTTTTAATGTCCAGTTGATAAATAATCCACTGACGAATGGCAACAAGGGAGAAAAGTAGGCAAACAGAGGCAGTCTTAGGAACTAGAGATAAGGCATCTCCATAATTAAGGATAAAAACTTGAGTGTACCCTACAACCAAATAAGCTTTGAACTGGTCTATTTTACCATCAAGACTAACTTTCACTATATAAATCCAGTGACAACCAACTGTAGATTTTCCAAATGGTAAGGGAACTAGCTCCCAAGTATTATTAGTATTAAAAGTAGTCATTTCCTCAACCATAGCATGTTGCCACCCAAAATGTGCTTGTGCTTCACTAATAGATTTTAGAATAGGCACAGTGGATAAATGGGTTACAAAAATATAATATAAAGGTGACAAATAATGATAACTCAAAAAGTTGTAAATGGTTTAAGGATTACGAGAAGAATGAATACCTTTTCTAATAGTAATAGGTGGAGTGGGTTCTTCTGGTTAAGGCATGACCGATATTGGAGAAGCTGGTAGCATAGGAGATGAGTTACTTGGAGTATTTATCTAGTTTGTACCTATAATAGGAACATCAAAACTAAGCATAGAAGACTGCCTAGAGTAGACTTGTGGTGGTTTGGGAGCATGTGTTGTAGAAAAAGGAAGGATAAGGATTGAAAGAGCTTTTATGCCTATTTGGTTTATGGTTGGTAAAAAATAAAAGGATGTCTCTAAAAAGGTTACATATGTTGAGATAAAATATTTATTTGATGTTGGATCATAACATTTATAACCCTTATGCAATTGAGAATACCCTAAGAAGACAGACTTAATAGACTTGGAATGAAGATTATCCTTACCAAGAGTATGATTATGAATAAAGTAAGTGCACCTAAACACACGTGTAAAGAGAGGGTAAGATGGTTGACTTGGGAATAAAATGGAATGAGGACTCTGATATTGTAAATTTGAATAAGGCATCTGGTTAATTAGATAACATATAGTTAGGATAGCATCACCCTAAAGATAAAGTGGTACATTATGATGAATGAGCATAGTTTGAGTTATTTCAATGAGATATTGATTCTTTGATTCTTTCTTTCAGCCACACCATTTTGTTGAGGGGTATATGCAGAAGAAGATTGGTGAATAATTCCTCAAGAAGTTATGGATTCCTAAAAAGGACAAGACATATATTCTCGTGCATTATCACTATGTAAAATTTTAATAGAGACACCAAATTGATTATGAATTTCAGCACAAACATTTTAAAAAATATTAAACAACTAAGATCTAAATTTTATAGGAAACAACTAAGTGTAACGAGAATAGTCATCAATAAAAGTAACGAAGTAATGAAAACATAAGTTTGTACTATCACAACTTAGTCCCCAAATACCAAAGCGAATAATATTAAACATAAAAGAGGCTCTATTATTCAATTTCTTAGGAAAATAACTATGAGAATGTTTCCCAAGTTAACATGAATCACATTCAATGGAAGACAGTTTTGAAAACCCAGGAACCATCTTCTGAAGTTTGGAAAGACTAAGATGACCCATGCGGTTATGAAGAAGATCAACTGAAGGGGCAGACATAAATGCAATAGGAGAGATAGGGCAAGCAAGATAATATAATCCATTTGACTCATGACCTTTGCTAATCATCTTCCTCATATTCCAGTCCTGCACAAAAGTAGAACGAGGGTCAAAGATTACTATACAATCAAGGTATTTAGAAATTTTACTAATGGAAATTAAATTATAAGGGCATTCTGGAGCATTTAAGATAGAGAATAAAGGAATAGAAGAGAGAGGTTTACTTTCTCTTACTCCTTTAATCATCATTTATGATTCATTAGCCAAGGTGACTGTACAAGAGACAAATGGAGAGTGGAGAGTAGAGAACAGGTTTTTATTATCATAAATGTGATTCGAAGCACTAGAATCAAATATCCAAGATCTATTGTGTGATGATTGTGTTAGGCAAGCAAATGAATTACTCGGTTGAGCAATAGAAACTGTGGAAGAAGATGACTATTATTTGATGCTTGATACTTTAAATATTCATTATAATTAGCCCTAGATAATATAACTAAATTGTGTCCTTGAGATTGAGTAGTTGGTAGAGGAATAATCCTATCTCCTTGAGATTAAGCTAGATGAGCCATAGGTCGATTATTCTGAGTATTCCTTGGAGATCGACTATGAAAGGCCTAATAAGTGTCATGTGTGTGACCGCCCTTATCATAATGGGTATAGTGAGATTTGGAGCCCTTCCATTTCCATTTTTAATTATCTCCTTACTTACTATTTTTTTTGTATGGCTCATATAAATGACTCAATTTCAATCATAGTGGAAGAGATATGAAGTAAACAAGCAAATGTTTTATCAATAGTATGAATAACTGAACTAACAAGAATTTTATCTTGCACTGAAGAAAAATATGCCTGAAGCCCTATCAAGACTAACACCATAAAAAATTTATCTCGTTGGTTCTCTTACTCAGTAACATTATCAAAAAGAGGCATGAGAGAATTAAATTCATCTTTCAATGTTTCAACTTCGCCCAAATAACTAGCTATATTTTTTAAAAGCTTTATTGTAAATTGACAAGGTCAGACACTACCTTATAAATATGTTAAATATCATTAGTATATAGTGACTTAGCCTTCTTCCAAACTTTATAGCATGTTTTGCAAAACTAAAAAAGAGTCAACAATTTTAGCTCTAAAGAATGCCATAACAAACTACATAATTATGCATCAATCTTTATCCATGTAGCACTATGCTTATCTTTAATATCAATGGCATTTTTTTTCTAAGTGGTCACTATATCCTTATCCTATAAACCATAATTCAATAGTACTACCTTGTAATTTGATAGTATTAATAGCTGAAGAACCAAAATATATGAGAAAAAGGGTTTTAGGACACCTAAAATGTTTGCCATTATTGAAAGAGCTGAAAGATTATACACAAAGAGACTACTTTTGAAGATTAGAAAATCAGATGAAGTCAAAATAGTAAAATGATATGACCACCAGAAGCTGGACTACTACTTAAAAAATATAACCTTCTTGAAAGAGTTGAACCAAAAAATATACCACTGCTGCTCATTGGACAGCGACAAAAAAACTGCTAAAAAAAAAAGTCTTCTGCTCATAATGTAGATTTGGAAAGAAAATTTTAAGCCAAAACCTAGGGCTTTGATACCATAAGAAAATAAAGAATAAGAGAAGATATGATGAAGATTGAATTATAATTAGCTTGATTATTCCTTCAAGCCTAATGGGGTATTTATAGAAATTGTTTAGTACAAAATAGGAAACAAAATCAAGAATATACACCCCAAATTTACATGATATTTACATTGATTTTAACCTAAGATCAAGCAACTTAATTACATAAATCATGCATATAATACCTTCAATCAAGGTGATATCTCAACAACCTCATCCATATTCTCTTCAAGGATAAGGCGGTCAACAATAACAATGTGGTGGCAAAGAATGTTTTTGCTTTAATTCTACTCATATTTCATTCTTAAGAAGTTCTCATTCAATGTATACAACCACTAATGTTCTTCAATGTCATAATTGTTATGATTATGGACATTTATCATGATAGTACTCCTCCTCTAAATTATATAACCATCAATTAAGACACTCTATGCAACCATATGTTTGACTTGTTTCTCACTTTGTATCTTCCATCCAATCCCACCATAATTATTAGCCCTAGATCTTGGTGTCACGACCCAAAACAGGGGCTATGACCAGCGCTAGGGAACGGGAATTCTTTCGAATTCGAAACCCGTAGCAAGCCTTAAAAATAAAATAAAAGCATGCAATATAAATAACAACATAAATAAAATAAAATAATAATCCACCGACAGGTTTAATAACACAAATCCATCTCATATATATAGTATCTTTTAATACAAATCTCAGTTCAAATCTTTAAAATACATATCTCATACAAATATAATACATAAAATCCCACAACTTGACTACAACTACTGCAGTGTCTAGAATATAAAATAAAATCAAGTAAGCATATTACATAATAAGGCTGGGGCAGAAAAAATCCGGCGTAAGGGTCTGCTACTGAGGTCTGAAGATGAAGGCTCTCCTGAAAAATAGTCAACGGAGGGGAGTCAAACCTCACTGAGTGAATTGTTATAATATATATACATGCATAGCTAAATGACAATGCACACATTCAATAATATATATAATAAATATATATACAGGAAAAATTACACAGATGTAGCAAAATCATTTTATATATATACTGAGAATAACATCCATTTATGAAGGATCAAATAGAACCCTAGATGATCGCAACCTCAAATAGTGTTAGACAACACTCTAGCTATACAGGCTCACTTATTCCAAATAAATTCATTTGTTCCATTTGGACAGTAGACTGGCCCTGAGACACTAAGCCAATCGAGTTTCAGTAGTCTGACTGTCAGTGTGATTGGCCCCGAGACACTTGGTTAACCGAGCTCCAGCAATCACACTCACAAATCACATCTCACATCAAATAAATCAATCCGATCAATATCCACAAATAGGTTAGTAATTTAACATAAATTCTATCGTCATACTGGTACGTACTCGGTTCTAGTGCTGCCCACTAGGTAGCACGCTCTATTGATATCCTTCATTGATATATAAAACATACATTCATAAAATAAATGATGCATGACATTAATTAAAATAACAATATAAACCATATATATATTAGAAATATACCAAAAATAAACCAAGTATATTTCGAGTATATATATGTCAAATAAATTCAATTTAATTATAAAATAAACTATAAATGTACTTAAAAACATTTTAAGAATAATTTATTAATAAAACATGCATTTAATTTAAAATATACCAAACATGTACCTAAGCATTTATTAAACTATTTATGCATATTTCATACAAATACAACATCCATTTCTAAAACATGCATCCTAAAACACGTATATATAAAATAACAACTCATAGTTATGCGCTCCTCGAGACGGGTCTGACAGGCCTGGTCCACTAGGCCTCGGTCTCGGCGTAACTAAACAAATAAACGGCAATACAAAATTAGAATAAGTCTATCGAAATTAATAGAGACTTGATCTAGAATTACCGAACATAGAATCAGAATAGGAATTTGACCGGATATCACGTTTTATGAGAATTCTACTGAAAATTCAGTAGAACCTCCCTTGTAAAATGGACATCTCTCTACTCAGAAAGTAGAGTCGATCCTGCAAAGAAACACACTTCAAAAATATACAACCACACAACCCCTCGGTCGGACTTGTAAACTATAATTCTATCGACCGAAGTTCACAATTCACGAGATAACATTGAACACATTTAAAATGCCAAAAATACCCTTATTATACCAAAATATAACAAATTAGAAATTTAAACACTAAAAATAATTATTTTACCGTTAAATACATAAAAAAAAACCCTAATTTTTGTTAAAATATTATTAAAAATTGATAATTCTCAATAAATTCATAAATATTAAACAAAATTCATTTTATAATTCCAAATTACATAATTAACCCTAAAACATATTAAAAATCGATAGAAACTCATTTATTTAGAAAACTAGTATATTATATATAATTTGAAAATAATTTTTGAAAAATAGTTTTAATTAGTTAAAAATACTAAATAATTTTTAGAAATCATTTTTATACCTCAAATAACTATTAAAACCAAATTAATTATATTTTTAGCCAATTTAGTGCCAAATTACCAAAATACCCCTACTATATATAAATTCACTATAATTATTCAAAAATTCACTAAAAATAGTATAATTACTCAAAAATTAATTTCTCAACATATAATTCAATAATATCAACAAATATACTGAATTAACCAATTAACTTCAATAAAATACATAATTACCCTAATTTTCTAAAAATCACATAAACTAAATAAATTCACAATAATTATACGAAAATCATAAAAATAAAAAATAAATTTCTAAAATTGATTTTAACGCCTATAAACACCATAAATCACAATTTCATAATTTAATTAATTAATTTACGAAAATTAGAAAATATTAATAAAATAATCAAAAATTCACAAAAATCAAAATAATTCCCAAAAATTCCAAAAAAAAAATTAAAACATGTAGATTAAGCTAAGAGGATCGATATTTGTGAAGGAATTTTGCTTGAATCATTAAAATCGAAGCTCAAAAAAATCAAGAACTCAAATAGGCCGAAATTGAAAATTGGAAACCTAGGAAAATCTAGACCAAATCAAGTGAAACCAAGCTTAGAAATGCACTCACCAGAGCTCAAGGAAGAGATAGAGACCAGTGGCACTTCAAACGGTGGCCGGAAACGAGGTGATCGGAGTTGGGAGTGATTTTTGATTTTTTGAAAGAAAACCAGCCAAATGACATTGGAAAAGGAAGGAAAGGGCGGCGGAGGGAGCTTGGGAAGGAGGAAGATGGCCGGGAGGCACTCCGCTGGTGTGAAATCGAGATTTGCAGTGATGAGGGAGGAAGAATGGCATTGGGAAGCTTGAAGGGAGAAGAATGGCAAAGTTGTAATTAAGCTAAACTTTTGATTTTGTATATATATATATATATATATATATATATAACTTTAATTTATATTATTATAATATATTCAAATTAATATACACCACACACCTAATTAATAATATCTATATACATATACATATATAATACACATATTAATTATTAAAATTATATAATATAAATTTAATTAAAAATAAACCCTAATTATTTAAAAGTGTATATATACATGTATATGTACGTATATTAATACAATAATTAAAATTGTACATGGACTCATGCAAATTCACAAAACCGTCCAAAATAATTAATAATTATTTATTTAAATTTTAATTTCCCCGAAAATAAAACTCTCGGAAAAATTTTACATAAGAAACTTAAAATAATTAAAAATGACTTTAATAAATAATAAACTAATTAAATAATCAAATATATATATATATATATATATATATAAATTATTAACACTGCATATCCCGATGTAGTTTAAAATTATTTAAAAACCTAGGATATTACACTTGGGCACTAGTGCAACACACCACTTGACACTAGAGCTAGAAAATTTGATGGTTCATTAAAAATATCATGGCCTTGATAAAGTTAAGATAGGCAATGGTAAAACTTTTTCAATTTTCTATCTTGGTTTCTCTTTTTTCATTTAAATGGTAAATATTTTCACTTTTACATGTTCCTCATTCTTGTAGTAATTTTTTACCAGTTTATGCCTTTACTTGTGCTAATAATGTTTTAATTGAATTCTTTCCTAATTTTTTTATTATGAAGGATATCTATACAAAGGAACCTCTTCTCATAAGTCCGAATGATAATGGTCTTGACTTCATGCTTCTTGAGCCCATTAGACAACCAGAATCACCTACGCAAGCCATATTATGCACTCTTTCTCAATGGCATTCCAAACTTAGTCATGCCAATATCTACGCTATTCAACAAGTGCTTCATCAGAATAATATTTCTTTTTCTTTTAATAAAGACTCTCATTTATGTTATGTTTGTAATGTCAATAAAAGTCACAAACTTCTAATTAATAAGTTTTGGACATATACTTTTGACCATGATGTGTACATAATTAATCAATTACCTACTCTAAATATCAATCATCTCACTCCTTGTTTTAAGTTGTTTGGTAAGCATCCTTTATATGATTTTTTAAAATCCTTTAGTTATCTATTTTATCCATGGTTATGCTTATACATTTTAAATAAATTGGAACCTCACTTTAAATCGTGTGTTTTCCTAGAATATGGAAACTTTATAAGGGCTACTATTGCCCATATTTATCTTCATAAAAAGTTCTTATCTCATGCCATGTTGTCTTTTATGAATATCATTTTCCTTTCTCTTCTAGTCGTTATATTGCCAACAGTGTTCAATAGTTCTCTCTGGCTATAATTTTCTTACCAATAATGATAATACCAATTTTACCTAATCACACTTCCAATCAAATTCAAATACCTTCATCATCTAACTCCCCATGTCCTTCTATGACACATGCAAATACCACACGACCTTCTCCATATTCCCCACATAATCCACAAATATCTACCTCTCTCAAATTACCACTTGTGGTTAACCTAACTAATAATGCTCCTCTGCCACCTTCAAAAACACATCCTATGATCACTTGCTCTCAAACTAGTTCTCTCAAGCTAAAATCTTTTCTCTCTCAACACCTTGTCGAAGTTGAACCAAGTTGTTTTAGCAAAGCCATAAAATCACCTATATAGAGAAAAGCAATGACCAAAGAATACAATGTCATAATATAAAATGACATTTGGGAGTTAGTACCTTAATCTTATACTAAAAACATAATTAATTGTAAATGGTTCGGATTAAAAGAAAATTTGATGGCTCCATTGAATGGTATAAGGCACGATTAATAGTAAAAAGATTTCATTAAAGACCAAGAGTTAATTACACCAATAGTTTTAGCCCGGTCATTAAACTAGCTACCATTGGACTTCTCTTGCAGTTTCTAAAGGTTGGAACATTAAATAATTAGGTGTGTCCAATGTCTTATTATATGGTAGCATTAATAAAGAAATTTTTATGGCCTAACTGTTTGGGTACATCAACTCACAGTATCCTTATCATGTCTGTAAGTTAAAGAATTATATCTATGGCTTAAAATAAACTCCAAGATAATGGTTTAAATGCTTAATGGTTGCTCTCACTAATCTTGGGTTTTGGCATTCTCAAACTAATAATACCTTGCATTATTATAAACGAGGACAATTCCAAGTCTTCTGCCTCATCTATGTGGATGACATCTTAATCACTGATAGTGATAATTCCTTCATAACTATAATAATCAACTCCCTTTGCTAACAATTTGCATTAAAGGATCTTGGTAAGGTAACTTACTTTCTTGGCATTAAAGCCATGCACTGTGATGGTAGTTTATTATTAACTCAGACAAAATACATTCAAGATCTATTTGTGAAGCCTAAAATGCATAAAGCTAATGGGATTTTATCCTTAACATGCCCCAAAAACAAACTCTGTTTGCAAGGCTAACCCTTTTTCGATCCTCACCTATATTGGAGTACCATAGGTAGCTTGTAATATTTATGTTTAACTCAACCTAAAATTTCCTATGCAATAAATAGAGTTTCTTAATACATGCATGCTCTAATAAAGGAACATTGGGTGTCAGTGAAATGCATACTGCGTTATTCGAAGCAAACTATTGATCATAGTTTATTTCTTTCTCCATCTACACACTTCAATATTTCACGATATAGTGATGCAAATTGGGATAGTAATATTCATTACCGAAAATAAACTACTGGGTTTTGCGTCTATGTTAGTTTAAACCTAATTTCTTAGGGCTCTCACAAACAACAAATAGTAGCCTGGTCATTAACAAAGGCTGAATATTGCACCTTAGTAGCCAATGCCTCTGAACTTTGGTGGGTTTGTTCTCTGATGCAAGAACTTAGGATTATTACTACTTTTAGTCTAGTTTTGTTATGTGATAATTTAAGTCCTACTTATCTTACCACTACTTTAATTTTTCACTCTTGTTCGAAGCACCTTGAAATAGATTTTCATTTTTGTCTATGACATGGTAGTAAATAAGGAACTCATTGTCCAATATATTCCATCACATGTTCAGATTGTTGATGTTCTCATCAAGCCCTTAGCCAACCAACAATTTCTTTTGTTCAAAACCAAGTTGTCTGTTCGACCAAGACCTATACAACTTGTAAGAGGATGATAAAGATTATCTATATAGAGATGTTCGTTAAGAGAATTAATTTGCTACTATTGAAATATACTTTATTTGTTATTTTGTTATGTTAGGCTATTCATGAGCCTTTATATCTATAATTATTTGTAATGCAATATACAGCAGTTCGTTCACATTTTTAAGATAAGTTTGAAATAAAAATTTAAAGATAGAATAGAATATAATAAAAATTTAGTAGTACTAGAGGTTAATTAAGTAAAATTTATAGGTGAAACTATGCATTTGGCCAAATTAAATACCTTGCACATTAAAAAAATATAGTTAAATTCAATTCTATAAAGTGGGAAAAAAAAAACAATTCTATAAAGTGGAAAAAAAAATAAAAATTCAAAATAGCCACAGTTAAAAGACTAGGGCTTTAAGAAATTAGGAGATGCCACGTATGATTGTTAAGTTTAGATCATACTTTCGTTTTCATATATTATATAGATAAATTCTTAACTATACTAATAAGAATAATTTAATTTTAATATACATTATGCATGGGATTATTATGAAAAATTTATACTCACATATGAACTTCTTTGAGATGTTTACAATATATTTATGTTTAGTGATAGAATAAGTATATTATTTAAGAAATTAACAAACAAAATAATTAATGTTTTATTGGATTAAGTGATAAGAAGTTTGGATTATCTTAAATGAGACTATCAGTTCAATCTCTTGTATGCAAAAAAAAAAAGAGGCATTGGACAAATGTTTCTCTCTGAAGGGGTCCACTTAATTTGATTTGAATTAGTCATAACCTTATAACAATAGGATACAAAGATAATTATCAAAAAATAAATAAATAAAAATAATAGATATGCAATATAAAAATTACTTATATCTATTCGATATGAGATGATTATAAAAAAAAAATAAAAACAACAGTTATGTAGTCTAAAAATTACTATTTTATTTTTGTAATTGTAAATTGTAAATACAAATTTACAACATATATGAACACATTGATATATGATAAATTTTTTATACTAAAAGGTGTTTGGTTTGTATTTTAAAATTGAAAACATAATCAAAATCAGAATGATAAACAATAGAAAAGAAAATAATTTTTTTTTTAAAATATTTGGTTCATTGTAAACTCAGAAAGGGCATAGAAATCTACATTATTTATTATTTAAAATATTTTTTATAATTACTTTTATTTAAAAAATTAACATTATAATTATTTTTATGTATTAAAATTAATACTATAATTATTTATTATAAAAATATTTTTAATTATCTATTAAAATATTGTTATAATTTTTTAAAAAATATTTATTTTTAATAATTTTTTAAAAATTTTAATAATTATATTTATTAATTTTTATATTATATTTATAAAATTTAATTAATACATGACAATATCTCAATATGCATAATGATAATGATAATTGAATAAATAAAATAAAAAATAGAAAATGATAAAAAAAAATTACTAATTTTTTACTTTTTACATTAAATAGAAAAGTAAAAAGTGTTTCTATTTGAATAAAAGAGAGATATTTTGATTAAAATAAAAGACATAATTTTCAATAGGAAGGTGTCACGACCCAAACCGAGAGTCATGACCGACGGTAGGGAACATAAATTTTTTCATATCCGGAACCCGTAACAAACCTTAAAAATAAAATCACATACAATAAATAAATAAAAATATGTCAGAATTAAAATATAAAATAAATATTCAAATGTCTTTTCAGAAAATAAAAATATTTATAAAATATTCAGAGATAGGTCTCTTACTAAAATAAAATTCTACTGATACAAGACACTACTACTGCAATTTTTTAGAATACAATAAAAGTTCAGATAAATAAATTACATAATCTAGTTGGGGCTAAAAAAGTTTAGCGTAAAGGTTTACTATTGAGGTTGACGATGGGAAATCTCCTGAAAAAAAATTGAGGGGAATCAAACCTCACTGAGTGAATTATTATAATATATATACACACACCTCCTAATGTCATATGCAATCAAGTATCAGTATATATATAAATATATACAAGTATTTCACACAGATGCTGAAATCCACTTTTAGATATAATAAAGTAGAAAATGTTTATTTGAGTGAAGGATCAAATAGAACTCTCAAATATTCGTAAGCTCAATGAAAATATCACACTAACCACACAGACTTATTTAATTCCAAAGTAATTCTCTTATCCCATTTTAGATAGTAGACTAGCCCCGAGATATTAAGTTAACCGAGCTCCCGCAATCTCACAGTTAGTGTGATTGGCCCCGAGACACTAGGTCAACTGAGCTCCCACAATTACACTAGTCAATCACATCAATTCTCAATAATCGATCAATCATATGTCACTTCAAGGGATTTTTATAACTCAACCCTAAAATCTATTGCACCGGTACGTACACAGTTCTAGTTCAGCTCACTAGGTAGCACGCTGTATCGATATCCTTCAATAAAATCGTATGATTATGGAAAATAAATAAATGCATAATTAAACACAAATGACATTCATAACAGAAAAATATACTATTTATATATCGAAAATATACTAAATATATTTCGAGTATATATGCTACATATAATCCAAAATCAACCATAAATATACTGAAAGTATACCAAACATATAATTATTCATATCAAAACATAATTAATTATAATCATGCTCTATATGCAATGTATATATAAAATAATAACTCACAAATTTGAATTCCTCGAGACTGACTCAACAGGCCTGATCCGATAGGCCTTTGTCTCGGCGCTACTAGACAAATAAATAATCATAAAATTATAATATATTTTAACTTACACTTCTAAGAATTCTAAACAAAGACTCAATCTAGGAATTAAAACTTAGTTAAAACACAAGGATTTTGGGATCAACTTGATGTCACGTTTTATGAGAATTCTACCAAAAAATTGGCAAAACCTCCTTTGCAAAATGAACATCTCTCTACTAAAAAGTAGAGCCGATCTTATAAGAAAAAAACAGACTTCTAAATTCAAAATGCTCAACACCAATTCACCAAATATCAATATTAAATAATAAATGTATTAAAAATCATTAAATTCCATAAATATCGATAAAATACCAAAATATAATATATTTAAAACATTAAAAATACCAAATATAATTATTTACACATTACCTAAATAAAATCCCAAATAATTTCTATAATATTAATAAAAATCCAAATTTTCAATTATTTATCATAAATAGCAAAATTCACTTTTAATTCCTCAAATAGGTTATATATATAATAA
Source organism: Mallotus nudiflorus (assembly GCA_947683625.1). Classification (NCBI taxonomy): domain Eukaryota; kingdom Viridiplantae; phylum Streptophyta; class Magnoliopsida; order Malpighiales; family Euphorbiaceae; genus Mallotus; species Mallotus nudiflorus. The sequence goes on along the minus strand of CANTUR010000157.1, from coordinate 7,937,690 downwards.
AAATAGTTAAAAACCCATTTAATCACAAAAATAGTAATTAATGTATTATTTGAATATAATTATCAAAAATTAGTATTAATTAGTTAAAAATAGTAAATAATTTGTAAAAATTATTTTAATACCAATTATTATTTCAAAATTATTTAAAACATATTATTTAACAATATTTTCAATACAAACACGTAATTAACTCATAATACTAAAAATCACATAATACAAAAATATCTCCAAAAATTATACAAAATTACCAAAAATTATTTTCTAAATTCTAAAATTAATAACTTAAATTAATAACACTAATTTAACCAAATTTCCATTCAAAATAATTAATTAACATAATTATCAAAAATTCAATTTAAATTATTAAAATATTCAAAAATACCCATAATTCAAAAAAAATAAAAAAAATATATTTAGGAAGATTAAGTTGCCATAAACAACATTATCAAAGCAAAAATCCATGAATCAAACACAATAATTCAAAAGCAATTTGAAACCCTAAAACATATAAACTAAAAACTTGCTAGAACTCAAAATCAAGGAAGATTGAGCTCAAACGGAGCTCGAAAATGAACTCACCGGTGCTCAAGGATTGAAATAAGACCAAGAACACGAGCTCACGTGGCTGGAAAAGCTACCGGTGTTCATGGAAGTTCCTTGCTGCTGCTGTTGATCTAGGCAGTTTTCGACAGGCTTTCAGCGCTCTGAAGGTGGCGATCGATGGTAGGAAGAGGCTAGAGATGGTGAGTGATGGTACAGTGAAGGTTAGGGGTTGTTGTTCGCGCAGGTGAGGGAAGAAAATGCAGAGAAGGAAATGAAAATGGTGAAGAGGGAGAAGAGGAATGGCTTAGACCCGGTTTAACTTATCTTTTATTATTTATATATATATATATATATACACACACACAACAAACACACACAAAGACAATAATATAGTAATAATAACTGTAATAACCCTAGTTTTTAAATTATTTTAATATAAAACGAGATTTGCAGTGTTAATAAATTTAAAATTTATATTTATTTATTTTACTATTTAGTGATTGATCGTTAATATTTTATGTTTAATTATATTTTCTACGTAAATATTTTATTTTGAAACCTATTATTTTGGACATTTAAATTGCATTATTTATAATTATTATTTCGGATAGAACTATTTTAATAATATTTAATTTAGAGCATTGTTAATTCTATTATTGTTTTATCAAATTCTATTATTTATTTTATTAAAATTATCATTATTATTAAGTATTATTTTATGTGAGTTTTATTTGCATGTGTGTGTGTTTATTATTATATGTGTGAATATATATATATATATATATATATATATACACTTGCATGCCATGTATGAGCACATATATACATACCATATATTAAAAACCAACCAAAACACACAACAAACAAAAGAAAAGACGTGAAGAACCAAGCAAGAAAAAAAAAACTCACAGTAGCTTTTCCTTCCTCCATCCTATTCTCTCCTTGTCATTATGCCTCCATCATTTTTGGTCACCATTTTCTTCGATTCTGGTGTCTTTCTCTTCCTCTCGCATCGGTGAGCACTAATCCAAGCTTAGTTTAAGTTTTAATCTCCATTTGATTGAGTTTTTGTTGATTTTTGTTTATGGAGTTCTAGGGTTTTGAATTTTTTTGAACTTGATCTAGCTTGAATCTTGAAAACTCCCTTTACAAATGTGATTCCTAATAACTTAATCTACCTCTATGAATTTTTGTATGATTTTTGGAATTTATTTTGATTTTTGTGAATTTTTGAATATTTTATTATTATTTTATTAATTTTCTTAAATTAATTTATTAAATTAAAAAATTGGTTAATTTAGTGATATTATATATTTTTATTAATTTTAGTGTTGAGAAATTAATTTTTGAGAATATTATATAATTTTTATGAATTTTTATAGTTTATGTCAAAATTGAAAAATTGGGTTAGAGTTGGATTTTTGTTAGAATATTGGTTTAAATATGTGTTTTAGTTAATATTAATAATATATATGTTGAGAAAATAATTTTAATGCATTTATATAATTTTTATGGAATTTTTGAGTAATAATAGGATATTATGTATATTTTTGTATTATAAGGATAAAAATATAATTTTGTACTAATTATAGCTAAATAATATATTTTAGTTTATTTTAATATTATTTGAGGAATTAAAATGATTTTTACAATTATTTACTATTTTTAACTAATAAATACTAACTTTCAAAAAAAAAATTCAAATAATATATTATATATTATTTTGGTAATAAAATGGGTTTTAAACTAATTTTATTATATAATTAAACTATTTAAGCAACTAAATGTGAATTTTATTAATTAGAATTAATTTGTGTTATTTGGTTGGGTTGTGAACTCGGTCGAGCTAAATGTAGTACTAGAGATCCAACCCAAGTATGGTTGAGTGTAGTTTCCTGTGCAGGAATGACTCTATTTATGGTAGAGAGATGTCTATTTTACAGGAGAGAATCTGTCAAAATTTCAGTAGATTTTATCGTAAAACATGACATCTTCCGTAATTTTCTAGCATAAATTAGGGTATTTCAATCTATCAAGTCTTATCCAGTTTTTCCCTAGTAATTCTAGAGTCTCGCAAATTTTATTAATTTTCCTTCTTATTCAATAACTATGATTTAAAAAATGAATATGTTATTTTTAGAGAGTACTAGAGCGGGAGCTTCTGGATTGAGGCAAACGCGTGGTCGCCAGTCGTCTCGCTCATCCTGTAAGTTAATAAATTGATCTGTGTGTGCATTTTCTTTAAATTGTGTGTGCTCATATTTTAACATTATTTACATTATCGATTGGAAGTAAATGTTGCTATCAAGAATTTTATTTATTTATTTATTTAAAAACTATATTTGAGAAATTTTAGTAAAATGGGCTATCTGGTGTGTTTCACCAGGACCGTATGCATATAGTAGAGATTGAGAGATGAATCCAAAATATATATGACTTGTGGTTATAAACTGAGACAGGTGCCTCGGTGGAAGCCTCTGCTCTCGGGGATCGTCAGTGATGTGAAAAGTTAAGAATGGACTGAGATGGGTACCTCGGTGGATGCCTTAGCTCTCAGGGACTGCCAGTGCCATGTGCTTGGATTAAGTGGATGACTGTGGCTTGGTGCCTCAATTGATGTCTCTGCTCTCGGGGACCGACAGTCCATTTAGATTAAGCAGACCCAATTGGCCATTTAGAATTGGGTTTAGAGTTTTAACGAGATTTTTCAAAAGCTATATATATATATATATATATATATTGGAAATTATTTTCACTATATTCTTATGGTTTTCAAAAAGGTTTTCAAACTGTACAACTCTTTTATTAACTTACTCAATGAGGTTTCACTCCCCTCAATTTATTTTTTTCAGGAGTTTGAGACTTTTCTATTAGGTCTACTTTTCTTCGTCGTGTAGTCTCATCACTAGTTATTCTACGTAAGCCCACTTAGTTGGGTTGTATTTTTATTTTCGTGTATTGCAATAGAGTCAATTGTATGACTGCACATTTTATTTTGAGACATCATGTTTTTATAATATTGTGTATTGAGACATTATTGTATAACTAAAGTTTATTTATTTTATGCACTATGATATTATGGTTTAAATTACATTGAAAAAAATCAGTTTGATAATGTGCATTATAATTTAATTATTTATTATAAAGTTTTAAAATTTAAATATTTCACGTTTTCTTTTAAGGCTTATTACGGAATTTGATAGTTTTATGTTTTTCCATTTTTTAGTGTCGGTCACGTGTCCTGGGTTCGAGTCGTGACAATAACAATAATACATATAATAACCCTAGTTAAACAACAATATAAATAGTAATATTAATAACAATAAAAATAAAAATAATAACAACGATAATGACTTTAATATTTTTTTTGATAATAAATCTCCAAAATATATTATTTTACGTAATTAAAATATCTAAAATAAAATAAATGAATACTATACACAAATAATAATAATATATAAATAAAATTTAAAATTTTATTAACACTGCATATCTCAAAATAATTTATATTATTTAAAATATCCAGTCATTAAAGAAGGAAAAGTAATATTTTAGAATATAATATGTATATTTTAAAATAAAAATTTTAATAAATTTTTAAAAAGATAGGAAAGGGTTTATTTATATTTTTATAAGAAAATATAGTAAATTTTAATAATTAATACATAAATCTTTAGGAGTAAATGATGAGTTATAAAAAAACACTTTCCAAGTTTTGAATTTAATAACTTCAGAACTTTGTATTATAAAACGAATTTATTCATTAATCTTTAAAATTTCTTTTTTTTTTTTTAATTAAAAACGATAGTAGGGTCCAAATATAACCACTTAGTAATCGTGGAAATACTATAAATAAAAATTAGAATAATAATAAAAAAAATACTGATATATATATGTATAACCCATTAACCCCAACGGAGGTTCAAGGCCAAGGATAAAAATACTTGAGTAAAGGTCATTTTAGAATGTACTAGTTAATTTTACATATTATATTTAATTTAATCGTGGAAATACTATAAATATAAATTAGAACAATAATAATAAAAATACTGATATGAATACTAATAAGATATCTGATTAACTGTATTCCATTCTAAAATAACCTTATATATTAACCAGGAATGATATCCGATTAAATATTTAACCAGTAAATATATCCGATAATTTTATATATATATCAGTATTTTTTATTATTATTCTAATTTATATTTATAGTATTTCCACGATTACTAAGTGGTTATATTTGGACCCTACTATCGTTTTTAATAAAAAAAAAAAAAGAAATTTTAAAGATTAATGAATAGATATATAAACTTAAAATTTTAAAAAATTAGAAAAATTAAATTTGAATTTTGAATCGAATACAGTTATTTTTCTTAAAAAATTGTTAGCTATTTTTATTTTATTACATTAATTATGATACATATATACATATTATATTCTTATTGTTCAAATATGAAACACTTAAATATACATCATCATGCATCTATATGAACCCCAAAGTCATTAATCTAAAAATTTAATAAATATTTACCTTTATATTTGAATATTTATCCTAAAAGTTAATGTGTCAAACTATTAAAATATAATTTTTTATTCAAATTAAAATATTTTTAATAGTTATTTAGTATTATTTTTTTAACTAAAATACTATTATACATATTTTAATACTATTTAAATTCTAAAATTATCTATATATTACCTATTTTTTTACCTTAATCACTAAAAATATTTTTTTCTAAACCATTAAAACAATTAAAAAAATTACAGTAATTACTTAATATTATTTTTTAACTAAAACACTATTATACATAATTCAACACTAATTTAATAATTCTAAAACCTTAAAGTCATTAACCCAAAAATTTGATACGTGTTCGCCTTCATATTTAAGTATTTACTCTAAAAGTTAATGTATTAAACTATTAAAATATTATTTTTTATTAAAATTAAAATATTTTAAATAGTTATTTAGTATTATTTTTTAACTAAAATACTATTATACATATTTCAATACTACTTAAATTCTAAAATTATCTATATATTATGTATTTTTGTACCTTAAATCACTCAAAATATTTTTTCTAAACCATTAAAACAATTAAAAAAATTATAGTAATTACTTTTTTTTTTAACTAAAATACTATTATACATACTTCAATATTAATCTAATAATTCTAAAAATAAATCTTATTATAACTAAAAATTATGGCAAAAAAAATAAAAAATAAAATTAATGTAATTTATTATATTTTTAATTTATTTATTTCACAATTTGTACATTATGCAGAATTAGTTAAATTTATGATACATATATACATATTATATTCTTATCGTTCAAATATGAAACACCTAAATATACATCATGCATGTAATATTTTTAATGTAAGTAAAAGATTCTTTTCTTAAATTATTTATCTTCATAAGAAATGTAAAATAATTACGGTTACAAAGTATTTAATTAGATAATAACACATATTACTTATATACAATGAAGAAAATAAAAACAAAAAATTTAAATAAAAGAAATTTAAAGATTGAATCAAATAAAGTTAATTTTTTCCTAAACTATTCAAATTTAAATATAAAATTTCATTGTTTACTTATTTAAACGTTTAAAAATGTAAAATAAAAATTCTTTTTATTAACATATAAGAATTAAAAATATATTTTTCTTAAATAGCCTCTTTTCCCCTTTTTTTCGATTTAGAAATTCCAAAGTTAACTAAAAAAATTGCATTTTTTTTAACCCAAATGCTTTTTTTTTTATTAAACCTAATTGAAGGTTGCTTGGAGCCCTTTATTTGTGGGCTTGTATAATAAAAATTATCATTTATATTTTTTAATTGATTGAAAAATTATCATCTCATATTTGTTATTATATATAATAATTGTTACCAAAAAAAGTATATTAATTTAAAGTAAAAAATTTACTATCATCATTTTTAACTTTGATATATCATTTTTAATTATTTAGAAGCTATATAGAAATTAAATTTCTACATTATTTTCAAGAAGTTAAATAATTAATGATTTTTATTTTTTTTTCATTTTTTATGGGTAGTAGTATGTGTAAAAAAATTATTTAAATAATTAACTATAGTTAACCTTTTTTTGAAATATCATATACATTATTATATCATTTATAATTTCGAATATATTACTCACAATAGATAGAAAATATATAATTTATATTCAAAATATATATTATAAGAATGCTTTACATATGAATTAAATTCAAAATCTAAGTATTACGCCTCAGTGCATTAATTAATTGAGTTGCGTTTAGTATAAAAAGTAATTTTTATATAATATTTTTCGAATAAAAATCATTATCACATTGACTTAACTTATAATAATGACTAATTTCAACAATTATTTTTAAAACTTTTTTTCTAAAAGTGTATCCAAAATGCAGCACTGTTCTGTTACGGTAATAAAGGAAATAGGAAAGTAAAAACTAAACAACACAAAAGAGGAAAGGCAAACAAGTAGAACGACGCACTGGAAACAAAACGACTCTCAGCCCTCAATAACGAACAACATAAGCAGCAACCAGCAAGCAAGCAACAACAACTCAACCAATCAAAGAAACATGGCGCTGCAGGCTGGTGTCTCCACCTCTAAAGTTCTCATCCTCGCCGGTGCAGGTCTCTTTCTCTCTCTTTCTTTTTCTCTTTGATTCTGTATTTTTTTTTGTTTTTTTCTTTTTACCCACTGTTGAAATTTGCCTACTTTGTCCAATTCAGATCCTTTGATTGCTTAGTTATTATCTTTTCCTTTTCTTGATCTGTTAGTTTAACCCCTTTTCAATTAGCTCCATAAATTACAACCCACTTGTATTTCCTATCTATGATTTGATTGCAATTAAAGTTTTCGCCCTTTTATGCTACAATTTGACCAAAGTTTTCCCTTTTTGGGTTCCTTGTTAATGTTTATCAACTTAAATTCTTGTTATGGTTTTTGGACATTGGCATGTGGTTCAACTGTGTTTTGTTTTGTGTTTTGAAGGTTTGACTGGTTCTATTATTTTGAGAAATGGAAAGTTGTCTGAACTTCTTGTTCAGCTTCATGAATTACTTAAGGGTGTTGATGAAGTTGAGACTTCACCTTATAAATATGATAGTGCACTTCTTGCTGCTCAGGTATTTTTGCTTCTTTCTAAGTGCTTTTGATCTAATTTTCTTACTTAACGGTGTTGTTATTCCAAATTTTCCCCCATTTGGTGAAATAAGAAATGAATGCCATGTATTGATTGAAAAGTAGAAAAAGAAACGGGAAAATTTGATCCCATTTTCATTCAGGCGTAGAAATTATGGCAGTGTGATTTGAATATTGAGTTTGATTGAACTGCTACATATCTGGTTTAAGTTAAATGTGGACTTTAGTTGAAACTTAAATTTTGTTTATGTTAGAAAAATATTAGACACTGAACTTCATTAGAACTATTAGCGTTAGGATTGTTTAGCAGTGCGGAGTATGCTAAATATTAAATTGGCTTCTATTTAAGTGCTTGAATAGGCACAATTTTTTTAAGCAAATGTATTTGTCTATTTAGCCTCGCCAGAAGTCTAATGTGGATTCTAGGCCCATTTTTTCTGAGATTCACTTTGAATTGGAAAAACTAATCCCAACTTGATGGGCATGGACTCACATCCGTTCAGAGATGGTTGATTCCTGTTTTCATTAAATTTTCTTAGCCTCTAAGGGATATTTATGTGCAGTTATAAACTTGACAATCTTGATATTATAGCTTAGCAATGTAGGGACATAGACTTCAGAGTCTGAATAGACTTTATAGTCTGAATCAGTATCTTCATTCTCTACAGCCTGGATAAAGAATCGATTAAACTTGATTAGTAAAAAAAAAAACTTCCAATATGCACTTGACTGAAAAAAAAGGTGCAGGGGTTTAGAAGTTGGAGTTCAAAGCGCTTAACAGTTGAGATCTAACATAGTTAACATTATAGCAATAAAAATGAAAAACGGATGAAGGTGCATTTTCTGGCTCTAGTCTCAAAGTTCAAGAACTTAGACCCAAAAGTTAACGCCCATTACTTATATTGTAGCACACAATATGGTTGTAGTGTTGGCATTTTAAACTTCTGCTAGGTATTTGTGTTTGGTTAGCTATAGTAGTGTGTATTTTAACTATGGGCAGGACTTTTTCTTTGACTGTCCAAAATACACCTTGATGCTTTGGTGACAAGTGACATTCAGTTCAACAGAGAATCTTGTTTGATAAGGGATAAAACCTTGTGGAGATTGAATTACCTGATGGATTTGTCTGTGCAATTGCCTCAGATTCGTCATTTGACACGAGAGATTAAGGAGTTGACATTATCCAATCCCGTAACCATCTTTAATGGGAATTCTTCTTCTAATGGTGAGTACACAATTTCTTCTTTAATAATTATACATTCTAAGTAATTTATTCATTCTATTTCTTCAAGCATATGCATTTTATATTCTTTCAAATTGAAAATGTGCAATTTTTGTTTTGGGGGATTCTTTGATTAATACTCATATGCGGATAAATGATTGAATAGTGTCTATTCAGTTTTCTAATAAGTTTATCAAGACTTCCTATCAAATTAATTGGATTCTTATTCAGTTTTAGGAAAATTGTCTAGCGGGCCTCACTGGTTAAATCTAAGGCTCCAATATATGTGCATTACTTGATTTTACTCTATAAATTTATTGCTTTGTATTCAAATAATTATTTGAACAAAGTAATGCTAGGATGAGACATATCATTTGCTTTTGCAGAATGTTCTTTCCTATAGAAAGGAAAAGGAATGATGAAGTGCTATTCTTTTGCTTGACCTGGAATCAGCAAAGAAATAAAGCAAAAAGTAAATGTTAGTAACCCTTAGAGAATAGGACTCCAATCATAATTTGAGTCTCGATGAAAAATCCAAGTCTAGTATGATCTGCTTGTCTTCCTGATTTGTAATGGATCCTTAAATGGGATTAGCTAAATCATTTTCTTGATAATGAGGAAATGGTAATTAGTTTTCCTTAACGACATCCTTCTTAATGCTCTAACAAACTCAATTTTCACTTATGGTATTCAGAATTTGTTAAACTTTCATAGTTTTTTTTTTCTTTTCACGCAGTACCATCAAACATTTGTTTTGTCTAGATAGCAGATTAGAACTCTACAAAGGTGTTTGAACATTTTCTTGTGTTAGCAGGGGGTTTTGCATCTTATCTAGTTCCAGCTGCTGCACTTGGAGCAATGGGTTATTGTTACATGTGGTGGAAGGCAAGATTCCAATGACCTAAAGTGAAAACATTTTTTTTTCTCATGCATGCTGTTGGCATTGCACTTGCAAGTATATAGCTTCTTCTTGCTTAGTATGGGTGTTTTCCTTTTTCAATGCAGGGCTTGTCATTTTCTGATGTAATGTTTGTAACAAAGCAAAATATGGCAAACGCTGTTGCTACTGTGTCTAAACAATTGGAAAATGTATCTGAATCATTGGCTGTAAGTAAGATAGGCTGGTCCATAGGATAATGCTTCCTTTCCCATATGGCAACTCTTTTCTTTGACAGGGCTTGTATTATTCTTAGTAATCTATCAAATATTATTTTGTGCAGTCAACAAAGAGACATCTGACAAAGAGGCTTGAAAACTTGGATTGGAAGGTGGAGGAGCAGATAGAAACATCAAAGCAGATTGCAAACAATGTACATGACTATCATGACTCTTTTTTATTGTTTCTATCGATAAACGTAGGCATACATACACATCCTCCCTTTAGGGGCAGAAGAGGTGCAAACTTAGCTCACTAGCTATTGTTTGAGCCACTGAGTGGAGCATGATCATATTATGTAGTTGTATGACACAAAGATGACTTGAACATCCAAGCTGCTATATACCAGCATTGCCTGATGTTATTATGGGCAAAAAAGGAAAAACAATAGTTCGTATGACATTTGTCTTGGTCTGTGGACCAGTGTGCCATAAATGGCATTAATTACACGGACCATTTTAACCTCAACCCATAAATGACTACAACAACAACATTAGTGGTAACAGGAGACAGCTCCTGCTTGTTGGCTTTCTGATGTCAGACATATATATTCAACATCTGTTAGCTAGTGGAAAAGATGTCTTATAGGCGTGCTTTAACTTGCCTTTGAGAGAGCTACTCCAGATGAGACAGTTGAGTGATAGAGACCCTTTGTAAACAATATATCATCCAAGCTACTCGAAACATTACTCTCAATAATTCCTAGACATGTTTGTATATGTACTCAATTTTGAGATTTAGATTCTGTCTGTTTTTCTTTTGAGTCCATCCTAGTTGATCCAAAATTGGGGCAAGCCTCAATCTGATATGTTTATGGGTGGTTATTCTCATATGTACCCTCATCACTAGGAAACATATGTTACTACTAGACATGCTGCCTTCTTCATTGGGCAGATATATTGTCAGTACATGTTGACAAAAGGTTGCTTCCCCAGACTAGCAGCAGCTAAATATAGATAATAAGAACATGCCTATTAGTTTTCCTTGTCTTTAGTAGGCACCCAATGTTCCCCTCTTCTTGCCATGCGATTGTAATTTCAGTCTAGCTGGCTTGTTTTCTTGCCTTTTAATTTTTGTTTAGAGAAAACCTTCTTTTTGTTTCCATGCTTAAATAATCTCTCACATGCTCTTCCCCAGTCATGGTGACATACATTTGAAGCTTGCAAGTGTGGTTTGAATCTATACCTATGTGCCAAGGTGTTGCTTTTTTTGTCATGGCTCCTTCCTCAGATGCTGTCCTTAAAGTGTTTCAGAGAGAGACCTCTACTCAAAGTCAAATAGACCTTTTTGTAAATGTTTAAACATTTTAATGCATAACTTTTGCAATTTTAATCTGACAATTCTCAGAAAATAGAATGTAATTAGGAGCCTTATGTAATGGCCTCCGCAATGGGAACTGTAACTACATCTGCATCCCTTACTGTCCCCGACAACTGAAAATATACATGTCCTTATCTTTTTTTTTTTTTTTATATATGCCATTTGTCAATGATCTGACAATATGTAAGCACCCACACAGTATATGTGATTTAACTGGCAAAATTTATATGCAACTAACTATGCTTCTAATAGTATTTAACATTACTTCATGCAGGTAGATGAGATGAAAACAAATCTTTCCCAAATTGGGTTTGATGTTGAAAGCATCCAACAAATGATATCTGGGCTGGTAAGTTGCTATGCTTCTCTGAATTTTCAAATTTCTGTCCGATTATCTATTTATTATGTTGTTCTTGGTATTTCAATGAACTCTGCAGGAAGGAAAGCTTGATCTTCTTGAGAGCAAACAGGTTATTTTCTTCAATTTCTCTATGCAGCGTTTTTTTATTTTGGTACAAATTGCAATGAAGATTTTGAAGTGATCTGTTTTCATTTTGCTTTTTTGTTAAATCTTGCAGGATGTAACAAACTCAGGTCTTTGGTATCTGTGCCAATTTACTGAAGGCTTTAAAGATGGGCCTGGTGCAAAAGTTGTTCAGGTAAGATGTATTTCTAGAAAGTAACAAATAATTGAAATGTCTTTGAATAAAAATTGGGCATTTATGTGCGTTGGAATTCCATTTTGAAAATGTGCAAAGCAATGAAGGCTTATAAGTGTTGTAGATTGGACCTTAACATAAGTCAATTGGTTTTGTGTTACATGAGCTTAACCCCATTTATAAATCCACACGTCTGTGCATGGGCCAACACTCTCAATGCCCATGGACTTGTTAACATGGTAGCATTGCAGTGATCCCGGGCTCGTGTTTAAGACCTGGAGTTGGATGCAGCTTGTTTGAGTTTGATACGGCCCATGTGAGTCGTCGTTGGGTGCGGCTGTTTGTCGTTGGAATCCCACATTGAAAATGTACAAAGCAATAAAGGACTTATAAGTGGTGTAGATTGGATCTTAACACAAGTCAATTGGTTTTGTATTACATGAACTCAACTCCATTTATAAGTTCACACGTGTATGTGTGGGCCAACACTCTCAAGGCCTAAGGACTTGTTAACAATGTTGTTTCTTCTTGCTAAAAGTAGAGTTTTTCTGATGAATTTACTTGTGTTCTGGAACCATTCTTCCCCCACCTCCTGCATTTATACTGAAGAAACTGAGAAAAGAACATGAGCAGAATTTTTAAGCACATAGAAAATAAAGGTGTTTTCCAATTGTAGTCACATTTCTGAAAATTATCAATGGTGGCCATTAGCTTCAGTAATTGAACTAACGATAGACATTTTTCAATTTCTCTCTAGAAAATTAAGATTTTGTGTCAATTTCTTTTACTGTGTATTCATGTCTTTGACCACTATTATGTGCTAGAAAGGTGTGACAACCCTAGCTGAATTGAAAAAAATGCCTGCATTTTCTTATTTTATCAGTAACTAGGCCTATTTATCAGTTCTCTCAACATTATTAAGAAAGTGGAAAGACCATTTCCCCTTGCAAGTTCTCTGCATTTGGGAATATCATCTGCATGACCTGGATTATTACCCATGTTCCACTTATTATGTTCATCAACAATGTGCATATAGCTCATCAGTCTGCAATATCCTGACTACAGCGTTATCTTTCTCTTTTCGTTCCAATTTCCTGTGTCTGCCATCTTTGTAGGCAACTGTCTTTATAGCTCCTAGGTTGGGGATACATGTTTTATGCAGGCAGCACCTACATGAACATTCTGTTTCTTTTTCCTCATATTGTCACAGAAACTTAGCTATTTTGTGTTTGAATTTTAGCAGGATGTTGGTGCTAAGCTAGCAAGCCATTCAACAATAACATATGAGAATAATTCTCTGAAGGTATGTCACAGTTGCATTTCTTCCATGGTAATTGTATGTTCGTTTTTCCTATGACACCACCTGCATAATACTTCAGGGCCTTCGGTTTATTGCTGAAGCTAAAGAGTTGGTTACAGTTGACAAATCAGCAGAAGATGTGAAGAAAAATGATGTTGATAACATATCTGGTGAAAATATCAAACCCATGAAATCTAGAATACATAGATCGTATCCTGTTGGGCTATCGTTGACCCGGGACTTAATAGGTTTTGGTGTATAATTATTTGGTGCTCTACTGCATATAAATTCTTGGATTTGTTGGCAGACCTGTTCAGAGTTTGCATTCATTTCCATGCTCATGCATGGTTTTTCTTGAAAACAACTTGATTCATCATTCAAAAATGCCTTAGATTTTATGAAGGAAAATTCTTTTCCTTGGTTGCCAAAGAAAGCAACGCAGGGAATGTATTATTCTGTCGTTGTAACTACAAGTCAGTGTTGTCCTGAAAATAAAGACCAATTATTTTGATTGCTGTGGATTTTTTTTTTCTGCCATGGAGCCCAAGAATTCTTATATAATATGTGAATAAAAATTCCTGATATACTGTACTTTTGAGTTTGATGATTTTTTAGTGGTTGGCGAATTTTATTCTGAGAAATCCTAACCTGAAAAAGTTTCATATGCAAAATTTGATCCATTTGACTAGTGGTTTGGCATAGGAAGAATCTTCAATCTTGGCTGCTGCGCATGAAAATGTTTTTAACATATTGTTGGTAGCATCTTAACGTTTATATCTATCTCAATTCTATGCATTAAAGTTCCACTCTTTGAACAGTATTTTAAACACTGCTTTTTTATTTTTTTATTTTTTTTTGGGGGGGGGGGGGGGTTTGATGGATCAATCCATTTTTCTCCAGCAGATGCTCTGAATTGAGAGGAGGGAATATTAAGGGCATGTGTTGAATACTTTGAAAAAGAAAGGGGATAAAATTTGATTTTTGAGTATTGTATTTTATTATTATTATTTTTTTGTTTTCTAGATAACTAAATAAATTTAAAATATTTGCAGAAATTATAAAAAAAAAAGTATTGATATTTTTTTATTAGAATTCAACTATTTATATCAAATATAAATATATTAACAATTAATTTCTCGTTTGAAAACCAAATAAAAATGAATAATTTCATTCCAAAAATAAAATTTTATTTTCAATTAGGGATAAATTTTAGTCAAGAATCTATGGTTACTTTAATTTTTACAAAGGAAATTATATTGTATTAATAACCATTATTAGATAATAAAATACATTCTTATTAAATGATTAAAAAAAAGTAACTATAAATCAAAGTAACCGTAAAGTTTTTCACTAATTATAATATTAAAAAAAGAAAAGAAAAGAATATATTTGAATTGTTTTTAATTTAATATGAAATTAAAAAAAAATTAACTATAAATCAAGTAACCATAAAATTTTTCACTGATTATAATATTAGAAAAAGAAAAGAAAAGAATAGATTTGAATTATTTTTAATTTATTATCAAATTATTTATAATAATTTTGTTCTAAAAATAAAATTTTATTTTCAATTTGCGACCAATTTTAGTCAAAGAATACTCTATGGTTACTTCAATTTTTACCAAGTAAAATATATTGTATTAATAACCACCGTTAAATTATAAAATACACTTTTATTCAATGATAATTAAAATAAAGTAAAAAAAGTAAGTACAATTCAAGTAACCTTAAAACTTTTCAATAATTAAATTTTTTAAAAGGAAAAAAAAAACAGATTTTAATTATTTTTAATTTATTATGAAATTATCAATAGGCTGAAGGGTTTAGTCAATGGTGCCTAGATCTGAGCACGAGCCGATTCAGACCTTAAACCTGAATTGGTCATTTTAAACGTGATAGGAACCGATCAAATCTGGCACCGGGTTGAACTAACCCTAAACCATGGGAAGGATCGGTTTCTCCCTAAATGAAACTGTGAACCTGTGGTTTCAAACCGTCGATTCTAGTTTCGAACTGGTATTTTCAACACACACATATATATAATTTTTTTTGAATTTTTTAATTTCAAGCCACAGTTAATTATAATTTTTAATTTATTTTTATAATTTAATTTTTAATTCAAACCTTTTAAAATTTTTTTAAATATATATATATTGTAAAATTTTTTATTTCAACCAATATTATATAAAAATTAATATAAAATAATATTATTTCTATCTTTTTGAATTTTTTTATCTAAAATTAACTAGTTAATTTATTTTAAGTTAACGAGTTAAAATAAAATATAATTTTTTATATTT
The DNA here is from genome assembly GCA_947683625.1 of Mallotus nudiflorus. Classification (NCBI taxonomy): domain Eukaryota; kingdom Viridiplantae; phylum Streptophyta; class Magnoliopsida; order Malpighiales; family Euphorbiaceae; genus Mallotus; species Mallotus nudiflorus. The sequence continues at coordinate 7,922,029 of CANTUR010000157.1, read as the reverse complement.
TATATTTTATTTTTAACTAAAAAATAACTTATTAAAATGTCATAAAAAATTTTTATTTCACCTTTATGTCATAAAAAAATTATACCAAATCAAATCGATTCAAAATTGAAATTGTCTTGTTTGAACTGAAACCAAAACTGGAATCAGTTGATCCTTAAACTGGCCTTGAGCCATTACTATTTCCGATTCTGGTTCAATTTCACTAATACTAAAACTGTAAACTATCAGTTAATGAACTGAAATCGGCAGTCTTTTTAGCTTTCACTTTTGTTTTCTTCTTTTTCAAATATGTCAATGTTTTGACCTATTTTTGAAAGTTGTGGGCTTAAAGCGGCGATTTATGTGTTTTTTTTTCTTTTTTTTTTTTTATTTCTTTCTATTATTTTTTAATATATTTATTATTTTTTAATGCATATTTAATTTAAGTTAACTGTATGTATTTATTTAATTTGTATATTTTAAGTAATATAATTTTATATTCTGAAGAATAAATTTTTTAATTTTGAAACTTATTATTATTGAGAATATAAAAATTAAGTTAATTAACAAAAAATAACCATGGTCTTCAATAATTAATTTTTCATAATTATTTAAAATTTAGAAATTAAATTAATAAAAGTAAAAATTACTCATAGTATTCAATAATTATTTTTTTAATAAAAATAACAAAAAAAAATAATATTTTTATTATTGATACTAATAAAAGTAAAAATTATATTTATAGTTTTAATTTTATTATTGATGATGAAAAAACTAGAAAAAGAACAAAAATCAATAATAATAAACAACTATAAAATTTTGTTGTTTTTGTTGGTTTTAGTTATTTTTGTTGTTTCAGCTATTGTTTTTAATTGTTTCCTTGTTTCCATTTGTTTATATTTGTTAAAAAAAAAATAAAGAACAATAAAAATTATGAAATATGTCAAAACAATTATTATTTTTATCATTAATACTAATAAAAGTAAAAAATTTATATATGGTATTAATTTTGTCATTAGTATTGAAAATTTTTTTCAAAAAACAACAATCAACAACTGTAATCAACAATAATGAACAATTGTAATTTTTTGTTATTTTTAGTTTTTTTGTTGTTTTTGTTTGTTCGTTTTTGTATTTTTTTGGTTGATGTTACAAATAAATCATAAAGATTGTAAACTTATTAGATATTAGTGATTAATAAGTATCAAATGTTTTTTAAAAAAAGAAATTGTTAGACATTTTAATAAACAAATTAAAGAAAAAAATAAAATAAAATCTTTAGTCTTTAAGAATATAAAAGGAGGAAATTTTATTTATTTATTGTTATTACAATAGTTGAAGATATTTATTGCTTAGTTTAACAATAATTGAAGATGTTTAGTTCATAATTATTCATTTGAAAAAAAAATTAAGAGAAAAAAATATTGAGCAAAAAAAAATATTGAGAATAAAATGAAGATAGTACTTTAAAAATAAAAAAAAATTCAGTAAAAAAATTGAGAAAAAAAAATATGAAGACATTAGAAAAAAAAATGTTAAGAAAAAAATATAGTATAATAAAAATAGAAAAAAAATGTTTAGTAAAAAAACATTGAGAAAAAAATAGATAATGATATTAAAAAAATATTGAGAAAAATAAATAAAAGCAGTATAAAACAAAAAAATTGTTAAAAAAAGAAAATAAATAAAATGTTAAAAAAATGTATAAAGTAAAAAAAATTGAAAAAATCAATAAAAAAGAAAAAAAGTTAGGAAAAGAAAAACAACCCTAAAAATAAGGATGCGTTTGCATTGATGTTAAAGAAATAGAGCGTAATAATTATAGATTTAACTGTTAATAAAATAATAATTACATGTGTAATGATTAAATTGTTAACCTTGTTTGTTTAAGAAATTGTTTAAGAAAAAAATTGTAACTAAAAACTGTAATGTGAAATTGTTTAAGAAAAAAAATTATATAATAGATTAAATTGATTATTAAATATTTAAAAGTAATATAAATAAATAAATAAATAATTATTTAAAAATTTGAATATATATATATATATATAATTATTTAAATAATATATTTAGATGCATTTTGAAAAAATAACATAAATATTATAATAAAAATTTAATTTGATTCGTACATTTTGTATATATTTAATTAATAACTTTTTGATAAAAAAAATTGAAATAATATAATCAAGGTAGAAAAATAAAAATAATAATAACAAATGCTTTTTTAAAAATATATATTTTTTTGTTACAGGTGTTTAACCCAATCTCAACTAGATAAATAAAAACACATAAATATATTTAATCATTAAGGGGGTTAAATATTAACCTTTAACTTTTAAAATTTACCAAATAAGGATAAAAGAAATTAATATATTACAAAAATAACATTTAACCCTTATCCAAACATATCCTAAGGGTGAAAAGGGGAGTGACCTATATTTGAAAGATTTTAACATGTTTTGAAAGATTTTTTAATTTGGGGTTTTTATATAAATATACAAAAAATAAAAAAATCTTTCAAAACTATTTTTTTAAACTTTTTTCTTTCAAATACAGTATATTCTTTTTATCACTCTTAATTTTAGGGTTATCTTTTTTTTCAACATTTTTTCATCTTCACTGATTTTTTCAACTTTTTTTGTACTTTATATTTTTTTTCAACATTTTATTTATTTTCTAACAATTTTTTTGATTTATATTGTTTTCATTTATTTACTCAATATTTTTTTACTATCTTCTTCTATTTTTTTCTCAATATTTTTTTCTATTGTTCTTCATTGTTTTCTCAACATTTTTTTGCTAAATATTTTTTTTTTCTCAACATTTTTTAATATCTTCATCTTTTTTTCTCAATTTTGTTTTCTCAACGTTTTTTTTTTAATTTTTAAAGTATTATCTCCATTTTATTCTTAATTTTTTTTGCATAATATTTTTGTCTCTTAAAACTTTTTTTTTTTTCAAATTATTAATTTTGAACTAAATATCTTCAATTATTGTTAAACCAAACAATAAATATTTTCAATTGTTATAACAACAATAAATAAACAAAATTTTTGCCTTTTATATTGTTAAAGATAAGGATTTTATTTTTTTTTACTTTAATTTGTTTATTAAAATATTTTAAAATTTTTCTAAAAAAAATTATTTGATACTTATTGGTCATCAATTAATATATAATAAGTTTACGATCCTTATAATATATTTTTAACATAAAAAAAGTTGAAAAAATAAAAAAATAAACAAACTGAAACAACAACAACAACAAAAATAAAAAACAACAACTAAAACAACAAAATAACAAAAATTAACAAAATTTATGTTGTTGATTTTTGTTTATTTTTGTTGATTGTCAGTTGTTAATTGTTGTGTATTTTTGTTGATTTTTTATTATTGTTTAAATTATTTTTTCATTATTAATTTTAGAATTAAGATTTTAAGTAAAATTTTTACTTTTATTAGTATTCATGATAAAAATAATGATTTTTTATATATCTCCTAATTTTTATTGTTTTTTTTTTAAAATCAGCAAATATAATTAAAAAGAAATAATAAAAATAATTGAAAATTACAACTGAAATAACAAAACAAAAAATTGTAGTTGCTGATTTTTGTTGATATTTATTATTTTTTCATCATTAATTATAAAATTAAGATCATAAATATAATTTTTACTTTTATTAATATCAATAATAAAAATAATGATTTCTTTGATATATTTCATAAATTTTTTGTTATTTTTATTGAAAAAATAATTATTGAATACATGGGTAATTTTTAGTTTAATTAGTTTAATTTATAATTTCTAAATAATTATGAAAAAATAATTATTGAAGACAATGGATAATTTTTAGTTTAATTAGCTTAATTTTTATATTCTAAATAATACTAAGTTTTAAAATATTTTTTTAAAAAATTATTATTTAAAATATAAAATTAAATTATTTAAAATATAGAAATTAAATAAATATATACAATAAATTTAAATTAAAAATTACATTAAAATTAATAAATAAGTAAAAAAAATTAATATGTGCGTTGACTGTAATTCCTCTTTTAATTTTTGGTATACTTATATAAAGAATCGGAAAAAAAAAAAAAAAAGGCCCATGACCTAAATACTAATAAACCAAACCCAACCCAACAATCAGATTGGAGGGGAAGTAAAGTGAAGAATCCCGATTTGACCCGGATTGATTGTCGGTTTGGGTATAATAAAAGGCTAGGGCTAGAAGCTTGCAAAATCACGATTGCCTTTTTTGATTTCTACAAGCTTCATTCTTCATCATCTTCGTCTCCTCCTTTTCTTGGGTCTTTAAGCTTTACGCTAAGCCGCCTCCTTCTTTATAAGGTATTTTCTTCTCCTTAATTCTTTGAAGATTACGAAATGGTAGGGATTGGATTTTCTTTTTCCGTCCTCGATTGGTTTTTGATCTTGCCTCTGATTCGTTTATTGATTTCTTTGTATTTTGAACTTAATTTGACCTTTTTTTTTTTATTTTTAATTTGAGAAAATAGGTTATCTTGAGAATTAATCGTTATATTAGTTGTCTTTGTTGTTCCTTAACTTGAATCTGTTTGTCAAACTCAAAATCGAATCAGCTTATCTGATTAGCTCAGAAGTTTTTTTTTTTTTGGAAAATTTTCTATCCTGTTGTTGAAACCTAGTTTATTTGAATACAGTGTGAAATCTTTTTTTAATTTTTGCATCCTTTCTTGAATTTTTGTGTTTTACCTGGGTTTAATTTTTTGTTTAATTGAAGTTTGGATTTTGAATTTCAGGTTTTAATTATGTTCTACCACCTGGGTTTTAATTTTTTTCTTTTAATATTTGGACAAGTTTTAATTGATTGATTGGCTGTAGATTTTAGGTTATTTTGATTGTTCTTGGGCATAAACCGACCTAAATTAGATTTTAGCTCTGTTTGTGTTTGGGGAAGACTGAAATTAACAAACAATTTCTTTTGCATGATTTTTGTGGCTTGAATGGTATTAGGGTTTTCAGTTTGCAGATTTCTCTGTTTTTCACATCTTGTGCAGTAACTGATCTATTGTTGTTTTTGTAGCAGAATCAGAAGCCATGCCGAAGAACAAGGGAAAGGGAGGAAAGAATAGGAAGAGAGGAAAGAACGAAGCAGATGATGAGAAGCGTGAGCTTATCTTTAAGGAAGACGGACAGGAGTATGCTCAAGTGCTTCGCATGCTCGGCAATGGCCGTTGTGAGGCCATGTGTATTGATGGCACTAAGCGTCTATGTCACATACGTGGAAAGATGCATAAAAAGGTCTGGATTGCAGCTGGTGATATAATACTTGTTGGGCTGCGAGATTATCAGGATGACAAGGCTGATGTTATCTTGAAGTATATGCCTGATGAAGCTAGGCTGCTCAAGGCTTATAGTGAACTTCCTGAGAATACACGTCTCAATGAGGGTATCGCTGGTGGACTTGACGAGGAGGATGATGGTGCCGGTGACGATTATATTGAGTTTGAGGATGAAGATATAGATAAAATCTAGGGTTCTTGAATTGACTTAAATTTTCTTTAATGTTTATTAATGAAGTGAGATTGTTCATGAGAGTTCATGATGATATTAGAAGCCTAAACAAGGGGTTGTGCTTTATAAATTGGCCGGTGAGATTTTAAAACTTATTATATTTCATGTAATACTCGTCACTTTTAATTTCTCTCGTGTTGTTGTGAATTTGATTTACCTCTATGGATGAAGCCAATACTATTTTGCCTAGTCTGTGGTTGCTTTGGTTAATGGCTTTGTTTTACATTTAGGATGGAGAAGTTGTAATTCAGATTATGTTTTGCCCCTTTAATGTTCTCTTGCCTGCATGATCTGGGCTCCTCTTTTTGATGTTAAAGCCTTAGATGCATGGTACTGTGATTAGTTCAGCTGGCATGCCATCGATTGAGGGTTGAGCACAAGACCTCCTTCTGGGATGATAGATGTTTGATCAAATATAAGATATTGCTTGAAAGTGCAAATGTTTTACTAATTATGATTGTCGTGTGGATGGCCTGCCGATTTAGTGATTCATGGGTTCATTTTGGTACAAGGATCTCAGTAACCAATATGTATAATGGAATTTATTCCATATTTTGAACCGATACATGTACATGATATTTACTACAAAGCAGCAGTTGATAATTTTCCTTGCCATATTAGAGGAGGAGCTTCAGCTGTTTCCAGGAAGGGCATTTATTTATTTTCAGCTGGTGGCTTTGTGTTTTCCTGCGCTCTTTATCTTGGTGTTATCCTTGTACACTCTTGACCACCTGTGCAATAAGAAAGTGATTTGTCAGTTTAGTAGAAGTTAAGCTGCTAAGTCCTGGTATCATGTGGAGATTTTATTTTATTTTTTTTACCTTACAATGATCCTTCTGGCAGTGGTAGCTTGGCACTGTTTTCCTCCTTGATATGGCTCTTGTAGACTTAACCCCATCACTTGGGGTTTTAACTCCCTCATTTTCGTTGGGTGCGGTTATTGACGGGCTATCAAATTGGACAGACACCTCATTAGACCCACAGCTTTCCCTTTCTTCACCAGCTATATCCAAAAATCTTTTCCCGGCTGCAAGTTTGCGATTGCCATTCTCCGGCTCAAATTGCCTGGCCGTACAACTTTCCACCGAGCATTCTGGAAGCCGGGTTGCCATCCATCTTTCTAGCCAGCTCCAACTCATGTTGGTTTCAGTACCATCAGATCTTGTTTGCTTTTTCTTTGAACAAATTCTTAGCTAGATCAGGGATATAGATTGTGTCAATTATGCACTGAAGAACTATTTTTGCTTCAGTCCAGCAGAGGTTATCAGCATTGCATACCTGTTGTGCAAAAGCATAGGCCAGTGCCCTTTCACGTCTATTTGTTGCTTCCAGTCTGTTCTGAATTCTCTTTTTTGATATATTGCTACTCACTGTGCTATCGTCCCAGTCCTCCTGTAAATAGTTTAAATATGGTTAACCATATAAATGCATATGTGGGTAGGTAGCTATTAGCATCTGAACGACTAAACCATAACAGGTTGCATTCACCTTCATCCTGAAAATCTGAGTTCTGGCTTTCTTTGGCATTTGTAGATGAACATTATAATTTTCCTCTTTAAGTGAAAGAACCTCTGTGGAATTTCCTGTCTGAACTTCGACCGATGTTCCAACAGAATCTCTACTAGGACTTTTCATTGCCACAACATGCTCTTGTTTATCATCCTCTAATTTGATTTTTTCGTTCCGACGTCTAGCCTGAAATTCAAGAATCCACGTCTATTAAGCCCAGAAATTATTTTCTTACATATTTGCAAAATATGTAACTGCAGAACAAGGGCATAGAGGCATTTCTAATTTCTGCTAAACTATACGAACCATAAAGTTTCTGAATGCAGACTGGATGATCATTGCTGCATCGTCTTGCTGGAACAATTCAGAAGTTGAATTATGCTTTTCTTTTGGAACAGTGTCTTCTCTTGTCTCTTCACTTTGAGTGTCTCCTTTGCTTGCAAAATCATATAGTACAGGCTGTGTAACTGTTGCTTCTGAGCTCTTAACTGAAGCTGAATCCTCCTCTGCAAGCACTGAATTGAACTCATCTCCACAGAGGTATGATCTAACTACAGTCCACCTTTTTTTATCACCTGAATTGCTTGCTTGCTAGATTGATCCATAAAGTAGTATATATTAATGAGCGCAATTAACTATTCAAAAACATACCTTTACAACTTCAAGAAATTTGCAACTTACATTTCTTTCATGTGTTCGGATGGAGCGATTTCTAGAGAAAACACCCCTCACTAATTCCCCAGTGATGCCCATTTTTCACTCAGTGAGCACAAAAGCAATTTGCTTGAAAAGGGTGCCTCCAATTATACTAAAACCAACCACAAGCACTGAGATTCCTTTTAATTATTGCTGACAATTGAAGAAAAGTTGAAGCCTGCAAGTGACATGCTTCAGTCAGTTTATCTTCAGAACAATTATAAAAATGGCTAATTAGGTTGGTCTAGAATACACACTTTACAACACATACATATAATTATCTAATAATAAAGTACATGTTCGTTGTAATTAGCAGCTTTAGAGCTGGAATTTGGGCATTAGATCACATAAATGATAAAAGATTGAAAAGCTTTTTGTTCGTTTGTTTTTTTTTTTTTTTTAAAGAAAGATATTTGAGGAATGCGTAATATAATTTGCTTTTATAATTCACTTTTTGCACATGGGTTGTAGCAGATTGGCCAAAAAGAAGCTTGCTTGCTTCTGGGGCTAACTCTATTCCATTTTTTTCCCCTAGCTTATGCTTCTGCCCTCAAGTGGCCCTTCTTTCTTCTGCACACGCTACTCAATTTCCCTTTGGTCCTGAAAAACATGTCGATAACTTTGGAGAATTGCGGATGGCAAAAAGCATTTTAATCAAAGGGACTGTTTGGTTTTGATTGTTTGTTTAGCTGTACCCATATGTCTATGTCGTTGACTTGTGATCGAGTTTTACAGTGCAGTGAAAAGAATTTGGCATATAATTTGGAAATGACCAAATGCTATCTTATGTGTTGTTATATTACACTGGGAACAAGAAACTGTGTTGGGTTTTGTTTTGAAATGAAGTCATTTCTGCATTTTGCATGTGATGAAGAGGAAAATAGATCATGACCTGTTTTCTTTGCATGTTACAGCAATTATGGTACGCAACAAATATTGGCTGCTTGCTTCCACAGTTAATCGACAATGACTAAAACCTTGGAGATATTTTCATACAAATGTACAATAGGTCACTTCTCTTGACCCATATCGAGCAAGTATTCAACTACTAAACTATTAGTCTTGTGATCTATTCAAAGCAGATATTCCACTACTAAACTGTTAGTCCAATAGCATAAATATTATGAAGTATTCATTCGATTGTTATCGACCCATTAATTCAATAGCTTTCTAATGACCTATAAAATGCAAATATTCGACTAGTAAACCATTAGTCCAATAGCATAATTAGATCTATAAATATAATGAAGTACACCTTCAATTGTTATTGAACTATTAATCCAATAGCTTCAATAAGAGATAATAGGAGTTTCATGTTTGCGATATTCAGAAATTAAATTATAACCTTTTTAATATTATGAAAAAAAAATTTACCATTGTACCGCAATAAATATATTATTTAATTATATACTAGTAATTTGAGATAATTGCAGTATAAGATTTGCCTTTGTTTGGTTCTCAAATTCTCAATTATGTTTCTCCAATTGAATGTTGGATACCAAGAATGGTAGAATTCCTCCAATTGGGAACTGGGAACTGAGATTATGCAAGTGCTAACAAGGATATTTGACATGGTAACTAATTTGGTATAGGATAAAAAAAGAAAAAAAGAAGAGTGATTTCCAATTCCAGCAGAAGGCTGAGAAATCAAGGCATGGGTTAAATTGGCTGCACATGTCTTGGGAAAATAATATTGATGGGTTGCTTGCAGGCTTTATTTTATTAGCCTTTCCAGGCCAATTATGTACTGTCTCTGCCAATAATTATTACCGACTCTCATGCACGCTCAACTTTCAACCTTTAAAGCTTTCTATTTTCGCCTTTTTTCTGTAACCAAAAAAGAAAATTCTAATGTATATATATATATATATGCAATCCCTTTACAATGTTAAACTATATTCATTTAATATTTTACAATAAATTAAAAAATAAAATATTAAAATAATTATAAATGCATATAAAAAAAATTATAACAAAGAAATATGTATATATATACACTAGTAAATAATCACGTATTTCATGCATGAATAAAATATTTATTTGACTTATGATATATAGTAAATAAATAATCGAATATATTATTATTTTTATTATTATTATTATTATTAAATAAAAGTTTTAAAAATAATAACAATATTATTTATTTATATAAAAAATTGATATTAATTTAATATAGTTATAATTCATCACAATTTTGATAAATTTATTATTTAAATAATTATATGATATTACTTCAATATTTCTTATAATTAATTTTTTTCAACTCCAGAATTAATTTGATATAAAAAAAATTTTATATTTATCAAAATATCCTTCATTGTATTTTTCCTTTCATATACGTCCTTAATCAGCTATATTATATTTTTCTTATCCCTCAATGTTCTTAGGATAAACTAAGGACTCTAAGGATGTATGGCCCCTAGGGTCCATTTTGTTACCTTGTTACATTTAATCATAAGATAATAAAAAATTATTACTTATTTTTAATAAAAAATGTAAAAATAATAAAAATAATATTTTCTTTATATAACAATTTAAATTTTACAAACCTATTAAACTTATAATTTATTACAATTTTAGTAAATTTTTTATTTGACCTATGACACTTTATTTCTTCAATATTTTTAATATTAATACTTTTATGTACACAAAAATTAGTTTGATGCAATTTTTTTAATTTCAACTAAGAATGAAATGATAAATATTAATTAATTTAATTTAACTCTTTTTTATTAAATTATTTTTTATTAAAAATAAAATAGAAGTTAACCTAATTAGAATAGAAAATACACTTTCAATTAAATTAAAATTTTTGTAAAAGATAAGATAAAAGTTAACCTAATCAAAATAGGAAACATACTTTCAATTAAATTAGAATTACATTTTAATTAATTTAATTTTTATTAGAGATAAAATATAAGTTAACCTAATTAAAATAGGAAATAGACTTTCAATCAAATTAAAATTATATTTTAATTAATTTAATTTTACTTTTATTAGTAAATGACTAAATTATCTAATTTTTATATAATAATAAGTGAATACTTTTTTGTAATTTTGCATGTCCTCCCCCCTCCCCTTCTTTATTTAGAAATGGAAATTTTGTAGCTAAATGTCCACAAAAAAAAGCTACAGATTTGCATTCCGTAGCTAAATAGAGACAAAACAATTCTGTTTCTATTTAGAACGGAAATTTCCGTAGCTAACTGTCCAAATATAGCTACTGATTTATATTCCGTTTCAATTTAAAAATAAAAATTTTCGTAGCTATATGTCCAAATATAGCTACAGATTTGTATTCAGTAGCTAAAGGCCACACTATTTTGTGGGCCAATATTCCCATCATATTTTTGTGACGGAAAATTTTTCCATTTCAATTTTCGCCTTTATTTTCATTGCTATTTCCGTTCTATTTTTCCACCATTTACTCCTACCAACAATTAGTGACATATTTTATTTCTGTTTCTAACTTTTGTAGCAATTTTAATTTTCTATTTCTATTTCGTTTCTAAATTTAGAAATGGAAATTTCCATTTCTAGATCTATATATATATATATATATATATATAACCGTACATGGGATAGTAGCAAATCAAGTGAGAAAATGAATGTCTTTTGATGAACTCATTAAGGGGCAGATTGATAAACCCATAAAGGGTAGCTTGGTAAGCTCAAGAAAACTATAGTTAAAAGAGTAGGGTAAATTATTTGAATGGTTACTAAACTTTAGTTAGTTTTTCAGAAAGGTTACTTAACTTCAATTTATGATATTTTGGTCACCAAACTTTGATTTTTGTTTCAAACATAGTTGTAATATCCCGTATTTTTAAATATTTTTATATTGCATCGGGATATGCAGTGTTAATAATTTTTGTATGTATTTATGAAAATTTTATGAGTTTGTTATTTAATTAAAGCTAATTTTAATTGTTTATTATTATTTTAAGTGCTTTATGTAAAAATTTCCCGGGACTTTCATTTTCGGGGAAATTTTCACGTAAATAATTTACTATTAACTATTTTAAATAGATTTCCGGACTTGCATGAACTCATACATATTTTTAAAATACTAAATAACGTATATATGTGTATTTATTTAATTAATTAGGGTTTAATTAATTATCCTAATATTTTATTATTTATTAATTAGTTTTAATATTATTTAATTATTTTTAGGTGTGTTAAATTATTAAAATATTAAATTATAAGTGTGTGGTGTATATTTAATGTGTGTAATTTTATATTATTTTAATGTATAGTGTAAAGTATATATATATATATATATATATATACATATATATAGTTGAAAATCAAAATTTTTGCCAAATTATCGAATTGCCCCCCCCTCTTCCTTCTTCTCTCCTCACGCCTACCCTCACTGCGCCTCCTGTTCCACCTCGCCGGACCGCCCTTCGCCGCCACCAGCTGTCGCAAACCTCCTCCCCCTTCCTTCCTCTTCCTCTCCGACGTGACCAGGCCATCGAAAGCCAGCTGGAACGCCCGGAATTCGCGATGGCAACAAGTTGAGCTCTTCGCCGTTGACCACGATTCCGGCCACCATTTCGCGTACCGCCAGTCTTCATCGATTTCTTGAGCTCCAATGGTCCCTATCCTAAGCTCCTTTTGGCCTGAAATCAAGTGGCTGATGAGGTTTGAGCTAAATCTTCAATTCAGCCATTTTAGGGTTTTTTTATTTTTTTGAACTTAGAATTGATTGATTCATGAAAAAATTCCTTCACAAATGTTGATCCTAGTAGCTTAATCTACATGTGTGAATTTTTGTGGAATTTTTGGAGATTAATTTGATTTTTGGTTATTTTTGAATATTTTAATATTATTTTCTAATTTTCGGAAATTAATTAATTAAATTATGAAATTGTGTTTTATGATAAATATAGGTGTTGAAATGAATTATAGAAATTTATTTGGAATTTTTATGAATTTCTATGTATTTATTTTGAATTATTTAGGTTTATGTAATTTTGGGAAAATATGGTTAATTGTGTTTTAATTGAAATTAATTAGTTAATTGAGTTTAATTATTTATATTATTTATAAAAATGTTGAGAAAATTAATTTTGGATAATTATATTATTTTTGGTGAATTTTTGGAGTAATTTTAGTATATTTATATATATAGGGGTATTTTGGTAATTTTACCCAAAATTGGCTAAAAATGTAATTTAATTGGTTTTAATAATTATTTAAGGTATAAAAATGATTTCTACAAATTATTTAGTATTTTTAATTAATTAAAACTATTTTTCGTGAATTATTTTCAATTATATATATAATATACGACTTTTCTAAATAAAATGAGTTTTATCGGTTTTTACTGTGTTTTAAGGCTAATTATGTAATTTCTACTTATTAAATGTATTTCTGTGATGTAAGGGTATTTTTGGTATTTTTATAATTGTTCTATGATTGTGGACCCCGGTCGGTAGACTGTAGTTTGGAGTCCGACCGAGGGGTTGTGGATGAGTTTTTGTGCCTGTTTTTTGAAGTGTGTTTCTTTGCAGGGCCGGCTCTACTCTTTGAGTAGAGAGATGTCCGTTTTACAGGGGAGGTTCTGTCGAATTTTCGGTAGAATTCTCGTAAAACGTGATGTCCGGTCAAACCCTAATTCTATTTTTGTGTCCAATATTCTAGATTGAGTTTCTAGGATTTTTTGTTAGGTTTATTCTGATGTCTGTTATTTATTGTTTGTTTAGTTGCGCCGAGACCGAGGGTTAGTGGACCAGACCCGTCGGACCCATCTCGAGGAGCGCACTAAGTGTGAGTTACTATTCTATATATATATGCTTTAGGGTGTATGATTTAGAAATGCATGTTTTATTTTGATTAAATATGCATAAATAATTTGATTAGTACTTAAGTTTATTTTTAGTTTACTTTTGGTTTATTTTTGGTATATATTAAATTATAGGCATGCTTTATTAACCATTTATGTTTAAAATGTTTTTAAATACATTTCTAGCTTATTTTGTAATTTGATTGGATTTGTTTGACGTATATATACTCGAGATATACCTGATTTACTTTTGGTATATTTTCAGTATATATATGGTTTATATTGTTATTTTATTTAAATTCATGCATCATTTATTTGTGAATGAATGTTTTATATTTATTATTGAAGGATATCAATAGAACGTGCTACCTAGTGGGCAGCACTAGGACCTAGTACGTACCGGTACGCTTATAGCATTTAGGCTATATTACTAACCATTTGTGGATATTGATGGGATATGATTATTTAATGTGTGAGATATGATTTGGAGGTGTGATTGCTGGAGCTCGGTTGACCAAGTGTCTCGGGGCCAATCACACTGACAGTCAGACTGCTGGAGCTCGGTTGACTTAGTGTCTCGGGGCCAGTCTACTGTCTAAATGGAATAAGTGAATATATTTGGAATAAGTGAGCCTGTATGGCTAGAGTGTTGTCTAACACTGTTTTGAGGTTGCGATTTTCTAGGGTTCTATTTGGTCCTTCATAAACGATGATTTTCAATGAAATATATATAAAATGATTTTATTGCATCTGTGTGTATTTGCCTGTATATATACATATTAGATATATACTGTTGATTGTATGCATTGTCATTTAGTATACATGTATATATATTATAGTAATTCACTTAGTGAGGTCTGACTCCACTCTGTTGACCATTTTTCAGGAGAGTCATCGTCTTCAAACCTTAGTAGCAGGCCTGTACGCCAGATTTCTTCCGCCCTAGCTTCTCTATGTAAACTGCTTATCTGAGTCTTAAGTTTTATTTTTATAATCTAGACACTGCAATAGTTGTAAATTAATTATGGGCTTGATGTATTGTATTTATACGAGATATGTATTTTAAGAATTTGAACTGGATGTGTATTCAAAGGATTTATCTATATATGAGATATGGATATTATTTTGATATTTATGATTTTATTCCGCTGCACAGTATTTTATTTAATTGTGATATTATTATTACTATTGCATGTTTTATTTTATTTTTTAGGCTTGCTACGGGTTCCGGATTCAAAAGAATTCCTGTTCCCTAGCGCCGGTCATGGCCCCTATTTTGGGTCGTGACAGTAGTCTCTTTTTAAGATTTTAAGCCTTAAAGTTATATTATATTACCATTTTAGTCCAATAGATTATTTTCTTGAAAATAAATCCATAGGTTCTAAAGATAATAAATAAAATAAAAATATGTATATTTGTTTTCTCCATATCTTCCATTGTAGAGAGTCTTATCCATTATTTGTGTTTATTTGACTGGTCTAATACTAATAGTTTAAGTTTTAAGACAAGAATTATTCGACGCATGACATGAAGAGGTTAATATTCACCAAGAATATCATAATTAATACTATGACTGTATTGAATATAATAGAAAGTTGTGTATTATTAATATTATTATTATATTTTTAGATCATTTGCTTGTTTTAGATTAAAATAATTGTTAGATGAATGAAAAATCGAAGAGAGAGTTCGAAATCCAATAATCTATCAAGATTACAACAATTGAGCATTTTTTTAAAAATTTTAATACGAATTGTACAATAATTTTTTTTATTAATAAATAGTCATTTAAAATTCAAATTATAAACTAAACTTATAAAAAAATTATAAATGTTTAATTTTTTATAGAATACGATGATAAATGTTAAATATTTTGCTAATAATAGTCCATTTAATTCTTATTTTCTTTCTTTGTATTCAAAAACATTTCTAAAAATACTATGTTTCACATAAAAAAAAATTATTAAATTTTAATTTATTGTATAGTTCATATTAATTTTTTTTAAAAAAAATGCTCAATTGTTATAACTTGATGAATTATTGGAATCCGAACTTTATGTTCGATTTTCTATTTGTCTAGCAATTATTTTAATATAAACCAAACAAATGATCTAAAAAATGTAATAATAAACAATTTTTTATTGTATTCAATACAGTCACAATATTGATTATGATATTCTTAGTAAATACTAACTTCTTCCTGTCATGTATCGAATAATTTATGTCTTAAAACTCTCAATCTATTAGTATTAGATCAGTCAAATAAACACAAATAATAGATAAGACTCTCTACAAGAAAAGGTATGGAGAAAACAAAAAAATATTATTTTATTTTATTTATTATCTTTAGAACCTATGGACTTATTTGCAAGGAAATAATCTTTTGGGCAAAAATGGTAATATTATATAACTTTAAGCCTTAAAATCTTCAAAAAAAAAAACTACGTTTGAAACAAAAGTCAAAGTTTGGTGACCAAATGTCACAAATTGAAGTTAAATGACCTTTTTGAAAAACTAACTAAAGTTTAGTAACCATTCATATAATTAACCCTAAAAGAGTAAGATAAAAGGAAAAAAATATAATGGATTTAGTTCACCATTGGTACCATAACTTTGGGCCATGTTTCACTTTGGTACCAAATTTTCAATTTTTTCTTTTTGGTCCCAAAAATTTTATTTTTATTTCAAGTTAAAGTATTTCAAACATATTCAATCAAATTTAGCATACATGATAGCCAGAATAAGTATATTTTTAGTATATTTACCATGTAAGCATCCCATTAAGTAGCTTAATCAACTTGTGGGCTCCATAAAATAAATTTTGTTAAAATTTTATTTTATGGGCCCAATAAAATTATTAAACTATTTAATGTGATGCTTACAAAGTAAATATACTAAAAACATATTTATTCAAGCTGCCATGTATGTTAAATTTGATCGGATATATTCCAAGTACTTCAACTTGGAACAAAAATAGAATTTTTGGGATTGAAAAGAAAAAAATTAAAGTTTGGCACGAAAGTGAAATATGACCCAAAGTTATGGTACCAACGGTGCAACAAACCCAAAACATAAATAAAATTGTAACCATCGAAGCTTAAGGGTAAGGTGTCGACAGCTACATTACTTTGGACAAAAATAAGAAATTCTAAGGTTCAAGAAGCAAGCAAAGAGAGAGCAAAAAAGGGCTTCAGTAGAAATGGATAGTTGCTCCTTTTTGTATAATAACTACATACTTTAATATCAAAGTTCACAACTTTTTTTTGTTATTTTCTAGTCATGAGTGTTTGTGAATAACGAAAATTTTTATATGTAAAAATAGTAAAATAAATGTTATTGTTTTTAGTTCTTTTCAAATATTAGTGTAGGCGATAGGGTTTAGAGTGCACCTAAGTGTTTGATGATCATCGCACAGTGGGGGCTCAAGGCTCATTTGGGAGATACAATCATGAACCGTAGGTTTAAGATTAGAGATTGAGTCACTCGGGTTAAACCCGAAACATACTATTATAACAATTGGATTTCCTATAGGGCCTAGCAGCGGTCCACAGAAACTGGATATAAGCTATGGTATGCCTATTTAACCTTATTATTGGTCTCCATCTATATTTCATTTTTTATCATTTTTAATTATTTAACTATTTTCTTGTTATATGATATTATGCAAATTTTAGTTGTTAAAATATTTACATCAAATAACAAAGGAATACACCATTCTACATTCATCCATTTACATGCACACACACAAAAAATAGAGGAAGGAGAAATAACTACCTTTTGCACACATAAAAGAATCAAAATAAATAAATAAATACAAATTTGATCTAATCTATGCCTAGTTCTAAAAAAAGACTAAAATTACCCTAAAAATAACCTCCAAAAAGATATAGTTAGTTTGTAAAATAGTAATATAAAATTAGTGAAAATTTTATCATGCTACTAAAATATATTGATAAAATTAGAAAAATATATATAAAAAAACAAATCCAAACAATTGATAATAATTAACAATCAAATCAAATGAAATTAATTTTAAATTTAGTAAATCAAACATATGTTCAAGTTTTAAAGTAAATCATGCAATTATAAATTAGTTTTGGTCTAATGCCATGCAATAAACTTAGAGCGTAAATAAAAAACACAATTAGAACAACTAGTTTAGAAAATAACACAAATTATGCAATCTATTCATTAAGCACAATGGTAGCACCTTATCAATGAGGCATTGTCTTAACACATTAACACAACATATGATTCATCTTAGCATGTTAAGATGACACCTCAGTGATAAGGTGTCGCCTTAACACCCAAGATTATGGGTAGAACAATAAAATAATTCTAATAAACTACTCTTTCCAAAAAAATCCCAAAACATGTCATGGACAATAATTTATTGAGTTTAACTACAAATATGCATCCATCCAATCATGCAAGCTATACTATACTATTTATTCTAAAATTATGCCATTAATAGTTTGAAATAATAGTAAAAACATAAAAGAAGAAAACAAAAAAATGTAAGAAGGACCCCACTTGTTTAACACAATGTTTGGCTCCCTATCTTGGTCTTTAAAAGTATTTTCAGAATGATATCAATAAGCTCTAGAGAGTGTAAAACCATAATCTTCTCCCTCTATTAAGTTAAGACCTTTACTGCTTGTTCCTTTTGCCTACTGGTTCCATCCTTTTCAACTGCTTCAACTTTCCCTTTTTTCTCTCTATTCCCTCTTTTTCAAACCCTTCTTTCTGTTTCACTACGTGTTTTCCCATCTTTTTCTCTTTCTTCCTCCCATTTTCTATCTCTATTTTTTGTTAATGTTCTTTTTTTGCTAATGTCATTGTTGTTGTGTTTTTTGTTTTCATTATTGTTTCCCCTTTTTTCTTTTGTGATTTTTCTTTTTAATTCCCTATTTTACCCATTGACACCACAACTAGGGGTGTAACCGAGCTGAGCTTTGGCTAGGCTAGGGCTCAGCTTGGATTTTCCAAACCTGAGCTCAAGCTCATTCATTAATTGCTCGAGCTCACTTGGGAAAGGATCATTTGTACCGAGCTTGAGCTCACTTGATAAGAGCTCGTTTAGAGGTTGTTTAGAGCTCATTTAGAGCTCGTGAACAAGTAACCAAAAAAATTTTAAGAAAAAATCTTACAAAATAATTGAAATTCTACAAATCCAACACACAACTAAATACATTTAAAGAAAATCCTCATCCAAAATAGTAAACACACATTTAATTTTTTTTTTAAAAAACAAGACAATAAAAGTTCAATTTAGTTTGATTCAAGTTCAAGAGTTCAAAATATCCACCATTTCATTTATTGGGAAAATTTGTTGAGTTTGTGCATCAAGTCTCCATGATATCCACTTGTCCAAAAAATAGAAAAAAAAATATTAAGAGATAAACATATATAACAAACTTTCTTAAGTTATCATAATCATAAAGATTGACAATACTTTTCTCTTTTATATGAATATTGGTATGCTTGTAGAAAAAAAAATTATAAAGGACATGGTAAAAGATAACATATAGAGGAGGTATAGGGAAAGGTTGTTACCACCAAATATGAAGATCACTTAGTTTGGATCAAACAAATCCAAAACTCAACCTACACCCACCAAATTTTTTTCAGAGTTCAACTTTATATTCAAAATTCAAGATCAAAAATGAACAAAGATAAGACCTTTATATAATCAACTTCAAGTGAGAGTTATTTTAACCTCTTTAATGTCCTCTTGATCCTAAAAAAAAGTGCAACAAATATCTAAAAAAAAAAATTAGCAACTAAAATACCAACAAATTAAAAATAAACATAAGATATAAAGTTGACTATCTATCTATCAAAACAGCAACACTAAAACATTATTCAAGAAATGAAACAACAAAACAAAATGTTACAAAATACAATAGCCAATAAAAATTGACTATCTATCTATCTATTTATCTATCCATCTAATATAAATATAGAAAACAAAGTTAAACACAGGAAACTACAAAGCTAAACAACAAATTGAATTCGAGCAACTATAATAGTAAACAATATTCGAGGGAATGAACTTAACATATTCTTCTATGGTTGCTACTACTGATTTTTCAAATGGGTATAAAAAACAGGAAGAATCTAGAAGACCATGTTCATATGCCAAAAATTGATTTTAAGTGAGGAAGAAATGCTAGCATTACAGTAAGGTTGATTGACTAGTGTCCAGGAAATGGTAAATATCATTCACCAATGGGTAAATCAGCTCAATAAATTTTTATTTTCTTATTAGGTTGAAGTTTGACATTTTTTATTTATTAATTTATTTTTGTAGATGATATTTTTCTGTATACTCATGACCAAACTTAGGTTGAAGAATTAAGAAAGAAAATTAACTCTATTTTGAAAACTGAGCTTAAAAGTGTTTTAAAATTAAAATTTTATCTGTTAAAACAATTAGAGTTTTGAATATAAATAAGCAAGCTGAGTTTTAATAAACCCGGATTTGGCTCATTTATTATTAAGATGATTTTTTATATGAACTTGAACCAAACTCATAATATTTTTTATTATTTTGAGAGCTATTCATAAATCTAATGAATCTAAATAAATTTTAAAATATAAATTATAAATCAAAATTATCAGAGAAGGCACGTCATATTGAGGAAGGCACTAACCTGAATGAAGACCATAGTGAGAAGCACGAGCTTTAGAATGAAATGTCTCCTTCGAATGAGCTTGAGCTTAGTGCATATTGACAGAGGACAATGGACAAATGCTGACGGCAACGACATAAGATGGTGGATGATGATGATGCTGATGGCAATAGTAATAGACAGAGGACGAGTGAGCTTTTAACAGGGTAAGGAAGACTGCGGGTTAGCTGAACGACAGTGAGATGATGGGTGGGGGTGGGGCTAAGCAGCTGTTGAACTTGTTTCAAGAGAAAATTAGGTTTAATTCAATTGAAAAGGAAAGAGATATGTTAAAGTGAAAGAAAGATTATAGTGAATTAGATTAAGCCAAAACTACGTAGTTTTGTAGTTATGTTTAGTAGTTTTATAGTTAAATTTATTTATAATATTAAAATTATATATTTCTATGATAAAATAATTTAAATTATAATTTATAATTTATTTACTTAATAGTAATTTTAATCAATAATTTATTTATTTAATGTTAAATTAATACTAAATGAGAATGAATGAGATATGTTAAGAGGGATTTTTATTGAATTATGATAAATCAAAACTATGTAGTTTTTAGAAACCTATATAATTTTATAGTTCTAGACACATTATTTATTTATGACATTAAAATTATATATTTTTGTGATGAGATAATTCAAATTAAATTATAATTTATAATAACAATTTTATTTTTGTTCAATAACAATACTAAATCGTTTTATAACATTAAGATTAGGTTAAGTGAATGAGAATGAATGAAATAGGTTAAAGTGAAGAATGATGTTTAGTAAAATAGGTTAAATCAAAACTACGTAGTTTTGAATAGAACTATATAATTTTTTTATATAGTTTTAAGGAAATGATATAATTTTATGGTTATAGACAAATTATTTATTTATGAGATATGTTAAGAGGGGTTTTTATTGAATTAGGATAAATCAACACTACATAGTTTTGAGTAAAACTACATAGTTTTTAGAAACCTACATAATTTTATAGTTATGGACAAATTATTTATTTATGAAATTAAAATTATATATTTTTTAGGTGAGATAATTCAAATTAAATTATAAATTATAATAATAATGTTATTTTTTTTAATAATAATACTAAATCGTTTTATAACATTAAGATTAGATTAAGTGAATGAGAATTAATGAAATAGGTTCAAGTGAAGAGTGGTGTTTAGTGAATTATATTAAATCAAAACAACGTAGTTTTGAGAAAATTATATAATTTGATGGTTATAGACAAATTATTTATTTATGAGATAGGTTAAGAGGGATTTTTAGTGAATTATGTTAAATCAAAACTATGTAATTTTATATTTTTGGACAAATTACCTAGTTATGACATTAAAATTATATATTTTTGTGATGAGATAATTCAAATTAAATTATAATTTATAATAACAATTTTAACCAATGTTATATTTATTAATACTACATTAATATTATACAATAATACTAAATCATTTTATAACATTAAGATTATGTAGTTTATTTAATATTATATTCATTTAATATTCATACTTAATTTATATTACCATGCCTCCTATAGTTTTTTTTAAATGTATATACTCTTTATTAGCTAACACATTCTCATATTAAGGTGATAAAAATAAAGTAATATAAAAGTAGCTAAAAGCCAAAATTACTTGAAAATTTTCCTTAAATTTTACCTATTTAATACTAATATTTAAATTTATGAGATAGTAAATGAGTTTATTCACGAGCGTACTTAACAAGCCTGTTCACGAGTTTACTTAACGAGTCTATTCACAAGTTTACTTAACGAGCCTGTTCACGAAATTAACCGAGCCAAGTTTAAGATGCTCGGGCTCGGTCGTTTAGCTTACGAGCTTAAAAAATATGTTTAGGCTTTGCTCGTTTAACTTAATAAAAGAGCCCGAGTGAGCTTTTGACGAGCCGAACGTTGAGTGGCTCGGCTCAATTACGTCGCTAAGTCCACAACCACTTCCCCCATCTTCTCTCCTCTTCCCCCCCATTCATAACAATCTCCCACACTTTGGAAGGGAGAACATCTCACTACAATATGGTGCTTTTCATTATTAAAAAAACAACTTTATGTCACTAAGGTGCTACTTTAGTGTTGAAGCATCGCCTTAGTTAAGGGTGTGCAAAAATCGGTTAAAATCAATTGACCGAATCAAACTGAATTGATCAGTTTGGTTTTGTTTTATATAATTTTGTTTCGACTATGATCATATAAAATATAAAAATCAGTTAATCGGTTCAGTTTTGTTTTCAAGGAGAAAAATTAAAACAAATTGAATTTATTCAATATTTATGTATATATTATAAAATATTAGATTAAATACATTAGTTTGAAAAATATGTTTAAATATTAAAATTATAAGCAAATTTTTTTTTAGTTATATGATTAAAGAATAAATTTTACAAAAAAAAAATAAAAAATAAAAAATTTAGAAATTATTTTAAAAATAAAATTAATAGACAGTTAATCGAACTAAGTTGGTTCGGTTCGATCTGATTTAATTCTTGGACATGTTTGGTTCAGTTTTGATTTTCTATTTTGAATATTTTTGGTAAATTGGTTTTGAACTAAAATCGATCGATGCTCACCCTTAGCCTTTATAATAAGGGCTCTACCTCAGTGTACTAAGATGCCACTTTAATAGGTTAGCTTATAACTTTCTTTGGGACATTGGCCATTAAGAGAGAAGGAGGCATAAGCTTTACATTATCACATTTTGTTGGAATTTCATTATTGGACCTTTACTTTTAGGTTTAGCCAAATCATGTGTTAACAATTATTTAGTTTAAATTTATCATTGGCCAAATCTATAGTAGGTCAAGCAACACTTGCTAAATCTGTTGTTGCTACTATTCTAATGTATGCTATGCAAACAATAAGGTTGCGCATCACAATCTATCAAAAGATTGAGTAGAGATGTTGTACATTCTTATAGGGATCAACAATTGAGACAAGAAAGGTTAGTTTGGTAGATTGGAATTCTATTTGTTGCCCTTGGGATAAGGGAGGTTTTGGCTTTAAGAATCTTCATCAAATGAATAATGTCTTTGTTATGAAGCTAAATTGGCAATTGATAACTAAGAGGGACAGTTTATAGGTTTGGGTTTTAAGAGCCAAATATAAGATTTAAGGTGATGAGATTCCTCAAATGCTTAATACGAGATATGTGTTGAGATTATGGAAAGCTATGGGGAAGATGTGGAATGCTACTATTCTAGGGAGTCAGTGGGTTGTCCAAAATGGTTTCTCTGTTAAATTCTAGATAAATAATTGGGTGGATAGGGTTGGACCTCTTATTTTTAAGATGGTGGAATAAGTGCCTAGTATGTGTCGTGATCTCTCTATCAAGGATTATATGTTAATGACTGGGGAATGGGATTGGTAAAGATTTACTATTTTTTTCCATAGCAGGTTATTCTTAGAATCGCTGCTATCAAGCCTTCATCTGATGATATTGGTAAGGATTTCATCTTCTGGCCTCTTTTTCCCTCAGGTCAGTTCTAGTTTGCTTACAATATGTTAATAGAAAGAAACTAGGATGTCAGATAATTTTTAGAAGTTGATTTGGCATTGGCAAGGTCCTAAAAGGATTAGATATTTTTTGTGGTTAGCCTTTTGAGGAAGGCTGTTATCCATTAAGAAAAAATGTAAAAGACAATTTAGTAATAATTTGGCATGTGGTCGGCGAGGATGTCATACAGAGTCCATTGTGCATATTCTCAGAGATTGTGTGGTCTCTCTGCAAGTTTGGTTAAGACTTATTCCCAGTGGAAATATAGCTGATTTTTTTATGTCATAACCTAAATCATAGTTTCTGTTTAATCTCATAAATCAGTATGGTATTGATCGTTGGCCATATGTGTTTTGTGTTATGTGTTGGAGGCTTTGGAAGGATTAGAATGATGAACTCTTAGTGATCATAGAGTTTCTATTTGTTGGTTAGTTAATGATATTAAAAGTAGAGTAGAGGAGATCTTTAATGGTAAACAAGTTTTTAATTGTATTTATATTAATAAGGGTTCAGAGAAGAAGCTTTGGTGGGATAGAGACCTCCTTTAGGTGATTGGTTCAAATTAAATATAGATAGTACAATTTTAGGTAATTAATGCTCGCAATGCTCGTGCTGGTGGTCTTATTAGGAATGGTGATAGGTGCTAGATTTCTAGTTTTATCATGAACATTGGTAATTCCATTATTCTTCAGGTAGAGCTGTGGGGTTTGGTTTAAGGTATCTTACTGGCCTGGAATATAGGAGTTCGGAAGCTTCATGTTGAATGTGCCAATAAATTGGTTGTGCAGATGATAAGCTCATGCTTATACTGCTGATACCTCTCTCATAGCTGCTATTCAAAGCTGTTGAGTAATGCTTAGGATGTGAAACTAACTCATGTGTATAGAGAGTCAAATCAGGCAGTGGACTAGTGCGCTTCCTTTGTAGCTTAGTTTCCCGTGGGTGTTCATATGCTTCACTAAGTCCTAATTGATCTCCTTGATTTGGTTCAGGAGGATTATATAGGAGTTACTAGCTCGAATGACTTTGTATTAGTTTTCTTGGCTTGTGGCCTTCGTTTTTTATCTAAAAAAAAAAAATTATTTATTTTTTCTTTTGGCTTCTGTTAGTAGTTTTTCTTCCATTTTGGGGGTGCCAATATTTTTTCTTGTTGTTTTTATATTTAGATTTAACATGGAAATTTTGAGAATAAAAATTAAGAAATTAAAAATTTTCCTTTGTAGTCTTTTTCAAATATTACAGTATGCGTGCTATGAATTGAAAAGGGAAAGAAATTTTTGTAAATAAAAAAAGAAGAGGAAGAAAAGGAAGAAAAATTATAATTTTTAAAATTTTTGACATTTTAAAATAATTAATAAACATAAAAAAGAAACATGTTTAAAAGATAATAATAATTTAATTTTTAATGTATTTTAGGAGTTTAAATTTTTATACCCAATTATTTTCTCCTTATATTAGGAGAATAATTTCTATTCATTAATCTTCTCCTCTTTTAAATGTTTAATAGTCAAATAAGATGAAAATTGATTCCTCTCATATTCTCTTCCCTTCCCTTTACTTTTCCCTTATTTCATGTATATTATTAAGTAATTATTCTTTATCTTCATTTTTAATAGTTTTTTTAGCTAGTACCATTTTTTTTGTCATTCACATTCGGCTAAAATAGCAATTCGCCCATTGAAATTTCATTCATGGTGCAATTTTCTCTAAAATCAACTTTTGGGTTAACTAGCCTAAAAAGATTTAAAATTTGACAATTGACCCCAATTCTAAGAAGGTGAATTATATATACTAATTTGGACAAGTGAGATAAATTGATTGATGTAATTTTTTTTCCTTTTTCTTCCTTCCTTACAAAATTGGATTTGATTCTAACTAAAGAAAAGCCTAAACCACCGAACGCTACTACCACTTACACCATTAAACACCACCATCATCAATCACTATCTCCATTGGCACCATTTAACTACTATTATTATTGATAACATCATTCAACATCACTATTCAGATGATCAATTTAAATAGAGCACTAGAGAAAGACTGAGGAATATTCAATAATACAATGGGTTAGTTTGGGTTCTTACCTGGTGATCCTTCATTTATGTGCTAGTGGTGGGGTTTGCATTGGCTTACCTCGGGTTGCTACTTGAAGCATCCTGGATTGAAGCTTTTGTACTGTTCACATGGCTTTGTTCTTCGGTTGCTAGCTTAGTCAACAAATCAGATACTCAGATTAGTCCAGTTCGGGTTGTCACCATTATGTACTTTATCTATTTGGCTTAGCCTTTTTGTTACACATGGCTTATTGAAAGAGTCTATTATGCGAGTAATGCAGATCAAGTGATGTGCATATGGTTTATTGCGGCTTACTTACTCGTATAATTTTACCTTCTGGTTATGTATGACTTGTTTAGTACGTCAAGTCTATAGGTAATGCAGATTGCTAGTCAAGAGATAGTATGGATTGCTAGGTTTATAGGTGATACGTCTTTAGTTTATTATGGCTGATCATCTACTTACGTAGTTTTACCTCTTGTGACTTAGCTTGAAATTTTGGTCTATGGGTTGATTAAGCTTTTAGGCCAAAATAACTTGTCTTAGTCCTATTTGGTCATTATAGACCTTAGGGTGCATTAGGTTTGTACATTGGTTTAGTATAAGGGTCGTACCAACCATGCTCATAAGGTATGACTATACTTCTCTTCTCTTACTTTTATATGTTCTAGAGTTTGTTTTTAGTGTTTTTATTATCCTTTTGCCTTTCTTCTAATTACATGTTCTTTTATATTATTTATTTTATTTTATTTTGGTGAAGAGAGTTTCCTAGTATATATGATTTGTCAAAGTGTGTTGGTGAGGTTAATGATGGTTTGTTGATTATTACTAAGCTCTTGAGTGTGGAGGCAATGCATATTTTATATGATTATGATTTTATGGATTGCTTGGATGCCTTTAGTGCTTTTTGAGAGTCCAGCCTACCTCCACATCCTTATTATTATGTTGCCACAAGATGTTCTATGATTATGGAGATGTTCTAATGATACTGATGTTATAGGATGGATCAAGATGGCTCTAGTGTTGAGAATACTAGTTCTTGCCTTACGCTTGCCCATTTAGTAAAGATTAAAGGGGAATTTTGCATCTTTAAAAATTATTCCTTGTCTTTATTCAATGGTTATCAAGTTGTTTCAATTTTTAGCAAAGATCAAATCATTGTGTATGAGGAATCCTTGTGAGTTGGTCTTTATTTTCCTTCAAAGCCATTTGCAGTTATTTTTCTCTATACATATAGAATCTTTATGAGCCAACTAACTCCAAATGGTTAGATGATTGTAAATAGCTTCCTGATAGTTAACAATAAATTGGATTTAGAGCCTAATTTGAATGTTTTTCAGTACCTTTGGTTGTTTAGTAAAAAGAAAGAGCATTAACATCTTTTCACTAGGATATTTTTTAATGGTTTTCCTAAGACAAGGAAGTCATATAAGAGTTTCTTTGTTTTGACTAATCCTTCTGGTTAGGAAAATATCCTTCATTGTTAGGTTAAGAAGCCTTTTACTGAGACTGTGAAAATCAAACTATCAAAAGAGGAGGAAGTGAAACTCTTTGTATTTGATTGTGGGAGTATGATTAATCATTTGAAAGGTTTATTAGAATAAACTCTTTGAGCTTTATTTTTTTTCTCCTTATTTATCGACTATTTTGTTTGGTAGGTACAAGTTTGAAGGACTTTATTTATCTAAGGTTGAAGAATAAGGGCAATCTATCTTAAATATTGGGTATGTTTGGTGTATCAAAAGAGGCTCCACACCTCTTTGCTCCATCCTTAAGCATTATGGAGGTATGCCTCCTATTGCTTTAATGGGTTTAGTTTGGTTAAAGTGTCTCTGATTTTCAGAGTAGATTGCTATAAAGTAGCCTTGCTTAGATATTGGTATGTTTTATATGCACTAGTTTAGCAATTCATTTAATTTGAATTGTGATGGGCAAGTGTCTCAAGCAATTAAATAATTGCATGTGCACTTGGCTAGTAAGTATGAGAGGTTTGGTCCAATCCATTATATTAGTGAGAGTGTTGGTTCAACAAAGGGTTGTATTTTACATACTGATGAGCATTTGCATAACATTATTATTATGAACATTAATCTTGGTCATTTCCAGCACTTATCTGCATTGTAGGTTAGTGTTTCCCTATATTTTACTTTGTTATAGTCTATTGTTCTCTGTTATAATCAGATTAAAATGCTCTTAGAATAAGAATTGATTTCATGTATTATTCATAAAATATACAAGCATATATATATACATGTATGAAGTTAGAAAGTCTTATGAAATGGCTAGAAAGTCAGAGGTATACACGCTATAACCATCTGATTATAAAATCCCTTTAGTTTGACAATCAAACTATAACAATCCTCTGTTACAACATGTAATAACTGTAACCATCTAACTATAAGAGCCCTTTAGTCTGATAATCAGACTATAACACTACAGTCCTCTGTCATAGCCTATAACATTCCCCCTCAAGCTAGAACATAAATGTTGATCATGCCTAGCTTATTACAAAGATAATCAATCCGAATTCCATTAAGAGCTTTTGTAAAGATGTCCCTCAATTGTTCTCCAGTCTTCACATATCCTGTAAAAATTAAACCTTGCTAAATTTTCTCACAAACAAAGTGACAATCAATCTTAATGTGTTTGGTTCACTTGTGAAAGACTAGATTAGAAGCAATGTGAATTGCAGCTTGGTTGTCATACCATAATTTTATTGGCATTGAGATCTTGATACCTACTTCACTAAGGAGTTGATATACCTATATTATTTCACATGCAGACTAGGCCATAGCCCTGTATTCAGATTCTGCACTTGATTGGGAAACTACATTTTATTTCTTGCTTTTTAATGAAACCAAATTACCTCCAACAAAGATAAAATATCCTGAAGTGGATCTTCGATCTTCCTTACATCCTGCCTAATCCGCATTTGAAAAACATTTAATTCTAGTATGACCATAATTGCCATATAGAATGCCACATCCAAGAGCTCCTTTTAGAAAACCCAAAATTTGTTCTATTGCCTTCCAGTGATCGACAATTGGAGTTGACATACACTGGCTAACCACACTAACTGAATATGGAATATCTAGACAAGTCATAGTAAGATAATTCAATTTTCCAACCAATATTTTGTATCTCTCAGGATCTTTAAACAATTCACCATCTTTTGTAAGCTACAAATTAGGAATCATTAGAGTACTAAATGGTTTAGTCCATAATTTTCTTGTTTCAGATAGTAAATCCAATACATACTTTTTTTGAGATAAGAAGATTCCTTTCTTGTTTATAGTCACTTCAACTCCCAAAAAATATTTTAGCATTCCCAAATCTTTAGTATGAAACTGATTATGGAGAAAGGATTTAAGAGATGAAATCCTCATAATGTCACTACCAGTGATCACAATATCATCTATATAGACGATTAATAGAATAATGTTACCATCAAATTTTCTATAAAACACATAACAATCAGATTTACTCTTATGCATGCCAAACTTCTCAATAGTCTGATTAAACTTGCCAAATCTGGCATGAGGACTTTGTTTTGGGCCATACAAGGATTTATGAAGCCGACATACTTTCCTATACTCCCTTTGAGCAACAAAACTAGGTGGTTGCTCCATATAGACTTCCTCTTTAAGGTCTCTATGAAGAAAGGTATTTTTGATGTCTAACTGTAATATCCCAAGTTTTTAAATATTTTTAAACTGCATCGGGATATGCAGTGTTAATAATTTTATATATGATTATGATATTTTATGAGTTTGATATTTATTTAAAGCTTATTTTAATTATTTTATGTTATTTTAAGTGCTTTACGTAAAATCTTCCCGAGAATTCTATTTTTGGGGAAATTAGCACGTAAATAATTTAATATTAAATATTTTAAACAAATTCATGAATTTGCATGAACTCATATATATTTTTAAAGTGCTAAAATAAAGTGTGTATATGTGTATATATTTAAATTAAACTAGGGTTTAATTAATTACCTTAATTTTTATTTTTTATTATTTAGTTTCAATATTATTTAATTATTTTTAAGTATATAAATTATTAAATATATTAAAATATGTGTGTGGTGTATATTTAGTGTGTGTGTGAAAGTTTGTATTATTATAATATATGATTTAGATATATATATATATATATATATATATATATACATATTTATTTAACAAAAAAATAAAGTTAGCATTATTTACGGTTTTGCCATTGAAGCTTCCTCTCCCTCCCGATCGTCTTCCTCGTGAATCCGGTCACTGTCACGTCGTTCTCTTACTGTTGATGTGCCTCCCGGTGTGCCACCTTCTTTCTCAGCCATTCCCCGCCACTTGTAGCAGCCGTTTCCTGCGTCGGAGGAGCTCAAAACCATCGAAAACCCGAAACTCATCCTCACCGTCGTTCACAGCGTTTCCGGCCACCATTTTCGACACCGCCGATCTCTATCTTCTCCTTGAGCTCCGGTGAGTGTGATTCCAAGCTTTGTTTCACTTAAAATGGTCTAAATTTGTCTAGGTTTCGATTTTGCAATTTCGGCCTATTAGGGTTCTTGATTTTTTTGAGCTTCAATTTAATTGATTCATGAAAAATTCCTTAACAAATGTTGCTCCCCTTAGCTCAATCTTCATGTGTGAATTTTTGTAGAATTTTTGGAAATTATTTTGATTTTTGGGTATTTTTGAATATTTTATTATTATTTTCTAATTTTCAAAAATTAATTAATTAAATTATGAAATTATGTTTTATGATAAATATAGGTGTTGAAATGAATTATAAAAATTTATTTGTAATTTTTGTGAATTTTTATGTATTTATTTTGAATTTATTTAGTTTATGTAATTTTGAAAAAATAGGGTTAATTATGTGTTTAATTGAAATTAATTAGCTAGTTGAGTTTATTTAGTGATATTATTGAAAAATATGTTGAGAAAATTAATTTTGTGCAATTATATTATTTTTGGTGAATATTTGAATTAATTTTAGTATATTTATATATATAGGGGTATTTTGGTAATTTTATCCTAAATTGGCTAAAAATGTAATTAAATTGGTTTTAGTAGTTATTTAGGGCATAAAAATGATTTCTACAAATTATTTAGTATTTTTAACTAATTAAAACTATTTTTCGTAAATTATTTTCAATTATATATATAATATATGATTTTTCTAATAAAATGAATTTTTATCAGTTTTTACTGTGTTTTAGGGTTAATTACGTAATTTCTACTTATAAAACGTATTTTTATTATATAAGGGTATTTTCAGTATTTTGTAAATACTCTGTGAATTGTGGACCTCGGTCAGTGATTTGTAGTTTGGAGTCCGACCGAAGGATTGTGGTTATGTTTTGTGTTTATTTTCGAAGTGTGTTTCTTTGCAGGGCCGAATCTACTCTTTGAGTAGAGAGATGTCCGTTTTACAGGGGAGGTTCTGTCGAATTTTTGGTAGAATTCTCGTAAAACGTGATGTCCGATCGAACTCTAATTCTAATTCTATGTCTAGCATTTTAGATCGAGTTTCTAGGAGTTTCCATTAGATTTGTTCTGATTCATGTCATTTTTGTTTGTTTAGTTGCGCCGAGATCGAGGCCTAGTGGACCAGGCCCATCGGATCCATCTCGAGGAGCGCAATAATTGTGAGTTGCTATTTTATATATATGTGCTCTAGGGTGTATAATTTTAGAAATATACGTTCTATTTTGATTAATTATGCATAAATGGTTTAATTATTACTTAAGTTTATTTTTAGTTTATTTTTGGTTTATTTTCTGTATATTTTAAACTATATGCATGTTTTATTAATGAATTATGTTTAAAATGTTTTTGAATATATTTCTAGCTTATTTTGTAATTTAATTGGATTTATTTGACGTATATATACTCGAAGTATACCTGGTTTACTTTTGGTATATTTCTAGTATATATATGGTTTATGTTGCTATTTTATTTAAGTTCATGCATCATTTATTTTTATGAATGTATGCTTTATATTTCAATGAAGGATATCGATAGAATGTGTTACCTAGTGGGCAGCACTAGGACCGAGTACGTATCGGTACGCTGATAGTATTTAGGCTATATTACTAACCTATTGGTGGATATTGATTGGATTTGATTATTTGATGTGTGAGAAAGGATTTGGGAGTGTGATTGTTGGAGCTCGGTTGACCAAGTGTCTCGGGGCCAGTCTACTGTCTAAATGGAATAAGTGAATACATTTGGAATAAGTGAGCCTGTGTGGCTAGAGTGTTGTTTAACACTGTTTGAGGTTGTAATTTTCTAGGGTTCTATTTGATCCTTCATAAATAGTGATTTTCAATAAAAATATATAAAATGATTTTATTACATCTGTGTGTATTTGCTTGTATACATACATATAATATATACTTTTGACTGTGTGCATTGGCATTTAGTATGCATGTATATATATTATAGTAATTCACTCAGTGAGGTCTAACTCCCCTCCGTTGACTATTTTTTCAGGAGAGTCATCTTCATTATACCTCAGTAGCAGGCCTGTATGCCGGATTTCTTCCGCCCCGGCTTTACTATGTAAACTGCTTACTTGAGTTTTATTTTATGATCTAGACACTGCAGTAGTCGTAAAATTATTAAAAGATGTTGTATTATATTTGAACTGGATTTGTATTAAAAGTTTATTTATATATGAGATGAGGATTTGATTTAATTTCATTTGGTGGAATATTATTTAATATTTATAATTTATTTCCGCTGCATAATATTTTACTTAATTGTGTTGTTATTATTTATTATTGCATGTTTTATTTTATTTTAGGCTTGGTACGAGTTTCAGATTCGAAAGAATTCCCGTTCCCTAGCGCCGGTCATGACCCCTATTTTGGGTCGTGACACTAACTAATGAAAATGACAATCATAAATAGCTGCCATAGAAATAAAGAGCCTGACAAAAGTAAGTTTAGCAACAGGAGAAAATATGTTAGAATAATCCACTCTATATGTCTGTGCATATCCTTTAACAACAAGGCAAACTTTTAATCTGGCACCAGATCCATTAGGATTAACCTTCATTGTAAACACCCATTTACAACCAATAGTCTATTTTCCTATAGGTATATTATCCAAGGTCCAAGTACCATTAACATCTAATGCATTCATCTCCTCAATTATTGCATTACGCCAGCCAGAATGTGCTAAAGCTTCATGAACAGTTTTAGGGACAGAAACAAATCAAGAGTGGCAATAAAAGAATAAGAAGAAAATGACAAATGGTTATAGGAAACAAAAGAAGAAACAGGATAGGTGCATGTGTGTTTACCTTTATGGAGAGCAATGGGAAAATCATCACTCGGAACTGGATCTGATGACGAAGAATCTGGTTCATCAGGACATGGAGTAAGAGGATCTTGAACAGGTTTAGTAATAGGAGCATGAGGTTATATTTAATAGGAGTATGTTTGTGTGATTGGAGGCTTAACAAGAGCTGAGGGAGCAGTTGTAGGACTAATAGTATAAACTAGCAAATCATCATCCTCCCCCTGACTAATAGGGCCTGAAGATGAAGAAAATTATGTATGCTCCAAAAATGTGAAATCAACTGACACAAGATACCTGTTTAGGTCAAGAGAATAACATCTATATGCCTTTTACACATGGGAATAACCAAGAAAAATACACTTCAAAGATTTTGGATCAAGTTTTATAACCCGAGGGTGAACATCCTGAACAAAGAAAGTACAACCAAATATTCTAGGTTTGATGGGAAATAATGTCTTATTAGGAAGGATAACATGAAAAGGGGTTTCACTAGAGAGGACTGAGGAAGACATTTAATTGATAAGAAAACAAGCCGTAGAAATAACATCAGCCCAAAATTATTTCGGAACTTGCATTTGAAATAATAATGCTCTAGTAATTTCAAGAAGATGTCTATTCTTTATTTCAACAACACCATTTTGAGAAGGTGTGTCCACACAAGATGTTTGATAAAGAATACCTTGTTTTATCATGTAATTTTGAAAGGTTGCTAACAAGTATTCCTTACTATTATCACTTCTGAAAATTTGTATAGGCATATTAAATTGAGTTTGAATCTCAGCAAAAAAAGTAGAGAAATTAGAAAATAATTCTGATCAATTTTTATTAAATGTAACCATGTCATTTTGGAATAATCATCAACAAAAGTAATAAAGTATCTAAACCCTGTTTTAGATGTAACTGGACAAGAACCTCAGACATCAGAATGTATCAACTCAAAAGGAGTAGTAACTCGTTTATTGACTCTTGGATTAGAACTGAGATGATGGTGTTTGGCAAACTAACAAGACTCATAATCTAAAGAGGACATGCTAGAAAACTGAGGACACAATTTTTTAAGAATAGGAAATGAAGGATGTCCTAAGCTACAATGTGCTTCAAAAGGAGTGACAACTCTTGTACAGGCGATAGACTTTGGTATTTGTGTATCAAGGATGTAGAGTCCTTGTCATGACCCAAAACAGGGGCCATGACCGGCGCTAGGGAATGGGAATTCTTTCGAATCCGGAACTCGTAGCAAGCCTAAAAATAAAATAAAACATGCAATAGTAATAATAACAATATTTAATGCAGCGGAAATAAAAATCATAAATATAATAATAATATTTCCACCAACTGGATTTAAATCAAATCCTCATCTCATATATATATAAACTCTTTTAATACAAATCCAGTTTAAATTATTAAAATACATAATTCACATAAATATAATACATAAAACTCACAATTTATTTACAACTACTGCAGTGTCTAGATAAAATAAAACTCAAGACTCAGAGAAGCAGTTTACATAAAGAAGCCGGGGCAGAAGAAATCCGGCGTACAGGCCTACTATTGAGGTCTGAAGATGATGACTCTCCTGAAAAATAATCAACGGAGGGGAGTCAGACCTCACTGAGTGAATTACTATAATATATATACATGCATACTAAATGACAATGCATACAGTCAACAATATATATCTAATATGTATATATACAGGCAAATACACACAGATGCAATAAAATCATTTTATATATTTTTATTTAAAATCATCATTTATGAAGGATCAAATAGAACCCTATGATATCGAAACCTCAAACAGTGTTAGACAACACTCTAGCCATACAAGCTCACTTATTCCAATTATATTCACTTAATCCATTTAGACAGTAGACTGGCCCCGAGACACTAAGTCAACCGAGCTTCAGCAGTCTGACTGCCAGTGTGATTGGACCCGAGACACTTGGTCAACCGAGCTCCAGCAATCACACCTCCAAACCATATCTCACACATCAAATAATCATATCCAATCAATATCCACAAATGGTTAGTAATATAGCCTAAATGCTATAAGCGTACCGGTACGTACTCGGTCCTAGTGCTGCCCACTAGGTAGCACGTTCTATTGATATCCTTCATTAATAATATAAAACATTCATTCACAAATAAATGATGCATGTATTTAAATAAAATGACATTATAAACCACATATATATACTGGAAATATACCAAAAGTAAACCAGGTATATTTCGAGTATATATACGTCAATTGAATTTAATCAAATTACAAATTAAGCTAGAAATATATTTAAAAACATTTTAAATATAATTTATTAACAAAACATGCATATAATTTAATATATACCAAAAATAAACTAAAAATATACTTAAATACTAATCACGTTATTTATGCATATTTAATCAAAATAAAACATATATTTCTAAAATCATGCATCCTAAAGCATATATATATAAAATAGTAACTCACACTTAGTGCGCTCCACGAGATGGATCCGACGGGCCTGGTCCACTAGGTCTCGGTCTCGGTGCAACTAGACAAACAATAATGATAGAAATCAGAATAAACCTAACAAAAAAATCCTAGAACTCGGTCTAGAATATTAAACACAAAATCGAGATTAGGGTTCGACCGGACATCATGTTTTACGAGAATTCTACCGAAAATTCGGCAGAACCTCCCCTGTAAAACGGACATCTCTCTACTCAAAGAGTAGAGCCGACCCTGCAAAGAAACACACTTCGAAAAACAGGCTCAACCACTCATCCACAACCCCTCGGTCGGACTCCAAACTACAGTCTACCGACCGGGGTCCACAAACACAAAATAATTTCAGAAATATCAAAAATACCCTTATATCACAGAAATATATTTTATAAGTAGAAATTACATAATTAACCTTAAAACACTGTAAAAACCGATAAAAACTCATTTTATTAGTAAAATCGTATATTATATATATAATTGAAAATAATTCATGAAAAATAGTTTTAATTGGTTAAAAATACTAAATAATTTGTGGAAATCATTTTTATACCTTAAATAACTATTAAAACCAATTAAATTACATTTTTAGCCAATTTTGTGTAAAATTATCAAAATACCCCTATATATGTGAATATACTAAAATTCATTCAAAAATTCCCCAAAAATAGTATAATTATCCAAAATTAATTTTCTCAACATATTTATCAATAATATCAATAATTAAACTTAATTAACCAATTAATTTCAATTTAAAACACAATTAACCCTAATTTCCAAAATTACATAAACCTAAATAAATACATAGAAATTCATAAAAATTCCAAATAAATTTCTATAATTCATTTCAACACCTATAATTATCATAAAACACAATTTCACAATTTAATTAATTAATTTCCGAAAATTAGAAAATAATAATAAAATATTCAAAAATACCCAAAAATCAAAATAATTCCCAAAAATTCTACAAAAATTCATACATAAAGATTAAGGTACTAGGATCAACATTTGTTAAGGGACTTTTCATGAATCAAACAATGCAAAGTTCAAAAAAATTCAAAAACCCTAAAATGGCCGAATTCGAAAATTCGAAACCTAAGCAAATGAAGACCATTTCAGCTCAAACCAAAGCTAGAATCACACTTACCAGAGCTCAAGGAGAAGAAAGAGACCGGCGGTGTCAAAAATGGTGGCCGGAATCGCGGGGTGTGAAGAAATGAAACTTTTGGCCAAAAATGGAGGAAAGGAAGCTAGCCGGCGCCGGGGAAGGAGGCTAGGGGCGACGAAGCTGCTGGTGGCACACCGATGGTAGGTGGTCGGGATTTGCAGTGGGAGGGGGAGAAGGGACGGGTTCGGGAAGAAAGAAGGAAGAAGAAGAAAAGAAAAGAAAAAGAAAAAGAAAAGAAAAAGAAAAAAAAAGGAAAAGAAAAGAAAAAGAAAAGAAAAGAAAAAAAAATTTTAATAAAATATTTGGAAAAAATCACACACCACACACTTATAATTTAATATTTTAAAAAAATTTAATAATAAATGAAGTTAATTAAATAACAATAAAACTAATAAATGAATAATAAAATATTAGGGTAATTAATTAAACACCAATTAAATAAATAAGTACACATATATACGGTGTTTAATATTTTTAAAAATATGTATGAGTTCATGCAAGTCCGTAAATATATTTAATATAATTAGTAGTAAATTATTTACGTGAAAATTTCCCCGAAAATACAAGTCCCGGGAAAATTTTACGTGAAGCACTTAAAATAATAATAAACAATTAAAATTCAATTTTAATTAATCAAAAACTTATAAAATATCAATATCATATTTAAAAATTATTAACACTGCATATCCCGATGCAGTGTAAAAATATTTAAAAAACACGGGATATTACAGTCCTCCTGTCTCATGTCCTTTACCAATAATTTTCTTCATCAAAAGATTCTAAAATAAATAATAATTAAGAAAAAATGAGACACAACAATTGAGACTTTGAGTAAGTTTACTGACAACAAATTGAATGATAACTGAGGTATATTAAGAACAAATGATAAAGTGAGTGATGATGTAGGTTTAATCATTCCAAATCCAATAGCATAAGATGTGGAACCATCAGCTAAAGTAACAGGAGAAGTAGGTTTATGTAACTAGAAATTAGAGAATAAATTAGAATTACGTATCATATGATTTTTAGCATTAGAGTCAATGACCTATTTAGAAGAGGAGGAAACTAGACATGTATTAGGTTTACCTAAATTAGAACTGGATTGGAGTTTCAATGCTTCTTAAAGCTGAGTTAGTCTAGCATATTCATCTGCAAGTACTAGAATAGACTTTTCAGAGGTCTCCAGAGTAGATGCAACATGAGCATGCTGAGCTTTCCTGTATTGAAACCTCCGACAATCTCGCTTGAAATGACCGGGCTTATGACAATAGTGATAAAATATTTCCCTTGACTTTTATCCATGAGTATTAATATTCTTATCATAGTTGTTGAATCCTATGCCCTTATTACCACCGCCACTCTTGTATTGTTATTTCCTTAGCTCAAATGTGTTATGACGGCTAATAAGAGCACTGTTAGGTTGAGTTGGTTGAATAGTCAATGAACTTTTTATACAAAGAACCCAGTTGAAAACATCTTGTAGAGAAGAAATCTTTGAACTAGAAAGAATTTAAGATTTAGCAGTCTTAAATTCAGATGGAAGACCAACTAAAAAACTCATAATAGCTAGCTTCTCTCACTAAGCTTGTTGTATAGTTATATCAGTGTTGAAAGGAAGTAGCATGTTGATAAAGTAATTGGTGAGAGATCTATCACCTTTGTCTGCCTTGTAAAATGCCTTACACACATCATAGATACAAGAGATATACCCTTTTCAAGAGTACAGAAATTCTAAGTAGTTCATTAAATCTTTAACTGTCTTACAGTGAGTTACTAAGCCAACTACCTCACTATCAATAGAATTACAGATTTGTAAAAATAATTTAGCATCATCTCTCATCCAAGAAAATTTAGACTTATATGTGGGAGGATCATCAGTCAAATGACTATCCATAGAAATATTGAGCAAATATAACTTGATATTTTGATTCCAATCAAGGTAGTTTGTATTATTGAGTTTATGTTTTGTAATGTTGGACACCATTGGAACCACATCAGGAATAACTATAGTCTTTTTCTGAGCTATATTTCTTCACAAG
Source organism: Mallotus nudiflorus (assembly GCA_947683625.1). Taxonomy (NCBI): domain Eukaryota; kingdom Viridiplantae; phylum Streptophyta; class Magnoliopsida; order Malpighiales; family Euphorbiaceae; genus Mallotus; species Mallotus nudiflorus. Next base: position 7,883,246 of record CANTUR010000157.1, on the reverse strand, counting down.
ACACAAAGTCACAAGATACAAGAGGCTTAGCTTGCTAATAATATAATAATATAAAAGAGGCTTAGCCTGCCAAATTAAAATAATAAAATTAATAAGGTGGTCAAACTAGTTAATAAAAAAAACTTGTCGTATAAAAAAAATAAATAGAATGTTTTTCTTTAAATAGATAAAAAGAGAAGGCAAAATAAAAAACCCAAAATAAATAATTGAACAAAGGACATAATTGAATAAAGCCTAATATAGATTAAAGGAAATAATTGAGCAATGTCCAAAAATAAAGAGCAGCCCATTCAGGTGAGTATTTTAGTTGCATAAGCACGTGCTAAAAAAACCAGCTATATAGACCCTAACTAGGTATGAAATGGAAGTAGCTGGAATATGGGTAGAACTTTGTGTCGGTGCATGAGACCTCCCTACATTGGTAGTGTTGACAACAGGCACTTTAAAAGTGGCGAACTAAGGTTAAGTCCTCTCTTTCACTTCTCTGTTTTCTCTTAAACAACCCATACCTAAATTTTCACTTACCCAAACAACCCAAGCTCTGATGCCATGTAATCAGACTACAAAGCTCTTAAAATAAGAATTGATTTCATATGTCATTTATCAAATATATAAGCATATATATATATATATATATATATACACGTACATAGTTAGAAAATCTTTTGAAATGGCTAGAAAGTAAGAGGTATACAGGCTGTAACCATATGACTGTAAGAGCCCTTTAGTCTGACAATCATACTACAATAGTCTTCAGTTATAGCCTGTAATAACTATAACCATCTAACTATAAGAGCCCTTTAGTTTGACAATCAGACTATAACATTACAGTCTTCTGTTACAGCCTGTAACATATGTATTGATTTTTTTTGCATTACTTATAATTATATTTCTATATTAGCACTTGAGTTGGCATATATGGCCAATAAAAGACTGATTGCATTATATAAGGACATTTTTACGTAATGTTCTAGGGTTGCTAGTGCAGTGGATGAACTGGTTCATCTTTGAGAGAGGCATGTGTTGGGTTTCATGATACAAACACAGTGGAAAAATTAAAAATTTATCACATTCCCAAACCTGGATCCATGTAATTAGACTCTTGATTAAATCTAGGGTTTCAAGAATCTCACCAAGACGTAGAAGAGGTAAGATTTTCTCGAAGGATGAGAGGAGGTTCACACATGTGACACCTTACCTTGAGCCTTTTGCTTTGGTTGTTCGGATCTAGACGTCTCCAAAAGGATGCGTCCTCTATAGGTATCCATATGAACAACCCTTCATAAAATGAATTGGAGTGTGTGCTAACAACCTTCTTGATTGTCTCGCAAATCAAGAACAAAAGAAAAACTCTGTCTTTGTTTTCTAAGAAGAAAGAAAATGAATTTGGAGGCAGGAAAAACAAGTATATTAAACCCTAGAGAATATAACATATTTATAGACTCCAAATTAGGGTTTCACCTACCAATGACCTTTTGATAATTTCCCGTTTATTATATTCTAATTTTATTTTAAAAACAAATAAGAAATAATATCTTATTTATTTATTTAAAATAACATTTATCTTAAATAAATAAACAAATAAATAAAACACTTTAATAATTTATTTCCACAGAGTTTATTTTGGGCTTATTAAACCCATATCCATTTTGGGCTTATTCTAAGTGTGTTACCCTGTAGGTTCACATAACATTGGCAGTGGGCTTAAATCTCTATTTAGGCCTACAAGTCATAAGTGGCCTCTAGTAAGACATTATGACTACCCAAGTCATGTGAAGTTAATAATCCGACATAACCTAATTACAATGAATTTTATTGTCCCTTTATCACATGATATCTTAATTGAACATAAGGCATAAAATGTCATCCTTATATTGTTCAATATTATGACTTGATTCCAAGTAGATTGAAAATGATAACTTTTTATCAATTCATTTCAGCATGGCCATGCATTTTCCTTCAATATATCTCATTAAGGGGCCCTTAGATATCTTTCTCATATTAATAAGGGATAAATTCCTTCTGAATCACTTACATTCCTCACATAACTAATTTCATATCCAACAACATCCTATTTAATTGTCTGGTTAAAGACAATGTTAGAATGTGTCAAAACATAAAATAGCTATGTAGAAATCTATGATGATTTCAAGGTCAAAGGACCAAAATAAAATTACTGTGATGAGAAATACTTATTACAATAATCTATGTAGTATTCTCATAGTGGGTCAATCTAGTATATGATCTCTCATCATGTACTTATGAGTTGACTTAATATCTCATATTCATGATTAGTAAAACATAATCATCAGTCAACATCATATTAGCCTTAATACTTTAATATTTATATAATGAATAAATGGCTAGGGATAATTAGAATAAAACTCTTATTTTAATCTAAGGGTTTTACTATCAAGTCACATACTTGATGGCCTTAGTAAGAATTAACCATTCATATAATTATCATAAAATCAAATGATAATGAAATATCTTTTTATTAATAAAATAAGAAAGTCAATACATAATCACAAATGATTGACCTAGTGCATATCACTAACAATCTCCCACTTGCACTAGGCCCAATCAACATCGTATCGAATACCCATGGACCTAGTATGACTCTCATGTTTAGGCTGTGGAAGAGGCTTAGTTAGTGGATCAACAACATTATCATTTGTAGGTACTCTGCATATCTTAACGTCTCCTCTCTCAATGATTTCTCGAATGAGATGATAATGCCTGAGTATGTGTTTGGATCTCTGATGTGATATGGGCTCTTTAGCTTGGGCTATAGCTCCATTATTGTCATAATACAAGTTCACTGGATTTGATATACTAAGAACAACACCTAGTCCAGTTATGAACTTTTTGATCCAAACAGCCTCCTTAGCTACTTCTGAGGCAACTATATACTCAGCTTCTGTTGTAGAATCAGTAATAGTGTCTTGCTTGAAACTCCTCCAGCTCACTGCACCTCCATTCAAATAAAACACATATCCTGACTGTGATAAAAAATCATCCTTGTCAGTTTAGATGATGGCATCTGTGTAACCATTTACAACTAGCTCATCTTCTTGACCACTATATAGTAAAAATGCATCCTTAGTTCTTCTCAAGTACTTAAGGATATTTTTCACTGCTGTCCAGTGACTTTCACTTGGGTCTGATTGGTATCTGCTCATTGTGCTTAAGGCATATGAAACATCAAGTTGAGTACACAACATTGCATACATGATAGATCTAATAACAAAAGCATATGGAATCTTACTCATGCGGTCTCGCTCATCTTGTGTCATAGGATACTGAGTCTTGTTGAGACTAATGCCATGTGACATTAGCAAGAATCCTCTCTTGGAATCTTGCATACTAAACCTGTTCAATACCTTATCAATATAAGTGCTTTGACTTAGGCGAATAAGCCTTTTAGATCTATCTCTATAGATCTTAATGCTTAATATATAAGCAGCTTCACCTAAGTCTTTTATTGAGAAACAATTCCCTAACCATGATTTAACATTTTGTAAAATAGGGATATCATTTCCAATGAGTAGTATGTCATTCACATACAACACTAAAAACACAATAGAACTCCCACTAACTTTCTTGTATACACAAGGTTCATTATCATTTTTAATGAAGCCAAATTCTTTGACTGCTTCATGAAAATGAAGATTCCAACTCTGAGATGCTTGATTCAATCCATAAATGGATCTTTGAAGCTTGCATACCTTTTCAGAATTCTCAGGACTGACAAAACCCTCTGGCTGTGTCATGTACACATCCTCAAGTAAGTTTCCATTAAGAAATGCTGTTTTGACGTCCATTTGCCATATCTCATAATCATAGTATGCAGCTATGGCAAGGAGAATTCGAATAGATTTTAGCATAGCCACTGGTGAAAAAGTTTCATCATAGTCTATACCATGTGTTTGTTTGAAACCTTTTGCAACTAGTCTTTCCTTAAAGGTATGCACATTGCCATCCATGTCAGTTTTCTTTTGAAAAACCCATTTGCACCCAATAGTTTTTAAACCATAATTTGGGTCAATCAAGGTCCATACTTGATTATCATATATAGATTGTATTTTTGATCTCATGGCTTCAAGCCATTTCTCAGAGTCAGGACTATTTATGGCCTCCTGATAGGATGTGGGCTCATTTTGATCCATAATTAACACATCATTATCACTGGTTATGAGAAATCCATATCTCAATGGGATTTGACGTGTCCTACCAGACCTCTTTGGGCCTTCTGGTACTTGTGCAGGCTCAATAACTACTTGTTGATTCAGCTGTGGTTCTATATCAGGTACAATGCTATTTTATGGGCCTTGAATTTCTTTAAGTTGCACTATGCTCCCATTGGTTCCTTCGGAAATAAACTCTCTTTCCAAAAATACACCATTTCGAGACACAAACACTTTGTTCTCAGATGCATTATAGAAGTAATATCCTTTAGTTTCTTTAGGATATCCCACAAAAAGGCATTTGTTAGATTTAGGTGCTAGTTTATTTAAGATTTGACGCTTCAAAAATGCATCACATCCCCAAATCTTAAGAAAAGACAAATTAGGAGTTTTTCCAGTCCATGTCTCATATGGTGTCTTATTAACTGCCTTCAATGGAACTGTATTCAAAATGAATGCAACAGTTTCTAAAGCATATCCCCAAAAAGAGATTGGAAGATTAGATTGACTCATCATAGATCGAACCATATCCAATAGAGTCCAATTTCTGTGTTCAGACACACCATTCCATTGTGGTGTACCTAGAGGAGTCAATTGTGAAACAATCCCATAATCTCTAAGATGATCTGTAAATTCTTAGTTTAAATATTCACTACCTCGATCAGATCTTAGTATTTTAATATTTTTACCAAGTTGATTTTTTACTTTATTCTTGATAATTTTGAACTTTTCAATAGATTCAGATTTATGTTTCATTAGATAGAGATAACCATATCTACTGAAATCATCTATGAAAGTTATGAAGTACTGAAAATCTCCTCTAGTAGTTAAGCTTAATGGTCCACATACATCAGAATGTATTAGGCCCAATAAGTCATTAGCCCTCACACTCTGTCCAGTAAAAGGTGTTTTAGTCATTTTTCCAAGTAAACAAGATTCACATATATCAAATGATTCATAATCAAATGAATTTAAAAGCCCATTTTGGTATAGCTTTGAAATGCATTTCTCATTTATATGGCCTAAACGACAATGCCAGAGATAGGTCGAGTTTAAATCATTAGATTTAGACTTTTTTGTATCAACATTATAGATTGGCATTTTATTAGAAAAACATAAAGTCCACTAGTGCATGGAGCATATCCATAGAAAATGTTATCCTGATAAATACTGCATTTATTATTCTTAATAATAAATTCAAATCCTTTCTTGTCCAAACAAGAAACAGAAATAATATTCCTACGTATAGTAGGTACATAATAATAATTTTCTAAAGATAAAACAAGTCCACTAGGCAAAGGTAACTCATAATTTCCTACAGCTAAAGCATAAACTCTTGCTCCATTGCCAACTTGTAGGTACACTTCGCCTCTTGCCAATGATCTACTCCTTTTTAGACCCTGCACATTTATACAAATGTGAGATCCTGATCCAGTATCTAATACCCAAGAATCAGAATCAGAAGCAGATAAATTTAATTCTATAACATGAATACCTGAAGAGGTAGTCTCACCACCCTTTTTCTTCTTCAGATCATCCAAATAGAGCTTGCAATTTCTTTTCCAATGACTTGGCTCATTATAGAAAAAGAAAATTCCTTCCTTTGGTTTGGGTTCAACTTTGGATTTGGGCTTGGGCTTCTGAAAGCCTTCAAAGACCTTGCCCTTGCCCTTTCCAACCCTTTTCATCCCCTTTCCCTTATTGACCATGAGAACATCCTTGGTGTTACTCTTGATGTTCTTTTCAATAGTTTTCAGCATCCCATGCAACTCTAAAACAGTCTTCTCCATACTATGCATATTGAAATTCATAACGAAGCTATCATAAGCTTCAGGTAAAGATTGGAGAATAATATCCACAACCAGTTCTTATTCAATCTTGACACCAAGCTTGTCCAAGTGATCAAGATGACCTTTCATCTTGAGAACATGAGGACTGACAGAGCCGCCAGTAGTCAACTTGCAAGAAAGCAATGCCCTGATGGTATTGAACCTTTCAATTTTGGCTTTCTCTTGGAACATTTCTTTGAGATGGCCTATCATAGTATAAGCCTCCATTTCCATCAGCTGCTTTTATTGCTCAGACTCTATACATCTAAGCATAACATAAGTGACATCAGTAGAATCATTAAAATGGTTGTTATAAGCATCCCTTGGTGCTCTAGGAGCATTGGTAGTTGGTTCCTCCGGGATGGGTTGATTAAGGATGTATTCCTTTCTCTCATGCCTAAGAACAATTCTTAGGTTTCTGTACCAGTGAAGAAAGTTAGTCCCATTGAGCTTATCCTTCTCAAGGATCGATCGTAGCGACATGGTAGGTGTAGTGTTTGAAGTTATTATCTATAACAAATATATGCAAAGTCCATTCAGTATTTTATTAAATATGTATGAGGCATAATTAAAAACTCCCACTAAATTTACTTAAATCAATAACCCTCTAAGTTAATTTATAAATTTTAGTGGGCCAAAATCCATATTTCACCATACTCTAAGTGAGCTTTGGCTCATCGCCTAAAATATGGTTATTTAGGTAGACAACTCTTATCAATTACATCTCATGTAACTCTTGGATGGTATGGGATTTGACATCACATGTCATGGCTAAAAATCCCATCTAATTCCCTAGGTCTAAAACCATTTTGATAACCTAGTTAAGTTAAACCATATCAAACGTTTGGATAGCACCATTATCCAACTTGCCTTCCCCGGATAAATTTATACACCCTGCGTTGGCAGGCCCATATATAATAATCTAAGGCTTGACAAGTGTTGAACTTATGGGAGGCATTACAACTTGAATTGCACCATGGGTCTTGATTTACAAAAATTATTGTAATTTATTCTACACTATTCTAATAAAATAAATACAACGAAACAAAAATGACTCGTAGGCTGTATTTAAAATTACAACCCATAAAATTAAATCCAATCACATTGGTCTAAGGGTCATGCTATGCACCATGCATAAAACAACAAACATGTATAACATAATAATCTATTTAGTCAGCAAATCCAATAATTATGTTAAAAATAAAATAATGTGACAATTCTTTCGGGGTCAAAGGGCAGCGCCCCTTGCGGGGTCCAAGGGGCAGCGCCCCTGGCGGGGTCCAAGGGGCAGTGCCCTTGGTAGCGGTCCCACTGACTATAAAATCATCACTTTACCTTAGATCTTCGGTGAATTGCCTTTCAAATTTATGAACATTAATGAATTTTTGTAATCAAATTACTATAAAATCAATTTGTTCAAAAATAGACAAAAATGCTCAATTAAAACAACCACCTTAAAACCCTAATTTGCATCAAGGAAGCAACTAACCAATTTTCGTAATCATATTACTGAATCAACTGCTGCCTAAAAACATCACTTTTTGTAAACATCTTACAGTCTAAAAAATCCGTTCAAAATAGATAAAAAAAATATTTTTTTATTTTAAACAGATGCATCCATTAAGAAAACCTTAATTTTTGTAATCAAAATTATAGCTTGAACGAATATGTATAAAACAGATCCATTATGCATAATCTGTTTAATATTTAAACAGATTGCCCTTAATGCATAATCTGCATAATCACAAAAGTTCTATTTCAGATTTAATAAAAAACGATTTTCCTGATCAAAATAGAAAATGATTTTCCTAATTAAAACAGAAAACAAATATGCTGTTTCAATTAATCATATTAATCAAAACAGAATACATAACAGATATAAATCCTTAAGTGATTAGGTTTTCGAAAATAGAATTTCTGTTTCATTAAATCATATTAATAAAACATTATACTTAATTTGTTTTTCATAAAAACATCATACAAAATTCATTTTCATGAAACAACATTCTGAATTCATAAAATCAAAAACTGCTTTTAGTTTAATCATATTAAACCATTACAAACATTAATCAAATTAATGTTTAATTTTGTTTTCAAATAGATTACTAAGAATTGTCACAAAACAAATCAAAACCCTTTTTGATAATTTTGAAAACCCTTTTCAAAACAAATCATAAACCCTAACATATATCACATATACATAGAATCAATTAATCGAATTACAAGTGGCTCTGATACCATTGTTGGGTTTCATGATACAAGCACAACGAAAAAATTAAAAATTTATCATATTCCCAAACTTGGATCCATGTAATTCGACTACTTGATTAAATCTAGGGTTTCAAGAATCTTACCAAGACGCAGAAAAGGCAAGATTTTCTAGAAGGATGAGAGGAGGTTCATACCGGTGACACCTTACCTCGAGGCTTTTGCTTTGGTTGTTCGGATCTAGACGTCTCCAAAAGGATGTGTCCTCTATAGGTATCTACACGAACATCCCTTCACAAAACGAATTGGAGTGTGTGCTAGCAACCTTTTTGATTGTCTCGCAAATCAAGAATAAAAGAAAAACTCTGTCTTTATTTTCTAAGAAAAAAGAAAAAGAATTTGGAGGCAGGAAAAACAAGTGTATTAAACCCTAGAGAATATAACGTATTTATAGACTCCAAATTAGGGTTTCACTTACCAATGACCTTTTGGTAATTTTTCATTTATTATATTCTGATTTTGTTTTAAAAATAAATCAGAAATAATATCTTATTTATTTATTTAAAATAACATTTATCTTAAATAAATAAACAAATAAATAAATAAATAAAACACTTTAATTATTTATTTTCACAGAGTTTATTTTGGGCTTATTAAACCTATATCCGTTTTAGGCTTGTTCTAAGTGTGTGACCCTATAGGTTCACATAACATTGGCAGTGGGCCTAAATATCTATTTAGGCCTACAAGTCATAAGTGGCCTCTAGCATGACATTATGACTACCCAAGTCATGTGAAGTCAATAATCCGACATAACCTAATTACAGTGAATTTTATCGTCCCTTTATCACATGATATCTTAATTGAACATAAGGCATAAAATGTCATCCTTATATAGTTCAATATTATGACTTGATTCCAAGTAGACTGAAAATGATAACTCTTTATCAATTCATTTCAATATGGCCATGCATTTTCCTTCAATCTATCTCATCAAGGGGCCCTTAGATATCTTTCTCATATTAATGAGGGATAAATTCCTTCTGAATCACTCACGTTCCTCACATAACTAATTTCATATCCAACAACATCCTATTTAATTGTCTGGTTAAAGACAATGTTAGAATGTGTCAAAACATAAAATAGTTATGTAGAAATCCATGATGATTTCAAGGTCAAAGGACCAAAATAAAATTACTGTGATGAGAAATATTTATGACAATAATCTATGTAGTATTCTCATAGTGAGTCAATCCAATACATGATCTCTCATCATGTACTTATGAGTTGACTTAATATCTCATATTCATGATTAGTAAAACATAACCATCAGTCAACATCATACTAGCCTTAATACTTTAATATTTATATAATGAATAAATGGCTAGGGTTAATTAGAATAGAACTCTTATTTTAATCTAAGGGTTTTACTATCAAGTCACATACTTGATGGCCTTAGTAAGAATTAACCATTCATATAATTATCATAAAATCAAATGATAATGAAATACCTCTTTATTAATAAAATAAGAAAGTCAATACATAATCACAAATGATTGACCTAGTGCATATCACTAACAGCATGCCCAAGCCCTTGCAAATGCATTTAAGGAAATTAATGATAAGCTTGCCATCCTTGAAGGCCAACTCATTACCAAGCACAAGCAAAACTAGGTGCTTATTACTGATAATGAGGAATTGAAGTATTCTATTAAGGTAGCTGTGTGAGCGAGCTAAAGGATGGTAAATAGTCCGAACGCTTATATTTAAAGATTATTGGGAGAATCCTTTGCCTTGAATGAGGATGCTAATGCCCATTTCTTAAAGAAGTTAGAGATTTTTCATCTTGAATTGGACCATTCTTGTGTTAGAGACTAGTTTAGCAAGGAATTCTCATGCACCATGATTTGATTGTCGCCAAAAATTAAACCATATCATTAACCATATGGAAAAGATAAGTAATAATTGTTGAATATGCAAAACTCCTCTTTGATCTCTACCAAACTGGCAAACATAGGGCAAGAGCATGTATTCTTAACACTAGAGCCATCTCGATCCACCCGTACAACATTAGTATCATCAAAACACCCCCAATCGTAGTTAATTGCACAATAACATAATAACAAGGACGTAGAGGTAGGGTAGGCTACTAAGAAGCATTAGGGGCATCCAATCAATCCAGAAAATCCAAATCGTTCGAAATATACACTGCTTCCATACCCAAGTGCCTCTCTACAGCCAGCACACTGACATCAAATGAAATTAAAAAATTGTTACATTAAAAGTCTATTATAAGAAATTTTTAATAAATTTTAATTTACATTAAATAAATAAAATTTTTAAAATGTTATATGCAAATAAATTTTATAAATTTATTTTATGTCAAACACAATTTAAGAATGAAATAAGTTTAACATAAAATTTTAGGGTAAATTGTATACATGATCACCAAACTTTGTGTTTCGATTACAATTTGATTAAAAAACTTTAATTTATATCTTTTTAGTTACTAAATTTTTATTTAGATTTCGCAAGAAGTTTTTATAATTATTTTTGATCCATAAACATTCCAATAATATTATTTTAGTTCAAAATTTGAAGACAACATACAAATAAGTCCATATTTTTTATATTAATATAAAAATTAATGAAAAACTTAAAAATTATCTTAAGGCATAAATACCTCATTTCTAAAACAATGCAAAACATAATTTGATTAGAGAATAAAAACATATTAGAATTTATCTTCAATTTTAAAATTTTTTTAAGATAAACTGTAAATTAATAAAATATTTGTATATTATATTATATTCAAACGATTTATAAATATAATTTTTATTTTTATTGAAATATTTTTAATTTTTACATATAATAAAATATATATTAATAATAAAATATTTGTATATTATATTATATTTAAATAACTTATGGTTATAATTTAAGGATGATATATGAATTTATTTGCATGTTATTTTTAAATTTTGGACTAAAATGATAATACTATATTATTTATGGACTAAAACATTTTATAAGGATTACATGTGAATCCGAAATAAAAATTTAGTAATTAAAAAGATATAAATTAAAATTTAATAACGAAATTATAATTAAGTATAAAATTTAGTAACCATCCATGAAATTTACCCAAAAAAAAAGATAGAAGGACGACACTGAAAAATTAAATAAAATTTAGGGGTAAGAGAATAAAGGCTGCTGCATTGCTGAAAATTCCTCTTTAGTGAGTTGCCGAAAAATTAAAATTTCTAAACCCGGTTTAGGAGTCGGTTTGTGCTTGCTACCCAAACCCAAATGCTAAAAACAAACAAACCGAGTTGTTTCCGTTCTTCAACTCTCCATGGTTTATGAGCAGTAATTGAGCTCTTGAAATAGCTCAACTGAGCAGTAGCAGGAGAAGATGAGTATAGTGCCGAAGGAGACAATAGAAGTGATAGCGCAAAGCATTGGAATAAACAATCTAAGCGAAGATGCAGCGCTCTTTCTCGCAACTGACGTCGAGTATCGAATGCGAGAAATCATGCAAGAATCCATCAAATGTATGCGTCATTCGAAAAGAACTACCTTATCTTCTTACGATGTTGATGCTGCTCTTAACCTAAGAAATGTTGAGGTAATTTCTTAATTGGATTCTGCTATATTTGTATATATATTGTAGGTCATGATGATGATTGTTGATTTTGTTAGTTTTTTTTTTTTTTTTTTTTTTTGAAATTGTGTTTTGCAATCGGCAGCCGATATACGGTGTTGCATCAGGTGGTGCTCTGCATTTTAAAAGAGCAATTGGTCATAGAGATTTGTTTTACATTGATGACAAGGATGTTGATTTTAAAGATGTAAGATTTTTTTTTTGTTGCTAATTTATGTTCTGTTAATAACGTAATTCTTGTGTTTGAAACAGTTAATGATTAATAGAATTCAATTGAGTGGAGTTATTATATATGTTTTGTTCCGAAGGGTGCATTGTTATTCGAATACTTTTTTTTTTTGTTTGACATTGGAATACTTGTGCGTGTGTTTATATATATATATATATATATATATATATATATATATGTATATATATAGGTGATTGAAGCTCCTCTACCGAAAGCACCACTCGATACTTCAATTTTTTGCCATTGGCTAGCTATTGATGGTGTACAGCCTGCTATTCCCGAAAATGCTCCTTTGGAAGGTTAATCAATAGCTTTTATTTGGTGTTAGTTATTAATCAGGTTTTTGCATTGTAGTCTTAAATTTGCTAGGTCATATTATGGATTGGGGCACATTTGGTAGGTTTTGCAAATGGGAATGGTATGCAATTACTTACTGGAATAGGATTCCTATTTTTCATTTGGTTGAAAAAAAATCATGTCGTTATTGTATTTGAATAGTTTGAGTTTTAGTAGGAGTGGCATTTAGTTTTATTGGTGGTTTCCAAGAAAACAATCAATTTTTATTTATTTTGAAGATATTTTAGGAATAGGACTCAATTGTAGGAGTCCATTTCCATTATCATTCCCATTCCCATTTCATTTAAGAGACATACCAAATGTTGTCTTAGGTTTTAATGAAGTTGATGATGAATATTATTTTCAGTTTTCTCTCAATGTCTGTAGGTTAGAGTTTTGGAGCTAATAGTGAGTTGGTCTTGCTTTTTCTGTAGTTATTGCACCTCCACCTGATGCCAGAAGCAATGAAAAAAATGATGGGCTTCCAGTTGATATCAAACTGCCAGTTAAGCATGTATTATCTAGGGAGCTCCAGGTATATGATATGTTATCTGTAGTTTATTAATTAGTTTTTTCATGATTTCTTATGAAGATGTACAATTTTGTTCTCTCCCCTTTCTTCTGGCCTTTACAGCTGTACTTCGATAAAATCACAGAGCTTACAATGAGGAGATCGGATTCACCCCTCTTTAAGGAAGCATTAGTTAGTTTGGCAACTGACTCAGGACTTCATCCATTGGTTCCTTATTTCACATGCTTCATAGCTGATGAGGTAATAATGTCCTCACAACATGTCAGATATGTGGGAAGTTAGGTGGCCATTTTTGGGTCATTCCAACTTTTTTTTTTTCTCTGCTACAGGTTTCTCGTGGTTTAAATGATTATAATCTTCTCTTTGCTTTGATGCGTGTCGTTCGGAGTCTTCTCCAGAACCCTCATATACACATTGATCCTTATGTAAGTTAATGAACTAGCTGTAAATTTTATCCTTTGAAATAATATCTAGCTTAAATTTTAGTGCCTTGACAGTTGAACCTTTACTTTATTAAAGATGGACTAGATTTCTGTCATCCCATTTGGGATTGCATTAGCTGCTCAAACTTTTTTTTGTTGCTAGTAAAAGTACATGTAAGTTCATTTGAGAGGTTTTTGTTCTAAAAAGAAAGAACCTGCAGCTGTGAGAAGATTTATTTCCCAGTAATTATGGAATGAAATAATGGCTTGAGATAGGATTTCTTCGAAGGGATATTGATGTTAAAAGTTTCATCCATGGTTGAGATAAATGATTTCATTTTTTCATTTCTAGCAATGCAGTGATTGGATTATCCATTTTGCACCTCTAGCAATGCAGTGATTGGATTATCCATTGTATCTCTAGTTGATCTATTTATTTTTTCAACAAAAGCAGTAATGTGCTTTTATTGCACAATATCTGGCCTGCATTAGAATTTTACAGTGGTTTTCGTTGAGTTGTGCTGAACTGATTACACATTGGTGCGATTTGCTGGTCTACATGATTCTTTTCTTAGCTCTTTAGCTCCATCTTGGCTGTCATATGTAGGTTACTAGGCAGCCAATGATACCTTCCTTACTGTGCCTGCCTACATCTGTTGGACTCTGTCTTCCCCTTTGGTTATCTTTGTTTTTAACATCACTTAGAGAGTACCCAAGCACATAATTTGCACATCAGACAATCTGTAGTGTCCTTTTATTGTTATTGTTCATTAAATGCACATGCTCTGTAGTTTTCATGAAACATGTAAAATCTTTAAAATTGAGAGTGTTGGATTTTTTCTCAGCTGCATCAGTTGATGCCATCTGTGGTCACCTGCCTTGTTGCAAAAAGGATAGGGAACAGATTTGCTGACAACCACTGGGAGCTCAGAGACTTCACAGCTAACCTGGTTGCCTCAATATGCAAAAGGTAAGAGTAAGACTTCTTGATTTTGCTTCTGTACTTCACGCAAATGAAATATTTTGATAGTACTTAGTAGCATCCTGTATATTTGCATATCCCTTATAGTTTGTTAATTTAATCTGAACTGAGGCTCAAGCATCCAGCTGATCATTTATTTGTCCCCTTCACATCTATACCTAGTTGTCAGGGGCAACTATTCTTGCCTTTGCCTTTTTTTTTTTCTTTTTTCCTCAGAACTTACAAAGGTGGCCAACAAGTACCAATCAAACAACTGATTCCTTGAAATTTTTTTTGAAATTGTTAGATGCTGAATTAGATCTAAATGCTCATCAATGTCTGGAAATTGGGATGTCTGTATTATTTCACCAATTTAAGTATTTGTTCCCTTAATCTATCGTACTAGTCTACTAGAAAATGTTCATTCATAAATGTAATTGCGTTTGGAATTCAAGTGTTAAAATCAATTGCAGATTTGGTAATATATATAGCAGTCTTCAGACGCGATTGACAAAAACCTTGCTTAAAGCACTTTTGGATCCAAAACGATCGCTGACTCAACACTATGGTGCAATTCAAGGGTTGGCAGCCCTAGGACCCAATGTGGTATTCTTCGTCTCTCACACTTCTAGCCGTTCAGATGTTTATGTTCTTTTAAAAGGTTATCGGAAATTTGTGCCCTTAAATTGCTATTACATGTAAATTGTAAACAAATTTGATATATAGAAGAGAAAAAAAAAAGTCAAAGCATGTCTGGTGTTCAAGTTACAATTCATGTTGTTGGGTCAGCCTCTGGCTGCTTTTGGCAAAGGTGCAAAGGCTACCTGTAACTGTGGGTCATGATCAGTATGAGAATAAA
Source organism: Mallotus nudiflorus (assembly GCA_947683625.1). Lineage (NCBI taxonomy): Eukaryota > Viridiplantae > Streptophyta > Magnoliopsida > Malpighiales > Euphorbiaceae > Mallotus > Mallotus nudiflorus. The sequence continues at coordinate 7,868,019 of CANTUR010000157.1, read as the reverse complement.
ATCATGTTGAAGCAGATGCCAACTGCCAATGATAAATACTGCATGTTAAAGACACTGCCAAGCAACAGATCTTTTAGCTTTTTCTTGCGGTTAATTTATTTGAGGAACTGTGGTTTAAAATTCAATGTATTCTATGCAAAGTAAAAATTCCTGTATGATAATATATTTTGTTACACTTTGCTGGGGCTTATGGAACATAATTTTTTTATCATCAAAGGATGAAAAAGAGTTTTCTAATTTCAGCTTTGCTCCTTCTCAAAGATAATTTTTGGCCAAAAGGAAGTTTAATAAATGATATTTTGCCTCCCTAAAGAAAATTTTCAGCTGAAATTGAGTTCTCTGAAAACAAGTTATCTGAGTTGACTGGGGCGTACGTTCTAATGACTTTTGCCATCTCAAATTGCTTCCTTTTTTTTTTTTTTTTTTTTTTAAATTGTTTAACCAAAGCACAAATAGTGTAGGATGTAGCATATCACAAAAACAAGTGAAGGTAGTTTAATGGGCTGGCTTTAAGTAATTATTCATAATAAACCATATATATTTGTTGTTCGTGAATATGCGCTGTTCTTAATTGCATGTGTTTTCCTGCCATGTTTTGGGGGGGGGGGGGGGGGGGGGTGAAATTTTGTACTGCTAGCATAATTAACCTCTGATATCATCTTTGATTTTGTCATATGGATTTCTGGGTCTAGGAAGTTAATACTTATTGTTTGTTTCTTTTGAACATTTTAACTTTTGCACAAACTCCTCATTTGCTGTTTAACAAATGGGATTCAGAAATCAAGACTTGTAATCTCTTCTTTTAATTGAAAATCTTTTTATTTTGTGTCCATCTCTAGACTCTAGCAGTCATTAAAATAGTTAAGCAATTATCATGAGTTTGGCATCGTACTTTTACTTTTCATCTAGGAACTTGAGTCATTGATATTGTTGCTTTGCAAGTAGTTTCGCCTTCTCGTGCTGCCAGACCTCAAGGCTTATCTCCAAGTTCTTGAATCAGAGATGCTTCTTGAGAAGCAAAAGAATGAGATGAAAAGGCATGAAGCCTGGCGTGTTTATGGAGCATTATTGGTAAGTAGTTCTTACTTTTCATATAGAGATATGATACTTGGTGCTTATGATGGCTATTTTAAGGGTGTAACTTTCACAATCATGTGTTTTTCAGAATGCAGCAGGTCAGTGCTTATATGATCGCCTCAAGCTTTTCCCGCCTTTTCCATCACCTCCAGCACATGCTTTGTGGAAGACAAATGGAAAAATCGTCACTGCATTGTCAAGTAAGCCTTATGGACTTTGCTTTCGAATTGAAATTATACCATTCGAACTTTTACATTTTCACGTTCCAATGGCAGTGATCAGTGATCACAATGGTCTAAAATAAATAGATATTTCTGTCTTTTCTATGTTTTCTTTTTGCATGATCCCCTTCCCTCCTATTTGAAAGAAGATTTGTTCCTCCCTCTTTCTCTCTCTTCTCTTCTACATTGGGGTTGCAAGGAATTGGTCTGTCTTAAATAGTCTCTCAGTATATAATGGGATGAGCATTGATGTCAAATTATTGTGTGCTGTCAAATGAATATGGGATGCCCATTCAACAAAGATGGATCCTATAATTATTATGTCTGAATAATTGCCCATTGCTTATTTTCAAATTGTTCTCTCACTTGGGTCAAACTCTAGGATTTATTTAGTTCTCATTATGTGCCTACTAACTGGGAAATTACTTACTGAGAAATTGTACTTTGTTTGAGAAGTTATTTGCTAGGATGTGCACTTTTTTAATTATTTGGTTCCCATGCTCTATCAGTTCATCTCATAAAGTGCTCTGTTTTTATATCGAAAAATCTATTTATATTCTTACTTTCTCTATAAATTTTAATTTAGGGAACTATTTGAAAAACGTATTTGATAATTTTTTCTTACTACTATGAGAATCCACCCTACTAATCAACAAGTTAGTGCTTTAGGTTTGAGGAAGTTGAGTTCAAAACTAAGATCCAACTTACCTTTGACCTTGGCAGATCTAGTTGCAATTCCTTTTATCTATTTTTGGAAATTCAATTTCTTAGGCCATGTCTAGTGAAACAAAATCAAGCCCTAATTTTTTTTTTTTAAAAATATTTTGCTCGCTTCAAACATCATCAAGATAAACGTAAGGCCAGCATGCAGCACTCAGAAGAATCACGCTCAAAAAAGATAGCAACCGATGGCCAAATCAATGTAGTGTCAACTGACTCATCACCATCTCAGATACAATCACCATCTTGCATGCAATGGGAAGCAACCACTCCAGCTCCTTCAAGTGATTCTAATGTTGGCCCATCCACATCTTCTGAACATAAGCCAGAAAATCATGAATCAGACCACAAAATCGAAAGAGGCAAGGGAGATCGCGGAGCTGTAAAGATATCAGCTATTCTCAGTCAAGTGTGGAAGGATGACTTGAAATCTGGGCAGCTGATGGCAACACTTTTTGAGCTATTTGGTGAAGGTATTCTATCCTTCATTCCAGCTTCTGAGATGGCATTATTCTTGTAACGAGTTGTAAAAGCTTGTTAGAGATTAGGTATAGATCCTAGATGTAATGATGTATATTCAAAGGAGAAAACTAAGTTAAATTTTTACGGACAATTTATGTAGAGTTTCTCTAGCTTACTGTAATTTTCATCTCCTTCCTTATCATCTGAAATTCACAAGCTGTTTCATCTCTTTGATGATCCCGCCATGCTCTTGCCAAACTTGCAGAAGGAACTTTCAGGTGAGACGGGATGATTTCAGGTCGTGAAAAGAGTTTATACCATCATGTTCATTTTTCTGTTTTAATCAAATCCCAACTGGAACAGTGGCCATTTTTACTTTGAACCAAAATATATATATATATTTTTTGCAGCTGATTAATACGGCGAAGCAAGCCACGAGATCGGCTTCTGTATTGTAATTAACATTAGGGTGCTCTGAGCAAGAACTAAATTTGGCCATTTTCAACATTCAATTTGTGACAACGGAAGTAAAATTCATATATCACCATTGGAAATGATCTCAGCTTAACATACAATAGGAAAACGAAGAAAACAAGAAAGATCAAGAAAACACTGAAAAACGAAAAGTAGAATAAAGGTCTGTTGCAATGAATGCGGAGCAAAAAAAATCCGAAACTCGCCAGCAATTTATGCAGCTGCAAATGTAGCAGACTCCTTCTCCACAGCTTTCTTCAAGAGACTATCTTCTTCAAGGACCATTTGAATAGGCAAGAGACCTATCCCATTAGCCATACCAAGCATCATCCTCTTGGTCTCTGTCATAAACTCCTCCAACTCTACTGTTCCATTCAGGTCATGATCGAACTGCAGGAACAGCGAATCATAAACTCGAGCTAGCTCTTCCGGGTCAGTCTTCACATCTATACCAAAGTGAGTTTCGAAAACCCTCAAACTCTGCAGCTCCTTCAACATCTCCACATACGAAAGACGACCATCTTTGTCTGTATCAAGGTGGGAAAAATGATCCTGCACGGAGGCAGCGAATGCTTGTTCATCTTCGACGAAGTTAACAATGGTGGCACTGTCCAAAACTTCAACACTCATTTTGGTCTTAAGGCTTGCTTCCAACTATGACTAGCTAGGAATGTTTTGGGATGTTAAATAAGAAGTTGAAGATTAATGTTTTGATGAATAAAAGTTGGTTTCCTGTCATGTATATATACCGGCAGAAGCTGCCCACTATAGGCATGAACGTGCTGAATCACTCGGCATTTGCAGGACAAGTTCTTGCGTAGTTGCTACTTGGTCAATTTCCAAAACAAACACTTTTACTTTTGAGCATGCTGTTTCTCTATACTACAACCTGTGGACCGACCGACCGAATAATGGATGCTTCCAAGATCCATCACATGCTACAGTAGTGAACTTTTTTTTTTACCCATTGTTTATTTCAATAGAATGCAGTCAGGATTTGAATCTATGCATTAATTTATATATGTCACATGCTTTGACCGTTACACTATATAAAAGGATCCATCATAATAAACTATAGCATAGACTTTGTTGAAAACATTAAATATTTCTACCATTAACGTAACTAATTTTCTATAAATATTGATAGATATAAAGACATTGAATATAAAACAATGTTTTTGTTACAGTATCATTTGTAGTGTTTCATTCTAATCATATTTTGAAAGATTTTTTTTTTTAATCTATAATTCAAATTATTACACTATATTTATTAAATTTATGAACATTTTACATTTAATCAATGAAATTTTAACACATATGTATTACAAGTATAATTGTTTGGATCTGTATATGTTTGCATTTAATACTCCCCAATAATGTTATTTATAAAGCATTTCAAAAATGAGCAAAATTTAAAATGGATTCTATTTGATTCATATCCTAGGATTTTGCAAACTAATTTTTATTGGAAAAATATCCAAATTAACTAAATTGAACAAGGAATTAAAAGCTCGGTCCTAATCTAACGGCGAAGTTTACTTCTAAATCCCTTGAATGGACCTTTAGAGTCAGTCTAAAAGTTGCATAAAATTTCAATGGGCTAAGACTGTCTTAGAAGTTGGTAAACAAAAATTATATTAGAATAAAAAAAACAACGACAGCAGATGAATTCTTCTTTAGAAAACCATTTCTTTTCAAACCAGCCAGAAATTTTTTTTTTCACTTTCTGTGAAAATATTTTCTCGTCTTAGACATTCGTTTAACACTTCACTGTTAAGGTGAAACTCAATATGCGTTAATGGATAACTTTAGATGGACCAACTCTATATTGTAAACTTTAATATAGCAACAAATTTAATTTTAAAATTTAATTGGACGAGGGATATGTAGAGTAATTAAACTTGTTTTAATATATGTAGTCTTAATCAAAAGAAGAAAAGTTGTGGGTAACATTAAAAGAATTAAATGATGATTAGTTGGTACGCCACTTGTATATTTTTGTATGGTATTAGGAGTTAGAAATAATGTGTGTAGTTTTAAATATTTTGTATTAATTTATATTAAGTGGTTTGTATTAGTTTGGGATTAGTATAAATACTCCTCTTGTCTTGTATTGTAATCATCAAGCAAGCAATTAAAAAGAAAAAAAAACCTTGAGTTATAAGAGTTGTAGAAATATTTTGTATATTCTTGAGTTTTTGTGAGAGTTTAATTAAAGATTGTTTGAGTGTTTGGTGTTTAACAAAGTGGTATCAGAGCTAAATATAAGCATATAGTATACCAAATTAAAGCTCTTAGAAAGAGGAATCCAACTCCGCCGGAATCACCCTGATTAGAGGTCGGAAACACTGCCAATCGCCGTCGGAAGCTTATTGCCAGAAACCCAGTCAACTCACTGAGTTGAAGCCGAGTCAACCCGAGTCTGAAGCTGAGTCAAACCGAGTCTATAGCCAAGTTTGAAGCCGTTTGACCAAGTCGTTGACTAAGCTGTCAAGCTATTTTCAAGCGTTGACCAAACTGTTGATCGTTGACTTTCAACAAATTGACTTTGACCGTTGACTAAGTTGCTTTTTGACTGAAGTCCATCTTAAGATTTTTTGGGGTTTCAGATCCATTTGTGAAGTCAGATTTTGCAAATTCTTATCATATTAAGTAATATGGCAAATAGTGTGGCATCCTTTTAAGTTCCAACACTCAACAACAATAATTACGACAATTGGAGTATCAAAATGAAGGCTCTCCTTGGTGCACATGATGTTTAGGATATCATAGAAAAAGGCTACAATGAACCATAATATGAAACATCACTATCCTAGTTTGAGAATGATAGTTTAAAAGATTCAATAAAGAGGGACAAGAAGACTCTCTTTCTTATCTATCAAGCCCTTAATGATGATAATTTTGAGAAAATTTCAGACATAACCTTTGCTAAACAAGCATGGGAGAAGTTGCAAACATCATATAAAGGTGAAGAAAAAGCGAACAAGGTGCATCTTCAAACCTTAAGAGGGGAGTTTGAATCTTTGCACATGAAAGGAGGTGAAACCATTTTTGATTATTTTTCCAGAGTTTTGGCTGTTTCTAATCAACTGAAAAGAAATGGTGAAAATTTAGAAGATGTGAGAATAATGGAGAAGATACTTCGCTTATTAAATTCAAAATTTAAGCATATTGTTGTAACTATAGAAGAGACAAAAGACTTAGAAGAAATGAAGATTGAGCAGCTTCTAGGTTCATTACAAGCCTATGAAGAGAAACACAAAAAGCAGCAAGGAATCACTGAATAACTCCTCAAACTAAAGCTCAAGGATGTGCATGAAAGCTAAGGCAATGAAAGAAATCAACATGGCCGAGGCAGAGGTAGAAGTTGCAGACGAAGTGGAAGCTATGGTCGTGGACGAGGTTGGAGTTCTTACAATAGCAACTTCAACAACAACTATGAGAAAGGTGAAAGTTATACAAGAAGTCATGGGAGAGGTAATCCAAACTCAAGGTACAATAAATCTCAAGTTCAATGCTATAATTGTCAAAATTATGGGCATTATGCATCAGAATGTAGAGCTCCCAACAGTAAAGTTGAAGAAAAGACTAATTATGTAAGCAAAGATCGAAGAGAAGACAGTGTTGTTATCTTGTAGAACTAATGTTGAAGATCAAAGAAGTAATTGGTACCTTGATACTAGTATAAGTAACCATATGGGTAGAAAAAAAAGAATGTTCATGGAACTTGATGAATCAGTGGCTGACAATGTTTCCTTTGGTGATGATTCAGAAGTATCAGTAACAGGAAAAGGTAACATCCTTATTAGTGCTAAAGATGGTAGTCATCAATCAATTTCTGATGTCTATCATATGCCAAATATGACATGCAATATTTTGAGTATGGATCAACTCTTAGAAAAAGGCTATGATTTTTAGTTAAAAGATTATTGTCTTTTTATAACAAATGGCAATGGAGATTTGAGAGCCAAATAAAAATGTCCAAAAAATAGACTATTTCCTTTGAATATTCAAAATGATATTGCAAAGTTTTTGAAAGCTTATTACAAAGATGCATCTTGGATATGACATCTTTGATTCGGGCACCTCAACTTTGGAAGCTTGGAACTGTTATCGAAGAAGAGAATGGTGAGAGGACTACCTTACATCAATTATTCAGATTAATTTTGTGAAGGGTGTTTGCTCGGAAAGCAATTCAGAAATAGTTTTTCTAAGGAATCATACTCAAGAGCCAAAAAGCCATTAGATCTCATTCATATTGATGTGTGTGGGCCAATTACTCCAAGCTCTCTTAGTAAAAATTACTATTTTCTTCTTTTTATTGATGACTTTTCCAGAAAAACTTGGATATATTTCTTAAAGCAGAAATTAGAGGTCTTTGAAGCATTCAAGACATTTAAAGTTGTTGTGGAGAATGAGAGTGGTCAGAATATTAAAGCATTGAGATCAGATCGAGGAGGAGAATTCACTTCAAAGGAATTCCAAAAGTTTTGTGCAACAAATGGAATTAGCATTTTCTTATCATTCCAATATCTCCACAAAATAATGGCATTACAGAAAGAAAAAATAGAACTGTCCTTGATATGGCACGGAGCATACTTAAAAGCAAACATTTATCAAAAGAATTTAGGCTGAAGTAGTGGCTACAACAGTCTACCTATCCAACCGATCTCCAATAAGAAGTGTTTGGGGAAAGACACTGCAAGAAGCTTGGAGTGGAAGAAAGCCTACAATTTCTCATCTTAGAGTATTTGGAAGTGTAGCCCATGTTCATGTACCAGATGAAAGAAGAACCAAGCTTAATGATAAAAGTGAAAGATACATCTTCATAGGATATTCCACTCATTCAAAAGGGTACAAGCTATACAATCTGAATAGTAAGAAATTTGTGATAAGTTGAGATGTGATGTTTGACGAAGAAAATGAATGGGAGTTCAATTCTTCAATAGATGAATTCAATTTCTTTCCTCAATTTGATGAAGCAGACCAAAAGCCAGTAGAGCAACCAAGTGAGCTTTAGTAAGAGTCTACTACACCACCAACTTCACCAATATGAAGTGATGAAGATAATTCACCACCATCTTTCCTAGTTGAAAGAAATGAAAAACGAATAAGAAGTCTTGAAGATATCTATGAGGTGACTGATAGACTTGAAAATTTTACTCTTTGTTATTTTTTTTATTGATTATGAACCAGTAAAATTCAAAGAAGCTACGCAAGATGAAAAATAGAGAAATGCAATGGATGATGAAATCAAAGCCATTGAAAAGAATGACATATGAGAACTCACTACTCTTCCAAAAGGACACAAGCTAGTTAGTGTCAAATGAGTCTATAAAAAAAAGAAGAATGCCAAAGGAGAGGTCGAAAAGCACAAAGCAAAGGTAGTTACAAAAGGCTATATTCAAAAAGCTGAAATTTACTATGACGAGGTATTTGCTCCTGTTGCACGCTTAGAGACTGTGAGACTGATTATTTCTTTAGCAGCTTAAAATAAGTGGAAGGATTTACCAAATGGATGTAAATTCTGTCTTTCTAAATGGAGTTCTTGAAGAAGAAGTCTACATTCAGCAACCCCTAGGCTATGAAGTCAAAGGATAAGAATGCAAAGTCCTAAAATTAAAGAAGGCCCTTTATGGATTGATGCAAGCTCTTAGAGTATGGAATAGCAGAATTGACAACTATCTTTAATATAATGGTCAATATGAACATGCCCTCTATTTCAAATTCAAAGAAGGAGATGTCTTGATCGTGTGCTTGTATGTGGATGATTTGATTTTCACCGGAAACAACCCCAACATGTTTAAAGAATTCAAAGAGGAAATGACAGTGGAGTTTGAGATGATAGACATTGGGCTTATGGCATATTATCTTGGCATTGAAGTTAAACAACAAAAGGATGAAATTTCATCTCACAAGAAGGCTACACAAATGAAATTCTCAAAAAGTTCAAGATGGAGAATTGCAAACCAATAAGTACGCCAATGGAATGTGGAGCTAAATTATCCAAGCATGAAGATGGAGAAAGCATGGATCCAACATACTTTAAAAGTTTAGTTGGAAGTTTACGCTATTTAACTTGCACGAGGCCTGATATTCTTTATGCAGTTGGACTAGTGAGCCGCTATATGGAATTTCCAACAACCACTCATCTCAAAGTTGCAAAGAGAATTTTTCACTACCTTAAAAGTACAATCAACTTTAGGTTGTTCTATTCCTTTTCTAATGATTATAAGCTTGTTGGATACAATAAGAGTGATTGGAGTGGAGATTTAGATAATAGAAAAAGCACTACAGGATTTGTATTCTTCATGGGAAATATTGCTTTCACTTAGATGTCAAAGAAGCAACCAATTGTCACTATGTCAACATGTGAAGCTGAATATATTGCTGCTGCAACATGCGTTAGTCATGCAATTTGGCTTTGAAATTTGTTGAAGGAATTGAACATGTCATAAGTGGAACCAACAGAGATTCGAGTCGATAATAAATATGCAATAGCTTTAACCAAGAATCCAGTGTATCATAATTGGAGCAAACACATTGATACTCGATATCATTATATAAGAGAATGCATTACGAAGCAAGATGTGAAATTGGAATATGTGAAGTCTTAAGATCAAATTGTAGATATCTTCACCAAGCCATTGAAGAAAGAAGATTTTGTCAGATTGAGAAATGCATTTGGCATAATAAAACAAGTTTAAGGGGGAGTGTTGAATAATTAAACTTGTTTTAATATATGTGGTCTTAATCAAAAGAAGAAAAGTTGTGGGTAAGATTAAAAGAAATAAATGATGATTAGTTGGTGTGCCACTTGTATATTTTTATGTGGTATTAGGTGTTAGAAATAATATGTGTGGTTTTAAATATTTTATATTAATTTATATTAAGTAGTTTGTATTAGTTTGGGGTTAATATAAATACTCATCTTCTCTTGTATTGTAATAATCAAGCAAGTAATTCAAAAGAAAAAAAAATTTGAGTTATAAGAGTTGTAGAAATATTTTGTATATTCATGAGTTTTTGTGAGATTTTAATTAAGAATTGTATGAGTTTTTGGTGTTTAATACGATATATACTCTATACATTTACTTATTTACTATTAAAAAAATTATGTTTAAATATATTCTTAAATTATATAATTTTCATTAAATATATTATAATATTATAGTAAATAATTCAATTTTAATTTATTAATAAATAATTTAATTCATAATTTACATCAGTTTAAATTTAAACAATGATACAATAAATTTAATCTGTATGTGAGAACTTCGTTTTATGGTTAAGTTTCTTAAAAATTTTGTGAGTCATCAGAGTTGAATTTTTTTTTTCTTTCGGCCTAATTCATTTATTTTATGAGACAAAATTTTTATGAGACAAAATTGTTATTATTATTATTGATTTTTAGGATTGTAATTCAACATAATTCATTAATTTTCCGGACATCTCATGAACTAATTTACTGATAATTAAAAAAAAAAAAATCACTTCTGGGTTCCAACTGCTTGAACCGAGAACTTCAAGAATTCTAGATAATCTAACGTTGCTACGCATGCCCATCTTTTTTTTTTATTTATAGTTTATTTATGGAAAAATCTAATTATATTAATACTTTCTCTATAAATGTTAATTTAGGGAATTATTTGAAAAACGTATCCAACTTACCTTTGACCTTGTAGATCTTGAAAAATCCAGTTGCAATTCTTTTTATCCATTTCTAGAAAGTCAAATTTTTAGGGCATTTCTAGCGAAACAAAATGGAACGCTAATTTAATAATGTTTTGCTTCCTTCAAAAACATTCAAGAAAAACGTAAGACAAGCATACAACACTCAGAAGAACTAGGGGTGGCTCAATATTTATGGAACCATTAGGCAAGTCACAAAAATGAGTCCTTTTAATTTTAAAAAATAATAATAAATTAAAAATTAAACGACAAATTTATTTCTAACCTTTCATATGAAATTTTTTTAATTAAATTCTTGTAATCAAGTTTAGCTAACAAATCATTTTCGATAGATAAAATTGTTAAATCATTTAATCTATCTTAAAATATAGTTGCTCGCAATAATTTTTTATGATATTTAATTTTGAAATACTTCTTTATGCATGTAACAAGTATTGTAAGTAGCATCCTATACAGAATAAAACAAGTTGGAAAACAATTTAATTCTTAGACTAAGTATTTTGATGGGATTCTTTTTTCGCAACTTCTTTTAAACTTTTAAATTTCAAAAAAAAAATCAAAACCATCAATGTCAAAATGCATAACATGTTTAAGAAAATTTTCAAGATCAAAACATTTTTTTTTCTAAACTACAATCGTCAAAAGATCTTAATTTTTCAAAACCAAATAAAAAACCAAATAAATCATCATATTTTGAAATAGTTTAAATCTATCATGCGATCAATGAAGATATTGTTTTATCTATAGTATAATAGAAATAATCAATCTTGAAAGATTCCTATGCTGATTTTATTATCTTATGATCCTTCTGATCATTCTCATCAAATTGCTTTTTTTTATGAATGACTTCTTTTTTTTTTTTTTTTTTAAGAAATACAAGTTCCATTTCCATCTCAATTGCAACTCGTTTACAAAAATCTAAAGCACAATTAAAACCATGTTCTTTATAATTTTTGAAATAAGAAATAAGTCCTTTTAATTATTCCATGGCAAGATCTATAAGCATATCTTCAAGTTATAAGCTCTTACTAACTGACTTTATAGCAAACAATATATCATACCAGATATTCATTCCCAATAGAAATTTAAAGCTTTCAATCTCATAGGTTGCTAAGCATTGAGCTTCACTCCTTGTCTTATGATCTTCACTAACTTTCTCTAATTTTAATAAAGCATCCCTAATTTTTGGAGTGTGAAATTTTAAAGCTTTGACACTTTCAATGTGACTTTCCCAACGTGTTTGGAATAAAGGTTTAATAGTCAAAGTAGTATACTCTAATAAAATTTATTATCCTTTTGTAGAAAAAGCATATATATATATATGTATGTTGTACTATAAAAAATGATATCGCTTTAGAACATGAATTTGTCATATCATAAAGAACTAAATTCAAACTATGGTGGCCACAAGGAGCATAAAAAGCTCTAGGATTTATACCTAAAAGTCTTTTGTGCACACCTTATTTGTCACCTTTCATGTTAGACTCATCATCATAGTCATGTCCTTTAATATCATCCACATAAAGATTGTATATTTTTTTTAATGCACTTTTAAACTCATTAAAAATTCTGTCTTTAGATGTGTTATCTGCCACCCAAGACTCTAAAAAGTGCTCATCAATATTTATTGGATTTGTGGAAGTATCAACACATCATAATATAACAATCATTTATTCTTGATGGCTTTCATGAGGAGTATAATTAAGAATAATTTAGTAATACTTTGCTTTTTTTTTTTTTTTTAATTTTCTTTATGATCATACTTTTAACCTTATTGGCTAACATCAAAATCAACTCATTTTGTTTATTATGTCCCAAGTAACGATTATGAATCTCATGCACTTGAACACGTCTAATATGTTCTTTCATAATAGGGTCAAACTTTGCTATCATCTCTATCAAATTTAAAAAGTTTCCATTATTTTTTTCATACAATTTTTAATTCTTTCCTCAAAATGCAAGATTTTTTCTAACTAATGTCTTGACCACAACAATAATTCTAACAAGAACTTTTTTCCAATGTTCTTTCTCCTTAATAATTTGATCTTGGACATTCTTATCAATTGTCTCATTTTTTGATAGTCCCTTTTCAATTTAGTCCACCTAGTCATACTGATAATATGCTCAATAGATATTTTAGGAGAATTAAGCCTTTTACCAAGATTTTTCCAATCTCTATATCCTTCAATTTCGAGCCAAACAACTTATAACAAAAACGAAATACTCTATCTATAACTATTGAATATACTAATTATCTCCTATTTTGTTTTTCGTCATTTGGTAGTTTACAAATATAATATTTTTTAGAGAAATGTCTATTATTTTCATCCTTTGGAAACTTAATATAATCTATTTTAATTGGACCTTTATCTGCTTAGAGATCTTATAACTTTGTATCAACATAACACTTGATTAAGATAGATTGTTAACCGCTTGAACTATTTATAAGAGTCTCATTATGGATTTGATCCACAATTTTATTTTGTTGTGTTGCATCAATATCATTTTTAAATTCTCTCCTTGAGTCACATCAACATTATTAGTTTCCAAATCCCCTTTAATACTTGGTTCTTCACCTGTTACCTCTTGATTCAAATTTGATTCCCTTTTGTTAATAAAATATATATTTGTTAAGAGCCCCTCTTTGAGATTGTACAAAACTTTCTATTCTCCTTTTTTTTTTCTTAAGATTTTCATATCTAGATGGATATTTTCTACGACTCATTTTAGAAATTAACAAGTTGATACAAATAAAGAATAATAGAAAAAAAAAAACAAAAAGAGGTGATAAATAAACAAAATCCATTTGATACAAATAACTAAATTGAAATATAAATTCTAGAATAATGGAACCTGACAAATCCAAGATTTATTGAAGCAGCAATGACTAAATCAAGACTTTGAGAAGCTCTTTTACCAATTGTTTAATTATAAAAGAAAATTAAATTTGGAAGTAGAGAGATAGAGTTGTGACTTGTGAGAATGATTGAGAACTAAAAAGTCTCACTCCACTATATATTCTTAAAAAAAAAAATTGACATTGGGAGACTTTTGTTTTGGAATTTACGTTAATTGCAATAGATTAGGAAGTTTGAGAATTAAGTTTCAATGGAATAAAATTGTGAATAGTGCTATTTTTTTTTTTTAGAAAAGGTCATTATAACATCCAATACAGTTAATTAGTATATGATCATTATTTTTTGTGTAGTTTTTAGGATATTATTGCTTTTTTATTTAAAAGGGTAAACTAATTTTTAGGATATTTTTATTTTTGAAAACTTTTCCTCCAATTGTAGTTTTAAAATTTTAGGCATTTTTTTCTTCTCAATATATATATATATATATATATATTAGAAGAAAAAAGATATATTTTAGGAGCTTTAGGCAATCATCTTAGTCACCTACCCCATTGAGCCACCCCTCAGAAGAACCACTCTCAAAAAAGATAGCAACCGATTAGAGGGCCTTAGGTGATCGCCTTAATCGTCTACTCCATTGAGCCAACCCTAAGAAGAACCACTCTTAAAATAGAGAGCAACCGATGGTCAAGTCAATGTAATGTCAATTGACTCATCACCATCTCGCATGCAATAGGAAGCACCCACTCCAGGTCCTTCAAGTGATTCTAATGTTGGCCTTTCCACATCTTTTAAACAAAAGCCAACAAATCATGAATCAGACCACGAAATCGAAAGAGGCAAGGGAGATTGCAAAGCTGTAAAAATATCAGCTATTTTCAGTCAAGTGTGGAAGGATGACTTAAAATCTGGGCAACTAATGGCTACACTTTTTGAGCTATTTGGTGAAGGTATTCTATCTTTCTTTTCAGCTCCTGAGATGGCATTATTCTTGTAACCAATTGTAAAAGCTTGAAAGAGATTAGATATAGATCCTAAATGTAGGCCATGTTTGGTTCACAAAATAGATCAAGAATAGAATATCTATTCCATAAGAATTAGTTATTCCTTGTTTTGATTAACATTTTATTATGAAATGCCAATTCTATAAAATTGCAATTCTGTAATTTTTGAAAAATAGTCATTCTTCCCAGAACTAAAGAGTAGGTATTTTTTATCGCTTGAAATAGACCATGTCCACTTTTTAAGTAGACCATTTTTGCTTTTACCCCTCTCTTTATGTTTAATCTCTTTTTATGTTTATATTTAAGCTTTCTTTATGTTTATGTTGTTACTTTCTCTTTTTTTTTTTTAAGAATAATTTAATTCAACTTTCTGAATATTTTTTTTAATATAATTTAAATCAGGTTTGATAATCATAAATTATATGAAATTTATTTATTTCATATCTTTGTATTTTTATGATTAAAAAATTTTAAACTATTAATTATTTATTATGCATTTATATTATTTTAGAGAAATAAAATGTACATGCTAATTTTTTATATATTTTATGTTTAATTTTTTTTTTTAATGTAAATCATGCTAAAATTGTATGACTATTTAATTTTGATACTAATAATAATATTCATTAATAAATGTATAAATGTCATTTATTCTTAAATCTACTAATCCCTTGTAGCAATGCTTATGAACCACAACATGGAATAGAATTGTAATTTTAGATCATGAACCAAAGCATAAAATAACAATTATTTAGGAATAATTATTTTAGGATTACCTATCATATTTCTTAAGAATTATAATTTTATTCCACAGTTATTTCATTTCATGAACCAAACATGACCGTAATGGTGTATATTCAAAGGAGAAAGCTAAGTTAATTTTTTATGGCCGATTTACGTAGAGTTTCTCTAGCTTGCTGTAATTCTCATCTCCTTCCCTTTCATTTGAAATTCACGAGCTGTTTCATCTCTTTGATGAGCGACATTATATAGTAGTTCTGACTTTTAATCAGTTGAAACGCGGAATCAATAGATATTGAATATTTAATTGAAGTGAGTAAAACTAAAACCTAAGAGCACATGGATGATTCATAAATAACTTGATATTATTGCTTTGATCTTTCAAGTCATCAAAAGCTAGGATGATTATAAAATTTCTCCTTTGATGATCCCGTCTTGCTCATGCCAAACTTGCAGAAGGAACTTTCAGGTAGGACAGGATGATTTCAGGTCGTGAAAAGAGTTTATCCCATCATGATCATTTTTCTGTTTTAATCAAATCCCAACTGGAACAGTGGCCAGTTTTACTTTGCACCCAAATACTTTTTTTTTTTTTGCAGCTGATTAATACGGCGAAGCAAGCCACGAGATCGGCTTCTGTATTGTAATTAACATTAGGGTGCTCTGAGCAAGAACTAAATTTGGCCATTTTCAACATTCAATTTGTGACAACGGAAGTAAAATTCATATATCGCCATTGGAAATGATCTCAGCTTAACATACAATAGGAAAACGAAGAAAACAAGAAAGATCAAGAAAACACTGAAAAACGAAAAGTAGAATAAAGGTCTGTTGCAATGAATGCGGAGCAAAAAAAATCCGAAACTCGCCAGCAATTTATGCAGCTGCAAATGTAGCAGACTCCTTCTCCACAGCATTCTTCAAGAGACTATCTTCTTCAAGGACCATTTGAATAGGCAAGAGACCTATCCCATTAGCCATAGCAAGCATCATCCTCTTGGTCTCTGTCATAAACTCCTCCAACTCTACTGTTCCATTCAGGTCATGATCGAACTGCAGGAACAGCGAATCATAAACTCGAGCTAGCTCTTCCGGGTCAGTCTTCACATCTATACCAAAGTGAGTTTCGAAAACCCTCAAACTCTGCAGCTCCTTCAACATCTCCACATACGAAAGACGACCATCTTTGTCTGTATCAAGGTGGGAAAAATGATCCTGCACGGAGGCAGCGAATGCTTGTTCATCTTCGACGAAGTTAACAATGGTGGCACTGTCCAAAACTTCAACACTCATTTTGGTCTTAAGGCTTGCTTCCAACTGTGACTGGCTAGGAATGTTTTGGGATGTTAAATAAGAAGTTGAAGATTAATGTTTTGATGAATAAAAGTTGGTTTCCTGTCATGTATATATACCGGCAGAAGCTGCCCACTATAGGCATGAACGTGTTGAATCACTCGGCATTTGCAGGACAAGTTCTTGCGTAGTTGCTACTTGGTCAATTTCCAAAACAAACACTTTTACTTTTGAGCATGCTGTTTCTACAACCTGTGGACCGACCGACCAAATAATGGATGCTTCCAAGATCCATCACATGCTACAGTAGTGAACTTTTTTTTTTTACCCATTGTTTATTTCAATAGAATGCAGTCAGGATTTGAATCTACGCATTAATTTATATATGTCACATGCTTTGACCGTTACACTATATAAAAGGATCCATCATAATAAACTATAGCATAGACTTTGTTGAAAACATTAAATATTTCTACCATTAACGTAACTAATTTTCTATAAATATTGATAGATATAAAGACATTGAATATAAAACAATGTTTTTGTTACAGTATCATTTGTAGTGTTTCATTTTAATAATATTTTGAAAGATTTTTTTTTTTAATCTATAATTCAAATTATTACACTATATTTATTAAATTTATGGACATTTTACATTTAACCAATGAAATTTTAACACATATGTATTACAAGTATAATTGTTTGGATCTGTATATGTTTGCATTTAATACTCCCCAATAATGTTATTTATAAAGCATTTCAAAAATGAGAAAAATTTGAAATGGATTCTATTTGATTCATATCCTAGGATTTTGCAAACTAATTTTTATTGGAAAAATATCCAAATTAACTAAATTGAACATGGAATTAAAAGCTCGGTCCTAATCTAACGGCGGAGTTTACTTCTAAATCCCTTGAATGGACTTTTAGAGTCGGTCTAAAAGTTGCATAAAATTTCAATGGGCTATGACTGTCTTAGAAGTTGGTAAAGAAAAATTATATTAGAATAAAAAAAACAACGACAGCAGATGAATTCTTCTTTAGAAAATCATTTCTTTTCACACCAGCCAGAATTTTTTTTTTTTTCACTTTCTGTGAAAATATTTTCTCGTCTTAGACATTCGTTTAACACTTCACTGTTAAGGTTCAACTCAATATGCGTTAATGGATAACTTTAGATGGACCAACTCTATATTGTAAACTTTAATATAGCAACAAATTTAATTTTAAAATTTAATTGGACGAGGGATATGTTGAGTAATTAAACTTGTTTTAATATATGTAGTCTTAATCAAAAGAAGAAAAGTTGTGGGTAACATTAAAAGAATTAAATGATGATTAGTTGGTACACCACTTGTATATTTTTGTATGGTATTAGGAGTTAGAAATAATGTGTGTAGTTTTAAATATTTTGTATTAATTTATATTAAGTGGTTTGTATTAGTTTGGGATTAGTATAAATACTCCTTTTGTCTTGTATTGTAATCATCAAGCAAGCAATTAAAAAGAAAAAAAAACCTTGAGTTATAAGAGTTGTAGAAATATTTTGTATATTCTTGAGTTTTTGTGAGAGTTTAATTAAAGATTGTTTGAGTGTTTGGTGTTTAACAAAGTGGAATCAGAGCTAAATATAAGCATATAGTATACCAAATTAAAGCTCTTCGAAAGGGGAATCCAACTCCGCCGGAATCACCCTGATTAGAGGTCGGAAACACTGCCAATCGCCGCCGGAAGCTTATTGCTAGAAACCCAGTCAACTCACTGAGTTGAAGCCGAGTCTGAAGCTGAGTCGAACCGAGTCTATAGCCAAGTTTGAAGCCGTTTGACCAAGTCGTTGACTGAGCCGTCAAGCTATTTTCAAGCGTTGACCAAACTGTTGATCGTTGACTTTCAACAAATTGACTTTGACCGTTGACTAAGTTGCTTTTTGACTGAAGTCCATCTTAAGATTTTTTGGGGTTTCAGATCCATTTGTGAAGTAAGATTTGCAAATTCTTATCATATTAAGTAATATGGCAAATAGTGTGGCATCCTTTCAAGTTCCAACACTCAACAACAATAATTACGACAATTGGAGTATCAAAATGAAGGCTCTCCTTGGTGCACATGATGTTTAGGATATCATAGAAAAAGGCTACAATGAACCATAATATGAAACATCACTATCCTAGTCTGAGAATGATAGTTTAAAAGATTCAATAAAGAGGGACAAGAAGACTCTCTTTCTTATCTATCAAGCCCTTAATGATGATAATTTTGAGAAAATTTCAGACATAACCTTTGCTAAACAAGCATGGGAGAAGTTGCAAACATCATATAAAGGTGAAGAAAAAGCGAACAAGGTGCATCTTTAAACCTTAAGAGGGGAGTTTGAATCTTTGCACATGAAAGGAGGTGAAACCATTTTTGATTATTTTTCTAGAGTTTTGGCTGTTTCTAATCAACTGAAAAGAAATGGTGAAAAGTTAAAAGATGTGAGAATAATGGAGAAGATACTTCACTTATTAAATTCAAAATTTAAGCATATTGTTGTAACTATAGAAGAGACAAAAGACTTAGAAGAAATGAAGATTGAGCAGCTTCTAGGCTCATTACAAGCTTATGAAGAGAAGCACAAAAAGCAGTAAGGAATCACTGAATAACTCCTCAAACTAAAGCTCAAGGATGTGCATGAAAGCTAAGGCAATGAAAGAAATCAACATGGCCGAGGCAAAGGTAGAAGTTGCAGACGAAGTGAAAGCTATGGTCGTGGACGAGGTTGGAGTTCTTACAATAGCAACTTCAACAACAACTATGAGAAAGGTGAAAGTTATACAAGAAGTCATGGGAGAGGTAATCCAAACTCAAGGTATAATAAATCTCAAGTTCAATGCTATAATTATCAAAATTATGGGCATTATGCATCAGAATGTAGAGCTCCCAATAGTAAAGTTGAAGAAAAGACTAATTATGTAAGCAAAGATCGAAGAGAAGACATTGCTGTTATCCTATAGAACTAATGTTGAAGATCAAAGAAGTAATTGGTACCTTGATACTAGTATAAGTAACCATATGGGTAGAAAAAAAAGAATGTTCATGGAACTTGATGAATCAGTGGTTAGCAATGTTTCCTTTGGTGATGATTCAGAAGTATCAGTAACAGGAAAAGGTAACATCCTTATTAGTGCTAAAGATGGTAGTCATCAATCAATTTCTGATGTTTATCATATGCCAAATATGACATGCAATATTTTGAGTATGGATCAACTCTTAGAAAAAGGCTATGATTTTTAGTTAAAAGATTATTGTCTTTTTAAAACAAATGGCAATGGAGATTTGAGAGCCAAATAAAAAATGTCCAAAAATAGACTATTTCCTTTGAATATTCAAAATGATATTGCAAAGTTTTTGAAAGCTTATTACAAAGATGCATCTTGGTTATGACATCTTTGATTCGGGCACCTCAACTTTGGAAGCTTGGAACTGTTATCGAAGAAGAGAATGGTGAGAGGACTACCTTGCATCAATTATTCAGATTAATTTTGTGAAGGGTGTTTGCTCGGAAAGCAATTCAGAAATAGTTTTTCTAAGGAATCATACTCAAGAGCCAAGAAGCCATTAGATCTCATTCATACTGATGTGTGTGGGCCAATTACTCCAAGCACTCTTAGTAAAAATTACTATTTTCTTCTTTTTATTGATGACTTTTCTAGAAAAACTTGGATATATTTCTTAAAGCAGAAATTAGAGGTCTTTGAAGCATTCAAGACATTTAAAGTTGTTGTGGAGAATGAGAGTGGTCAGAATATTAAAGCATTGAGATCAGATCAAGGAGGAGAATTCACTTCAAAGGAATTCCAAAAGTTTTGTGCAACAAATGGAATTAGCATTTTCTTATCATTCTAATATCTCCATAAAAAATTGGCATTGCAGAAAGAAAAAATAGAACTATCCTTGATATGGCACAGAGCATACTCAAAAGCAAACATTTACCGAAAGAATTTAGGCTGAAGTTATGGCTATAACAGTCTACCTATCCAACCAATCTCCAATAAGAAGTGTTTAGGGAAAGACACCGTAAGAAGCTTGGAGTGGAAGAAAGCCTGCAATTTCTCATCTTAGAGTATTTGGAAGTGTAGCCCATGTTCATGTACCAGATGAAAGAAGAACCAAGCTTAATGATAAAAGTGAAAGATACATCTTCATTGGATATTCCACTCATTCAAAAGGGTACAAGCTATACAATCTGAATAGTAAGAAATTTGTGATAAGTTGAGATGTGATGTTTGACGAAGAAAATGAATGGGAGTTCAATTCTTCAATAGATGAATTCAATTTCTTTCCTCAATTTAATGAAGCAGACTAAAAGCCAGTAGAGCAACCAAGTGAGCTTTAGTAAGAGCCTACTACACCACCTACTTCACCAATATGAAGTGATGAAGATAATTCACCACCATCTTTCCTAGCTGAAAGAAATGAAAAACGAATAAGAAGTCTTGAAGATATCTGTGAGGTGACTGATAGACTTGAAAATCTTACTCTTTTTTATTTTTTTATTGATTATGAACCAGTAAAATTCAAAGAAGCTACGCAAGATGAAAAATAGAGAAATGCAATGGATGATGAAATCAAAGCCATTGAAAAGAATGACATATGAGAACTCACTACTCTTCCAAAAGGACACAAGCTAGTTAGTGTCAAATGGGTCTATAAAACAAAGAAGAATGCCAAAGGAGAGGTCGAAAAGCACAAAGCAAAGGTAGTTACAAAAGGCTATAGTCAAAAAGCTGAAATTTACTATGACGAGGTATTTGCTCCTGTTGCACGCTTAGAGACTGTGAGACTGATTATTTCTTTAGCAGCTTAAAATAAGTGGAAGGATTCACCAAATGGATGTAAATTCTGTCTTTCTAAATGGAGTTCTTGAAGAAGAAGTCTACATTCAGCAACCCCTAGGCTATGAAGTCAAAGGACAAGAATGCAAAGTCCTAAAATTGAAGAAGGCCCTTTATGGATTGATGCAAGCTCCTAGAGTATGGAATAGCAGGATTGACAACTATCTTTAATATAATAGTCAACATGAACATGCCCTTTATTTCAAATTCAAAGAATGAGATGTCTTGATCGTGTGCTTGTATGTGGATGATTTGATTTTCACCGGAAACAACCCCAACATGTTTAAAGAATTCAAAGAGGAAATGACAGTGGAGTTTGAGATGATAGACATTGGGCTTATGGCATATTATCTTGGCATTGAAGTTAAACAACAAAAGGATGAAATTTCATCTCACAAGAAGGCTACACAAATGAAGTTCTCAAAAAGTTCAAGATGGAGAATTGCAAACCAATAAGTACGCCAGTGGAATGTGGAGCTAAATTATCCAAGCATGAAGATGGAGAAAGCATGGATCCAACATACTTTAAAAGTTTAGTTCGAAGTTTATGCTATTTAACTTGCACGAGGCCTGATATTCTTTATGCAGTTGGATTAGTGAGCCGCTATATGGAATTTCCAACAACCACTCATCTCAAAGTTGCAAAGAGAATTTTTCAATACCTTAAAAGTACAATCAACTTTAGGTTGTTCTATTCCTTTTATAATGATTATAAGCTTGTTGGATACAATAAGAGTGATTGGAGTGGAGATTTAGATAATAGAAAAAGCACTACAGGATTTGTATTCTTCATGGGAAATATTGCTTTCACTTAGATGTCAAAGAAGCAACCAATTGTCACTCTGTCAACATGTGAAGCTGAATATGTTGCTGCTCCAACATGCGTTAGTCATGCAATTTGGCTTTGAAATTTGTTGAAGGAATTGAACATGTCATAAGTGGAACCAACAGAGATTCGAGTCGATAATAAATATGCAATAGCTTTAACCAAGAATCTAGTGTATCATAATTGGAGCAAACACATTGATACTCGATATCATTATATAAGAGAATGCATTACGAAGCAAGATGTGAAACTGGAATATGTGAAGTCTTAAGATCAAATTGTAGATATCTTCACCAAGCCATTGAAGAAAGAAGATTTTGTCAGATTGAGAAATGCATTTGGCATAATAAAACAAGTTTAAGGGGGAGTGTTGAATAATTAAACTTGTTTTAATATATGTGGTCTTAATCAAAAGAAGAAAAGTTATGGGTAAGATTAAAAGAAATAAATGATGATTAGTTGGTGTGCCACTTGTATATTTTTATGTGGTATTAGGTGTTAGAAATAATATGTGTGGTTTTAAATATTTTATATTAATTTATATTAAGTAGTTTGTTTTAGTTTGGGGTTAGTATAAATACTCATCTTCTCTTGTATTGTAATAATCAAGCAAGTAATTCAAAAGAAAAAAAAAATTGAGTTATAAGAGTTGTAGAAATATTTTGTATATTCATGAGTTTTTGTGAGATTTTAATTAATAATTGTATGAGTGTTTGGTGTTTAATAGGATATATACTCTATACATTTACTTATTTACTATTAAAAAAATTATGTTTAAATATATTCTTAAATTATATAATTTTCATTAAATATATTATAATATTATAGTAAATAATTCAATTTTAATTTATTAATAAATATTTTAATTCATAATTTACATCAGTTTAAATTTAAACAATGATACAATAAATTTAATCTATATGTGAGAACTTAGTTAAATGGTTAAGTTTCTTAAAAATTTTGTGAGTCATCAGAGTTGAATTTTTTTTTTCTTTCGGCCTGATTCATTTATCTCATGAGACAAAATTTAAATTGGGTGCTATCCTAGCATTGTTATTATTATTATTGATTTTTAGGATTGTAATTCAACATAATTCATTAATTTTCCGGACATCTCATGAACTAATTTACTGATAATTAAAAAAAAAAAATCACTTCTGGGTTCCAACTGCTCGAACCGAGAACTTCAAGAATTCTAGATAATCTAACGTTGCTACGCATGCCCATCTTTTTTTTTTTTATTTATAGTTTATTTATGAAAAAATCTAATTATATTAATACTTTCTCTATAAATGTTAATTTAGGGAATTATTTGAAAAACGTATCCAACTTACCTTTGACCTTGTAGATCTTGAAAAATCCAGTTGCAATTCTTTTTATCCATTTCTAGAAAGTCAAATTTTTAGGGCATTTCTAGCGAAACAAAATGGAACGCTAATTTAATAATGTTTTGCTTCCTTCAAAAACATTCAAGAAAAACGTAAGACAAGCATACAACACTCAGAAGAACTAGGGGTGGCTCAATATTTATGGAACCATTAGGCAAGTCACAAAAATGAGTCCTTTTAATTTTAAAAAATAATAATAAATTAAAAATTAAACGACAAATTTATTTCTAACCTTTCATATGAAATTTTTTTAATTAAATTCTTGTAATCAAGTTTAGCTAACAAATCATTTTCGATAGATAAAATTGTTAAATCATTTAATCTATCTTAAAATATAGTTGCTCGCAATAATTTTTTATGATATTTAATTTTGAAATACTTCTTTATGCATGTAACAAGTATTGTAAGTAGCATCCTATACAGAATAAAACAAGTTGGAAAACAATTTAATTCTTAGACTAAGTATTTTGATGGGATTCTTTTTTCGCAACTTCTTTTAAACTTTTAAATTTCAAAAAAAAAATCAAAACCATCAATGTCAAAATGCATAACATGTTTAAGAAAATTTTCAAGATCAAAACATTTTTTTTTCTAAACTACAATCGTCAAAAGATCTTAATTTTTCAAAACCAAATAAAAAACCAAATAAATCATCATATTTTGAAATAGTTTAAATCTATCATGCGATCAATGAAGATATTGTTTTATCTATAGTATAATAGAAATAATCAATCTTGAAAGATTCCTATGCTGATTTTATTATCTTATGATCCTTCTGATCATTCTCATCAAATTGCTTTTTTTTATGAATGACTTCTTTTTTTTTTTTTTTTTTAAGAAATACAAGTTCCATTTCCATCTCAATTGCAACTCGTTTACAAAAATCTAAAGCACAATTAAAACCATGTTCTTTATAATTTTTGAAATAAGAAATAAGTCCTTTTAATTATTCCATGGCAAGATCTATAAGCATATCTTCAAGTTATAAGCTCTTACTAACTGACTTTATAGCAAACAATATATCATACCAGATATTCATTCCCAATAGAAATTTAAAGCTTTCAATCTCATAGGTTGCTAAGCATTGAGCTTCACTCCTTGTCTTATGATCTTCACTAACTTTCTCTAATTTTAATAAAGCATCCCTAATTTTTGGAGTGTGAAATTTTAAAGCTTTGACACTTTCAATGTGACTTTCCCAACGTGTTTGGAATAAAGGTTTAATAGTCAAAGTAGTATACTCTAATAAAATTTATTATCCTTTTGTAGAAAAAGCATATATATATATATGTATGTTGTACTATAAAAAATGATATCGCTTTAGAACATGAATTTGTCATATCATAAAGAACTAAATTCAAACTATGGTGGCCACAAGGAGCATAAAAAGCTCTAGGATTTATACCTAAAAGTCTTTTGTGCACACCTTATTTGTCACCTTTCATGTTAGACTCATCATCATAGTCATGTCCTTTAATATCATCCACATAAAGATTGTATATTTTTTTTAATGCACTTTTAAACTCATTAAAAATTCTGTCTTTAGATGTGTTATCTGCCACCCAAGACTCTAAAAAGTGCTCATCAATATTTATTGGATTTGTGGAAGTATCAACACATCATAATATAACAATCATTTATTCTTGATGGCTTTCATGAGGAGTATAATTAAGAATAATTTAGTAATACTTTGCTTTTTTTTTTTTTTTTAATTTTCTTTATGATCATACTTTTAACCTTATTGGCTAACATCAAAATCAACTCATTTTGTTTATTATGTCCCAAGTAACGATTATGAATCTCATGCACTTGAACACGTCTAATATGTTCTTTCATAATAGGGTCAAACTTTGCTATCATCTCTATCAAATTTAAAAAGTTTCCATTATTTTTTTCATACAATTTTTAATTCTTTCCTCAAAATGCAAGATTTTTTCTAACTAATGTCTTGACCACAACAATAATTCTAACAAGAACTTTTTTCCAATGTTCTTTCTCCTTAATAATTTGATCTTGGACATTCTTATCAATTGTCTCATTTTTTGATAGTCCCTTTTCAATTTAGTCCACCTAGTCATACTGATAATATGCTCAATAGATATTTTAGGAGAATTAAGCCTTTTACCAAGATTTTTCCAATCTCTATATCCTTCAATTTCGAGCCAAACAACTTATAACAAAAACGAAATACTCTATCTATAACTATTGAATATACTAATTATCTCCTATTTTGTTTTTCGTCATTTGGTAGTTTACAAATATAATATTTTTTAGAGAAATGTCTATTATTTTCATCCTTTGGAAACTTAATATAATCTATTTTAATTGGACCTTTATCTGCTTAGAGATCTTATAACTTTGTATCAACATAACACTTGATTAAGATAGATTGTTAACCGCTTGAACTATTTATAAGAGTCTCATTATGGATTTGATCCACAATTTTATTTTGTTGTGTTGCATCAATATCATTTTTAAATTCTCTCCTTGAGTCACATCAACATTATTAGTTTCCAAATCCCCTTTAATACTTGGTTCTTCACCTGTTACCTCTTGATTCAAATTTGATTCCCTTTTGTTAATAAAATATATATTTGTTAAGAGCCCCTCTTTGAGATTGTACAAAACTTTCTATTCTCCTTTTTTTTTTCTTAAGATTTTCATATCTAGATGGATATTTTCTACGACTCATTTTAGAAATTAACAAGTTGATACAAATAAAGAATAATAGAAAAAAAAAAACAAAAAGAGGTGATAAATAAACAAAATCCATTTGATACAAATAACTAAATTGAAATATAAATTCTAGAATAATGGAACCTGACAAATCCAAGATTTATTGAAGCAGCAATGACTAAATCAAGACTTTGAGAAGCTCTTTTACCAATTGTTTAATTATAAAAGAAAATTAAATTTGGAAGTAGAGAGATAGAGTTGTGACTTGTGAGAATGATTGAGAACTAAAAAGTCTCACTCCACTATATATTCTTAAAAAAAAAAATTGACATTGGGAGACTTTTGTTTTGGAATTTACGTTAATTGCAATAGATTAGGAAGTTTGAGAATTAAGTTTCAATGGAATAAAATTGTGAATAGTGCTATTTTTTTTTTTTAGAAAAGGTCATTATAACATCCAATACAGTTAATTAGTATATGATCATTATTTTTTGTGTAGTTTTTAGGATATTATTGCTTTTTTATTTAAAAGGGTAAACTAATTTTTAGGATATTTTTATTTTTGAAAACTTTTCCTCCAATTGTAGTTTTAAAATTTTAGGCATTTTTTTCTTCTCAATATATATATATATATATATATATTAGAAGAAAAAAGATATATTTTAGGAGCTTTAGGCAATCATCTTAGTCACCTACCCCATTGAGCCACCCCTCAGAAGAACCACTCTCAAAAAAGATAGCAACCGATTAGAGGGCCTTAGGTGATCGCCTTAATCGTCTACTCCATTGAGCCAACCCTAAGAAGAACCACTCTTAAAATAGAGAGCAACCGATGGTCAAGTCAATGTAATGTCAATTGACTCATCACCATCTCGCATGCAATAGGAAGCACCCACTCCAGGTCCTTCAAGTGATTCTAATGTTGGCCTTTCCACATCTTTTAAACAAAAGCCAACAAATCATGAATCAGACCACGAAATCGAAAGAGGCAAGGGAGATTGCAAAGCTGTAAAAATATCAGCTATTTTCAGTCAAGTGTGGAAGGATGACTTAAAATCTGGGCAACTAATGGCTACACTTTTTGAGCTATTTGGTGAAGGTATTCTATCTTTCTTTTCAGCTCCTGAGATGGCATTATTCTTGTAACCAATTGTAAAAGCTTGAAAGAGATTAGATATAGATCCTAAATGTAGGCCATGTTTGGTTCACAAAATAGATCAAGAATAGAATATCTATTCCATAAGAATTAGTTATTCCTTGTTTTGATTAACATTTTATTATGAAATGCCAATTCTATAAAATTGCAATTCTGTAATTTTTGAAAAATAGTCATTCTTCCCAGAACTAAAGAGTAGGTATTTTTTATCGCTTGAAATAGACCATGTCCACTTTTTAAGTAGACCATTTTTGCTTTTACCCCTCTCTTTATGTTTAATCTCTTTTTATGTTTATATTTAAGCTTTCTTTATGTTTATGTTGTTACTTTCTCTTTTTTTTTTTTAAGAATAATTTAATTCAACTTTCTGAATATTTTTTTTAATATAATTTAAATCAGGTTTGATAATCATAAATTATATGAAATTTATTTATTTCATATCTTTGTATTTTTATGATTAAAAAATTTTAAACTATTAATTATTTATTATGCATTTATATTATTTTAGAGAAATAAAATGTACATGCTAATTTTTTATATATTTTATGTTTAATTTTTTTTTTTAATGTAAATCATGCTAAAATTGTATGACTATTTAATTTTGATACTAATAATAATATTCATTAATAAATGTATAAATGTCATTTATTCTTAAATCTACTAATCCCTTGTAGCAATGCTTATGAACCACAACATGGAATAGAATTGTAATTTTAGATCATGAACCAAAGCATAAAATAACAATTATTTAGGAATAATTATTTTAGGATTACCTATCATATTTCTTAAGAATTATAATTTTATTCCACAGTTATTTCATTTCATGAACCAAACATGACCGTAATGGTGTATATTCAAAGGAGAAAGCTAAGTTAATTTTTTATGGCCGATTTACGTAGAGTTTCTCTAGCTTGCTGTAATTCTCATCTCCTTCCCTTTCATTTGAAATTCACGAGCTGTTTCATCTCTTTGATGAGCGACATTATATAGTAGTTCTGACTTTTAATCAGTTGAAACGCGGAATCAATAGATATTGAATATTTAATTGAAGTGAGTAAAACTAAAACCTAAGAGCACATGGATGATTCATAAATAACTTGATATTATTGCTTTGATCTTTCAAGTCATCAAAAGCTAGGATGATTATAAAATTTCTCCTTTGATGATCCCGTCTTGCTCATGCCAAACTTGCAGAAGGAACTTTCAGGTAGGACAGGATGATTTCAGGTCGTGAAAAGAGTTTATCCCATCATGATCATTTTTCTGTTTTAATCAAATCCCAACTGGAACAGTGGCCAGTTTTACTTTGCACCCAAATACTTTTTTTTTTTTTGCAGCTGATTAATACGGCGAAGCAAGCCACGAGATCGGCTTCTGTATTGTAATTAACATTAGGGTGCTCTGAGCAAGAACTAAATTTGGCCATTTTCAACATTCAATTTGTGACAACGGAAGTAAAATTCATATATCGCCATTGGAAATGATCTCAGCTTAACATACAATAGGAAAACGAAGAAAACAAGAAAGATCAAGAAAACACTGAAAAACGAAAAGTAGAATAAAGGTCTGTTGCAATGAATGCGGAGCAAAAAAAATCCGAAACTCGCCAGCAATTTATGCAGCTGCAAATGTAGCAGACTCCTTCTCCACAGCATTCTTCAAGAGACTATCTTCTTCAAGGACCATTTGAATAGGCAAGAGACCTATCCCATTAGCCATAGCAAGCATCATCCTCTTGGTCTCTGTCATAAACTCCTCCAACTCTACTGTTCCATTCAGGTCATGATCGAACTGCAGGAACAGCGAATCATAAACTCGAGCTAGCTCTTCCGGGTCAGTCTTCACATCTATACCAAAGTGAGTTTCGAAAACCCTCAAACTCTGCAGCTCCTTCAACATCTCCACATACGAAAGACGACCATCTTTGTCTGTATCAAGGTGGGAAAAATGATCCTGCACGGAGGCAGCGAATGCTTGTTCATCTTCGACGAAGTTAACAATGGTGGCACTGTCCAAAACTTCAACACTCATTTTGGTCTTAAGGCTTGCTTCCAACTGTGACTGGCTAGGAATGTTTTGGGATGTTAAATAAGAAGTTGAAGATTAATGTTTTGATGAATAAAAGTTGGTTTCCTGTCATGTATATATACCGGCAGAAGCTGCCCACTATAGGCATGAACGTGTTGAATCACTCGGCATTTGCAGGACAAGTTCTTGCGTAGTTGCTACTTGGTCAATTTCCAAAACAAACACTTTTACTTTTGAGCATGCTGTTTCTACAACCTGTGGACCGACCGACCAAATAATGGATGCTTCCAAGATCCATCACATGCTACAGTAGTGAACTTTTTTTTTTTACCCATTGTTTATTTCAATAGAATGCAGTCAGGATTTGAATCTACGCATTAATTTATATATGTCACATGCTTTGACCGTTACACTATATAAAAGGATCCATCATAATAAACTATAGCATAGACTTTGTTGAAAACATTAAATATTTCTACCATTAACGTAACTAATTTTCTATAAATATTGATAGATATAAAGACATTGAATATAAAACAATGTTTTTGTTACAGTATCATTTGTAGTGTTTCATTTTAATAATATTTTGAAAGATTTTTTTTTTTAATCTATAATTCAAATTATTACACTATATTTATTAAATTTATGGACATTTTACATTTAACCAATGAAATTTTAACACATATGTATTACAAGTATAATTGTTTGGATCTGTATATGTTTGCATTTAATACTCCCCAATAATGTTATTTATAAAGCATTTCAAAAATGAGAAAAATTTGAAATGGATTCTATTTGATTCATATCCTAGGATTTTGCAAACTAATTTTTATTGGAAAAATATCCAAATTAACTAAATTGAACATGGAATTAAAAGCTCGGTCCTAATCTAACGGCGGAGTTTACTTCTAAATCCCTTGAATGGACTTTTAGAGTCGGTCTAAAAGTTGCATAAAATTTCAATGGGCTATGACTGTCTTAGAAGTTGGTAAAGAAAAATTATATTAGAATAAAAAAAACAACGACAGCAGATGAATTCTTCTTTAGAAAATCATTTCTTTTCACACCAGCCAGAATTTTTTTTTTTTTCACTTTCTGTGAAAATATTTTCTCGTCTTAGACATTCGTTTAACACTTCACTGTTAAGGTTCAACTCAATATGCGTTAATGGATAACTTTAGATGGACCAACTCTATATTGTAAACTTTAATATAGCAACAAATTTAATTTTAAAATTTAATTGGACGAGGGATATGTTGAGTAATTAAACTTGTTTTAATATATGTAGTCTTAATCAAAAGAAGAAAAGTTGTGGGTAACATTAAAAGAATTAAATGATGATTAGTTGGTACACCACTTGTATATTTTTGTATGGTATTAGGAGTTAGAAATAATGTGTGTAGTTTTAAATATTTTGTATTAATTTATATTAAGTGGTTTGTATTAGTTTGGGATTAGTATAAATACTCCTTTTGTCTTGTATTGTAATCATCAAGCAAGCAATTAAAAAGAAAAAAAAACCTTGAGTTATAAGAGTTGTAGAAATATTTTGTATATTCTTGAGTTTTTGTGAGAGTTTAATTAAAGATTGTTTGAGTGTTTGGTGTTTAACAAAGTGGAATCAGAGCTAAATATAAGCATATAGTATACCAAATTAAAGCTCTTCGAAAGGGGAATCCAACTCCGCCGGAATCACCCTGATTAGAGGTCGGAAACACTGCCAATCGCCGCCGGAAGCTTATTGCTAGAAACCCAGTCAACTCACTGAGTTGAAGCCGAGTCTGAAGCTGAGTCGAACCGAGTCTATAGCCAAGTTTGAAGCCGTTTGACCAAGTCGTTGACTGAGCCGTCAAGCTATTTTCAAGCGTTGACCAAACTGTTGATCGTTGACTTTCAACAAATTGACTTTGACCGTTGACTAAGTTGCTTTTTGACTGAAGTCCATCTTAAGATTTTTCGGGGTTTCAGATCCATTTGTGAAGTAAGATTTGCAAATTCTTATCATATTAAGTAATATGGCAAATAGTGTGGCATCCTTTCAAGTTCCAACACTCAACAACAATAATTACGACAATTGGAGTATCAAAATGAAGGCTCTCCTTGGTGCACATGATGTTTAGGATATCATAGAAAAAGGCTACAATGAACCATAATATGAAACATCACTATCCTAGTCTGAGAATGATAGTTTAAAAGATTCAATAAAGAGGGACAAGAAGACTCTCTTTCTTATCTATCAAGCCCTTAATGATGATAATTTTGAGAAAATTTCAGACATAACCTTTGCTAAACAAGCATGGGAGAAGTTGCAAACATCATATAAAGGTGAAGAAAAAGCGAACAAGGTGCATCTTTAAACCTTAAGAGGGGAGTTTGAATCTTTGCACATGAAAGGAGGTGAAACCATTTTTGATTATTTTTCTAGAGTTTTGGCTGTTTCTAATCAACTGAAAAGAAATGGTGAAAAGTTAAAAGATGTGAGAATAATGGAGAAGATACTTCACTTATTAAATTCAAAATTTAAGCATATTGTTGTAACTATAGAAGAGACAAAAGACTTAGAAGAAATGAAGATTGAGCAGCTTCTAGGCTCATTACAAGCTTATGAAGAGAAGCACAAAAAGCAGTAAGGAATCACTGAATAACTCCTCAAACTAAAGCTCAAGGATGTGCATGAAAGCTAAGGCAATGAAAGAAATCAACATGGCCGAGGCAAAGGTAGAAGTTGCAGACGAAGTGAAAGCTATGGTCGTGGACGAGGTTGGAGTTCTTACAATAGCAACTTCAACAACAACTATGAGAAAGGTGAAAGTTATACAAGAAGTCATGGGAGAGGTAATCCAAACTCAAGGTATAATAAATCTCAAGTTCAATGCTATAATTATCAAAATTATGGGCATTATGCATCAGAATGTAGAGCTCCCAATAGTAAAGTTGAAGAAAAGACTAATTATGTAAGCAAAGATCGAAGAGAAGACATTGCTGTTATCCTATAGAACTAATGTTGAAGATCAAAGAAGTAATTGGTACCTTGATACTAGTATAAGTAACCATATGGGTAGAAAAAAAAGAATGTTCATGGAACTTGATGAATCAGTGGCTAGCAATGTTTCCTTTGGTGATGATTCAGAAGTATCAGTAACAGGAAAAGGTAACATCCTTATTAGTGCTAAAGATGGTAGTCATCAATCAATTTCTGATGTTTATCATATGCCAAATATGACATGCAATATTTTGAGTATGGATCAACTCTTAGAAAAAGGCTATGATTTTTAGTTAAAAGATTATTGTCTTTTTAAAACAAATGGCAATGGAGATTTGAGAGCCAAATAAAAAATGTCCAAAAATAGACTATTTCCTTTGAATATTCAAAATGATATTGCAAAGTTTTTGAAAGCTTATTACAAAGATGCATCTTGGTTATGACATCTTTGATTCGGGCACCTCAACTTTGGAAGCTTGGAACTGTTATCGAAGAAGAGAATGGTGAGAGGACTACCTTGCATCAATTATTCAGATTAATTTTGTGAAGGGTGTTTGCTCGGAAAGCAATTCAGAAATAGTTTTTCTAAGGAATCATACTCAAGAGCCAAGAAGCCATTAGATCTCATTCATACTGATGTGTGTGGGCCAATTACTCCAAGCACTCTTAGTAAAAATTACTATTTTCTTCTTTTTATTGATGACTTTTCTAGAAAAACTTGGATATATTTCTTAAAGCAGAAATTAGAGGTCTTTGAAGCATTCAAGACATTTAAAGTTGTTGTGGAGAATGAGAGTGGTCAGAATATTAAAGCATTGAGATCAGATCAAGGAGGAGAATTCACTTCAAAGGAATTCCAAAAGTTTTGTGCAACAAATGGAATTAGCATTTTCTTATCATTCTAATATCTCCATAAAAAATTGGCATTGCAGAAAGAAAAAATAGAACTATCCTTGATATGGCACAGAGCATACTCAAAAGCAAACATTTACCGAAAGAATTTAGGCTGAAGTTATGGCTATAACAGTCTACCTATCCAACCAATCTCCAATAAGAAGTGTTTAGGGAAAGACACCGTAAGAAGCTTGGAGTGGAAGAAAGCCTGCAATTTCTCATCTTAGAGTATTTGGAAGTGTAGCCCATGTTCATGTACCAGATGAAAGAAGAACCAAGCTTAATGATAAAAGTGAAAGATACATCTTCATTGGATATTCCACTCATTCAAAAGGGTACAAGCTATACAATCTGAATAGTAAGAAATTTGTGATAAGTTGAGATGTGATGTTTGACGAAGAAAATGAATGGGAGTTCAATTCTTCAATAGATGAATTCAATTTCTTTCCTCAATTTAATGAAGCAGACTAAAAGCCAGTAGAGCAACCAAGTGAGCTTTAGTAAGAGCCTACTACACCACCTACTTCACCAATATGAAGTGATGAAGATAATTCACCACCATCTTTCCTAGCTGAAAGAAATGAAAAACGAATAAGAAGTCTTGAAGATATCTGTGAGGTGACTGATAGACTTGAAAATCTTACTCTTTTTTATTTTTTTATTGATTATGAACCAGTAAAATTCAAAGAAGCTACGCAAGATGAAAAATAGAGAAATGCAATGGATGATGAAATCAAAGCCATTCAAAAGAATGACATATGAGAACTCACTACTCTTCCAAAAGGACACAAGCTAGTTAGTGTCAAATGGGTCTATAAAACAAAGAAGAATGCCAAAGGAGAGGTCGAAAAGCACAAAGCAAAGGTAGTTACAAAAGGCTATAGTCAAAAAGCTGAAATTTACTATGACGAGGTATTTGCTCCTGTTGCACGCTTAGAGACTGTGAGACTGATTATTTCTTTAGCAGCTTAAAATAAGTGGAAGGATTCACCAAATGGATGTAAATTCTGTCTTTCTAAATGGAGTTCTTGAAGAAGAAGTCTACATTCAGCAACCCCTAGGCTATGAAGTCAAAGGACAAGAATGCAAAGTCCTAAAATTGAAGAAGGCCCTTTATGGATTGATGCAAGCTCCTAGAGTATGGAATAGCAGGATTGACAACTATCTTTAATATAATAGTCAACATGAACATGCCCTTTATTTCAAATTCAAAGAATGAGATGTCTTGATCGTGTGCTTGTATGTGGATGATTTGATTTTCACCGGAAACAACCCCAACATGTTTAAAGAATTCAAAGAGGAAATGACAGTGGAGTTTGAGATGATAGACATTGGGCTTATGGCATATTATCTTGGCATTGAAGTTAAACAACAAAAGGATGAAATTTCATCTCACAAGAAGGCTACACAAATGAAGTTCTCAAAAAGTTCAAGATGGAGAATTGCAAACCAATAAGTACGCCAGTGGAATGTGGAGCTAAATTATCCAAGCATGAAGATGGAGAAAGCATGGATCCAACATACTTTAAAAGTTTAGTTCGAAGTTTATGCTATTTAACTTGCACGAGGCCTGATATTCTTTATGCAGTTGGATTAGTGAGCCGCTATATGGAATTTCCAACAACCACTCATCTCAAAGTTGCAAAGAGAATTTTTCAATACCTTAAAAGTACAATCAACTTTAGGTTGTTCTATTCCTTTTATAATGATTATAAGCTTGTTAGATACAATAAGAGTGATTGGAGTGGAGATTTAGATAATAGAAAAAGCACTACAGGATTTGTATTCTTCATGGGAAATATTGCTTTCACTTAGATGTCAAAGAAGCAACCAATTGTCACTCTGTCAACATGTGAAGCTGAATATGTTGCTGCTCCAACATGCGTTAGTCATGCAATTTGGCTTTGAAATTTGTTGAAGGAATTGAACATGTCATAAGTGGAACCAACAGAGATTCGAGTCGATAATAAATATGCAATAGCTTTAACCAAGAATCTAGTGTATCATAATTGGAGCAAACACATTGATACTCGATATCATTATATAAGAGAATGCATTACGAAGCAAGATGTGAAACTGGAATATGTGAAGTCTTAAGATCAAATTGTAGATATCTTCACCAAGCCATTGAAGAAAGAAGATTTTGTCAGATTGAGAAATGCATTTGGCATAATAAAACAAGTTTAAGGGGGAGTGTTGAATAATTAAACTTGTTTTAATATATGTGGTCTTAATCAAAAGAAGAAAAGTTATGGGTAAGATTAAAAGAAATAAATGATGATTAGTTGGTGTGCCACTTGTATATTTTTATGTGGTATTAGGTGTTAGAAATAATATGTGTGGTTTTAAATATTTTATATTAATTTATATTAAGTAGTTTGTTTTAGTTTGGGGTTAGTATAAATACTCATCTTCTCTTGTATTGTAATAATCAAGCAAGTAATTCAAAAGAAAAAAAAAATTGAGTTATAAGAGTTGTAGAAATATTTTGTATATTCATGAGTTTTTGTGAGATTTTAATTAATAATTGTATGAGTGTTTGGTGTTTAATAGGATATATACTCTATACATTTACTTATTTACTATTAAAAAAATTATGTTTAAATATATTCTTAAATTATATAATTTTCATTAAATATATTATAATATTATAGTAAATAATTCAATTTTAATTTATTAATAAATATTTTAATTCATAATTTACATCAGTTTAAATTTAAACAATGATACAATAAATTTAATCTATATGTGAGAACTTAGTTAAATGGTTAAGTTTCTTAAAAATTTTGTGAGTCATCAGAGTTGAATTTTTTTTTTCTTTCGGCCTGATTCATTTATCTCATGAGACAAAATTTAAATTGGGTGCTATCCTAGCATTGTTATTATTATTATTGATTTTTAGGATTGTAATTCAACATAATTCATTAATTTTCCGGACATCTCATGAACTAATTTACTGATAATTAAAAAAAAAAAATCACTTCTGGGTTCCAACTGCTCGAACCGAGAACTTCAAGAATTCTAGATAATCTAACGTTGCTACGCATGCCCATCTTTTTTTTTTTTATTTATAGTTTATTTATGAAAAAATCTAATTATATTAATACTTTCTCTATAAATGTTAATTTAGGGAATTATTTGAAAAACGTATCCAACTTACCTTTGACCTTGTAGATCTTGAAAAATCCAGTTGCAATTCTTTTTATCCATTTCTAGAAAGTCAAATTTTTAGGGCATTTCTAGCGAAACAAAATGGAACGCTAATTTAATAATGTTTTGCTTCCTTCAAAAACATTCAAGAAAAACGTAAGACAAGCATACAACACTCAGAAGAACTAGGGGTGGCTCAATATTTATGGAACCATTAGGCAAGTCACAAAAATGAGTCCTTTTAATTTTAAAAAATAATAATAAATTAAAAATTAAACGACAAATTTATTTCTAACCTTTCATATGAAATTTTTTTAATTAAATTCTTGTAATCAAGTTTAGCTAACAAATCATTTTCGATAGATAAAATTGTTAAATCATTTAATCTATCTTAAAATATAGTTGCTCGCAATAATTTTTTATGATATTTAATTTTGAAATACTTCTTTATGCATGTAACAAGTATTGTAAGTAGCATCCTATACAGAATAAAACAAGTTGGAAAACAATTTAATTCTTAGACTAAGTATTTTGATGGGATTCTTTTTTCGCAACTTCTTTTAAACTTTTAAATTTCAAAAAAAAAATCAAAACCATCAATGTCAAAATGCATAACATGTTTAAGAAAATTTTCAAGATCAAAACATTTTTTTTTCTAAACTACAATCGTCAAAAGATCTTAATTTTTCAAAACCAAATAAAAAACCAAATAAATCATCATATTTTGAAATAGTTTAAATCTATCATGCGATCAATGAAGATATTGTTTTATCTATAGTATAATAGAAATAATCAATCTTGAAAGATTCCTATGCTGATTTTATTATCTTATGATCCTTCTGATCATTCTCATCAAATTGCTTTTTTTTATGAATGACTTCTTTTTTTTTTTTTTTTTTAAGAAATACAAGTTCCATTTCCATCTCAATTGCAACTCGTTTACAAAAATCTAAAGCACAATTAAAACCATGTTCTTTATAATTTTTGAAATAAGAAATAAGTCCTTTTAATTATTCCATGGCAAGATCTATAAGCATATCTTCAAGTTATAAGCTCTTACTAACTGACTTTATAGCAAACAATATATCATACCAGATATTCATTCCCAATAGAAATTTAAAGCTTTCAATCTCATAGGTTGCTAAGCATTGAGCTTCACTCCTTGTCTTATGATCTTCACTAACTTTCTCTAATTTTAATAAAGCATCCCTAATTTTTGGAGTGTGAAATTTTAAAGCTTTGACACTTTCAATGTGACTTTCCCAACGTGTTTGGAATAAAGGTTTAATAGTCAAAGTAGTATACTCTAATAAAATTTATTATCCTTTTGTAGAAAAAGCATATATATATATATGTATGTTGTACTATAAAAAATGATATCGCTTTAGAACATGAATTTGTCATATCATAAAGAACTAAATTCAAACTATGGTGGCCACAAGGAGCATAAAAAGCTCTAGGATTTATACCTAAAAGTCTTTTGTGCACACCTTATTTGTCACCTTTCATGTTAGACTCATCATCATAGTCATGTCCTTTAATATCATCCACATAAAGATTGTATATTTTTTTTAATGCACTTTTAAACTCATTAAAAATTCTGTCTTTAGATGTGTTATCTGCCACCCAAGACTCTAAAAAGTGCTCATCAATATTTATTGGATTTGTGGAAGTATCAACACATCATAATATAACAATCATTTATTCTTGATGGCTTTCATGAGGAGTATAATTAAGAATAATTTAGTAATACTTTGCTTTTTTTTTTTTTTTTAATTTTCTTTATGATCATACTTTTAACCTTATTGGCTAACATCAAAATCAACTCATTTTGTTTATTATGTCCCAAGTAACGATTATGAATCTCATGCACTTGAACACGTCTAATATGTTCTTTCATAATAGGGTCAAACTTTGCTATCATCTCTATCAAATTTAAAAAGTTTCCATTATTTTTTTCATACAATTTTTAATTCTTTCCTCAAAATGCAAGATTTTTTCTAACTAATGTCTTGACCACAACAATAATTCTAACAAGAACTTTTTTCCAATGTTCTTTCTCCTTAATAATTTGATCTTGGACATTCTTATCAATTGTCTCATTTTTTGATAGTCCCTTTTCAATTTAGTCCACCTAGTCATACTGATAATATGCTCAATAGATATTTTAGGAGAATTAAGCCTTTTACCAAGATTTTTCCAATCTCTATATCCTTCAATTTCGAGCCAAACAACTTATAACAAAAACGAAATACTCTATCTATAACTATTGAATATACTAATTATCTCCTATTTTGTTTTTCGTCATTTGGTAGTTTACAAATATAATATTTTTTAGAGAAATGTCTATTATTTTCATCCTTTGGAAACTTAATATAATCTATTTTAATTGGACCTTTATCTGCTTAGAGATCTTATAACTTTGTATCAACATAACACTTGATTAAGATAGATTGTTAACCGCTTGAACTATTTATAAGAGTCTCATTATGGATTTGATCCACAATTTTATTTTGTTGTGTTGCATCAATATCATTTTTAAATTCTCTCCTTGAGTCACATCAACATTATTAGTTTCCAAATCCCCTTTAATACTTGGTTCTTCACCTGTTACCTCTTGATTCAAATTTGATTCCCTTTTGTTAATAAAATATATATTTGTTAAGAGCCCCTCTTTGAGATTGTACAAAACTTTCTATTCTCCTTTTTTTTTTCTTAAGATTTTCATATCTAGATGGATATTTTCTACGACTCATTTTAGAAATTAACAAGTTGATACAAATAAAGAATAATAGAAAAAAAAAAACAAAAAGAGGTGATAAATAAACAAAATCCATTTGATACAAATAACTAAATTGAAATATAAATTCTAGAATAATGGAACCTGACAAATCCAAGATTTATTGAAGCAGCAATGACTAAATCAAGACTTTGAGAAGCTCTTTTACCAATTGTTTAATTATAAAAGAAAATTAAATTTGGAAGTAGAGAGATAGAGTTGTGACTTGTGAGAATGATTGAGAACTAAAAAGTCTCACTCCACTATATATTCTTAAAAAAAAAAATTGACATTGGGAGACTTTTGTTTTGGAATTTACGTTAATTGCAATAGATTAGGAAGTTTGAGAATTAAGTTTCAATGGAATAAAATTGTGAATAGTGCTATTTTTTTTTTTTAGAAAAGGTCATTATAACATCCAATACAGTTAATTAGTATATGATCATTATTTTTTGTGTAGTTTTTAGGATATTATTGCTTTTTTATTTAAAAGGGTAAACTAATTTTTAGGATATTTTTATTTTTGAAAACTTTTCCTCCAATTGTAGTTTTAAAATTTTAGGCATTTTTTTCTTCTCAATATATATATATATATATATATTAGAAGAAAAAAGATATATTTTAGGAGCTTTAGGCAATCATCTTAGTCACCTACCCCATTGAGCCACCCCTCAGAAGAACCACTCTCAAAAAAGATAGCAACCGATTAGAGGGCCTTAGGTGATCGCCTTAATCGTCTACTCCATTGAGCCAACCCTAAGAAGAACCACTCTTAAAATAGAGAGCAACCGATGGTCAAGTCAATGTAATGTCAATTGACTCATCACCATCTCGCATGCAATAGGAAGCACCCACTCCAGGTCCTTCAAGTGATTCTAATGTTGGCCTTTCCACATCTTTTAAACAAAAGCCAACAAATCATGAATCAGACCACGAAATCGAAAGAGGCAAGGGAGATTGCAAAGCTGTAAAAATATCAGCTATTTTCAGTCAAGTGTGGAAGGATGACTTAAAATCTGGGCAACTAATGGCTACACTTTTTGAGCTATTTGGTGAAGGTATTCTATCTTTCTTTTCAGCTCCTGAGATGGCATTATTCTTGTAACCAATTGTAAAAGCTTGAAAGAGATTAGATATAGATCCTAAATGTAGGCCATGTTTGGTTCACAAAATAGATCAAGAATAGAATATCTATTCCATAAGAATTAGTTATTCCTTGTTTTGATTAACATTTTATTATGAAATGCCAATTCTATAAAATTGCAATTCTGTAATTTTTGAAAAATAGTCATTCTTCCCAGAACTAAAGAGTAGGTATTTTTTATCGCTTGAAATAGACCATGTCCACTTTTTAAGTAGACCATTTTTGCTTTTACCCCTCTCTTTATGTTTAATCTCTTTTTATGTTTATATTTAAGCTTTCTTTATGTTTATGTTGTTACTTTCTCTTTTTTTTTTTTAAGAATAATTTAATTCAACTTTCTGAATATTTTTTTTAATATAATTTAAATCAGGTTTGATAATCATAAATTATATGAAATTTATTTATTTCATATCTTTGTATTTTTATGATTAAAAAATTTTAAACTATTAATTATTTATTATGCATTTATATTATTTTAGAGAAATAAAATGTACATGCTAATTTTTTATATATTTTATGTTTAATTTTTTTTTTTAATGTAAATCATGCTAAAATTGTATGACTATTTAATTTTGATACTAATAATAATATTCATTAATAAATGTATAAATGTCATTTATTCTTAAATCTACTAATCCCTTGTAGCAATGCTTATGAACCACAACATGGAATAGAATTGTAATTTTAGATCATGAACCAAAGCATAAAATAACAATTATTTAGGAATAATTATTTTAGGATTACCTATCATATTTCTTAAGAATTATAATTTTATTCCACAGTTATTTCATTTCATGAACCAAACATGACCGTAATGGTGTATATTCAAAGGAGAAAGCTAAGTTAATTTTTTATGGCCGATTTACGTAGAGTTTCTCTAGCTTGCTGTAATTCTCATCTCCTTCCCTTTCATTTGAAATTCACGAGCTGTTTCATCTCTTTGATGAGCGACATTATATAGTAGTTCTGACTTTTAATCAGTTGAAACGCGGAATCAATAGATATTGAATATTTAATTGAAGTGAGTAAAACTAAAACCTAAGAGCACATGGATGATTCATAAATAACTTGATATTATTGCTTTGATCTTTCAAGTCATCAAAAGCTAGGATGATTATAAAATTTCTCCTTTGATGATCCCGTCTTGCTCATGCCAAACTTGCAGAAGGAACTTTCAGGTAGGACAGGATGATTTCAGGTCGTGAAAAGAGTTTATCCCATCATGATCATTTTTCTGTTTTAATCAAATCCCAACTGGAACAGTGGCCAGTTTTACTTTGCACCCAAATACTTTTTTTTTTTTTGCAGCTGATTAATACGGCGAAGCAAGCCACGAGATCGGCTTCTGTATTGTAATTAACATTAGGGTGCTCTGAGCAAGAACTAAATTTGGCCATTTTCAACATTCAATTTGTGACAACGGAAGTAAAATTCATATATCGCCATTGGAAATGATCTCAGCTTAACATACAATAGGAAAACGAAGAAAACAAGAAAGATCAAGAAAACACTGAAAAACGAAAAGTAGAATAAAGGTCTGTTGCAATGAATGCGGAGCAAAAAAAATCCGAAACTCGCCAGCAATTTATGCAGCTGCAAATGTAGCAGACTCCTTCTCCACAGCATTCTTCAAGAGACTATCTTCTTCAAGGACCATTTGAATAGGCAAGAGACCTATCCCATTAGCCATAGCAAGCATCATCCTCTTGGTCTCTGTCATAAACTCCTCCAACTCTACTGTTCCATTCAGGTCATGATCGAACTGCAGGAACAGCGAATCATAAACTCGAGCTAGCTCTTCCGGGTCAGTCTTCACATCTATACCAAAGTGAGTTTCGAAAACCCTCAAACTCTGCAGCTCCTTCAACATCTCCACATACGAAAGACGACCATCTTTGTCTGTATCAAGGTGGGAAAAATGATCCTGCACGGAGGCAGCGAATGCTTGTTCATCTTCGACGAAGTTAACAATGGTGGCACTGTCCAAAACTTCAACACTCATTTTGGTCTTAAGGCTTGCTTCCAACTGTGACTGGCTAGGAATGTTTTGGGATGTTAAATAAGAAGTTGAAGATTAATGTTTTGATGAATAAAAGTTGGTTTCCTGTCATGTATATATACCGGCAGAAGCTGCCCACTATAGGCATGAACGTGTTGAATCACTCGGCATTTGCAGGACAAGTTCTTGCGTAGTTGCTACTTGGTCAATTTCCAAAACAAACACTTTTACTTTTGAGCATGCTGTTTCTACAACCTGTGGACCGACCGACCAAATAATGGATGCTTCCAAGATCCATCACATGCTACAGTAGTGAACTTTTTTTTTTTACCCATTGTTTATTTCAATAGAATGCAGTCAGGATTTGAATCTACGCATTAATTTATATATGTCACATGCTTTGACCGTTACACTATATAAAAGGATCCATCATAATAAACTATAGCATAGACTTTGTTGAAAACATTAAATATTTCTACCATTAACGTAACTAATTTTCTATAAATATTGATAGATATAAAGACATTGAATATAAAACAATGTTTTTGTTACAGTATCATTTGTAGTGTTTCATTTTAATAATATTTTGAAAGATTTTTTTTTTTAATCTATAATTCAAATTATTACACTATATTTATTAAATTTATGGACATTTTACATTTAACCAATGAAATTTTAACACATATGTATTACAAGTATAATTGTTTGGATCTGTATATGTTTGCATTTAATACTCCCCAATAATGTTATTTATAAAGCATTTCAAAAATGAGAAAAATTTGAAATGGATTCTATTTGATTCATATCCTAGGATTTTGCAAACTAATTTTTATTGGAAAAATATCCAAATTAACTAAATTGAACATGGAATTAAAAGCTCGGTCCTAATCTAACGGCGGAGTTTACTTCTAAATCCCTTGAATGGACTTTTAGAGTCGGTCTAAAAGTTGCATAAAATTTCAATGGGCTATGACTGTCTTAGAAGTTGGTAAAGAAAAATTATATTAGAATAAAAAAAACAACGACAGCAGATGAATTCTTCTTTAGAAAATCATTTCTTTTCACACCAGCCAGAATTTTTTTTTTTTTCACTTTCTGTGAAAATATTTTCTCGTCTTAGACATTCGTTTAACACTTCACTGTTAAGGTTCAACTCAATATGCGTTAATGGATAACTTTAGATGGACCAACTCTATATTGTAAACTTTAATATAGCAACAAATTTAATTTTAAAATTTAATTGGACGAGGGATATGTTGAGTAATTAAACTTGTTTTAATATATGTAGTCTTAATCAAAAGAAGAAAAGTTGTGGGTAACATTAAAAGAATTAAATGATGATTAGTTGGTACACCACTTGTATATTTTTGTATGGTATTAGGAGTTAGAAATAATGTGTGTAGTTTTAAATATTTTGTATTAATTTATATTAAGTGGTTTGTATTAGTTTGGGATTAGTATAAATACTCCTTTTGTCTTGTATTGTAATCATCAAGCAAGCAATTAAAAAGAAAAAAAAACCTTGAGTTATAAGAGTTGTAGAAATATTTTGTATATTCTTGAGTTTTTGTGAGAGTTTAATTAAAGATTGTTTGAGTGTTTGGTGTTTAACAAAGTGGAATCAGAGCTAAATATAAGCATATAGTATACCAAATTAAAGCTCTTCGAAAGGGGAATCCAACTCCGCCGGAATCACCCTGATTAGAGGTCGGAAACACTGCCAATCGCCGCCGGAAGCTTATTGCTAGAAACCCAGTCAACTCACTGAGTTGAAGCCGAGTCTGAAGCTGAGTCGAACCGAGTCTATAGCCAAGTTTGAAGCCGTTTGACCAAGTCGTTGACTGAGCCGTCAAGCTATTTTCAAGCGTTGACCAAACTGTTGATCGTTGACTTTCAACAAATTGACTTTGACCGTTGACTAAGTTGCTTTTTGACTG
The DNA here is from genome assembly GCA_947683625.1 of Mallotus nudiflorus. Classification (NCBI taxonomy): domain Eukaryota; kingdom Viridiplantae; phylum Streptophyta; class Magnoliopsida; order Malpighiales; family Euphorbiaceae; genus Mallotus; species Mallotus nudiflorus. Next base: position 7,823,643 of record CANTUR010000157.1, on the reverse strand, counting down.
AAGTCCATCTTAAGATTTTTCGGGGTTTCAGATCCATTTGTGAAGTAAGATTTGCAAATTCTTATCATATTAAGTAATATGGCAAATAGTGTGGCATCCTTTCAAGTTCCAACACTCAACAACAATAATTACGACAATTGGAGTATCAAAATGAAGGCTCTCCTTGGTGCACATGATGTTTAGGATATCATAGAAAAAGGCTACAATGAACCATAATATGAAACATCACTATCCTAGTCTGAGAATGATAGTTTAAAAGATTCAATAAAGAGGGACAAGAAGACTCTCTTTCTTATCTATCAAGCCCTTAATGATGATAATTTTGAGAAAATTTCAGACATAACCTTTGCTAAACAAGCATGGGAGAAGTTGCAAACATCATATAAAGGTGAAGAAAAAGCGAACAAGGTGCATCTTTAAACCTTAAGAGGGGAGTTTGAATCTTTGCACATGAAAGGAGGTGAAACCATTTTTGATTATTTTTCTAGAGTTTTGGCTGTTTCTAATCAACTGAAAAGAAATGGTGAAAAGTTAAAAGATGTGAGAATAATGGAGAAGATACTTCACTTATTAAATTCAAAATTTAAGCATATTGTTGTAACTATAGAAGAGACAAAAGACTTAGAAGAAATGAAGATTGAGCAGCTTCTAGGCTCATTACAAGCTTATGAAGAGAAGCACAAAAAGCAGTAAGGAATCACTGAATAACTCCTCAAACTAAAGCTCAAGGATGTGCATGAAAGCTAAGGCAATGAAAGAAATCAACATGGCCGAGGCAAAGGTAGAAGTTGCAGACGAAGTGAAAGCTATGGTCGTGGACGAGGTTGGAGTTCTTACAATAGCAACTTCAACAACAACTATGAGAAAGGTGAAAGTTATACAAGAAGTCATGGGAGAGGTAATCCAAACTCAAGGTATAATAAATCTCAAGTTCAATGCTATAATTATCAAAATTATGGGCATTATGCATCAGAATGTAGAGCTCCCAATAGTAAAGTTGAAGAAAAGACTAATTATGTAAGCAAAGATCGAAGAGAAGACATTGCTGTTATCCTATAGAACTAATGTTGAAGATCAAAGAAGTAATTGGTACCTTGATACTAGTATAAGTAACCATATGGGTAGAAAAAAAAGAATGTTCATGGAACTTGATGAATCAGTGGCTAGCAATGTTTCCTTTGGTGATGATTCAGAAGTATCAGTAACAGGAAAAGGTAACATCCTTATTAGTGCTAAAGATGGTAGTCATCAATCAATTTCTGATGTTTATCATATGCCAAATATGACATGCAATATTTTGAGTATGGATCAACTCTTAGAAAAAGGCTATGATTTTTAGTTAAAAGATCATTGTCTTTTTAAAACAAATGGCAATGGAGATTTGAGAGCCAAATAAAAAATGTCCAAAAATAGACTATTTCCTTTGAATATTCAAAATGATATTGCAAAGTTTTTGAAAGCTTATTACAAAGATGCATCTTGGTTATGACATCTTTGATTCGGGCACCTCAACTTTGGAAGCTTGGAACTGTTATCGAAGAAGAGAATGGTGAGAGGACTACCTTGCATCAATTATTCAGATTAATTTTGTGAAGGGTGTTTGCTCGGAAAGCAATTCAGAAATAGTTTTTCTAAGGAATCATACTCAAGAGCCAAGAAGCCATTAGATCTCATTCATACTGATGTGTGTGGGCCAATTACTCCAAGCACTCTTAGTAAAAATTACTATTTTCTTCTTTTTATTGATGACTTTTCTAGAAAAACTTGGATATATTTCTTAAAGCAGAAATTAGAGGTCTTTGAAGCATTCAAGACATTTAAAGTTGTTGTGGAGAATGAGAGTGGTCAGAATATTAAAGCATTGAGATCAGATCAAGGAGGAGAATTCACTTCAAAGGAATTCCAAAAGTTTTGTGCAACAAATGGAATTAGCATTTTCTTATCATTCTAATATCTCCATAAAAAATTGGCATTGCAGAAAGAAAAAATAGAACTATCCTTGATATGGCACAGAGCATACTCAAAAGCAAACATTTACCGAAAGAATTTAGGCTGAAGTTATGGCTATAACAGTCTACCTATCCAACCAATCTCCAATAAGAAGTGTTTAGGGAAAGACACCGTAAGAAGCTTGGAGTGGAAGAAAGCCTGCAATTTCTCATCTTAGAGTATTTGGAAGTGTAGCCCATGTTCATGTACCAGATGAAAGAAGAACCAAGCTTAATGATAAAAGTGAAAGATACATCTTCATTGGATATTCCACTCATTCAAAAGGGTACAAGCTATACAATCTGAATAGTAAGAAATTTGTGATAAGTTGAGATGTGATGTTTGACGAAGAAAATGAATGGGAGTTCAATTCTTCAATAGATGAATTCAATTTCTTTCCTCAATTTAATGAAGCAGACTAAAAGCCAGTAGAGCAACCAAGTGAGCTTTAGTAAGAGCCTACTACACCACCTACTTCACCAATATGAAGTGATGAAGATAATTCACCACCATCTTTCCTAGCTGAAAGAAATGAAAAACGAATAAGAAGTCTTGAAGATATCTGTGAGGTGACTGATAGACTTGAAAATCTTACTCTTTTTTATTTTTTTATTGATTATGAACCAGTAAAATTCAAAGAAGCTACGCAAGATGAAAAATAGAGAAATGCAATGGATGATGAAATCAAAGCCATTGAAAAGAATGACATATGAGAACTCACTACTCTTCCAAAAGGACACAAGCTAGTTAGTGTCAAATGGGTCTATAAAACAAAGAAGAATGCCAAAGGAGAGGTCGAAAAGCACAAAGCAAAGGTAGTTACAAAAGGCTATAGTCAAAAAGCTGAAATTTACTATGACGAGGTATTTGCTCCTGTTGCACGCTTAGAGACTGTGAGACTGATTATTTCTTTAGCAGCTTAAAATAAGTGGAAGGATTCACCAAATGGATGTAAATTCTGTCTTTCTAAATGGAGTTCTTGAAGAAGAAGTCTACATTCAGCAACCCCTAGGCTATGAAGTCAAAGGACAAGAATGCAAAGTCCTAAAATTGAAGAAGGCCCTTTATGGATTGATGCAAGCTCCTAGAGTATGGAATAGCAGGATTGACAACTATCTTTAATATAATAGTCAACATGAACATGCCCTTTATTTCAAATTCAAAGAATGAGATGTCTTGATCGTGTGCTTGTATGTGGATGATTTGATTTTCACCGGAAACAACCCCAACATGTTTAAAGAATTCAAAGAGGAAATGACAGTGGAGTTTGAGATGATAGACATTGGGCTTATGGCATATTATCTTGGCATTGAAGTTAAACAACAAAAGGATGAAATTTCATCTCACAAGAAGGCTACACAAATGAAGTTCTCAAAAAGTTCAAGATGGAGAATTGCAAACCAATAAGTACGCCAGTGGAATGTGGAGCTAAATTATCCAAGCATGAAGATGGAGAAAGCATGGATCCAACATACTTTAAAAGTTTAGTTCGAAGTTTATGCTATTTAACTTGCACGAGGCCTGATATTCTTTATGCAGTTGGATTAGTGAGCCGCTATATGGAATTTCCAACAACCACTCATCTCAAAGTTGCAAAGAGAATTTTTCAATACCTTAAAAGTACAATCAACTTTAGGTTGTTCTATTCCTTTTATAATGATTATAAGCTTGTTGGATACAATAAGAGTGATTGGAGTGGAGATTTAGATAATAGAAAAAGCACTACAGGATTTGTATTCTTCATGGGAAATATTGCTTTCACTTAGATGTCAAAGAAGCAACCAATTGTCACTCTGTCAACATGTGAAGCTGAATATGTTGCTGCTCCAACATGCGTTAGTCATGCAATTTGGCTTTGAAATTTGTTGAAGGAATTGAACATGTCATAAGTGGAACCAACAGAGATTCGAGTCGATAATAAATATGCAATAGCTTTAACCAAGAATCTAGTGTATCATAATTGGAGCAAACACATTGATACTCGATATCATTATATAAGAGAATGCATTACGAAGCAAGATGTGAAACTGGAATATGTGAAGTCTTAAGATCAAATTGTAGATATCTTCACCAAGCCATTGAAGAAAGAAGATTTTGTCAGATTGAGAAATGCATTTGGCATAATAAAACAAGTTTAAGGGGGAGTGTTGAATAATTAAACTTGTTTTAATATATGTGGTCTTAATCAAAAGAAGAAAAGTTATGGGTAAGATTAAAAGAAATAAATGATGATTAGTTGGTGTGCCACTTGTATATTTTTATGTGGTATTAGGTGTTAGAAATAATATGTGTGGTTTTAAATATTTTATATTAATTTATATTAAGTAGTTTGTTTTAGTTTGGGGTTAGTATAAATACTCATCTTCTCTTGTATTGTAATAATCAAGCAAGTAATTCAAAAGAAAAAAAAAATTGAGTTATAAGAGTTGTAGAAATATTTTGTATATTCATGAGTTTTTGTGAGATTTTAATTAATAATTGTATGAGTGTTTGGTGTTTAATAGGATATATACTCTATACATTTACTTATTTACTATTAAAAAAATTATGTTTAAATATATTCTTAAATTATATAATTTTCATTAAATATATTATAATATTATAGTAAATAATTCAATTTTAATTTATTAATAAATATTTTAATTCATAATTTACATCAGTTTAAATTTAAACAATGATACAATAAATTTAATCTATATGTGAGAACTTAGTTAAATGGTTAAGTTTCTTAAAAATTTTGTGAGTCATCAGAGTTGAATTTTTTTTTTCTTTCGGCCTGATTCATTTATCTCATGAGACAAAATTTAAATTGGGTGCTATCCTAGCATTGTTATTATTATTATTGATTTTTAGGATTGTAATTCAACATAATTCATTAATTTTCCGGACATCTCATGAACTAATTTACTGATAATTAAAAAAAAAAAATCACTTCTGGGTTCCAACTGCTCGAACCGAGAACTTCAAGAATTCTAGATAATCTAACGTTGCTACGCATGCCCATCTTTTTTTTTTTATTTATAGTTTATTTATGAAAAAATCTAATTATATTAATACTTTCTCTATAAATGTTAATTTAGGGAATTATTTGAAAAACGTATCCAACTTACCTTTGACCTTGTAGATCTTGAAAAATCCAGTTGCAATTCTTTTTATCCATTTCTAGAAAGTCAAATTTTTAGGGCATTTCTAGCGAAACAAAATGGAACGCTAATTTAATAATGTTTTGCTTCCTTCAAAAACATTCAAGAAAAACGTAAGACAAGCATACAACACTCAGAAGAACTAGGGGTGGCTCAATATTTATGGAACCATTAGGCAAGTCACAAAAATGAGTCCTTTTAATTTTAAAAAATAATAATAAATTAAAAATTAAACGACAAATTTATTTCTAACCTTTCATATGAAATTTTTTTAATTAAATTCTTGTAATCAAGTTTAGCTAACAAATCATTTTCGATAGATAAAATTGTTAAATCATTTAATCTATCTTAAAATATAGTTGCTCGCAATAATTTTTTATGATATTTAATTTTGAAATACTTCTTTATGCATGTAACAAGTATTGTAAGTAGCATCCTATACAGAATAAAACAAGTTGGAAAACAATTTAATTCTTAGACTAAGTATTTTGATGGGATTCTTTTTTCGCAACTTCTTTTAAACTTTTAAATTTCAAAAAAAAAATCAAAACCATCAATGTCAAAATGCATAACATGTTTAAGAAAATTTTCAAGATCAAAACATTTTTTTTTCTAAACTACAATCGTCAAAAGATCTTAATTTTTCAAAACCAAATAAAAAACCAAATAAATCATCATATTTTGAAATAGTTTAAATCTATCATGCGATCAATGAAGATATTGTTTTATCTATAGTATAATAGAAATAATCAATCTTGAAAGATTCCTATGCTGATTTTATTATCTTATGATCCTTCTGATCATTCTCATCAAATTGCTTTTTTTTATGAATGACTTCTTTTTTTTTTTTTTTTTTAAGAAATACAAGTTCCATTTCCATCTCAATTGCAACTCGTTTACAAAAATCTAAAGCACAATTAAAACCATGTTCTTTATAATTTTTGAAATAAGAAATAAGTCCTTTTAATTATTCCATGGCAAGATCTATAAGCATATCTTCAAGTTATAAGCTCTTACTAACTGACTTTATAGCAAACAATATATCATACCAGATATTCATTCCCAATAGAAATTTAAAGCTTTCAATCTCATAGGTTGCTAAGCATTGAGCTTCACTCCTTGTCTTATGATCTTCACTAACTTTCTCTAATTTTAATAAAGCATCCCTAATTTTTGGAGTGTGAAATTTTAAAGCTTTGACACTTTCAATGTGACTTTCCCAACGTGTTTGGAATAAAGGTTTAATAGTCAAAGTAGCATACTCTAATAAAATTTATTATCCTTTTGTAGAAAAAGCATATATATATATGTTGTACTATAAAAAAATGATATCGCTTTAGAACATGAATTTGTCATATCATAAAGAACTAAATTCAAACTATGGTGGCCACAAGGAGCATAAAAAGCTCTAGGATTTATACCTAAAAGTCTTTTGTGCACACCTTATTTGTCACCTTTCATGTTAGACTCATCATCATAGTCATGTCCTTTAATATCATCCACATAAAGATTGTATATTTTTTTTAATGCACTTTTAAACTCATTAAAAATTCTGTCTTTAGATGTGTTATCTGCCACCCAAGACTCTAAAAAGTGCTCATCAATATTTATTGGATTTGTGGAAGTATCAACACATCATAATATAACAATCATTTATTCTTGATGGCTTTCATGAGGAGTATAATTAAGAATAATTTAGTAATACTTTGCTTTTTTTTTTTTTTTTTTTTTTCTTTATGATCATACTTTTAACCTTATTGGCTAACATCAAAATCAACTCATTTTGTTTATTATGTCCCAAGTAACGATTATGAATCTCATGCATTTGAACACGTCTAATATGTTCTTGCATAATAGGGTCAAACTTTGCTATCATCTCTATCAAATTTAAAAAGTTTCCATTATTTTTTTCATACAATTTTTATTTCTTTCCTCAAAATGCAAGATTGTTTCTAACTAATGTCTTGACCACAACAATAATTCTAACAAGAACTTTTTTCCAATGTTCTTTCTCCTTAATAATTTGATCTTGGACATTCTTATCAATTGTCTCATTTTTTGATAGTCCCTTTTCAATTTAGTCCACCTAGTCATACTGATAATATGCTCAATAGATATTTTAAGAGAATTAAGCTTTTTACCAAGATTTTTCCAATCTCTATATCCTTCAATTTCGAGCCAAACAACTTACAACAAAAACAAAATACTCTATCTATAACTATTGAATATACTAATTATCTCCTATTTTGTTTTTCGTCATTTGGTAGTTTACAAATATAATATTTTTTAGAGAAATGTCTATTATTTTCATCCTTTGGAAACTTAATATAATCTATTTTAATTGGACCTTTATCTGCTTAGAGATCTTATAACTTTGTATCAATTTCCTTCTATTGTCTAGGATCATAACACTTGATTAAGATAGATTGTTAACCGCTTGAACTATTTATAAGAGTCTCATTATGGATTTGATCCACAATTTTATTTTGTTGTGTTGCATCAATATCATTTTTAAATTCTCTCCTTGAGTCACATCAACATTATTGGTTTCCAAATCCCCTTTAATACTTGGTTCTTCACCTGTTACCTCTTGATTCAAATTTGATTCCCTTTTGTCAATAAAATATATATTTGTTAAGAGCCCCTCTTTGAGATTGTACAAAACTTTCTATTCTCCTTTTTTTTTTTTCTTAAGATTTTCATATCTAGATGGATATTTTCTACGACTCATTTTAGAAATTAACAAGTTGATACAAATAAAGAATAATAGAAAAAAAAAACAAACAGAGGTGATAAATAAACAAAATCCATTTGATACAAATGACTAAATTGAAATATAAATTCTAGAATAATGGAACCTGACAAATCCAAGATTTATTGAAGCAGCAATGACTAAATCAAGACTTTGAGAAGCTCTTTTACCAATTGTTTAATTATAAAAGAAAATTAAATTTGGAAGTAGAGAGATAGAGTTGTGATTTGTGAGAATGATTGTGAACTAAAAAGTCTCACTCCACTATATATTCTTAAAAAAAAAAAATTGACATTGGGAGACTTTTGTTTTGGAATTTATGTTAATTGCAATAGATTAGGAAGTTTGAGAATTAAGTTTCAATGGAATAAAATTGTGAATAGTGCTATTTTTTTTAGAAAAGGTCATTATAACATCCAATACAGTTAATTAGTATATGATCATTATTTTTTGTGTAGTTTTTAGGATATTATTGCTTTTTTATTTAAAAGGGTAAACTAATTTTTAGGATATTTTTATTTTTGAAAACTTTTCCTCCAATTGTAGTTTTAAAATTTTAGGCATTTTTTTCTTCTCAATATATATATATATATATATATATTAGAAGAAAAAAGATATATTTTGGGAGCTTTAGGCAATCATCTTAGTCACCTACCCCATTGAGCCACCCCTGAGAAGAACCACTCTCAAAAAAGATAGCAACTGATTAGAGGGCCTTAGGTGATCGCCTTAATCGTCTACTCCATTGAGCCAGCCCTAAGAAGAACCACTCTTAAAATAGAGAGCAACCGATGGTCAAGTCAATGTAGTGTCAATTGACTCATCACCATCTCGCATGCAATAGGAAGCACCCACTCCAGGTCCTTCAAGTGATTCTAATGTTGGCCTTTCCACATCTTTTAAACAAAAGCCAACAAATCATGAATTAGACCACGAAATCGAAAGAGGCAAGGGAGATTGCAAAGCTGTAAAAATATCAGCTATTTTCAGTCAAGTGTGGAAGGATGACTTAAAATCTGGGCAACTAATGGCTACACTTTTTGAGCTATTTGGTGAAGGTATTCTATCTTTCTTTTCAGCTCCTGAGATGGCATTATTCTTGTAACCAATTGTAAAAGCTTGAAAGAGATTAGATATAGATCCTAAATGTAGGCCATGTTTGGTTCACAGAATAGATCAAGAATAGAATATCTATTCCATAAGAATTAGTTATTCCTTGTTTTGATTAACATTTTATTATGAAATGCCAATTCTATAAAATTGCAATTTTGTAATTTTTGAAAAATAGTCATTCTTCCCAGAACTAAAGAGTAGGTATTTTTTATCGCTTGAAATAGACCATGTCCACTTTTTAAGTAGACCATTTTTGCTTTTACCCCTCTCTTTATGTTTAATCTCTTTTTATGTTTATATTTAAGCTCTCTTTATGTTTATGTTGTTACTTTCTCTTTTTTTTTTTAAGAATAATTTAATTCAACTTTCTGAATATTTTTTTAATATAATTTAAATCAGGTTTGATAATCATAAATTATATGAAATTTATTTATTTCATATCTTTGTATTTTTATGATTAAAAAATTTTAAACTATTAATTATTTATTATGCATTTATATTATTTTAGAGAAATAAAATATACATGCTAATTTTTTATATGTTATATGTTTAATTTTTTTTTTATGTAAATCATGCTAAAATTGTATGACTATTTAATTTTGATACTAATAATAATATTCATTGATAAATGTATAAATGTCATTTATTCTTAAATCTACTAATCCCTTGTAGCAATGCTTATGAACCACAACATGGAATAGAATTGTAATTTTAGATCATGAACCAAAGCATAAAATAACAATTATTTAGGAATAATTATTTTAGGATTACCTATCATATTTCTTAAGAATTACAATTTTATTCCATAGTTATTTCATTTCATGAACCAAACATGACCGTAATGGTGTATATTCAAAGGAGAAAGCTAAGTTAATTTTTTATGGACGATTTACGTAGAGTTTCTCTAGCTTGCTATAATTCTCATCTCCTTCCCTTTCATTTGAAATTCACGAGCTGTTTCATCTCTTTGATGAGCGGCATTATATAGTAGTTCTGACTTTTAATCAGTTGAAACGCGAAATCAATAAATATTGAATATTTAATTGAAGTGATTAAAACTAAAACCTAAGAGCACATGGGTGATTCATAAATAACTTGATATTATTGCTTTGATCTTTCAAGTCATCAAAAGCTAGGATGATTATAAAATTTCTCCTTTGATGATCCCGTCACGCTCATGCCAAACTTGCAGAAGGAACTTTCAGGTAGGACAGGATGATTTCAGGTCGTGAAAAGAGTTTATACCATCATGTTCATTTTTCTGTTTTAATCAAATCCCAACTGGAACAGTGGCCAGTTTTACTTTGAACCCAAATAATTTTTTTTTTTTTGCAGCTGATTAATACGGCGAAGCAAGCCACGAGATCGGCTTCTGTATTGTAATCAACATTAGGGTGGTCTGAGCTAGAACTAAATTTGGCCATTTTCAACATTCAGTTTGTGATAACGGAAGTAAAATTCATGTATCGCCATTGGAAATGATCTCAGCTTAACATACAGTAGGAAAACGAAGAAAACAAGAAAAATCAAGAGAACACTGAAAAACGAAAAATAGAATAAAGGTCTGTTGCAATGAATGCGGAGCAAAATAAATCCGAAACTCGCCAGCAATTTATGCAGCTGCAAATGTAGCAGACTCCTTCTCCACAGCTTTCTTCAAGAGACTATCTTCTTCAAGGACCATTTGAATAGGCAAGAGACCTATCCCATTAGCCATAGCAAGCATCATCCTCTTGGTCTCTGTCATAAACTCCTCCAACTCTACTGTCCCATTCAGGTCATGATCGAACTGCAGGAACAGCGAATCATAAACTCGAGCTAGCTCTTCCGGGTCAGTCTTCACATCTATACCAAAGTGAGTTTCGAAAACCCTCAAACTCTGCAGCTCCTTCAACATCTCCACATACGAAAGACGACCATCTTTGTCTGTATCAAGGTGGGAAAAATGATCCTGCACGGAGGCAGCGAATGCTTGTTCATCTTCGACGAAGTTAACAATGGTGGCACTGTCCAAAACTTCAACACTCATTTTGGTCTTAAGGCTTGCTTCCAACTATGACTGGCTAGGAATGTTTTGGGATGTTAAATAAGAAGTTGAAGATTAATGTTTTGATGAATAAAAGTTGGTTTCCTGTCATGTATATATACCGGCAGAAGCTGCCCACTATAGGCATGAACGTGCTGAATCACTCGGCATTTGCAGGACAAGTTCTTGCGTAGTTGCTACTTGGTCAATTTCCAAAACAAACACTTTTACTTTTGAGCATGCTGTTTCTCTATACTACAACCTGTGGACCGACCGACCAAATAATGGATGCTTCCAAGATCCATCACATGCTACAGTAGTGAACTTTTTTTTTTTACCCATTGTTTATTTCAATAGAATGCAGTCAGGATTTGAATCTACGCATTAATTTATATGTCACATGCTTTGACCGTTACACTATATAAAAGGATCCATCATAATAAACTATAGCATAGACTTTGTTGAAAACATTAAATATTTCTACCATTAACGTAACTAATTTTCTATAAATATTGATAGATATAAAGACATTGAATATAAAACAATGTTTTTGTTACAGTATCATTTGTAGTGTTTCATTCTAATCATATTTTGAAAGATTTTTTTTTAATCTATAATTCAAATTATTACACTATATTTATTAAATTTATGAACATTTTACATTTAACCAATGAAATTTTAACACATATGTATTACAAGTATAATTGTTTGGATCTGTATATGTTTGCATTTAATACTCCCCAATAATGTTATTTATAAAGCATTTCAAAAATGAGAAAAATTTAAAATGGATTCTATTTGATTCATATCCTAGGATTTTGCAAACTAATTTTTATTGGAAAAATATCCAAATTAACTAAATTGAACATGAAATTAAAAGCTCGGTCCTAATCTAACGGTGGAGTTTACTTCTATATCCCTTGAATGAACCTTTATAGTCGGTCTAAAAGTTGCATAAAATTTCAATGGGTTAAGACTGTCTTAGAAGTTGGTAAAGAAAAATTATATTAGAATAAAAAAAACAACGACAGTAGATGAATTCTTCTTTAGAAAACCATTTCTTTTCAAACCAAACAGAATTTTCTCTTTTTTTTTTTCACTTTCGGTGAAAATATTTTCTCGTCTTAGACATTCTTTTAACACTGCACTGTTAAGGTGCTCAATAGGGCTTTTGAATAATTAAAAGAATATTAAAAGAAGGGTAGGAAAGAAGGAGAATGAACACACAAATTGAGGGAGTTTGATTCACAAATGAATATATATCTCCACATAACTTATTCTCAAGTTAAGATTTAGAATACCTATACCAATCTATTACTTGATTGTGTACATAAGAGTTTGAGGTTCACCCTTTAACCTTACATAAACAAAAGTTTTCTTGACTAATTTAAAAAGCAAATCCCAAGTGTTTTGTTGGTTGACACTTGAACCAAATCCTCTTAGGACTAGTTCCTCACTTCCCTTTCTTAAACTCAAGAAATACAAGAAGAAAAAGATCCTAGCCTATCACATAACCAACTCTCAAAGAGTTTAATCAAATACAAAGAAAGTAGTTGAAAAATTAATGCTCAATTGAATGCTTAGGAGAGAATTGAATGTTCAAAGTGTGTGACTTATTAATGGAACTCTAGAGTATGCTTTTATACCTTGAGCATAAAAAATATGGCTGTTGAAGCCATTAACTTTGTCCCTAACTCCTTCAACCTTCATTGAATGAATTTCATCTTTTTGTAGAAATTTGGTCAGTCCCGGTCAGGATGTTTGATAAAAATAACTGTTAGAGTTGACAGAGCCATTGGAGTTGAAAAGGACTGGAGCGTCTCGGTCGGGACGGAGCTCAGGATTGGTGTCCCTAGTGGCATCTCGATCGGGATCGGCACTTCCTTGTTTTGCTAAAGTTGCTCGATTTGGTCTCGGGTGTTGTCATTTGATCCTAGTCGGGACTGGCTTGTCCCAAGTAGTGTCTTAGTTAGGACTGTGCCTGGGATGGGTATTGTCTAAAACTGAAATTGCGCATTGAAGTCCCGGTTGGGACTGAGTATGGAACAACCTTCACTTCTTCAATTTTCTTGACTTTTCTACTTGAATTGCTCTTCAAAATAACCTAACTTATACACACTTGAAAGGAAACATATTAAATGCTCAAAATAAGATTTGTTAAGATCAAAATAAGGGTTAATTAAGATTTATCATTGCTAAGGTTAACAAAGCTTAACTCATAACTTTTTACAATAAATTTCAGACTTACATATTTTTAAAATTTAATTTTGTGATATATATATATATATATAGTTTATTTATGGAAAAGTCTAATTATATTAATACTTTCTCTATAAATGTTAATTTAGAGAATTATTTGAAAAACGTATCCAACTTACCTTTGACCTTGTAGATCTTGGAAAATCCAGTTGCAATTCTTTTTATCTATTGTTGGAAATTCAAAATTTTAGGGCATTTCTAGCGAAACAAAATGGAACGCTAATTTTATAATGTTTTGCTTCCTTAAAAAACAGTCAAGATAAACATAAGACAAGCATGCAACACTCAGAAGAACTAGGGGCGGCTCAATATTTATGAAACCATTAGGCGAGTCACAAAAATGAGGCCTTTTAATTTAAAAAAAAAAAAATAAATTAAAAATTAAATGACAAATTTATTTCTAACCTTTTATATGAATTTTTTTTTTAATTAAATTCTTGTAATCAAGTTTAGCTAATAAATTATTTTCGATAAATAAAATTGTTAAATCATTTAATCTATTTTAAAATATAGTTGTTCGCAAATAATTTTTTATGATCTTTAATTTTGAAATACTTCTTTATGCAAATGCAGTTGTAATAAGTATTGTAAGTAGTATCCTATACACAATAAAAAAAGTTGGAAAACAATCTAATTCTTTTATTAGATTAAATATTTCGATGGGAATACTATTTTTTTTTTTCGCAACTTCTTTTAAAATTTTAAATTTCAAAAATAAATCAAAACCATCAATATTAGAATGCATATCATGTTTAAGAAAATTTTCAAGATCAACACAATTTTTTTTTCTAAACTACAATTTTCAAAAGATCTTAATTTTTCAAAACCAAATAAAAAACCAAATAAATCATCATATTCTGAAATAATTTAAATCAATCATGCGATCAATGAAGATATTGCCTTATCTATAATATAGAAATAATCAATCTTGAAAGATTCATATGCTGATTTTATTATCTTATGATCATTATCATCAAATTACTTTTTTCTATGAATGACATTTTTTTTTTGAAGAAATACAAGTTCCATTTCCATCTCAATTGCAACTTATTTAGAAGAATCTAAAGCATAATTAAAACCATGTTCTTTATAATTTTTGAAATAAGAAATAAGTCCTTTTAATTTTTCCATGGCAAGATCTATACTCATGTTTCCAAGTTATAAGCTCTTACTAACTATCTTTATAGCAAACAATATATCATACCAAATATTCATTCCCAATAGAAATTCAAAGCTTTCAATCTCATAGGTTGCTAAGCATTGAGCTTCACTCCTTATCTTATGATCTTCACTAACTTCTGCTAATTTTAATAAAGCATCCCTAATTTTTGGAGCTTTAAATTTTAAAGCTTTGACACCCTCAATGTGACTTTCCCAACGTGTTTGAGACAAAGGTTTAAGAGTCAAAGTAACATACTCTAATAAAATTTATTATCTTTTTGTAGAAGAAGCAAATAAAGAATATATATGTTGTACTACTCTAAAAAAATGATATCACTCTAGAACATGAATTAGTCATATCATAAAGAACTAAATTCAAACTATATAAGCCACAAAGAGCATAAAATGCTATAGGATTTATATCTAAAAGTCTTTTGTGCACACCTTATTTGTTACCTTTCATGTTAGACTCATCATCATAGTCATGTCCTTTAATATCATCCACATCAAAATTTTTTTTAATGCACTTTTTAACTCATTAAAAAGTCCATCTTTAGATATGTTAACTACCACCAAAGACTTTAAGAAGTGCTTATCAGTCTTTATTGGATTTATTGAAGTATCAACACATCGTAATATAATAGTCATTTATTCTTGATGGTTTTCATCAAGAGTACAATTAAAAATAATTTAGTAATACTTTGCTTTTTTAAAAATTTTTTTTTTCTTTATGATCATACTTTTAACCTCATCGGCTAACATCAAAATCAACTCATTTTGTTTATTATGTCCCAAGTAATGATTATGAATCTCATATACTTGAACACGTCTAATATGTTCTTGCATAATAAGGTCAAAATTTGCTATCGTCTCTACCAAACTTAAAAAGTTTCTATTATTATTTTCATATAATTTTTATTTCTTTCCTCAAAATGCAAGATTGTTTCTAACTAATGTCTTGACCACAAAAATAATTCTAACAAGAACTTTTTTCCAATGTTCTTTCTCCTTATTAATTTTATCTTGTACACTGTTATCAATTGTCTCATTTTTTGACAGTCCCTTTTTCAGCTCAGTCCACCTAGTCATATTGATAAAATGCTCATTAAATATTTTAAGAGAATTAAGATTTCTAACAAGATTTTTCCAATCTCAATATCCTTCATTATTTAATTGACTTGTACTCTATGTCGACCCAAGCAACTTGCAACAAAAATGAAATACTCTATCTATATATTTTTATTGAATATACTAAATATCTCCTATCTTGTTTTTCCTCATTTGGTAGTTTACAAATATAATATTTTCTAGAGAAATGTCTATTATTTTCATCCTTTGGAAACTTAATATCATCTATTCTAATTGGACCTTTATCTACTTAGAGACCTCATAACTTTGTATCAATTTCCTTTTATTGTCTAGAATCATAACACTTGATTAAGATAGATTGTTCACCACTTGAACTATTTATAAGAGTCTCATTATGGATTTGATACACAATTTTATTTTTTTGTGTTGCATCAATATCATTTTTTAAATTCTCTCTATGAGTCACATCAACATTATTAGTTTCCAAATTCCCTCTAATACTTGGTTCTTCACCTCTTACTCTTGATTCAAATTTGATTCCCTTTTGTCACTAAGATATATATTTGTTAAGAGCCCCTTTTTGAGATTGTACAAAACTTTCTATTCTCCTTTTTTTTTCTTAAGATTTTCATATTTAGATGGATATTTTCTATGACTCATTTCAGAAATTAACAAGTTGATATAAATAAAGAATAATACAAAAAAAAAAAAAAACAAATAGAGGTGATAAATAAACAAAAGCCATTTGATACAAATAAATAAATTGAAATATAAATTCTAGAACAATGGAACCTGACAAATCCAAGATTTATTGAAGCAACAACAAATGACTAAAGACTTTGAGAAGCTCCTTTACCAATTGTGTAATTATAAAAGAAAATCAAAATTAGAAGTAGAGAGATAGAGTTGTGACTTGTGAGAATGATTGAGAACTAAAAAGTCTCACTCCACTACATATTCTTAAAAAAAAATTGACATTAGAAGACTTTTGTTTTGGAATTTATGTTAATTGCAATAGATTAGGAAGTTTGAGAATTAAGTTTCAATGGAAAAAAATTGTGAATGGAGCTATTTTTTTAGAAAAAGTTATTATAAAATCCAATATAGTTAATTAGTATATGATCATTATTGTTAGTCTATCTTTTAGGATATTATTGCTTTTTTATTTAAAAGGGTAAATTAATTGTTAGCATATTTTTATTTTTTTAAGCTTTTCATCCAATTGTAGTTTTAAAATTTTAGGTAGTTTTTTCTTCTAATATATATATATATATATATATATATATATATATATTGAGAAGAAAAAAGATATATTTTGGGAGCTTTAGGCGATCATTTTAGTCACCTACCCCATTGAGCCACCCTTGAGAAGAACCACTTTCAAAAAAGATAGAAATTGATTAGAGGGCCTTAGGTGATCGCTTTAGTTGTCTAGCCCCATTGAACCGTCCTTGAGAAGAACCACTCTTAAAAAAGAGAGCAACCGATGGTAAAGTCAATGTAGTGTCAATTGACTTATCACCATCTCGCATGTAATGGGAAGCAACCACTCTAACTCTTTTAAGTGATTCTAATGTTGGCCCTTCCACATATTTTGAATAGAAGCCAATAAATTATGAATCAAACCACAAAATTGAAAGAGGCAAGGGAGATCGTGAAGCTGTAAAAATATCAGCTATTCTCTGTTAAGTATGGAAGGATGACTTGAAATATGGGCAGCCGATGGCTACACTTTTGAGATATTTGGTGAAGGTATTCTAACCTTCTTTTTAGCTCCTGAGATGGCATTATTCTTGTAACCTATTATAAAATAGAGATTAGGTATAGATCCTAGAAATAGGCCATATTTAGTTCACAGAATAATCAAGAATATAATAGTTATTCCATAAGAATTAGTTATTCTTTACTTTGGTTAAAATTTTTTAATGGTGTATAAATTATGTAATTTTTGAAGAATAGTCATTCTACCCAAAACTAAAGAGTAGGTATTTCTTATCCCTTGAAATATACCATTTTCACTTTTACCCCTCTCTTTATGTTCATGTTCTTGCTTTCCCTTTTTTTTTTTTAGAATAATTTAATTCAACTTTCTCAATATTTTTTCTTTTAATATAATTTAATTTAGGTTTCATAACTATAAATTATATGGAATTTATTTATTTCATATCTTTGTATTTTTATGATTAAAAAAATTTAAAATATTAATTATTTATTATGCATTTATATTATTTTAGAGTAATAAAATATACATGCTATTTTTTTTATATATTATATGTTTAATTTATTTTTATGTAAATCATGCTAAAATTGTATGACTATTTAATTTTGATACTAATAATGAAATTCATTTATAAAGGTATAAATGTTATTTATTCTTAAATCTACTGATCCCTCGTAGCAATGCTTTTGAACCACAACATGGAATAGGAATAGAATTGTAATTTTACGTCATGAATCAAAACATGAAATAGTAATTATTTAGAAATAATTATTCCAGGATTACCTGTTCTATTCCTTAAGAATTACAATTTTATTCCACAATTATTTCATTTCATGAACCAAATATGATTGTAATGGTGTATATTTAAAGGAGAAAGCTAAGTTAAATTTTTACAGATGATTTATGAGAGTTTCTCTAGCTTGCTGTAATTCTCAGCTCCTTCTCTTTCATTTGAAATTCACGATGATTATTAGTTTCTGGAACTCTTGGGCTTGGTATCCTGCAATCCACGAACAGAAGGTAAGGTGAGAGGTGGGGAGAGTCCCCACGAATACCCCGATGCCTAAGTTAGAGAACAGAAGTAGGAAGAATACAAGGTAGCTAGAATATGTGAGAATGAGATGTCGCTTTGTGAGGGATGTAAGGGTCTATATATAGTAATACTCAAACCTGGAAGGAGTCAGATTCCGTGTGGGATAGTGAATCATAATCTTGGTAGGAGAGTGTTCCTTCTATGCTTAGGACTCCACTTTGGGGTAGTCTCCATTCCAGACGGATCTGCCTTCTTGCTAATCCAAGTGTCCCTATTTAGGGGGTAAGGAGCCCTTAATTAGGCAGGAACATTCTGGATGCTATCAAGAGTCCCCCTCGGGGTATTTGGATATTTATGTCCATCGTGTTCGGGTAGGATGCTGATGCTTTCTCATAAGGGGTATAATATAGTAATAGAGGCGAGTGAGCTGAGGTGGCCAATCTTAGTCATAATGGGTAGAGCTTGATGCCGAGTATCTGGATGCTGGGATATCCGCCAAGTGCGTATGAGCACAACAATAGATTAGCCCATCCGTTTGGAAACGATATGACGGAATCAGTCGTCACTGGATTTTTTATGCTCAGTGCATTGACATGAGGCTTTACGTGCTCAGAACCTCAGTACTACAGAAGCAACCTGAGGGTGCCAGCTTCAGTCACTGGACTTAGATGTGCGAGACTTAGATGCTCGGTAAAGGACGCGAGGCTTACATGCTCGGAAGCTCAGTACTACAGAAGCGACCTGAGGGTGCCAACTTCAGTCACTGGACTTAGATGCTTAGATACCCAGAATGGGTTGAAAATGCTGCTTGAAATGCATTCCGAGTCACTTAATGAAGTGGCCCAGTCGAAATGTGGGCGAGCCGACACGTGGTGGCAATGTTTCAACTCTTAGGGATTCGTAATTGAAATCGCGTGAGTGATGCATCATTTTGTATGTTAGTAAACAAAGCGTTTGTGCCACCGTTATCGTGACTCTTTATTTAATGGGCTTTTTGATTCCTAAAAGGCCCCTAATGGCCTAGGGAGGAATATAACAATAATAAGGGTAGTTAATGGTGTGCTTCCAAATCCTTCTGTGTCTTTATAAATACTGCTGCGCTTATTAACTGGCGTATTTTGCTTATTTTCTTTTGTGTTGTTCTTTGCTTTCACTGCGTTGATATTGCCTCTATTTTTTTCATTTCTGCTTGTCGTAATTCTTGCTTGTGGCAACCAAGTGATTATTTTTTTTCTTCCTCTTTTTCCTCATTTCTGCTATTGTGTATTTCCCTTCTTCACTATGGCCCCAAGGGAAGAAGTTAGTTTTGACCTTTTTGTCTCCAATGTAGATAGTGAGTTATTGAGGTGGTATCGGAGGCGGTTCTATATCCTCGTCGATTACGCCCTTCACACCGTAGATAAGAGGTTTAGGGCCCATAACCCCTCGTTAGGGCTAAGTAAATTAGTTGTGTATTTTGACCAGTTAGAGGGGGGATTGAAATTTCCTCTAGATCCCTTCGTAAAAGAATTTTTGAATAGAAATAACATAGCGCATGGTTAGCTTCACCTGAATAGCTATAGGATACTGACTGGGTTCATCCAACTGATGTATGAAGAGGGGAGGGAACCCGATCTAGAAGTCTTTTGATATCTATACAGGTTGACTAGAAAGAAGGGAGAACTAATGTTCTCCCTGTCGGCTGTACCCAATTATACCTTTTTTGTAAAGCTTCCAGATCTCCACAAGAAATGGAGACAACATTTTTTTATTATGGAGCATCAGTCAGACTTCTTGGATGTCCGGAGGATGTGGTTAGACAAGTGTCATAAGGTGACCCGTCCTACGAAACTTTCTAACCATGATACGGAGATGGTTTTGTGGCTACATCTTGATGGGCTTGCTAAAGCTTGATCGACAGAGGATGCGTCCCGAAGGTACCTGTGAAGAGTCTGTCCGAGTCGTGTTCACTCCCCTGGTATGTTTATTTTACTTTGAGCTATTTTTATGACTTGCTCTATTTTTGCAACTGTAGATGGCTAACTTTTTTTGATTTTACGGGCGGGATTTCCTTAGTTTATGAGTTGGCTACTACAGAGGAAGTGTGGGCCTCTCTTTCCCTTGAACTTGAAGTTCCTACAGCCCCTGAAGTGGTTCCCGCTGACTCCAAGGGCAAAGCACCAATGGAAAGTGAACAACCGGAGCGGGTTGGCCGAAAAAAGAGGCGGTTGATTGATTTGGAGTTTGATATGAAGGGGCTAGATGAAGAGATATATGTTCAGCGCCCGCAATTATTTGGGTGTTTGGATATAAGGGGCTGGATATTGAAGCAGATGAAGCCCCCGAGTATCTCTAATAGCCAAGTGCGGGATTAGTATGTAGAATCGCTAAGGTTGCCCGGTGATATGCAACGTTGGTCCAATGAGGGCTTGGATGGGTTGTTAGACTCCATGATTGGACAGTCACTAGAAGTAAGATAGCTTCTGCCACTAATATAGTTATCATACGTGTTTCTTGTTAAAGCTAACTGTTGGTTTTTTAGCAGATGAATTAGGCCTTGCTGCTGGCGAAGGATCAATACTTCTACCTGAAGAGCCAGTACAGCCTAAAGGAAATGGAGGTAGGAACCATAGCCATCGATTTTGAGAAGAAGCTGGATGGCACGAAGGCAGCCCTGGAGCACTACCAAACAAAATATGCTAAGGCCAAGTCCGATGCTGAGGCGAATCAGAAGAAAGTTTCTGAGCTGAAACATAGCTAAGCCCAGTTGACGAGGAGGATCGAAGAGCAGGATCTTCAAATCGCTGAGCTCCATGGGAGGCTAGCAGAGCTTAAGAAATCCTGAGTGAATGATAAGAAGGCATACCAAGGCATGGTCGGAGGGTTTCTTAAAGCTTATCGGGCTGAGTGTAAGAGGATCCTACTCTTTCAAGACTTGGGACTGGATCTGGGGGCATTGGACCTAATAACGCCAGCGGACCTTGCCAAACTTACTGCGGAGGAGGATGCCCATTGAAAGGCCAGTTCTATTCTTACGAGGGAGGCTGTAGAGGCTGCTATTGGTATTGGATCTGTAGTGTGTCCAGAGACTGTTGATGAGGTTTCCCCCCTCTATTTCCGGGCCTAGGGGTCTGGGTGTACATATAGTGGAGTAGATATGTATATGTTCCTTTTTTTTATAACTAATCACATGTAAAGGCATTTTATTAATGAAGAGAGACTTTATTGAATCATATGTTGAATATAGTTTTACTGATAGTATTTTCTGAGAGAGTCTGAGTTCCAAAATTATTGTAGTTCTTTGCCTCCTCCTTCTCTTAGTTTGTATGCTCCCTTCATTGTGCATATCGAGATTTGGTATGGACCTTCCTAGTTTAGATCCAACTTGCCAGTTCCTGAGGTGCCCTTGCTGATATCTACTCTTCTGAGTACCCAGTCCTTGAACTTGAATTGTTTTGTTCGATGCCATTGACGATGGTACCATGTTACTCTTTGCCGATGTGTCTCAGTTATGGCTACAACTTATTCTCTTTGTTCCTTTAGTAGGTCTAGGCATATTTAGGCATCAATGTTGTTGATAGTGTGATTGAGATCCTGGCTTACCCAGTAACTTGGTGACCCAACTTCCACGGGAATTACTGTGTCTATGCCATAAGTCAATCTAAATGGTGTCTCACTAATGGATGATTGGGGTGTGGTTCTGTAGGCCTAGATTACGTTGTTGATTTCTTCGACCTAATTTCCCCTTTTCTTTTCAAGTCTCTTCTTTAATCCTTGCATGAGAATTCTATTGGTGACTTATATTTGTCCATTTGTCTGCGGGTGAGCTACTGAGGTGAAGCGTAGTTTTATACCAAGGTCCGAGCAGAAACTTCTGAATTTATTATTATCGAACTGTTTGCCATTGTCCGTAATTAAAGTGTGGGAGATGCCGAACCTGCAAATGATCTCCTTCCAGAAGAAGTGCTGTATCCGGGCTTCTGTAATGGTTGGGACTGCTTCTACTTCTACCTACCTGGTGAAATGGTCAATGACCATAATTAAAAAAATTTTCTATAAGGTAGAGGGAGGGAAAGGACCAAGGATGTCCATCCCCTAAATGGCAAATGGCCAAGGGCTGCTGATGGGATGCAGGGGCGAAGAAGATTTGTGACTGAGTCAGGCATAGTGCTGGCACTGGGGACATGCTTGCATTAGCTGCTGGGCATCTTTGGACATGGTGGGCCAGTAATACCCTTATAATAGTGCCTTTCTAGTGAGTGAATAGTAAGATTTATGTGCTCCATAAATTCCTTCATGGATTTCTCGAAGTATGTAATTTTCTTCCTCCGGAGAAATGCACTTGGACCACGGGTGTGAAAGGGATTTTCGGTAGAGCTCCCCTTGATGGATGGAATAGTGGGCTGCCTTGGTCCTGAGCTTCCAAGCCTTCAGGTTGTCCTTTGGGAGTGTTCCATGCTCCATATATTAGATTATCAGTCGCATCCATTCAGAGACTACATGTATCTCCAAAACTTTGATGTATTCTGTACTGGGACTGGTTAGCAACTCGGTGAAATTCATATCCCGGAATGCTTGGTTGTTTTCAGCTGCGGATTTAGCAAGGTAGTTAGCTTTACTATTTTCTTCCCTAGGGATCTGGATGATCTCCCATCGACCTCCATCCCGTTCAATGTGTTGCTAAAGCCATTTGGCCTTGTCTATGTACTTAGCAATGCAGGTGTCTTTGACTTGAAATGCTCCACTGACTTAGTTGACTACCAATTGGGAGTCCAAGTATATGATGAGGTGTTTAGCCCTGACTTTGGTGGCCAACTTCAAACCTGTAATAAGTGCTTCGTACTCGACTACATTGTTGGTGGCATTATACTCAATACAGACTGTGTACCGGATGTGAACCTTGTGCGGTCCTCTGAGGATTATTCCGGCACCAGAACCTTGAGTTAAGGAAGCTCCATCAATATAGAGCTTCCATTCTAGTGCTTTGGTCAAGGCTATGTCTTCTGGAGCCATTTCTTGCATAAAATCTGCTAATGCCTGGGCTTTCATCTGCTGCTGGGGCTCATAGTCAATATCAAATTCACCGAGTAAGACCGACCATTGTATTGGCCTGCCCGAAGTCTCCGGTCTCTATAAGATTTTCTACAGCAGGAAGCGAGATCGGACCACGACATGGTGAGCTTGGAAGTAATGTCGAAGCTTTTAAGAGGCGTGGACCACAACCATGGCTAACTTGTCCAACATGGGATACCGAATTTTAGGTCCTCGGAGCATCTTACTGACGTAATAGATAAGGCTTTGCTGTCTTCCTTCTTCTCTTACCAGTACTGAAGCGATGCATTCTCGCCCAATAGAAAGGTACAAATACAAGGTCTCATTTGGGATCGGCCGATTGAGTAGGGGTGGTGAAGATAAGAATCTTTTAATGTCTTCAAATGCCGCCTGGCAATCAGCAGACCACTGAAACTTCCCAGAATTTTTGAGGGCTTGGAACAATGGTAGACATTGCCTGGCCGAGCAAGAAATGAAACGCCCTAATGCGGTGATTCCGCCATTTAACTTTTGTACCTCATGGATGTTCTTTGGTGCCTCCATGTTGAGTATGACTTCCATCTTTTCTGGATTGGCTTTAATGCCCCGGTGAGATATCATGAATCCTAAGAACTTGCCTACTTGGACTCCGAAGATGCATTTCTCAGGATTCAACTTGATCCTAGATTTACTCAGTAGCTGGAGTACTCGATCCACGTCCGCTGGGTGCTGTTCCGGATATTTTCTTTTAATGATGATGTTGTCCACGTATACCTCTACACTTGTTCCAATCTGATCTTGGAGGACTTGGTTCATCATTCTTTGATATGTGGCCCCGACATTTTTTAGTCTGAAGGGCATCACCTTGTAGCAGTACAACCCTTAATGGGTGATGAAGGATGTTTTCTCTTGATCCTCTTCCTTCATCGGAATTTGGTGATAACCTTGTGCTGCATCGACAAAACTGTATAATCCGTGACCAACGGTGGAATTGACGAGCTGATCAATCGTGGGCAATGGGTAGCGGTCCTTAGGGCATGCTCGGTTGAGGTCGGTGTAGTCTACACACATTCTATACTTCTCGTTTGCTTTTCTGATGAGTACCACGTTGGCTACCCATTCCGGGTGAGTAACCTCTTTAATGAACCCAACTGCTAACAGCTTCATTGTTTCTTCAATAATGATCTTCTGTCTTTCATAAGTGTCACGATCCAAAACAGGGGCCATGACCGGAGCTAGGGAATGGGAATTCTTTCAAATTCGGAACCCATAGCAAGCCTTAAAATAAAATAAAACATGCAATAATAATAATAACATAATTAAAATAATCTGCGGTGGAAGTAAATCATAAATAAAATAAAATAATAATCTGTCAATAAAATTAGATGAACATCCTCATATCATATATATAAATATTCCTTTAATACAAATCCAATTCAAATATTTAAGGTACATAGCTCACACAAATATAATACAACATCCTTTTACAATTTTATAACTACTGCAGTGTCTAGATTAATAAAAATTAAAAAAAACTCAGGTGAGCAGTTTATATAATAAAGCTGGGGCGGAAGAAATCCGGCATATGGGTATGCTACTGAGGTCTGAAGATGATGACTCTCCTGAAAAAAAATAGTCAACGGAGGGGAGTCAGACCTCACTGAGTGAATTGCTATAATATATATACATGCATATTAAATGTCGATGCACACAGTCAATAGTATATATAATAAATATATATACAAGAAAATACACACAGATGCAATAAAAATCATTTTATATATTTTTACTAAAAATCACTGTTTATGAAGGATCAAATAGAATCCTAGAAAATCGCAACCTCAAAACAGTGTTAGACCACACTCTAGCCATATAGGCTCACTTATTTCAAGTAAATTCACTTATTCCATTTGGACAGTAGACTGGCCCCAAGACACTAAGTCAACCGAGCTTCAGCAGTCTGACTGTCAGTGTGATTAGCCCCAAGACACTTGGTCAACCGAGCTCCAACAATCACACTCCCAAATCATACCTTACACATCAATTAATCAAATCCAATCAATATCCACTAACAAGTTAGTGATATAGCCCAAATGCTATAAGCGAACTGGTACGTACTCGGTCCTAGTGCTGCCCACTAGGTAGCACGTTCTATTGATATCCTTCATTGAAATATAAAATATACATTCATAAATAAATGATGCATGAATTTGAAATAAATAACAACATAAACCACATATATACTATAAATATACCAAAAATAAACCAGATATATTTCGAGTATATATACGTCAAATAAATCCAATATAATTGTAAAATAGACTAAATATATATTTAAAAACATTCTAAATATAAATGTTTAATAGAGCATGCATATAATTTAAAATATACCAAAAATAAACCAAAATTAAACTAAAAATAAACTTAAGTACTAATTAAATCATTTATGCATATTTAATCAAAATAAAACATATATTTCTAAAATCATGCACCCTAAAGCATATATATATAAAATAACAACTCACTATTTATTGCGCTCCTCGAGATGGATCCGACGGGTCTGGTCCACTAGGCCTCGGTCTCAGCGCAACTAAACAAACAAACGACCACATAATATCATAATAAATCTAACAGAAGTTCTAAAGACTCGATCTAGATTACTAGACACAGAATTAGAATCAGAGTTCGATCGGACATCACGTTTTACGAGAATTCTACTGAAAATCCGACAGAACCTCCCCTGTAAAATGGACATCTCTCTACTCAAAGAGTAGAATCGGCCCTGCAAAGAAATACACTTTGAAATAGCACAATATTCACAACCAAAATCCCTCGGTCGAACTCCAAACTACTAATCACCGATCGAGGTTTACAATTCACGGAATATTTACAAAATACCGAAAATACCCTTATAAAATAAAAATACATTTTATAAATAGAAATTATGTAATTAACCCTAAAACACAGTGAAAACCGATGAAAACTCATTTTTTTTAGAAAAAATTGTATATTATATATAATTTGAAAATAATTTACGAAAAATAGTTTTAATTAGTTAAAATACTAAAAAATTTGTAGAAATCATTTTTATACCCTAAATAACTATTAAAACCAATTTAATTACATTTTTAGCCAATTTAATATAAAATTACCAAAATACCCCTATATATACATATACTAAAATACATTCAAAAATTCACCAAAAATAATATAATTACTCAAAATTATTTTTTCTCACATATAATTCAATAATATCAATAAATATACTTAATTAACCAGTTTATTTCAATTAAACACATAATTAACCCTACTTTCTCAAAATTACATAAACTAAATAAATTCAAAATAAATACATAAAAATTCACAAAAATTACAAATAAATTTCTATAATTCATTTCAGCACCTATAATTACCATAAAACACAATTTTTTAATTTAATTAATTAATTTTCCAAAATTAGAAAATATTAATAAAATAATAAAAAATACCCAAAAATCAAAATGAATTCCAAAAATTCCACAAAAATTACAGAGTATAGATTGAGCTACAAGGATCAAAGTTTGTGAAGGAAGCTTTCATGAATTAATCAAATTGAAGCTCAAAAAAATCAAGAACCCTAATAGGCTGAAATTGAAAAATTGAAACCTAAGGAAATGTAAATCATTTTAAGTGAAACAAAGCTTGGAATCACACTCACCGGAGCTCAAGGAGAAGATAGAGACTGGCGGTGTTGAAAACGATGGCCGGAAAGTGCTTGATCGATGGTGAGAAGAGGTTTCGGCAACTCTAGATTTTTTCGCCCAAAACACGATGGAATAGGGAGCTGCTGGCGGCAGGGATGGCTGAGGACGAAGGTGGCACGCCGGGAGGCGCACCGACGGTGAAGAAACGGCATGATAGGCGGTGGTGATTGCGGTTGGACGTCGGGCGTGAGGGAGAAAGGGTCGAGGGCAATTCTTGTAATTTTAACAAACTATATATATATATATATATATATATATATATTTTAATACAACAATTAAAATAATGCATGAACTCATGCAAATTCATAAATCTATTTAAAATAATTAATATTAAATTATTTACGTGTCAATTTCCACGAAAATAAAATTTCCGGGAAAATTTTACGTAAAGTACTTAAAATGATATAAAACAATAAATTAGATTTAATTAAATAACAAACTCATAAAAATATCATAATTATATACAAAATTATTAACACTGCATATCCCAATGCAGTATAAAAATATTTAAAAAAAAAACTCGGGATATTACAATAGACAAATGTTCTTTTTTTCTATGCTACTGGCTTGGCTCCTGGTTTGATGTTTAGGCATTGACAGGCAAACGATGGGTCCACGCCGATGATCTCAGATGCTTGTGAAGTGAAATCCTCTGAGTGTCTGGTAAGGACTTCCCTTATTTTGTCTCTGATGTTTTGGTTAAGTGCATTGCCAATTTTTAGGGTCTTTTCTTTAGTGATTTGTAATGTCTCCGTGTCTTCCATTGGTTGTGGATCAGTGCCTTGCTTCTCAACTTCCCATGCCTCTAAAGGAAAAGCCTCCACTTGAGGCTTCATGGCCATCTGATAACACTGTCTGGCCATGTGTTGATCTCCCTGAATAGTAAGGTTCCATTCTTGATCAGAATTTTCATGGTTAAGCGCCGGATGCTGGTGACTGCATCTGCCTCATAAAGTGTCGGCCGTCCTATAATTCCATTATAGGCTAGTGGTATATCCACCATGTTGAATACAGTCCGGACGACTTTTGTCTCCTCATTATCTTAGTTTCCAAATTCTAGGTTCAGCTCGACAATCCCATTGGTTGCACGATTCCACCATAAAAACTCGTGATGGGATTTTAGATGGCTTTCAGGTTGGTGATGGAAATGCCCATTGCTTTGTACGCATTCCAGGATAATACATTGATAGCACTCCTATTATTCACCAGTAGCCTTTTGACCCGATACTTATTTATGCACACAGTTATTACCAGAGCATCATAATGGGGGTGGTGTACATGCGAATCATCTTCTGAATTGAAAATAATGTCACTTCTCCAGGGTATCGATTTTTCTCCTCTACTACACTTTAATCTCTTTTCGGTGTTTCTCCCCCTATCATAATGTTGTTCATTCCAATCGACTCCTTCTGGGTTTTTTTTACTTCGGGTCTATCCCATTCCTGGCTTTCAGAGTTTTCGCTTCTCCTCGGTGCGTCTGTGAAATTATCTAGCTTTCCCCTCTGCACCAATCTTTCTATGAAATTCTTCAGCTCTCTACAGCCCTCCATGTCATGCCCGTATTCTCGGTGGGACTCGCAGTACTGTCCTCTGTCCCGGGTAAATCTCCAGCTTGGGCTGATTCTCTTGGCTGGGGTGATCCCAACTCCATTTTGCCTAACCCACATGAGGATTTTGGATCGAAAGGTGTTCAAGGGTGTATATCTGTCTGCTTCCTTATCAAATCTCTCTGTCGGATTACTGAAATTCATTTTTAGGAAGCTTGCTCGTCTCTATTTCGATCGTTCATCTTTGACCGATGGCCTGTCTTCTTCTTGTCTTATCCTTCCGTCTTCGTCCATTTTTATCATCCGGACCACCATTGCCATTGCTTCCGCAAAGGTACTCGATTCTTTAGTCATTATTTTGTCTTTAAGCTTTCTAAGTCTGGTGCCATTTTTCAAAGCTTCTATGGCAACTTCATCATCAATAAGATGCTCAATCTGTATGGCTATTTTATTGAAGCGATCAAGGTAAATTCGTAAAGATTCGTTAACTTCTTGCCGGCACATCTAAAGATCGTTGATATTTTTTGCTGGGGGAATATTGGTGATGAATCTAATATGAAGCTGCTCCGCTAGATCCTTAAAAGAAGTGACAAAATTTTTTGGGAGCCGATGAAACCACTTTTGAGCATTCTTTATGAGCGTGCTTGGAAAGACTCTGCACATGATTCCATCATTTACATTATGGAGCAGCATCTTTGTTCGGAATGCTGATATATGACTGATGGGGTCTCCCGTCTTATCGTACTGATCAAACTACAGGATTTTGAACTTACTAGGGATCTTCGTTTGAATTATTCTACTGACAAATGGAGTTTTGCTATCCATAACACATTCCTCTTCCTTTCTAGATTTGGTCCGGGCTTTGAATATTGCTTCTTCAACCTTCTGAGCTAACTTTGAATCATTAAGGGTCTGAATGGTTGAACTGCACTCCCCTTCTGTCGCTTTACCCTTCCTCACGCTCGTCCTTGGGGCTTGCCAGGGTGTTGTGTTATCATCGTTTTGAGCCGACTCAGAGCGCCCACTTTGTATTATAGCATTTAGCTGTTGTTGCATCAAAGCTATCTGTGCCTGAATATTTTTTATCATGGCTTCCTTGCTAGTTTGATCGACGCTGAGTGTTTGGTTTACAGTGTTTAAATTTGGAGTGGTTATTGCTGGTGTTTCTGGTAGACTTGGAAAAGGTGTAGAAGGTATTGATCGATGGTGTTGTAGCGGAGCATAATACGGGAGGTCTGTGCCCAAGGACGGGTATCTTGGAGTGTTGTCAGGGAGTGAAGGTATATGTCCGGATGAGGTTCCAACATGCTGTAAGGTAGGTGGAAGTATTATTGCTGGGAGAGGGTCTCAGAGGTCGGTAGAAAGGATAGGTGTGGAAGGGTTGGTGCCGGCTTCAGGAGTCAGGGCTGGTGGTGGGCTAGAAGTCATAGTGAAGATGTCTTTGGCTTAGCAAGTAAATGAATGGTTTTTCCCAAGGAGTTCCCACCGACGGCGCTACTTGATAATTGGTTTCCAGAACTCTTGGGCTTGGTATCCTGCAATCCATGAACAGAAGGCAATGTGAGAGGTGGGGAGAGTCCCACGAACACTCCGATGCTTAAGTTAGAGAACAGAAGTAGGAAGAATACAATATAGTTAGAATATGTGAGAATGAGATGTCCTTTTGTGAGGGATATAGGGCTTTATATATAGTAATACTCAAACCTGAAAGGAGTCAGATTCCGTGTGGGATAGTGAATCATAATCTTGGTAGGAGAGTGTTTCTTCTATACTTAGGACTCTACTTTGGGATAGTCCCCATTTCAGACAGATTTACCTTCTTGCTAATCCAAGTGTTCCTATTTAGGGGGTGAGGAGCCCCTAATTAGGTGGGAACATTCTGGATGGGATCACACGAGCTGTTTCATATCTTTGATGAGTGGTATTATATAGTAATCCTGACTTTTAATCAGTTGAAAAGTGAAACCAATAAAAATTAAATATTTAATTAAAACGATAAAAACTAAAACCTAAGAGTATATGGATGGACCATAAATGACTTGATATTATTGGTTTGATCTTCCAAGTCATCAAAAGCTAGGATGATTATAAAATTTCTCCTTGGATGATCCCGTCATGCTCATGCCAAACTTGCAGAAGGAACCTAGTGAAAATAGTTTATCCCATCATGCTCATTTTTCTGTTTTAATCAATCCCAACTGGAACAGTCGCCAGTTTTACTTTGAACCAAAATATATTTTTTTTGCAGCTGATTAATACGGTGAAGCAAGCCACAAGATCGGCTTCTGTATTGTAATTAACATTAGGGTGCTCTGAGTTAGAACTAAATTTGGCCATTTTCAACATTCAATTTGTGATAACGAAAGTAAAATTCATTTATCGCCATTGGAAACGATCTCAACTTAACATATAATAGGAAAACAAAGAAAAAAAGAAAGATCAAGAAAGCACTATAAAACTAAAACTAGAATTAAGGTCTGTTGCAATGAATGCCGGGGATTTTGAATCCGAACTGGCCAGCAAATTATGCAGCTGCAAATGTAGCAGACTCCTTCTCCTCAGCTTTCTTCAAGAGACTATCTTCTTCAAGGACCATTTGAATAGGCAAGAGACCTATCCCATTAGCCATAGCAAGCATCATCCTCTTGGTCTCTGTCATAAACTCCTCCAACTCTACTGTTCCATTCAGGTCATGATCGAACTGCAGGAACAGCGAATCATAAACTCTAGCTAACTCTTCCGGGTCAGTCTTCACATCTATACCAAAGTGAGTTTCGAAAACCCTCAAACTCTGCAGCTCCTTCAACATCTCCACATACGAAAGACGACCATCTTTGTCTGTATCAAGGTGGGAAAAATGATCCTGCACGGAGGCAGCGAATGCTTGTTCATCTTCGACGAAGTTAACAATGGTGGCACTGTCCAAAACTTCAAAACTCATTTTGGCCTTAAGGCTTGCTTCCAACTATGACTGGCTAGGAATGTTTTGGGATGTTAAATAAGAAGTTGAAGATTAATGTTTTGATGAATAAAAGTTGGTTGGCTGTCATGTATATATACTGGCAGAAGCTGCCTACAATAGGCATGAAGGTGTTGAATCACTCGGCATTTGCAGAACATGTTCTTGCGTAGTTGCTACTTGGTCAATTTCCAAAACAAAC
Source organism: Mallotus nudiflorus (assembly GCA_947683625.1). Classification (NCBI taxonomy): domain Eukaryota; kingdom Viridiplantae; phylum Streptophyta; class Magnoliopsida; order Malpighiales; family Euphorbiaceae; genus Mallotus; species Mallotus nudiflorus. The sequence continues at coordinate 7,791,897 of CANTUR010000157.1, read as the reverse complement.
ACTTTTACTTTTGAGCATGCTGTTACCTGTGGACCGACCGAACAAAAAACTGATGCTTCCGAGATCCACCACATGCCACAGTAGTAAACTATAGCTTAGATTTTGTTGAAAACACTCATAATTTCCATCGTAAATGTAACCAATTTTCTATAAATATAAAGACTTGAATATAAAATAAGTTTTGTTACCGTATGATTTGTAGTGTTTCATTCTAATTATATTTTGAAATATTTTTATCTATAAGTCAAATTATTACATTTATAAACATTTTACATTTAACCAATGAAATTCTAACACATATATATATATATATATGAGCAAAATTTTATTTCAAAAAAAATGAGAAAATTTAATATGGATTCTATTTGATTATTGTCCAAGGAATTTGCAAACTAATTTTTATTGGTAAAATATCTAAATTAACTATATTAAGTGGTCTCAGTCGTGGAATTAAAAGCTTGGTCCTAATCTAATGGCTAATCTAATGGCGAAGACCTTCCGAGACAATGGGTCTAAAAGTCGCATAAAATTTCTATGGGCTAAGACTGTCTTAGAAGTTGGAAAAGCAAAATTTTATGCATATACAGTTGATATATATATATATATATATATATATATATATATATATATATATATATTCTTTTTGAGAATAAATTCCATATACTGTTAACTGTTAACAATTATATATGCAGCTAACAGTTATATTTTTTTTTTTGGAAATAAGTTAACAGTTATATATATATAAAATAATTTAACGGTTTAATTTAATATTTAGAATTAAAAAAAAAACAACAACAGATGAATTCTTCTTTAGAAAATCATTTATTTTCAAGTCAACAAAGAAGGTTTTATTTTATTATTATTATAATATATTTTTTTTGGCATTTTCGGTGAAAATGTTTTCTCGTCTAACGCATTCTTTTAACACATCACTAAGTGTTAAGGTGCAACTCATTATGTATTAAAGAATCAATTTAGATGGAGCAAATCTGTTGTAAACTTTATTATAGCAGCAAATTTAATTGGGTCTCTCTGACTCATTTAATAAAATTTTAATTTTCACTTTATAATGGTGGGACGGAGAGATTTATGCTCTATATGTTTATTTATTTATTATTAGAAAAAATTCTATTTAAATATATTCTTAAAGTATATAATTTTTATGAAATATGTTATAATTTTATAGTAAATAATTCAATTTTAATTTATTAATAAATAATTTAATTTATAATTTACATTAATTTAAATTTAAACAATAACACAATAAATTTAATTTGTTTGTAAGAACTTGGTTAAATTTCTTAGAATTCTTGTGAGTCATTGGAGTTTGAGTACTTTTTTTTTTTCTAGTTGAGTTCGACTTGGCTCATTTACCCTACAAGAAAGAATTTAAATTGGGCGCTATCCTAGCATTGCTATTATTGATTTTTAGGGTTGTAATTCAAAATAATTCATTAATTATCAGCGGATCTATGAACTAATTTAAAAATGTTATAAAGCCAATAATAAAAAACATCCACTTCTGGATCCAAATGGCTCAAACCTAGAACTTCAAGAAATCTAGATAACAAAACGTTGCTTTTTTTTCTTTAAATTAAAGGGAGAAAAATACTAAAAATGACTAAATATTACATATTCTTGGTTAGGCTACACCTACCATATCTTGTTTCAACAAACAAATAAGGTCCTTTGGGGGGTGTTCAATTAATGAATAATTGGACCCTAAATTACCCATGTAATTTGCACAAGAATTCCCTTCCCTGTACAAATAATGGATCTCTACATTCCAATCTTTCAGGAATAGTTTCCAAATTTCTTGAATGAGGGATATGTATTGTTAATGATAAGAGATGCCATTCTTGAAAATCTGCACTGAACTTTGATTATCCACCTTCATATTCAGATATCTATATCCCATACCCCTAGCCATACATGGACCTTATACACTGCAAGATCCTAGGAAGGTAATAAAATCAGCCTTCCGAACTTTATTGTGGTCTCTAATGATACCTCTAGCTAATGCTCTTTCAAAAGCAATTTTCACAACTCCACCCGGGTTAAGCTTGATCCATAGATAATTAGAGGGTTTCTAAGAAATCAGATGCTCCATTTGATTAGTGGGAACTTCAATATTTAGACATTTAACTATTGCTATGAAATTCTTGGCTTTATATAAGTTCCTGGGTGATACCATCTAGAATGTTCACACCTAATTAGAGGTCCTCTACTCCTCTAAATAGGAACATATGGACAAAGGAGAAGATAGATCCATACAAGGAACTACCTCATAGAGGAATCCTAATCGAAGAAGGAACACTCTCCTACAAAGATTATGAATCACTGATCCATAAGGAATCTCATTCCTCCCAGGTTTGAGTATTGTTATATATAGAACACTATACCCCTCATAAGGGGACATCTCATTCATATACATTCAAGACGTCTCACCTCCTCCCTGCTTCCATTCTCTAACTTAGGCATCGGAGTGTTTATGGGGATTCCCCCCACCTCTCACCTTGCCCCCTGTTTCGTGCTTTGCAGGACGTTTAGCCCTGGAGTTCCGGAGATTAGCTATCAAGTGGTGCCGTCTGTGGGAACTCTTTGGGAAAAGCCATTCATCTACTTGCTAAGCTAAAGACACCTTCACTATGACTTCTAGCCCACCTCCAGCCTAAATTCCTGAGGCCGGCACCAATCCTTCTACACTTATCCTTTTGACTGACCTTTCAAACCCTTTCCCAGCAATAATACCATCGCCCACCTTGCAGCATGTTGGAGCCTCATCCAGACATGTACCTTCACTTCCGAAGAATACCCTGAGATACCCGTCCTTGGGCACAGATCTCTCGTATTACGCTCCGTTGCAGCACCATCGATCAATACCCTCAATACCTTTTCCAAGCCTACTAGAAACACCAACAATAACCACTCCAAACCTAAACACCGTAACCCAAACACCCGGCCTTGACCAAGTAAGTAAAGAGGCCATGATAAAAAATATTCAAGCACAAATAACCTTGATCCAACAATAGCTAAACGCTATAATACAGAGCAAGCATACTGAACTGGCTCCAAATAATGATAATACAACACCCCGACAAGCCCCAGGGACAAGCACAAGGGTGGGTAAAGCACCAAAAGGGGAGTGTAGTTCGTCCATCCCAGCTCTTGATGATTCAAAATTAGCGCAGAAGGTTGAAGAAGCAATGAACAAAGCCTGGACTAAACCTAGAAAGGAAGAAGAATGGGTGATGGGTAGCAGAACTCCGTTTATCAACAGAATAATTCAAACGGAGATTCCTAGTAAGTTCAGAATCCCGCAGCTTGATCAGTACGATGGGACAGGAGACCCTATCAGTCATATATCGGCTTTTCAGACAAAGATGTTGCTCCAGAATGTGAACGATGGAATCATGTGCAGAGTCTTCCTAAGTACACTTACGAAGAGCGCCAAAAAATGGTTTCATCGGCTCCCGGAGAATTCTGTCACTTCTTTTGAGGACCTAGCGGAGCAGTTCCGTATCAGATTCATCACTAATATCCCTCTCGTAAAAACATCAACGACCTGCGGGTGTGCCGACAAGAGGCTGATGAATCTCTATGAAGTTACCTTGACCGTTTCAATAAAACAGCTATGCAGATTGAGCACCTCGTTGATGAAGTTACCATAGAAGCTTTGAAAAACGACACCAGACTCGAAAAGATAAAAGAAAAATTAATGACTAAAGAGCCGAATACCTTTGTTGAGGCAATGGCGATAACAGTTCGGATGATAAAGATGGATGAAGATAGGAGGATGCGTCGGTAAGAAGATAGGCCATCGATCAAGGATGAACGGCCAAAACAGAGATGAGTTTGGTGGTGTCTAGCTTTGGGAATTTTACAAAAATTACAAATTTGATTTTTGTAATTCTGCTAGAATTTTTTTTCTAATGATTGGAATTGATTTGTGACCACTTATAATGAAGATTTTCATCACCAAATCCAACTTCAGCTTTTGCCATAAAAATTCAATTTTTGACTTTGCCTTTTGTCATATTCATGATGCATTAATCACTGCTTGTGCCACATTTGGCATCTGATTATTTCAACTTTAATCAACTTGAATAAAAACACTTAAACACATGAATTAAATATAATTTTACTTAATTACTTATGACCATAAAAATGACCATTTTACCCCTCAAGGTTCAACACGCTTGAACTCCATCTAGCCTAGGAGCTTTAGTTGGAGCCATGTTAAACATAGTGTTGGAATCCTAAGGGGTGAATAAGACTAGTAAGAATTTTGGATTAATTAGGAAATCATAAGAGGTTGATCTAAAAATAAAACTCAAAATAAAAATTATAAGAAGGAAAAATGAGCAAGTGTAAAATAATTTTAGGGAGTTCGAATCTCAAACAATCCTACGTCTTCCACTTAAGTTATTCCTACGTTAGGGTTTTTAAGCACCCACTCCAATCATATTCCCAAGATTGATTACAAGATGATGTTTTTAATAATTCACACTAAATCTTATAACCTTATATTTTTCTAGGCTCAACACTAACCTTTTACAAAGTGCTTCAAGGCTAACACTCAACCTATTCCCAAGTTTTTTCAAGGTTCACACTTAAACATTTCCACTGGAGATTTTAAGACTTACTTATAGCCTTTTACAATTAATATTTTTCATAAGGATTCAACACAAAACCAAGATTTGGATATTTCCTCACTTTCCATTATTCTAATCGTAAGAATGAGTAGAATAAGAAATCTATCTCTATCATTCCTTAACTCTCTTAAAAGTTTGGTTACAAGAGTTGAATATAAAAAATATTAGTGTAAAAATGTTTTATAAGCAATAAATTTAACAATAAATTTTTTTAACAAACTTTCTAACTTGTTGAATGTGTTTTCAAGATATATTTATAGCTAGAGACTTAAATTCTAACTATTGGAGTCCACCCATAATGTCCCTGCTTTAACCTTCTTCATTTAATGTTTTCTTTTGTGACCTCAAATTCATAGTAGTTGAAGGTCTAAAATAGTTGTTATAAAAGTTGTTAAGTTGAGACAATGATGCTCACGATCCTACTCACGACCATAACAAGGATAGTGAACAATGCTGCCTCTTTTCTTCACTTAAATTTCACATGTTCAAGATTGTGATTGGCATTCTTATGATTGTAAGGGTAATGCTCACAACTATGAGGGATGTTGCCACTTTAGACGATATGAATATGGCTCTTATTTGGCTTGTAATACTCTTTACAATCATGACTAAGATTGTAAGGAGTCTTATAACTCTTTAATTTGACTTTAAAACTTTACCAATTGAGCATGGATTTAAACCAAACTAAAATACACACTTAAACACACATATTAGTATATTAAAATACATTTTTAAAACTAAAACCAAGGGTAATTAGAGATTGATCACGCAAAGGTCAATAATCTTCTTTATTTTACTTTAATAATAAATTTTTTAATGATAATGAGAAATCAATAAGTGTATATATGTGCATTTGTGCTCAATACTTCCCCTTAATCATGTATCGAAGGATTTGAAAATTTCTCCCCTTCTTTATATGCCAAGGTGAGTTAATCATACCAAATATCATTTAAACACATCAAATATTTAGTTTCTCCCCCTTTTGACATTCTAATTATAATTCAACTATAGTCATTATCATTCAAAATGTCAAATTTCTTTTCCCCTTTGTCAAAGTGAAAAAGGAGGAAATTAAAAGGAAAAAAAAAATATTAAATGCAATGTGAAAAACAAGTCCAATATATATCAATTAGTAAAAGAAGCAAACTAATTTAAAAGGAAAGATATTAATTGATATTTAATTATAAAGTAAGGGAAAACTGATAATGATTTCACATGAGAAGTAAAAATGTGTGTCAACTGTAACACATATTAGAGTATTAGCAAAAGTAGTCATGATTCATAATATGTAGTCCAAGGAGTGTTTTAAGAGATAAGGCATATCAAAAGTGATACCAATTAAAAAAATATCAAATGAAAAATATTGAAAAATACTAGAAAATAACATTCCAATATCATGCAATGTTTTAGAATCATTTTGATCTTACAAAGGTTAAATTCTCTTTAGACATTAATAATGTTTACATGTTGAATGACAAGTCATGTAAATTGGTTTTACTAACTTTTCATTAATTAGCATATAGTTAATTTCAACCACTCTTATACAACATGAGACTAAACATCTTTTAGTACCCAAGCCATAGTTAGTCTTGGTTTGTTTGTCCTAACATAGTCTTTGGATAGGAGATTAAGATGAAGTTTTCTATAGTAACACACATTGTTAGTGTGTCTTAATTTTATGTAATGAAAGCATATGATTTTAGCAAATCTATTTTGATTATCAACCCTTATAAGTTTATCACGTCTATGATGGTTGGTAGCTTTCCTAGACATAAAAGTTTTAGGATGAGTGTGCATCTTACAATCATAACAATGCATAATTTTTTAAGATGTAAAGTGTATATGTGTGTGCCCCTTATTATGATATATGAATGCATGATGGGGAATTGAGCCTTTTGATGATTAGCCTTTTAAGGCCTAGCCTTTAGATTCTTAAGACTTTTGGTCTTAAAATCTTGAGCTTTAGAGCTCTCACAAGGAATGGGGGATGAGGTAAGAGTAGCATTGGTAAACTTAGAGGGATTTGATGATGTAGAGGCTCCATTAGTATAACCAAAACCAAATTTCTCTCATGAAAACCTTTGAAAAGCTAAAAAATTATCAAGTGTTTTTTTTCCTTTATGAAATTTGGAAATAGAGCTTTTTAGTTCTAAAATCTCTTTCGAAAGCATTTCATTTTCTTAACTTTATTAAACTCATCTTTCAAATAATATGAGGCTTTCAAATAATAAGGTAGCTTATCATTTGAGGAAGTAACACTTGAAAATTCTAATTTCAGATCCTCAAAATTCTTAGACAATTTTGAAAACTTTTAATTATAAAACTTTTTCTTTTAAAGAAAATTTTGACATTTCAAAACTAATTTTCTTATTAAGGAGATCTCATCATCAACTTCTTCTTCATCATTAAGGTCATCATAATATAAACTATCACAAGAATTATCACAAAAGGAGTACGTAGTAGAGGGTACCTCATAGTTGTCCTTTAGTTGGTAGCTTCTTATTGCTTCTCCTTTATCTTCAATTCGGAATTAGGAATTATGTCACACCATGTATCATTATATAGAAAACAGTCTAACCTTTCATAATTTAGACTCCTTGACCATGTGAAATGTAGCCTAACAAATCCAATATCCATTATATTACGGTCTTCAACTCATAATTTAAATTGATTGCTTCATCCTAACCATCTCAACTCATAATTTAAATTAATTGCTTCATACTAACCATCTTCTTAATCCTTCTCTCTTCTTATCTGCACTAAGAATGGCATTGAAGTCTACACACACTATCCATAGTAAATCAACTTTGTTTGAAATTTTTCAAAGATGATTTCATAAGCTTTATCATATTGTGGCCTAATAGCTGACATATATCTCCATTAAAAGAACATTAAAGTAGTCCAACCTAGTACTTTCATGTGAAAATATTGCTTGCTACTAGTAAGAACCTGCACATTTAATCTACCATACCAAATGATTTAAATGCCCCTTAAGAATCCTTCTACCTCAAACTTAATTGATCTCTATAATGGCAAGGATTTAATCACATCATTTGCTATTTTACCATTAATCCATGACTGCACAAAGATAAGAATGCTTAGTTTATACATTGTCAATAAAGAAAAGAGAGTTCATCGAAAGGTTGAACTTGCAGCCCCTTAATAATTCAATGATCAAATGGAAAAAAAATTAAAAATAAATAAATCTTGTTCAATAATTTAAAACTTGAAGAATCCATAATGACATTATCTAATAGTAGGTAAATTCTTATTCACTATATTTAGAGCATCTTTCGCAATTTCTCTTTAAAGAAAAGAATCTTTAATACCAAAAGCATTAACTATTAAATCACTAGGGATTTTTGTTCCACCTATATTTAAGAATCTTTTAAAAATAGGTTTGAATTTAGATTTCCCATGTAAATTGACTTGGTGTGTCAAATTAGGAGGTTTACCTACTCTATTCGATCTATTTAAATTAAATTTTCCCTTCATACCCTTTATAAATTTAAATTTGTTAATGCCTAAGTCCAATAAGGTACTTTTAACCATTGTATGAAAGGAGCTATTTAATGTAGAATTGCATTCAATAGTCTATGAAGTTAGCAATTGGTTTATATGGGTTTGTATAGAATTTTCAACCTTTGTTATTTATAGATTTACTTTATTAATTCCTTTTATAGCCATTTGCCTAACTTTTATTGTAACATCATCGATTAGGCTCTTACCTAAACTAATTCTTGGCCTAATAGAAATTTTGAATTATGCATCTTTATTTTATTACCCTTATTGAGCAAATTTCATCATATCTTTGTACTTAACATAAATAGGGTTAGCCTTTCTATTAATTGCTTGTGATCATCTACGAAAAGAGATTACATGATTTGAGCCCCCTATCATGATACATATTACTATATTCATTGGCTAATATCTGAAAATAAATGTGATTATACGACACCCTTTTTAATCCAATTTCAACCTTTCCATTTTAGGAATTTCCATTTTTTGACTATTGCCAGCCTATCACCGGAGCATGTATCCAAGGTCCAAGGTCCAATTTTGTCTCCTTACTTAGTTCTATTTTACTATTCATCACTATAATAGTCTCAAGGGATACCTTAGAAGTATTCGTAAGGTTAATCCAAATGAAGAGCTTGGATCCTCAGCAGTTCTTCTCTTACCTTAGGCTTGAACGTGCAAAAATCACTAACATTGCTATAGTGTCCACACCAATAGTAGATTATTGGAAGTGCCTCATATTTGACAATCTGCATCCTGCCATCCAGTTTGGATCTTACAATAAGAGGCTTACTTAGATCAATTTCAATGACCATTCTAGCAAATATTCACCTGTCTACTTTTTATATACTACAGTTTATTTTTAAAAGATGAACAATCATTGCCACTCTTAATTTGAGCACATTCTTGTGGTAATACTAAAGGATGATTCCTAAAAGCCTAATCCATGTCGCTATAAATGACAATTCATTGTCATTAGTACTAGAAGAAATTGTTTAAAGTTTGAACTAGCAGGTAATGACCTGGAATAATTCAGGGTCAGTTTAAGAGAGCCTTGGAGTAGTCATCTTCATCATTAAATTTAATCATGAAATAATCATTTTTTCGATCAACAATTTTGTAACCATAATATAGCTACTAAAAGCTCTCAATTCTTGAACTTAATACCTTATATACTCCTACTTAATAACCTGACAATGACTAACTTTTTCTTTAAATTGGGCTATTAGGCTTTGCTTCTATTAAAAATTTTGATACTCACTATTCCATTTTTTTAAATTATCAAGTGGTGCTAAGCTAATTTTAAAGTTTTAAGTTTAAAAATGGTAAAAGTCATTATTTAGTCTTTTAACTTTTTGACCTTCTCAAAATTCATCCATAAATATCTATTTTGCATGATTGAGTCCTTAACCATTATTTGTGAATTGATTGAATCCTTTTTTAACGGTAATATTATCAATTTTACAACCACCATAAAAAAAGGATTCAATTAATTATAAAATAATAGTTGAGAGACTCAATCAAGCAAAATATATATTTAAGGATAAACTGTAAAAAAGTTAAAAGTTTAGAAAACTTTAAAAATTAGATTGTGAAAAAGTCAAATAGTTTAAGGATAAACATTAAAGTCATGTCGATCACCTCTTTAATGAAAGGCTTTAGCACTATATTATGAGAACCTCTAGAGAACTTCAAGCCATTAATAAGTTTTCTTATGGATTCAAAAATCCTACAAAATATTAGGAAGATAAACATCATTGAAATGGCATTTTGAAAGAATTATAATAGTGACACATTTGACATGATTTTGCAAGAATTCAATTCAATTCTTACTTGTTATTTATGAAATAGTATAATTTAATTAAAATCTTTATTTGAAATTATAGTGAAATTTTTAAACTGAAGAAATGTAAAATCAAGCATAAAGCACATTCCATGAATATTGTATAGCAAAAGGTCATAAATGAAAGAACATTACATACTTGAAGCATGTTATGGCTCAAGAGATTGTATTGATGACCTAGCATTTCTATGACTTTGTATCTTTGTGGTTTCTCCAATCGACCATCATGGTGGTCATTGAAAGTCTTCCATTGGTAATAAAATAACATTGTGTTGTTTCTTATATATATATATATAAAACGTTGTGTTGTTTCATTTCATCTCACTTTTTTTAGAAAAATTGAAAATAAAGAGTTGTTGAATATTATTTGGTTTTGTGGATATTATAATTAGATTGAAAGTGCCTTAAGGGGGGGGGGTGAATAAGGCTAATGATGATTTTATGAAAATTAAAAAAAATTTAAGAACTGAATACTAATTGAAAGAGAATAAAGAGGAAGAACAATAAACATAATGATTTAAGGAGTTCCGATTCTTAACAATCCTATGTCTCCACCTAACTTATCCTCAAGTTAGGATTTTCAATTCCCATAATCTTATTTATAAGATTGAGATTACACAAGAGTTTTGTGACTCACTCTTCAACCTTACTACTTGAGTTTTCAAAGCTCACTCAAAAATCAAACAACTTGAATTTTCAAGGCTCACTAAAAAATTCAACCAACTTGAGTTTTCAAGGCTCACTCAAAAATTAAATTTCCAAGTGTTTTAATGGTTAAACACTTAAACCAATTCCTTTAAGGTAGAATCTTACTTCCCATTTTCTTTATCCTAGAAAATAGAAGAACAAAAATATCTATTCTAACACTCACAAGAGTTATTCAAATATAAAATGATTTGAAAAGAGTTTTGAGAGCTTAAGTGAATGCTTAAGAGAGTATAATGAATAGAAAAGTTTCTTACCCCTTCAATTAAGCTCTAAGAGTAGTTTGTATAGATAAACATCTCAAATTATTTTTGTTTAAGCTAATAATTATGTCTCTAATGTATCCAAGCTTTAGTTTATTCAAATTTGACTTATTTCTATTAGAACGTTGCTCGTGATCGTAAGGAGCATGTCCTAGCTCAGGAGGAGTGGTTTAGTAACTATTACATTTGAAATAAGCTTAAAAATGCCCATTATGAGTAGTTTGACTTGCCCTTACAAGCTACTCATGATCGTAAGGGCAGCTTGTGAGCGTTTCGGCCTAGCTCACACAAAAAAGCTAAAAACAGGTGCTTCAGGGTGTTGGCTTGTGAGCAGATACCTATAAGTCCAAAAATATGCATTTTTGACTTCTAATTGTTTTAGATACTTTGAGTATATGTTAAGGATATTATACTTCAATGTAATATACTTTTATGAGGGTATTTCATATCTTTGAATTATAAACGAAATCAATTAAGTTCCTACACACTTAAAAGAAATTATTAGCAACTTAAATTGTTTTTCAAAGTCCAAAATTAAGAGTTTGATCATGCAAATGATAAAAAATCTCTCCCTTTTTGACTTTAACAAAAAATTTGATAAAATAATAAATAAAGTGTGTGTGTGTGTCAAAAATAAATAACATAAATAAACATATGATATATAAAATAGCTTCGCCTTAAATAGATGCATTTAGTGAAGATGATTTTGCTCCTCCTTAATATATGCATAGATTTAATAATGTATCGTGTATCAGAGTATGAGAAAAATGAATCAACACTGCATATATAAGGAGTAAAGGATATGACATAGCATATTTCTTAAATTTTTTTTACATCTTTAAATATTAAATAATTATAAATGAGATAATTTTTTTTAGAAATGATACCAATTGAAAATAATCATAAAAATGTTCTCCTTAAAAAGATTTATTTCTCCCCTTTTTTGTCATGATAAGAAATAAAAATTTAAAAATTATTTCCCTTGTCAAAAAAATAAGATGTAACATGAGGGAAAGAAAAATATGGCCTAACATGACAAATGTGTTAAAAACATGATAACATGATAATTTAAATAAAACTAGTAACACTTACAATGCAAGTAGTAATACTTTAACAAATCACAAACATTGTACATATAGCACTAATTAATTAAAAAACTTAATACATAATTAACATATGATCATGTAGCACTTAGCATATCACAAAACATATTATAATTTCTCCCCCCTTGTCAAAGACAAAAAAAACTAGAAATAAACCTAAAGGAAATAAAAGACCAAGAACTAAAATAATGAAAACAAAGATAGACCAAATCTAAGAAAATCTAAAGGCCATGTCCATATTAGGGATCTTAGAACAAAGGATGCCAAGTGCATTGCATGTTATGATGAGCATATAAGTGATGAATATCATGCTCCATATGATCCATGCAATGCTCAAATTGATTAATTGTAGTGTCTACTTGATCAAACCTTGTGTTGAAGTTAGACTCTATAATAGAGAGACGATCAAAGAAACCACTAACCCAAGCGGGCTCATCATTAACACTTTAAGAAGTAGATGGTCCTCTTCCTCTTTTTCTTTGAGATTAAGGAGGAACATGCTCTTGAGGAATGTCTTCTTCAAGTCTAATACAAATTTGTTCAATATCTTTCAAATCATGTTCAAGCTCCTTATTAATATCTTCATCTCTTACTTCGTCTTTCCAAACCCAAATATTTCTAACAAGTTTGAATTGTCTAGAATTTCTCAATAGGCTTTGGTTAAGAAAGGAAGGAGGAATAGAAGGAATGTTGTTAAAAAAATCCCAAAGTGATTAGTAATTTTGGTAATGATCCCTCCAACACGTAGGCTTCTATTACAACTATCACTAGCCACCACAATCTCCATTAAAGTCATCTCCCTAACTCAACATCAATATTCTTAACAAAGCAATGAATGAGAAATAAATCATTAAAAGAGATTGCTTAGTATGAATAGAATAGGTTATGAAACAATGAACATACTAAAGGGAATTTGAAGCAAAAAGAGATGACTTGGTATGCCTGGCAATAAAAGCACTCACATTGGGTTTAGCATGTTGAACCTAAAAATTTTGAGGAGACCAAGAAGAATTAGGAGTAGTAAGACCTCCATGTTTAAACCTAAATATGCTATTAAATTGTTGAGAAGTAAGAAACCACTCAACCTAAATCTTATACTATTTATGGGGTTTTGATAATCAAAGTATTGAGTTCTTAAGTAATAGAAGGAGAGAAATTCATGAACAAGAGAGGGATAGGTAGGAAGATCATCAAAAGCAAAATCATAAATACCTACCTTTTCAAGCATGGTCTTAACTTCATTGTAGCATCCCATCTTCTTTAATGTATCTTAAGACACAAACTTAGAAGAGATGATCTTCCTTTTGCTAAATTAAGCTAACCTTTGTCTAATTTAGGTAGAATAGGAGTCTTTTTTTGTTGCTCTTCTTAATGTTGAAAAAGAGGGGACTTTTTGAGATATTTTCTTTTTAAGAGCCATGATGAAGCAAAGAAGAATTTGAAGCTAAGAAAGGAGAGAAGAGAATTTTTCCTAAAGAAAAGTTTGAAATATATGACTAATGTGTGGAATGAAAGAGGGATGAATGAGGGTTTATATAGGAAAGAATTAGGGTTAAAAAAAATCAAAAATTGGTCAAAATAGTGATATGTAAATGTAGGTTACCATTTTAGTCTAAGAATAAGAACCTAGGGCAGTAAAATCCTAGTGAAAATAGGATTTTTATGTGTCAAGTTGCTCCTCACGAGCACCTTATGATTGTGAGGGTCGCTGTCCCCTGACATGAGTAGTAACAGCTCATGATGAAGTTGCTGATTGGCCTTTGAACATTCAAAATTAGTTCAATTGTGTCCAAAGAGCCTTACAACTAGGTCTTTAAAGGCAAAGAATGGCATAGAATTGATTTAAAGTTAATACAAATATAATCATATCAATTAGAATCAAACATGGATATTTCAAATTAATAAAAATCATGTAAAATAATGATTATAATAAATTTTCTATATTTAAATGATTAATAAATTGAATTAATTTCAATAAACAATCATTAAATATCAAATTAAATGAGAAATCATTTAAAAGATTAATTGTAAGGTAATTAAAATTTTAAGGAATTTTATCAAATTGAAATATGATAGAGTTAGATGCTAGAATAATTATGATAATACACCATAATTAAGCTTTTATGTGGGAATTGAAATTTTCAAATAAAAATACTTTTAAATATGTATCATGCAAATGGAAAATAGATTTGCTTATTTAGATTATTAATAAATTGAATAAAATTCAACAATTAATTATTAAATAGCAATTTTTTAAAGTGAAATTATACATGATAAAGATCACAAATGCCAAAAATAATTTTTCTTAAATAGTATCAAAAATGAAAAACAAACCAAAAATATATATAAATGAAACACATATTTGTGCATGAATTTATAAAATGGTATCAAATACGAAAAATAAACAGAAAGTAAAACTAAGTTAGATGCTTGATTGCATATGAAATTTATGAAAAACATGAATTTTAATGAAGACATCCAACCATCAATTAAACAATTTAATAAGTCATCAAGACAAGCTCGAACCATCTATCATACCAAGCTTATGCTTAATAAAATTCAATCTTTTTTCACATAGAGGCTTGGTAAAGATGTCTGCTAATTGATAATTTGTATCAACAAATTCAAGAAAAATATCATAATTTTGCACATGATCATGCAATAAATTATGTCTAATATCAATATGCTTAGTTCTATAACATTGAATGGGATTCTTGCTAAGGTTTATAGCACTTGTATTGTCACATTTAATAGGAATGTCATAAAGTTCAATGTCATAGTCCTTAAGTTGTTATTTTTGCCACAACACTCATGAGCAACAATAACTAACTGCCACATATTCTACTTCAGTGATGGACAAGGCAACAAAAACTTATTTCTTACTAAACTAAGAAACTAAAAATTGTCCTAAGAATTGATAAGTTTCAGAAGTGCTTTTTCTTTTAGTAAACTACCAGTAAAGTCTACACCAAAATAACTAATTAAGTCAAATGATGAACTCCTAGGATACCAAAGTCTTAAATGTATTAATCCATAAATATATTTAAAGATTCTTTTGATTACATTCAAATGAGACTCCTTAGGACTATCTTAAGACCTAGCACACGAGCACATAGCAAATATAATATCCGGTCTACTTGCTGTTAAATAAAGAAGAGATCCGATTATACCTTTAAAACACTTTTCATCAATAAGTTTACCATTCTCATATTTATTGAGTTTGGTGGTGGTGCTCATAGGAGTCTTGCTTGACTTAACTCCATCCATACCAAACTTCTTGAGAATGTCCCTAGCGTATTTAGTTTGATTGATGAAAATTCCATCTTTGCTTTGCTTGATTTGAAGTCTAAGGAAGAACTTGTGCTCACCCATCATACTCATCTCAAATTCTCCTTGCATCAACTTAGAAAATTCCTCACATAAGCAATGATTAGTACTATAAAAAATAATATCATCAACATATATTTGAACAATTAATAAATCATGCTTGGATTTCTTTATGAAAAAAGTTATGTAAACTTTTTCTTTAGAGAAACTTTCTTTAATAAAAAGTTACTTAATCTTTTATACCACACTCTTGGAGCTTTTTTCAACCCATATAATCCTTTTAAAAGTTAAGTACATGATTAGGTAAATCAAAACTTTCAAAACTAGGAGGTTGCTCAACATACACCTTCTCTTTAATAAAACCATTTAGAAATACACTTTTAATATCCATTTGATAAAGTTTAAAATCCAAGAATGATGCAAATGCAAGTAGCATTCTAATAGCTTCTAATCTTGCAACCAGGGCAAAGGTTTTATCATAATCAATGCTTTCTTCTTGATTATAACTTTAGCTACTAGTATAGCTTTGTTCCTAGTTATGACATCATGTTTATTTATCTTATTTCTAAACACCCATTTGGTGCCTATAATAGTATGATGTTTTGGTCTAGGAACCAAAGACCAAACTTTATTTCTCTCAAATTAATTTAACTTTTCTTGCATAGTAAGAACCCAAAATTCATTATTCAATGCGTTATTAATAATTTTAAGTTCAATTTGAGAAATGAAGGCTAAATTGATAATAAACTTAAGTTGAGATCTAGTAGTTAGCCCTTTTGTACTGTCACCTATAATGAGACCTTGAGGATGAGTTTTTTTGAATTACCAATCCTTTGGAAGATTGTTCTTTAAAGTAGATTGATGTATTTCCTCATCATCCTTCTTTATAGGATCTTCTAACTCTAAAGGTTTGCTAACATTTTCTTCTTTAATGTTCACATCCACATGCTCATCTATAAAATTATCAATACTACAAACATCCTTTCTAGGATCAAGTAAGTTTAATTCATCAACTACAACATGCATTGAATCTTCAACTACTAATGTTCTTTTATTAGAGACTTTATATGCTTTACTAGAGGTGGCATAGCCTAGGAAAATTCATTCATCGACTTTAGAATTAAATTTTCTAAGATTATCCTTGGTGTTCAATATAAAACACTTATCCAAATATTCTAAGATATGAGATTTTAGGTTTTCTATTATTCCAAAGCTCATAAGAAGTTTTATTTAAAATTAGTCTTTTAAATACTCTATTTGCAATGTAGCAAAACATGTTAACGACTTTTGTCCAAAAGTATAAAAGCAAATTATACTCATAAAGCATTGTTTTAGCCATTTCCACTAGATTTCTATTTTTCCTTTCAACTACCCCATTTTGTTGTGGAGTTCTAGGAGAAGAAAATGTATATAAAATATCATTTCAATTACAAAAGGTTTTAAATAATTCATTTTCAAATTCGGTTCCATGATCACTTCTAATAAATGAAATGCAAAAAGCTTTTTCTTTTTAAACTCTTTTTGAAAAAATTTCAAATGCTTTAAAAGCATCATTCTTATGAGCAAGAAAACACACCTAAGTGTACTTAGAGTAATCATAAACCAAAATATAAGCATAATGCATACCACCGAGACTAGCAACTCTAGTTGGTCTAAACAAATATATATGTATAAGTTCAAGTGGCTTAAAGGTTGACACTACATTCTTGAGCTTAAATAAAGACTTGGATTATTTTCCCTTTTAATAAGCATCACAAAGTTTATCTTTAATGAATTCAAGTCTAGGTAAAATGATCACAGGTTCATGTCTACAAAGATCATTTAAAAGCTCAAAGCTTGCATGTCCTAACCTTTTATGCGATGTCCATATGTCATAGGAAATAGACATTAAACATTTGATTTCCTTGTTATCAACCTTATTCAAGTCAATAACATAAACATTGTCTACTCTTTCAATGCTAAAAATTACTTTGTCTTCATCAAGACTACTAACAAAGCAATTCTTAGGATAGAAAGTAACCTTATTTTCCATGTCATATAATTGATTTATACTAAAAAGATTATGTTAAAGACTATTAACAAGCAACACATGATGAATAGATAAGGATTTAGGATTACCGATTTCTCCAATGCTAACTATTTTTTCTTTTTCATTGTCCGCAAATATAACTTGTCCTCCATCCTTGGTGTTAAGCTTGTTGAATTGCTCTTTGTCTCCTGTCATGTGTCTTGAACATCCACTATCAAGATACCATTTATTCTTTGCTTTTGTGGACTTCAAACACACCTACATAACATAATTTAAACATTCTTTTGAACTTAAACTTTAACTGGTTTATGTTTGTTAGTTTTAAAATAATCTAAAGGTACATTGCAAATGTAATTTTTAATAGAAGCATACAACGCTAAAGTGACTTTGGCCATGTAATAGAAAAATTCAACATTGGAAAATTTAATTTTTTAGGAAGATATGGTTTCCTAGTGTATAAAATATGCCTTTTATATTATGGTGGTGTATGTCTCCTAAAATCTCTTTATGTCTTATGATGAGAATGAGATATACATTGATAATGACAATGTGTATTTTAAGAAGTTATGAAACATGCTTAGGAGTGTTGTGTCTAGTATACCTATAAGCATGTTTAGGTTGAGGTCTTTTAGCTTATGACTTACCTCTTTTTGTTAATGATGGCTATGTTTTATGAGACTTCGCTTTGTTATTTGACACATGAGACTCCTTAGCTTTAGAAGCTTGAGTCTCAATTTGTTTAGGGCAGAGGGAGTAGAATTACATAAGGCTTTAACAAATTTAATATGAGATAATGATGAGGAAGACGACATTCCATTTTTTATATCTAATTCCATGAGTGTTTCCATGGAATTTTTGAGAGTTAAGTAGACTATCTAAGCTCTCTTTTCCTCTTTTGAATTTAAAAATGGAATTTTTTTAACTCTATCACCTTATTGGAAAGTTTATGATTTTCATCACTTACTTTCTTAAGTTGCTCTTCTAAGGAATTAAACGTTTTTAAATCATTTGTAAGTTTATCATTTGATTTAACAAGATTAGAAAATTTATTTTTAAAATTTTTGAATTTCTTGGTTAAGCTAATTAACTTATGCTTATAATGTTTCTTTTTAGAAAGGAATTTTTTACATTTAAGCAAGAGTTTGCTCACAATAAAGCTCTTATCATTATCATCATCATCATCATATTCACAATAATCATCACAAAAGTAGTTATAAGTAGATGGTACCTCATTTTCATTTTCAAGAGCCATGAAGCAAAGATTAGCTCTTGTTGCTCCTTTTCTGTTTCTAATTCGGAGGAGTCATCCCATATAGCTTTAAAGGTTGTTCTTTTCTCCTTTGCTCCTTTGTTCTTGAATTTGAGTTTGGGACACTCATTTTGGATGTGACCTAGTTTCTTGCATTTTTAGCAAGTAACTTATTTAGTTTTCTTCTTGCTTGCCCTTTTATACTTTTTGTTGAAGTCTTTTATTCTTGAGAAATTTTTCTTTCTCAAGAACTTCTTGAAGTTTCTAGTAAGCATGGCAATATTATCATCTTCATCATTAGAATCTTCAATATTTTCATATCCACCTTCTTCTTGTGAAGCCTTCAATGCTATACACTTTTTCTTTTCTTCCTTCTCTTTTTATTCTTAACTTTTTTGCTTAATTATAAGCTCATGTGTAAGGAGTTTTCCAATAAGCACATCGGTTGAGAGGATAGAGAGGTCTTAAGCTCCCTCAATTGAAGTGATCACACCCAAGATTCCTAATCCTTCTTAGGTAGGATTCTTAAAATATTTTTATTTACCTCTTCCTTGGAGAAATATTTTTTAAGTTTCTTGAGAGTTGTGAGGAGAACATTGAGACAGTTTCATGATTGATTCTTGAGGCTTCATTTTGAAGAGTTCATATTTATACATATAAAGTTGAACCTTCTTACTTCTTACTTGTGCATTGCCTTCATAATGATTTTCTAAAGTTTCTTACATTTCTTTAGCCAAAATATAATGTTAAAGCTTACCACCTCCTTCTCTTGACATAGAAGAGATTAGAGTGATCATTGCCTTTTTATTTTTGTGATATTTTTCTTTTTTATTGTTCCATTAACTTCTTGTTAGAGTAGTTACCATACCATTAATGGTAGTCTTGGGTGATTCCAAACCTTTTATGATAATATCCTAAAGTTTAATGGGGTCATTATCTAAATACAACTCTATTTTGAATTTTCAATGAGGATAGTCACTACCATAAAAAATGGTCTAAGTGAAGAAAGATTTTGAAGTTCACTCCCATGATCTTGTATTTTAGCAATTAAGTTTCTAGAATTCAAGCTCTGATACCAATTAAAAGTGTCTTAGAGAGGGGGTGAATAAGGCTAATGCCGATTTTATGAAAATTAAAAACAAATTTAAGAAATAAATAAGAATTAAAAGAGAATAGAGAGGAAGAACAATGAACATAATGATTTAAGGAGTTCGGATTCTTAACAATCCTATGTCTCCGCCTAACTTATTTCCAAGTTATGATTTTCAATTCCTATAATCTTATTCATAAAATTGAGATTATAAAAGAGTTTTGTGGTTCACTCTTCAACCTTACTACTTGAGTTTTCAAGGCTCACTCAAAAACCAAATTCCTAAGTGTTTTAATGGCTAAACACTTAAACCAATTCCTTTAGAATAGAATCTCACTTCCCATTTTCTTTATCCTAGAAAATAAAAGAGTAAGAATATCTATTCTAACACTCATTAACTCTCACAAGAGTTAATAAATATAAAATGATTTGAAGAGAGTTTTAAGAGCTTAATTGAATGCTTAAAAGAGTATAATGAATAAAAAAGTTTCTTAACCGTTCAATTGAGCTCGATGAGTTTTTTATATAGATGAACAACTAAAATTATGGTTATTTAAGCCAATAATTGTGTTTATAATGTCTCTAAGCTTCGGTTGATTCAAATTTAACTTATTTCTATTAGAACACTGCTCACAATCATGAGGAGCATGTCCTGACTTGTGAGGAGCTGTTTAGTGACTGTTACATTTGAAATAAACTTAAAAATGCCTGTTGTGAGTAGTCTGACTTGCCCTCACAAGCTGCTTACAATTGTGAGGGTAGCTCGTGAGTGGCTCAGGCTAGCTCACATAAAGAACCTGAAAACAGGTGGTTCAGGGTGCTAGCTCATGATTGGCTAGTGAGTAGACACCTGTAAGTTAAAAAATTTGCTTTGGATACTTTGAGCATATGTTAAGGATATTATACTTCAATGAAATATACTTTTATGAGAGTATTTCATATCTCTGGACTATAAATGAAATGAATTAAGTTTCTACACACTTAAAAGAAATTATTAGCAATTTAAATTGTTTATCAAAGTTCAAAATTAAGAGTTTGATAATGCAAATAGTCAACATAGACGATGGATTATTTCATTAGGATTCAATAATGCCAAGTATAACTTTGCTAAAAATGTTAGCTTATTAGACTTTCATAAATTATATAAAAAATTTTACTTTATTTGTGTATTGATACTAAAAAAAAAACATTTGATTTTTTCACAAGAAAATTGTTTTTTTCCTTTGCAATTATTAACATTCTCCATCTTGAACATAGGAATTCAATATTATGTATTACTTAATATTTTGAGTATTTGGCTTGGATGTATGTGTATATATATGTGTGTTGGTTAGCAATATAATGAATTTTGTGGCTGATTATACAGCCTTTATTACCGTTGTCAAGGATCACTAATTAGCGACCAAATATTGATAGCAACCAAATATCCAAATCCTTATTTTGAAAAAAATTCATTAGGCATTTAATTTTACTATATATATAGTCAAAGTATAAAAAAATTTCACAAAACAATACATACAAATAATGAAATTCCTCATCAACGCTCTAACATAATAGGCTATGCTACAAGAGCCACCATTGTGCTTTGTGGCACCGGTAGATGGACCTCCAACAATAGCTAGTAAGTATGCTCAATGATTGGTTTTGGCTTTAGTAGACTTTTGTTGCCACTTGAGTGTCAGCCAATGGATCTGCCACTTACCCTATATAATTTGTATCAAACTCCATTTAGCTTGACCCCGTTGTTTCTCCAATTCGTACTGAGTCCCACAAATAGACCACCCACAAATGGTAAATCTATCTCTTCTCAAACTTCAGCCAACAATACGCTTTTTCCATTTGTAAAATTTAATTTTGTGTTAAGGTGCAACTCATTGTGTGTTATTCACTATTGTCAAATAATCAATTTAGATGGGGCAACTCGATGATACCCTTCATCATGGCTGCAAATTTGAATTTTAAATTATAATTTTTTCATAGAAAAACTCATATTATAAAATTTTAATTTGCTTTTAAGTAATGTTTGAACCGAGATATATATTGAGGTATATATGCTTTATAGGTCTTTTATTATTATTATTATTACTATTATTATTACAAGAATTATATTTAAATATTATGAAAGTATATAATTTTCATTAAATATGTTATAATTTGTATAGTAAGTAATTTCATTTTAATTTATTAATAAATAAATTTTAATTGATAACTTGTTTTTTTTAATTATTTAAATTTAATTTAAATTTATAAATAATAAGTAACATAATAAAATTGATTACTTGACTAAATGGTTAAATTTTTTATAAACTTTGCAAGTAATTAGAGTTGGAGTATCTATTTTTTTTAATTTCCATTTACAACCCGCGAAGCTTGGCTAAGATGGCCAAGTGCTTGATATGGGCATTGTAAAGATTCGGTTTCTAGTTTCCACACTCCTAAATTTTATACTTCTCATTTATTTCTGCAAGAAAAGGAAAAAAAACAAATCCCATAAATAATAATGTTCAAAAATAATTTGAGATTAGTTAGTAATAAATGAGCCAAACATGAACTACTTAAAATTCAATTCGGCTTAGATCATTCAGATAAGTTAGGTGCCATCCTAGTCCTACCTTTACCGTTCTTATTATTGTTATTATTGTCACTATTGATTTTGGGTTGTAATTTAACAGTCGATTAATTAATTATGATACTAAACCAATAGAACCTATTTACAAAGTTTGGATAGTAAAAGATGTTTAAAATATCTTACATTAAAATTTAAGGATATCCTTAAAATGGATTAAAATTTAAAATTTAATTATCTATGTTAATTATATAAAAAATTTAGAATATCATTGCGTTGCCGTTGGTTATAGTACTGAACATCTTAAATAAGCTAACATCTCTCTTAATTATAGCTTTCATGTTCATTTATTTATATGTCTTTGGTTACTTTTATATTTATAAAATTGATTAAAGGCTGACTTTTGATGTTCACTACCCATTAGGTGGGAAAAGAATAATATATGAGAATATAATATTAATTGTTGAGTAAGTAAATATTTTGAATGTATATATTATGAAGTAAATATTTGTCTATAATTATAAATAAAATTTTTATTTTATTTAAGATATTATTCTATTCCTAATTAAAATGTGAATAATATATGAGAATATAATATTTAAGGGTTGTAACATCTTTTTTAGGAATATTTGAAAATATATTTCTTTTGAAATTTCTTTTTTTTTTCTGAATTTTATTTTTATGGTATTATAACATACTCATTAAAATCGAATTTTTTTGAATTGTATTTTTTCTTCTTTTATCTTTTGAATCCTTTAAATCTTCGAAATCATAACAACTGAAAACATATTCATCATATCCCATGAAACATCCAATTTTATTCAAACTTTTCAAGATAATTCTCCCTTTTCTACGAGAATTATTCTTGATGATACGAATTATCATTTATGGTCACAACTCATGAAAATGCGAATTGGAGCAGAAATAAATCTGGCTTCCTTACTGGCATAACCCAAAACCACCAGCAAGAGATAAATCTTTAAAGACTTGGCTTATTGATAATAACCGAGTCAAAAGTTGACTAATTGATTCCATGAGTCTGACATTGATGTAGAGATTCGTCCATTTTCAATAGTTTAGGAGATATGGGATGTTGTCTTAAAAACTTTCTATGATGGATATGATGAAACTTAGTTGTTTGAATTAAAACCAAAAATTATTCACCACACGTCATAATGGTAGGCAATTAGCTGCATATTATAATGAGTTGGTTTGAATATTTCAGAAAATTGATGCTTGAACTTGTGCTCAAGGGGAGGATGTTAATGGAGTAGTATCACTCCACAAGCATATTACCCTGCTTCGAACACATATTTTCCTAGCTGGGTTGGATTCGAAATTTAACAATGCTTGAAGCGAAGTACCACAAAAGGATCCACCTCTTGGACTCAAGTCTAGTTATGCATATGTGTAGAGGGATCATAACCAACAATATATGATAGAAGGGATGTCGATTCTGCTGGACCATGCAGTACTTATAGCAGCTTAGACTCATCCCCAATTCAAAGGGAAAGTACTAAGTAAGTCCATCACATACAACTTGTAGTCATTGTGGCGAAGTTGGACACTCCAAAGGACAGTGCTATGAAATTATAGGATATCCAGAATGGTGGGATTTCAATAGAAAGCCTTGGAAAACGCTCAAAAAAGCTACAATTGCCACCTCTAGTGGTACTAAACCAAGTGGTGATCTTGATGCAACATCATATATAAAAAATCTTACTCGAAATAATACATGAGTTATTGATACAGGTGCTATTGATCATATGAAAAACTCCACTCACTATCTTACATCCATCTGACCATCAACTCAACAAATATCTTGACTGCTAATGAGGCATAACACTAGTCACTTATAAAGGATTAGTATCTAACTCTGACTCTCTTAATCTATATATTATTCTTGTTATTTTATCTCTTTCTTGTAATCTACTATTTGTTGGCCAAATCACTGAGACCTTGAATTACACTGTTAAATTTTGGTCTAATTATTATGTATTTTAGGGCATTGCAATGCATCGAATTCTTGCCTCTGTTGTTAAATATGGAAATTTGTACTATCTTAATTTGCATGGTGATCCAAGTCATAAGTTAAGTCAAGTCAATAGGGTTGGTAAAAGTTGCTCGGCTAAAGACCAAGTTATTTTATGGCATCGTTGTCTTAGTCATCTTTTTTTTTCATTATCTTAGACAAATAAAATCGAAGGTTTTTAAGTACCACAGACTCTGAATTCAAGTGTGATATTTGTGAATTTCGCATAAAGCCATTGAATTTCATATGTACTGAGTTATAATAAAAATTCAATTCCATTTATAACCATTCATTATGATGTATGGGGATATACTCGAATTCCTACTCTATCTGGTGCTCAATAATTTGTAATATTTATTGATGAATGTACCTGAATGACCTAGGTATCACTACTTTTAAACAAGGGAGATATGTGCTCTGCTTTATGGGACTTGTACAAAATGGTGGTTGCACAATACCAGAGTAAAATTTAAGTCTTGTAGTCTGACAATGGTTGGGAGTATCTTAACTCGGCTTTTAAAGATTTTTGCCACGAGCATGGCATTTGCCACTAAACATCCTGTGCCAACACTCCCCCAACAGAATGGTATAGCCTGATAGAAGAATCAATAATTATTAAAAGTCGTTTGAGCATCATTATTTGGCATGAATGTTCCTCGATAATACTGGGGAGAGGTTGTTTGATCCGCTGCGTATCTCATAAACTGAACTCCATTGAAAGTACTTGATTTTAAAACACCTCTTCAGAAACTTCAAAAACTTGTCATATCTCCACCTCTCAATAATCTTAAGCCATGAATCTTCGGATGATTGGCATATGTTCATCAGAAACTCAGTAAATTAAATCCTTAAGCTATCCAGTGTATCTTTATTAGCTATACGAATCTATAAAAGGGATATCGGTGTTATGATCTGAATGTAAAGAAGATGTATGTAACTTGGGATGTTCAGTTCCATGAAAATGCTCCCTTCTTAACCCAATCTAAGTGCCATCCCTTCTTCACTGAATCTGAGTGCCCTCTTCAAGAGGAGAGAATTTCGAGCATCTTTAAAGATAGCACTTAGAGTATTAAGATGTTTCGAGCATCTCTCCTAGACAGACATATGATATTCTGAGGGGTCCTAGCATCTCAACTAGACAGACAATTAATGATAATCCAAGTATCTTGCTCATACCTAAAATAAATCAAGATAGTACATCTTCCCAGCTCACACTAAAAGTTGAAGAAACTCCGGATATGCATAATAAGGTAAAATCGTCTCCCCTAGTACCTCCAAATACAGATCCTCATTATCCTTCTAAAATCATTAAAGGGATTCCAAAAAAATAATATGATCCAGACCTTCATACTAAAGCTCAATATCATATTAATGATCTCATATCAACTAACCGTTTGTCTAAATCTCATGTATATACTGTGAATCAATTATCTACTGTATCTATTCCGAGTAATGTGCAGGAGGCTTTAGTTGATTTAGATTAGAAGAAAGCTTTGAATGATGAAATGGAGGCATTGCAGAAGAATTGCACATAGGATTTTGTTCCACTCTTTGAAGGAAAGAAAATGATAGGGTGTAAATGGATATTTACTATCAAACTAAATCCAAATAGAAATATTAATTGATATAAAGCTTAGTTGGTAGCAAAGGGATATACTCAGAAGTATGGAATTGACTATGAAGATACATTTACTCTAGTAGCAAAAATGAACACCATCTAAGTTCTTATTTTTTTAGCTGCCAACCTAGATTGGGCACTACAACAATTTGATGTGAAGAATGCTTTTTTGAATGGAGCCATAAATGAAGAAGTGTATATGGATCCACTACTCAGAACAAGATGTACTAAGTGTGCAAACTAAAAAGGGCACTATATGGACTCAAGCAATCACCTCGAGCATGGTTTGGACAACTCCCAACTTTCATGAGGAATTTTGGTTATAAGCAAAGTGATGATGATCATATGTTATTCATTAAACAAAATTTAGGTAAAGTTACCACTATGATTGTGTATGTTTATGATATGGTGGTCACTGAAAATGATTCGAGTGAGACAAAAGTCTTGCAAAGACAGTTAGCATATGAGTTTGAACTTAAGGATTTGGGTAAATTAAAGTATTTTTTGGGAATTGAAGTTGCAAGATTAGTTTCATGATTTGGACCCAAGGGCACGTGACTGACACTAGAGAATGAGAAAGCATAAAGCTTCTGAAACCCATAGTAAGCCTTAAAGAAAATTTACAATAAAATATAGGAAAATAAATTAAATAAAATTTTTAAATAAATAAATAACACAAATAATATAATATCCAAAACAATCTTTGATAAATCATAATAATTAACATTAGTACAAATCTTTAATACATGTAATTATCCATAAAATATAGCATAACAATTAGCCACTACTACTACTGTAATGTACTAGATTTCAAATACATATTAATACATGTCATATAGACTTACATAGAATAGTCGGAGAAGAAGAAATCCGGCGTAAGGTAGGCAAACTAACAGAAAACTCCAAAAAACTTGAAAAAAATAATTGAGAGAAGTCATACCTTAATGAGTAAGTTAATAAAAGAAATGTATGTAGTGTGGAAAATCTCCTTTAAAAATATATTTTATGAAAATATATAATTTATAATTTATAATTTAAAACATTTGATTTATTGAAATCCTCTTTTACTGAAATAAAGTATTTGAAATCATTTTACAAGAAAACTAGGTAGAACCCTAGTCCACAATTCTAATAGCCTTTCGGCTCTCTTATAATCCAAAGACTACTAGTTCCTTAGAGCAAAGCATCCACCGAGCTATCAGTCACACTCAAATTACTTAAACCAATATTTATTGGAGGTGCTCGAGAGCAAAGCATCACCGAGCCATATAACCTCTAACACTCAATTTCAATCTTACTAGTGCACACACGGTTATGATGAAACCCATCAGGTAGCCTATTCTACCATAGTTCATTTTAAAATAAATAAAGGTAAATAAAATAAAGAAGATTACAATAAAATAAAATAAAAAATAACTAATCATATGAAAATTTAGTATAAACATGCTTATATAACCATAGCAAATAATATGAGAATTTAATCCAAGTATATTTCTATACTAATATAATTCTTTTGATAAATTCTCTCATTTATCAAAATCAATAAATTTGTATTTAATATAAAATATCTTGCACACAGTTTAGTTATTAACTTATAAGTTGAATGCGCTCCTCTGCTCAGTCACATTTGACCCTGACCTATTAACTCGACTGGAGGCACGACTAAAGAAAAAAAATAAATAAAAAGGGAATTAAAAATAGAAATCCTATAAATTCTAGATAGATTTCTAAGGGAGACTCAATTAAAAATATGACTCTATTAAACTTGACCCAATGTCACATTTTATGAAAAATCTACCAAAAATTCGGCACAGTCAACTTTGTAAAATGGACATCTCTTTACAAAAGTAGAGTCAATCATATACAGAAAAAATACTTCAAATACCAACAAATAAATCCAAATCTCGGGTTGGGCGCCCGAACTATACTTTATGCCCAACCGAAAACCAATTTCTCAAATCACAATTCATAACAACAAAATTTCATTTAAATACTAAAATTAATTTATTTGTGCAATAAAATTATAAAAGACATTTATTGACAAAATAAATAATAAAATCCACATTAATAATCAAATTATATTATAAAAGCCCTTATTCTAATTTTCAAAATTAAATAGCATTTAATTATTGATAGTCATGTAAATTATTCAATTATATAATTAAGCAACCGAAAACTCATTTAAATCTTAAAAATCATAAATAAAATTTTTATTCGGAAATTATTCCGATAATTACTAATAATTAGCTAAAAATAGGAATTAATTCATAAAAAATTATTTAATATTATTTATCACTCAAAAACTATCCAAAAAATAATAATTCACAATAATTTTAATTAAAATATAAAATTTCCTAATTTATACTAATTTTCCCAAAATTTCATTTTCGACATAAATATTCGGAAATTTAAAATAAAAATTCAGTACATAATTTTAATAAACTTCCTTAACAAAACTTTCTTAAAATAATTAGTAGAATTTATTAAAAATATAAAAAAATTTGGGATCGGGAGTAGTGTCATGAACAGTAACCCCGAGATACCAGGAACCCGAAAAATTCATAAAAATTATTTTTGGAAACCTTACAATACCCACAATAATATGTTCTAAAGGGCCAATATCAAATAAAATCAAATTGATATTCAATTTCACAATTTAACAAAAATACACAAAATTAAACTTTGCAAAATTGGAGTTAATATTGGTATTAGAATTCAGAATTGATTGAGGGGAAAGACTACCCAAAAGAAGAGGAGTATTTTGAGACCAAGGGCAGTGTTAGATCTCATCGGAGCCGACGACGGTGGCTCTCCCCATTTTCGGCCACTTGAAGAAATTGTGAAGAAAAGGAGGAAAGAAAGGACGTCAGAGGAAGGAGGAGTTAGCATTGCCTTCTGGAGCTATCCGGCGATGTCCAGTGGTGGTTAGGCGGCAATGGCAGTGATGGTTGTGGAAGTGGTGTTGGGTGGGAGGGGAAGAGAGGAAGAAAGAATAAAAGAAAAAGAAAAGAAAGAAGAAGTAGAAAAGAAGAAGAAAAGAAAGAAAAAAACATTTTTGATATATTTTTTTTTCAAGTACAGAAAATACACATATATGTATATTATATTAAAAATACTCATTCCAATAATTACACACTTTTATATATATATATATATATATATATATATATATATATACTCTTAAAATTAAATTACAATTTTATTAACACTATAATTTTAACACCAATTTAATAAAATTAATTAAATTTAATAATCCCCATTTAATATTAATAAAATAAAATTCACATTTAAATTCCCAATTAATTCATAAAATTCATATTATTACAATTAGCTCAAGGAATTTCTCTTTGTCAATGAAAGCATGTAATGGATCTACTGACAAAAAGGGGCATGCTTGATTGTAAGTCAGTTGAGACTCCAATTGAAGTCAACCATGGACTATCAATATGAGGAGAAGTCCCAACTGATAAAGATTAGTATCAAAGGCTGGTGGGAATGTTGATTTACTTATCTTATACTCAGCTAGACATTGCTTATGCAGTAATTGTTGTAAGTTAGTTCATGCATTCTCAGAGTAAAGAACATATAGGTGCAGTATACCAAGTATTAAGAGATATGAAGTCTTCTCCAGGCAAAAGTTTGTTATTTAGGAGAAATAAGGATTATGAAATTACTGGTTATACAGATGTTGATTGGACCGAAGATCGGACTGATTGAAAATCAATATCTGGCCACTTTACGTTTATTGGAAAGAATTTGATCACTTGGAGAAGTAAGAAATAGAAAGTCGTAACAAGGTTAAATGTTAAAGCTGAGTTTAAAGGAATGACTCATGTGTGAGTTTTCTAGATAAGGCGAATTGTTCAGGATCTGAAACTAAAACATCCAAAGTCTATGTTGTTACATTGTGATAATAAGACAGCCATAGTAATTGCAAATAACTCAGTTCAACATAATCAAACTAGGCATGTGGAGGTTGACATACATTTCATCAAAGATCATTTGAATCAATGAACAATTGGTCTTCCATTTGTTTCTTCTCAGACTCAACTAGTTGACATTCTCACGAAGGCTGTATCCGAAAAATTATTCTACAACTCACTTGACAAATTGGGAATGATTGACATACATTCACTAACTTAAGGAGGATAAAATCTTTATTTTATTTAGGATGTTATTTTATTTCTAATTAGGATGTAAATAGGTTTTCTATGTATATATATAAAGGTTGTAACCTCTCTTTTATGAATATATGAAAATTTATTTCCCTTAAATTTTATCTTTTTTTTTTTTTAATTTTATTTTTCAATTAGTCCTTATAATATATATATAAAAAAATACATATAGACCATTCACGAATGTAAAAGTGTTATTTCATTTATCGAAATTTTCTCATGATAATTTATAAATAAAAATAAATTAATAATTATTCATATAATACAAAAATTTAGGAGATTTTACTAGTATAATAAAGTGCAACCGCCGAAATTGAAACTGAATAAATTCTAGTTTTATTTTTGCATAGGAAAATTTGACACCTTTTCTATTGCTATTTTCATTTAATCTTATTTTTATTTATAATACAGTTACTTTTAGTTGGCGTGAATTGAAATTAAAATATACTTCGAATAACTTGAAAATATGAGAATTTTTTTTTTTTATAATTAGGAAAGGGAGAGGTGGGAATCAACATTTTTATTTATATATACTTTAAGGGGAGTTATATCACTAAATTATTTAACCTTTGACAAAGAGATGAGATATTAATACTAGCTAATTCATTTATAAATCATTTAAGTGATTTTATATAGATATTTAAAAAAATTAATTTTAAAGTGATTTTAGATAAAAAAAAATTTGAGAGAAAGATAAAATATTTTTAGGTTATAAATAAACGAAAGAATAAATTAGCAGTTGGGAGGATATTATGTGACTACAGTTATCTTGGAATATTTATATCATTTCAAAAGAGAAAGGATTTCCATGCACATTGTACAAATTGATGCTATCTTATTATACTTGGTTGATTAAAATTTAGTATATGGCATATGGTATATGGTAGTATATGGCATACTTATGTTGGTCCATACATATGGCATATGGCATACGTATGCAGATGAACATATGGTGGTACATGGTAAATAATTCAATTATTAATGTTTCTTTGGACTTTGATAATAGAAAATGTCTAAGACTTCAAATTTCAACTTTTTTAAAAAAAATAATAAATATCTCGTATAGTTTAGAAGACAAATGTTAATATAAATTTCATCAATAGAATCTATATAGGTAGACATTTTTCTTATTAAAAAAATGGAAGATATATAATATAAAATAATTATGTGTAAATAAAGATGAGTATTCAGTAAGATCGGTTAATTTTTTGGTTATTAATAGAATCAAATCGAATAAAAAATTAAATTGAATTGAATTGAATTACTTAAATTGAACTGAATTGATCGTATCAATTCAAATTTTTACAAATATTAATTATTTTAATATTTTTATCAAATTATTATACTATTTAAAAATATAAATAAAATATAATTTTAATTGATCTGGTTAGTTCAATTAACATAATCTTTTTAGTATAAAACTAAACCAAGATTTTAGATCGATTTGTTCATAAAATTAAAAAATATGAAGTAATAAAATCAAACTAAATTGGTTCAATTCTTTTGGAAACTTTACTTATCCCAATGTATAAAAATATGTAAAATAAAAGATTATTATTATTATTATTTTAATTAAAAAATTATATAACCTAAATATCAATGAATTACATAATATAAAATAATTTTTTATTTTTAAATTGATAATAATAAAAATTAAACTCTACACTTTAAAAATGTCCTTAAACAGAAATTATTTTTTTCTTTCAAAAATATTTACCATCAAATTTATTCCTTTCTACTTATATAAAATTATATTAGTCAATTTATAAATATTTAATTTTTCTAACTAAAATCTTTTGGATATATAATATCAGTTGACATTTATCCATTAATTATTAGCAGATCTCACGAACCAATTTAAAAAATCAACAAAGCTGACTAAATTGTATATTGTATTAAATGAGAGAAGCATTTGTCATGAAGCATCAAGCGGTGTTTGCTTCCAAAACTCTAAAGTTTGAATTTTGAATATCAAAAACATGGCAAACGTCGCAGGGAAGACGAAGCTGTACTTGCACTTTATATATCTAAGCTTAGCTAAGCACACTGCCTGATATATTTTATAGCAATTATCCTAGGCAGGCAGGTAATGCTTGTATTTTGCCGAACGATTAAAATTTTGTTATTATAAATTTAATTTTCGCAAATAACAATATAATTTCACTATTTATATTGTTTTTTTTTTGGGTCAAAAAATAACAATATAGATACTGAAATTATTTTATAATATAAAATTGCTTACATTTTTTTACATTTTTAATTTTTTATTGATAAGTGATAGATATTTATATATATATACATAAGTTTTATTTGAAAATTTTTAACACTTACCCCTCTTAATTTAAAATAATGTCCGCTACGTGAAAGATAAATTCTCTATTTCATGTATGTTTGTCTGTTAATACTTAAATTAACAATTATTTAAGTATTATTGAAAGTTGAGTAGTCTAGTAACTCAAAGTATATATGTATAATTATAAATTGTCCCTTATAAATTTAATATGTAACATAATTAGTTAATTTTTATTATATTTTTAATTTTAAAAATTAAACATCTAATTATTATTATTTTTAACACATTTACGAACTTATTTTTTTAAATTATGAGTTATTTCAAAATATAATTTTTTTATATAAAATTATGGAAAATTTTTTAAAATAATAACAAATAATTAAATTTATTATTTTTATTATAATTAAATTATTTACTTTTGATACAATTTCGTAAATTTTATTTTAGACATATTAAGTATGAAATATATCTAATTAAACTATTTTTAGTTATAAATTTTTTAATAATTTTTAACTATTAAAGAATATCACTCATTTGTGAAACATA
Organism: Mallotus nudiflorus; assembly: GCA_947683625.1. Lineage (NCBI taxonomy): Eukaryota > Viridiplantae > Streptophyta > Magnoliopsida > Malpighiales > Euphorbiaceae > Mallotus > Mallotus nudiflorus. The sequence goes on along the minus strand of CANTUR010000157.1, from coordinate 7,758,884 downwards.
TACTGAGGAGACCAAAAAAAAGAAGCATTAATTTCCTCTCGAACTGAACTCTAATTTTCAAAGTTTAATTAAACAATATATCATTACTAGAGACATATATAAACCTTACTTTTAACATATTGATTATTATATATTTAATTCAATTATTTTGAATTATAAAATTTTTAATGATTTTTAACTATTAAAAAGTACTACTCATATTTTAAAAATATATATAAATTCATCCAATTTAATCTTCCATAATTAAATTAAAATCAACTAATTTAGATTTAATTTTAAAATTAATAAATTATATCCCATATTATTATTTTAAAAAATAATTCATTTTTTTAATTTATAAATATATTAAAAGTAATTGTGATTAGATATTTAACTTTTAAAATTAAAAGTAAAATAAATACTAACTAATTATAATATATGTCAAGTTTATAGTGAAAAGATTATAATTTTACATGGTGAATCAAGTTCACCCAAAAATTTCTTCATTCGGTCCTTACCATTTCTTTTGTATTTTAGATAATTATTACAATTAATCAAACTTTTAAAGGATAAATATATAAATATTTTTTGAAGTGGGGTAAGGGTAGAGTTGCGCATGGTACAAAGAAAATACTAAACCATTTCGAAAATTTCAAAAAGATATTAAAGCCATACAAAGCCATATTTGAATTTAAAACCAAATTTTATAACTAATTTGGTACGATGCTGAATATTTATAAAAAATCAAACTAAGAACCATACTGAACTATACCGAAACTGTACTAAACTGAAAACCACATATAGTATTGAATATTAATTTAATAAATGATACATAGGTATTAATAAATAGTATTAAGCAGTAACTTAATTATATATTTATAATTATATTGTCAAGTAATATACATATGTATAATAATATATAATAAAAAATAATATATTTTGTGATTAAAATATAATAAATAAATTGCTAACAAAATATTTTTATCAATTTTATTATTATTATTATTATTATTATTATCATTGTTACTACTATTAGTATTCAATTAACAAGTCAAAATATGAAATGTTTATTATATTACAATTTTAACTTATGATATACAAATAAAAAAAATTAACATTGCATTAGTTTCAAATAATTCAATTAACAAATAAAAAATGTGAAATGTCCATTACAACACACTTTAAACTTAAAATATGAGAAATAAGAAAATTATTATTATTATTATTATCAACAAGAAGTAAAAATATGGAATACCTATTATATTTCAATTTGAACTAAAAATATTTAAATAAGAAAATTAACATTGTATAATTTCAAATTTCATAATTTTTAATTAAAATATGTTGTTATTATCATATTTAATAACTTATTAATTATTATTTTTAGTAAGTAAACTAATCTTACTGATATTATTTAAAATTAATGAGCTAAATAATATTATTATAGTTAATAACTTATTAATTATTATTGTTATTAAGTAATATAATCTTATTGATATTATTTAAAATTAATGAGTTAAATAATATTTTTATAATTATTATTTTGCTACATAATAATATATAGGCATATATTAAATATAACCAAAACGACATAATTTATTTAAAACTACATTTTTTTTTATTAAAATAAGTAGTGATCTTATAAAAAAAGAAAAAAGAAAATATAGGTTATTTTATTAATTAAAATATATTGCTATTATTATATTTAATAATTTAATAATTATTATCATTATTAAATAATTTAATTTTATTGATATTATTTAAAGTAAAAGGTAAATATTATTATTATTATTATTATTATTATTATGTGTGTATATACACACAATATCTATATAATAACAAAAACGATATATTTTTATCTAAAATTATAAAATTTTGATTTGTGAATAATAAATATAATTTTAATTTAATTTAATTTTTACCTAAAATTATGATATTTTGATTTGTGGATAATAAATATAATTTTAATTAAAATATAAATTTGTCTATTACATAAAATTTCATTTTGAACCGTACCGATCCGTTACGATAAAATTGAATTTACATACTGAATCATTTTAAAAAATGGGATAGTATCAGTATAAAAATTTTTAAATTAGATATTAATATTGATACTATAAATTTTATTTTTAAAATTTTTGAAATATAAAATTATACTAGTATAGAGATTTTTAAATTAAACATTTATATTAAAAATTTTATTTTAAAAATTTTTAAAATATAGTATAATTTTAGGGATTTTAAATTCCTAAATTTTCCTAATAAGTGCTAACCTGGATAAGGATCCGACAATTAACATAAACATCGTTGAAAGGAAAAATATAAATTTTAAGAAATTATGTTAAGAGTATAATTGGTCATGCTGCTGTCACCGCCCACTTTCGTTCTGCCTCTAAAAAAACTCATGAGTTGACAAGTGTGTGTATATCTGAGAAAAATTTGTCATCAAGATTCACGTGACAGCGGCATGGGCACCATTGTTTGCTTGCTGCTTGACTTAAACAGTTTCCGCTCATGATGTGGTTTGACTTTGCCTATATAGTAAAATTTATATAAATTAAAAAATTATGGATAAATTATAATATTTTTTAATATTTTGACCCATTAAACTACTTTATTTATAATATTTTAAAAAATAAATTTTAACGCTCATTAATTTTTCTGTTGTGGATAAAATAGTATGAAAAACAAAAAATATAAAGATAAATAAATATTTTTTAAAATATTATGAATGAAATAATGTAATGAGTTAAAATATAAAAAAAAACTTGTAATTTATCCAAAACTATTAATTAAATAAAATATTAGTTATTAATATTAAATTATAAATATAATTAAAGACTATTAGAGTTGCTATAGTCATTGTTTAGTTAAGGACTCTTATATTTGTTATATTGGTTATTATTGTACTTCATCTCTACACATGTATATATTGTTAAATACAATGATCAATACACAACTAATTCATTACTGCTCAATTCTCTATTCCTAAATTGGTATTACATCAAATCACCATGGCTAAAAATTCCAACTCAAGCTCATCGTCTTCTTCCACCTCTTCTTTTGTCTCTCCCTCTTCAACTACTCAAATACCTTCATTGAATCCTCTCACATCCACAACCACTTCAATTCCTACACATATTCAACAAACTTTCTCTATCAAACTTAATTTAAAAAATTATATTCCATGGAAGCTTCAATTCCAACATCTTAATTTTTATAATCTTCATAGAATCCTTGATGGCTCAGAACCTCGACCACCCAAAAAAATTTAGAATCTCACTTCTCAAATAATTGAGTTGAATCTTGTCTTTCTAACATGGTTTACCAAAGATCAACTCTTATTCTCATGGCTCTTGTCCTCCATCTTTGAAAAAGTATATCCTTACCTAATTGGATTAAACTTAGTTGTTGCTGTGTGGAAATCCTTAGAAACTGCATATGGTATTGTTAACAATGCTTAGCATACCCAATTATACATAGAGCTCCATAACTTGAAGAAGGATGATAAGTCAGTTTTTGAGTATCTCTTTCAAGCCAAGAATATTGTCGATTCACTCACCTTAGCCTAACAATCAATTTCATTTGCAGAATTCAATGCCATTGTTTACGGCAATTAAGTTTTGATTTTAATAGTGCCATTGGAGCATTGCAGTAGTGGGTAAAGCCTCCCTTCTTCAATGATCTTCATGGACAACTTGTGTCTTATGAACTCCTTCTCAAAGCATAATCATCTTTTTTTATGATATCTTATATTGCTTAGACCATTAATCGCCTTGGAAGAGGACAAGGTTAACGTGGTTCTTTTTCAACTAGCCATGGCTCTGCATTTTCTAACTAGAACTTCATGATTCCCTATCAAATCTATGGGTACAAAAATCATATTGCTATTGATTATTAGCACCATTTTGATCACAACATAAAATCCCATTTTACATCTTATTCTTCCTCTGCTCAGTATAGTGATTTTCATAATTTTATTGTATCTCCATCTGATTATCGCCCTCTCTAAGGCTCTTTTTCATCACCATAAGTCAATATGTCCTTACATGGACCACCTCCATCAATCCCAACACCGTCTGAATGGTACCCGAATATTGGAGCCAATCACCATATCACTTTAGATCTTGCTACCCTTAGCATTGCTGATGAATATAAAGGTATAATAAGGTCACTGTTGGTAATGGTTCTTATTTGAACATTGCTCATGTTGATTATATAACTATTTCCTCACTAAACAAACATTTAATCCTTAAAAATGTGTTGTATATTCCTCAAATAACTAAACCATTATTACCTATCATAAAATTTTGTAATGATAATAATTGTTTTATTGAATTTCATCTTAATTACTATTTTGTTAAGGATCAACAGACTAACAACATCCTACTCTAAGGAACTAGTGAGTTACGACTGTATAAGTTGCAACCTACTATTCGCCAACACTCTCCATAAATTGCTGCTTATCTTGCCAATTTAGAAACATGGCATGCGTGGATGGGCCAACCAAATGCATCAGTCATTTGTCATCTTCTTGCTTAGTTTAAATTACCTTGTTATAGTAAATCCAATTCGTTGTCTAATTGTCATGCTTGCAGACTTGGAAAATTACATTGTAGTTCCTTACCTTCAATAAATAATTGTAGTTCCTTTCCTTTACAAATAATTCATTCTGATGTCTAGGGACCTACTCCCATTTGCTCTTCTAATGGAGACAAATATTTTTTTATTTTTATTGATGATTTTTCTTCATTTACTTGGTTCTATCCAATTAAAAATAAAAGTGATGTTCCATAAGTTTTTTTTTTTATCATTTTCAAGCCTTTGTTGAGAAACAATTTAATTATTCTATTAAAGTATTCAACTCATATTAGGGTGGTGAGTATAGACCCTTATTTAGGCATTTTGTACAAATTGGAGTTTTTCATCGCCTAGCATGCTCTCATACACATGAACAAAATGACACAGTTAAATGAAAAATACGCTATATTGTTGATATTGGTTTGACTTTATTAGGACATTCTAGTACTCTTTTCAAATACTGACATTATGCCTTTGAAACTATGATTTATTTAATCACTCACATGCTAACTAAATCTTTTGCTAATAAAATTCCTTTTTAACTTCTTTTTTAAAAAATCCCAGATTATTCATTTCTAAGAATTTTTTATTATACAGTTTACCCACTTTAACATCCTTATAATCAACATAAATTTTCCTTTTATACCAAACAATGCATTTTTCTTGGTTACTCAGCTCATTATCATGGTTATAGGTGTCTTGATATGAATTTTGGTAAATTTATATGGCCTGACATGTTAAATTTGACGAAACACAATTTCCTTTCACTAAACCAACCCAAACCAACTTACCGAATCCTACCATTGCCTTCCCCACTCCTTGGTTGCAGTTTATACTCCCAATGTCTTAATTCACAAATTGTAAGGACTACTCTTCAGGTATGTCTCTTCCTTTATCTTCTCCTACACAATCCTTTTCCAACTCTACTTTATCTTCTTCTAACCAACCTTTATCCTCTCCACCTTATATCTCTTCTTCACATAATTATAACTCTTCTCGTCAAATTTTCAATCTCGAAGGAGTTCAACTCTTTGTTGATTTATGTTTGACATAGCTCTCTAATATGTTGCACATGCATTTTTCAATCCAAATAACATTACTTTATAACAAAAAGCACCCCACTCTGTGATGAAAGTAATTTTTTTTAGTGATATGCCCTAATATAATTATATAATGGTCATATTTTAATTTTTCATATTTCTATTTTGTTAATAAATAGGTATTTTTTTATTACTGGCTAATTATAACATTATCCTTGATTAGTTAATTCTACCTACGATCATTAAGTTTATGACTTAATAGTAAAACTATTAGGTAATACTTGAATTCTAATATAAATATCCCTAGTCAATCATAGTTATGGGAACAACAATGAATAAAGACTAGTATGAGTTTGACTGATGATTATGTGTGATTAATAATGTATATGAGATATTAAACCAAATTCATAGGTACATATTTAGTGAAATGATGTACTAGATTGACCCACTATGAGAATACTACAAGAATAATTATCATAGGTAATTCTCATCACAGTAGTATTATTTGAGTCATCTAACATGAAATCACTATAGTTTTCTACATGATGAATTCTGTATTTTAATACATCCCTACATGATCTTTAACCATATGGTAAAATAGGTTGTAATTTGATATAAAATGAGTAATGTGAGTGATTAAGATAGAATTTATCCCGCATTAATTATGAGAAGATATTTATGGGCCCGTTGATGAGTTAGACTGAAGAGAAATGCATGGTTATGCTATAATGTATTGATGAAGAGTTATCAATATCAGATAAACAGTTATCAGTATCAGTCTACTTGGGATAAAAAAAATAATATGATTGAATAATATAAGGATGCCATATTCCATTCCTTATGTTCGACCAAGATATCGTGTGACAAAAGGACTATAATACACGCTATGGATTAGGTTATATCGGATTATCGATCTTCACACAACTTAGGTAGTCATAATGTCATGCTATAGAGAAATTATGACATATGGGATAAAATGAAAATTTTAGGCCCACTACCAACGTTATATGAACCTATAGAGTTGCACACTTAAAATAAGCTAAAAGCATAATTGGTTTAATTAACCCAATAATAATCTCTCTAAAGGAGTAATTATATATGTGTGTGTGTTTATTTATATTTATATTTATTTATTTATCTATTTCCTAATTTATGTAATGTAAGAGTTATTTAAATAAATATGAAATAATTCTAACTTAGAATTAGAATTAAAATAGAAAAGGAAGTCTAATATGAACAAAATTGTTTTAGTAAGTAAGTGGTTTAAGAAACCCTAGATGAGATGTCTATATATACATCTTTATCTTTAAGGTTTCATCGAGCTATTATTCTCCTCCTTCTTTCTTCACTTCTTTATGAAAGAAACGTACATATAGAGACATAAAAACTAAAAAGAGTCTTAAAGAGAAAAAGTGCTAGCACAACTATACTGTTTTGGATTCCTTGTTTGTGTGGATACCAGTAGAGGATGTGGCTTAATTCATAGCACTTTTGTCCAATAATACCTACACAAAAAGCTCAAGGTAGGATGTTACTGGAGTGAACTCCCCTTCTTCCTTCCAACCATCGTGTCATAAGATCATCTTAGTGAGTGTTTGGAATCTCTCTCAATTAATTTACTCGAATTACATAGATTTGAATTAGGTTTTTATGAATTAATTTTTGTTTTTCGTTGTGTTTTGCATCATAAAACCCAACAGTGGTATCATAGCCACTTGTAATTCAATTAGATTGATTTTATGATATATGTGATATTTACAAGAGTTGTGAAAAATAAGTTTTGAAATATATGTAACATATTTGATTTTCAAAATTATTTTCAAAATTTCAATTGAACTTTCTATGTGATAATTTAATTGAATACATATTAAAATAGTTATATACATTAATATGATTAATGTCTATGGTTGTTTAATATGATTAAAAAAAATTTATCAAAAAAATATATTATTTTACAAATGTAGAATTTAAGTATACAATGGTGCATAGCTATGCACATTTTAGTGCACGATTGTGCATTGTGAGAAATTTTGGTAAAATGCAGAGGTGCATGACTGTGCACACCTTGGTGCACGGTTGTACCTGTGAATGATTTCTGTGGAATACAGTGATGCACAGTTGTGCGCCAGCATGAATTTCTGGCAAAATACAGATGTGCATGGTTGTGTACATCTTGGCACATAGCCATGCATGAGAACATTTTTGTTCAAATGTTAAGCAAAATTAATATGTTTTGAACATGATAGTAAAAATGTAATATGATTACAATGGTTTGCTGAATGGATCTACCACGTAAATCATTTTCATCATAATAATTAATTTTAATGAAAATTGCTCTATATGTTTATGAGGAATGCATGGTGCATAGTATGACCCTTAAGACTAATATGATTGGATTTATTTTATTCATTTTATAGGTTGTATTTTTATGGATTGTAATTTTTAAATACAGCCTACAAGTCATTTTTCATTTATTTATAATTTTATTAAGTAGAATAGAATAGTACAAATTACAACATATAATGTAATGTAAATTAAGACCTAACATAGAGACCTAAGAGGAGGCCAAGGATGGAGATCCAAGGTGGAAACTCAAGGTGGAGATCTAAGGTTAAAGGCGTAAGATGAAGGAAGTCTTATTACCTAGGATTGACCTTTGATCTTCATATTAGCTTATGAAGATCAATTTAGACTTAGGCCATGCTATGTCACGTTTACTTTATTGTTATTATTATGTTAGCCAAGTCGGATAATAGTGTTATCCGAACGTTTGATATGGTTTGACTTAGCTAAGTTATTAAAATGGTTTTGGACCTAGGGCATTATATGGGATTTTTAGCCAAGATATATGATGTCAAATCCCATACTTTTCCAAGAGTTACATGAGATGTAATTGGTAAGAGTAACCTACCTAAATAACCATACTTTAGGCGATGAGCCAAAGCTCACTTATAGTATGGTGAAATATGGATCTTGGCCCACTAAAATTTAAAATTAACTTTGAGGGTTATTGATTTGAATGAATTTTTATGGGATTTAAAATTATGCCTTATTAAAATAATTTAATAAAATACTGAATACACTGCATATATATTTGTTATAGATAATGGCATCAAACCGTACATCTAATCTATCACTACGATTGATCTTTGAGAAGGATAAGCTTAATGGGACTAACTTCCTTGACTGGTATAGAAATTTAAGAATTGTTCTTAAGTAAAAGAGAAAGGAATATATCCTTAACCAACCTATCCCAAATGAACTAGCTGTTAATGCTCCAAGAGCTTAAAAGGATGCTCATAGTATGCATCTTAATGACTCTATTAATGTCACTTGCCTCATGGTTGGATGTATGGAATCAAATCTTTAAAAGCAATTGATGGAGATGGATGCTTATACCATAATTGGCCATCTCAAAGAAATGTTCTAAGAGAAAGCTAGAATTGAAAGGTTTAGCACCATAAAAGCATTGCTTTCTTGCAAGTTGATTGATGGCAGCTCAGTAGCTCCTCATGTTCTTAAAATGAAAGGTCATTTCAAAGACTTAGAAAGGCTTGGTCTTAAGATCAAGCAAGAATTAACCATTGATATTATTCTCCAATCTTTTCCATAAACATATAATGGGTTCGTTATGAACTATAACTTGCATGGCATGAATAAAATAGTTTTTAAATTGCATAGGATGCGTAAGATTGCTAAAAGAACATTAAGACCACCAAGGATGTTCTAATGGTCAATGAAAGGAAAGCTATGAAAAAGATGGGAAAAGGTAAAGGCAAGATTAAGTCTTCCAAAGGCTTTCAAAAGTCAAAGCCTAAGCCTCAACTGACACCCTAAGCAAAACCACCAAAAGAGGGAACATAATTTTTTTATAATGAGTCGAGCCATTGGAAAAGAAATTACAAGCTTTATATGGATGATTTGAAGTAAAAGGGTAGTATGATTACCACTTCAAGTATTCATGTTATAGAAGTCAATTTATTTACTTTTGATTCTTGAGTATTAGATATCGATTCTAGATCTCACATTTGTATTAATGTGTAAGGTCTAAAAAGGAGTAAAATCTTGGCTAAAGGTGAAGTGGTCCTACAAGTTAGAGATGCAACAAGAGTTGTTGCTTTAGTTGTAAAAACTTATGATATAACCTTGCCTAATGGACTTGTTTTAAGTTTGGAAAACTGTTATTATATATCTACTATGAGTAGGAATATCATTTATGTTTCTTATTTGGACAAGAATGGTTTTGAGTTTATTATTAGGAATAATAAATGCTCCATTTATTATGAGAATATTTTCTATGAATATGCTCCACGAAATTATGGTCTTTGTGTTTTAAACATAGAAGACACTGATGAAAAGTCCATCTATAACATTGAAACACAGAATTTAAATCTAATGATTCAAACTCAACCTATCTTTGGCACTATCATTTAGGCCATATAAATGAGAAATGCATTTCAAAACTCCATCAACATGGACTTTTGAATTCTTTTGATTTTGAATTATTTGAAAATGTGAATATTATTTATTGGGAAAAATGACTAAACACCTTTTACTGGACATAGTGAGAGGGCTAATAACTTATTAGGTCTTATACATTATAATGTATATGGACCATTAAGTTCTACTGCTAGAGGAGGTTATTAGTTCTTCATACTTTTATATATAATTTCAATAGATATGGCTATATCTATTTAATGAAACACAATTATGAATCTTTTAAAATGTTTAAAATTTTCAAAAATGAAGTACAAGATCAACTTAAAAAGAATATTAAAGCACTAAGATATTATCGAGGTGGTGAATATTTAAGTCAAGAGTTTATTTATCATCTTAGAGATTATGGAATAATATCATAATTAACTCCACTAGGAACACTATAATGGAATGGTGTGTCTGAACGGAGAAATCAAACTTTATTAGATTTGGTTTGATCTATAATGAGTCAGTTAGATCTTCTAATCTCCTATTGGCGGTATGCTCTAGAAACTACTATATTCCTTTTGAATAGAGTTCCATTAAAGGCATTTGAAAAGACAATATATGAGATATAGATTGAGATATAGATTGAGAAATCTCCCAATTTATCTTTTCTTAAGATTTGGGAATGTGAGGCTTATGTGAAGCATCAATTTTAGATAAATTAGCACCCAAATTAGACAAGTGCCTTTTTATGGGATATCCTAAAGAAACTAAAGGATATTAATTTTATAATGCTTTTGACAATAAAGTGTTTATTGTAAAGAACTGTGTCTTTTGGAAAGAGAATACATTTCTAAAGGAACTAGTGGGAGTAAGGTACAACTTGAAGAAATTCAAGAACCACAAAATAGCATTATGCCATAGATGGAAACGTAACTAGATCAATAAGTAAATTTTGAATCTACACAAGTACCACAAGGTTTTACAAGGTATGGTAGGACAAGTCATAATCTTGAGGGATATGGATTTCTCATAATAAATAATAACAATGTGATGATTGTGGATCAAAGTGAGCCCACAACCTAACAAGAGGCCATGGACAGTCCAAACTCTAAGAAATGGTCAGAAGCCATGAAATAAAAAATGCAATCTATGTTTGATAATCAAGTATGGACTTTAATTGATCCACTTTAAAGTTTAAAAACTATTGGGTGCAAATGGGTTTTCAGAATGAAAACTGACATGGATGACAATGTGCATACCTTTAAAGTAAGGTTAGTAGTAAAGGGTTTTAAACAAACATATAGTATAGACTATGATAAAACCTTTTCATCAATTGCTATACTTAAATCCATTTGAACTCTCCTTAACATAGCTGCATACTATGATTATGAGATATACAAATTGATGTCAAAACAACTTTCCTTAATGGAAACCTGATTGGGGATGTGTATATGACATAGCTAGATGGTTTTATCAATCCTAAGAATTTTGAAAAGGTTTACAAACTTCAAAGATTAATTTATAGATTAGAGCAAGCATCTCGAAGCTAGAATCTTCATTTTGATGAAGCAGTAAAAGAGTTTGGATTCATCAAAATAAAGATAAACCTTATGTTTATAAGAAGGTTAGTGGAAGTGTAATAGTTTTTCTAATGCTATATGTTAATGACATATTACTTATTGGAAATGATATTCCTACTCTACAAAATGTTAAATCATGGTTAAGGAATTTTTTCTCAATGAAAGACTTAGGTGAAGTCGCTTATATTTTAGGCATTATGGAGATAAATCTAGGAGGCTTATTGGCCTAAGTCAGAGCACTTACATTGATAAGGTAGTGAATTGGTTCAATATACAAAACTCTATAAGAGGATTCTTGCCAATATCCTATGGCATTAGTCTTAACAAGACTTAGTGTCCAATGACACATGATAAGTGAGATCACTTGAATAAAATTCCATATACTTCTGCTATTGGATCCATCATGTATGCCATGTTATGCACTCGACCAGATGTCTCATATGACTTGAGCATAACAAGTAGATACCAGTCGGGCCCAAGTGAAAGTCACTAGATAGTACTTAAGAAACACTTAGGATGCATTTTTATTGTATAGTGGGCAGGAAGATGAACTAGTTATAAATAGTTACACAAATGCCATCTTCTAATCTAACAAGGATGATTTTTAATCGCAGTCAGGTTATGTGTTTTGTTCAAATAAAGGTGCAGTGAGCTAAAGAAGTTAAAAGCAAGACACCACTGCCAATTCTATAACAGAATCTAAGTACATAGCTGCCTCAATGGCAGCCAAGGATGCTGTTTGGATTAAGAAGTTCATAATTAGATTAGGAGTTATTCCTAGTATTTTAAATCCAGTAGACTTGTATTGTGATAACTATGAAGCCATAACACAAGTTAAGGAACCTATATCACATCAACAATCCAAAAATATATTCAGGCGTTATCATCTCATTAGAGAAACCATTGAGAGAGGAGACGTGAAGATATGCAGAGTACCAACAGATGATAGTATTACTGATCCACTAACTAAGCCCCTTCCACAAGCTAAGCATGAGAGTTATACTAGGTCAATGGGTATGAAATACAACATTGATTGGGCCTAGTGCAAGTGATAGATTATTAGTGATATGCCCTAAGCCAATTATGTAATGGTCATACTTTGACTTTATCATATTTCTATTTTATTAATAAATAGGCATTTTTATTACTATTGGCTAATTTTAATATTATCCTTGATTAGTTAATTTTATCAAAGGTCATTAAGTATATGACTTAATAGTAAAACTCTTAGGTGATACTTGAATTCTATTATAAATATCCCTAGTCGATTATAGTTGTGGGAACAACAATGAATAAGGACTAGTATGAGTTTGATTAATGATTATGTTTTATCGATCATATATATGAGATATTAAGTCAAACTCATAGGTACATATTTAGTGAAATGATGTACTGGATTGACCCATTATAAGAATAGTACATGGATAATTATCATAGGTAATTCTCATCACAATAGTATTATTTAAGTCCTCTAGTATGAAATCACCATAGTTTCCTACATGATGAGTTATGTATTTTGATACACCCCTACATCATCTTTAACCGGATGGTTAAAAAAGTTGTGATTGGATATAGAATGAGTTATGTGAGGAATGTGAGTGACTAAGATGAAATTTGTCCCTCATTAATTTTGAGAAGATATATGTAGGCTCCTCAATGAGTTAAACTAAAGAGAAATGCATGGCCATGCTAGAATGTATTGATGAAGAGTTATTAATATCAAATAAAGAGTAATCAGAATCAGTCTATTTGGGATAAAAAAATAATATGATTGAACAATATAAGGATGACATATTTCATGCCTCATGTTCAACTAAGATATCGCGTGACAAAAGAACTATAATACACACTATGGATTAGGTTATGTCAAATTATCGACCTTCATACAATTTAGGCAGTCATAATGTAATGTCTTACTATAGACTAATTGTGACTTGTGGGCTAAAATGAAAATTTTTAGCCCACTGCCAATGTTGTGTGAACCTATAGGGTCACACATTTAGAATAAGCCTAAAGCATAATTGGGTTAATTAACCTAATAATGATCTCTCTAAAAGAGTAATTAAATATATATATATATATATATATATATATATATATATATATATATATATATATATAGTGTGTGTGTGTGTGTGTGTGTGTGTATACACACACACACACATGTATATAGTAGGTGTGTGCGTGTGTGTGTATTTATATTTATATTTATTTGTATTTTTTCTAATTTATTTAAAATAAGAGTTATTTAAATAAATGGAATAATTTAAATTTAGAATTAGAATTAAAATAGAAAAGGAAATCTAATCTTACCAAAACTGTTTTAGTAAGTAAGTGGTTTAAGAAACCCTATATAAGATGTCTATATATACATCTCTATCTCTAAGGTGTCATTAAACTAGTATTCTCCTCCTTCTTCCCTCACTTCTTTGTGAAAGAAATATACACATAGAGAGATAAAAACTAAGAAGAGTCTTAGAGAGAAAAATATGCTATCACACCTATACTGTTTTGGATTCCTTATTCGTGTGGATACCAATGGAGGGCGTGGCTTAATTGGCAGTGCTTTTATCTGATAATACCTATGCAAAAAGCTCAAGGTAGGGTGTCACCGAAGTGAACCCTCTCTCTTCCTTCTAACCATCTTGTCATAGGATTGTCTTGGTGAGTGTTTAGAATCTCTCTTAATCAATTTACTTGAATTATATAGATTTGAATTAGGTTTTTATGAATTAATTTTTGTTTTTCACTATGTTTTGCATCACGAAACCTAACAGTTTTAACATTGTCCCTAATGCTGATTCTTTAACGCATAGGCATAATATCAATGTATTCCTTGGTTATGGTGGTCTGAGTACAAGAGGATTCAATAAATACTGCTTAACCCTGTCAAATGCAATATGACATTGCTCATTCCAAACTTTGGGTTGATCTTTCCTCAATAATCTAAATATTAGTTAACATAGCGAGGACATCTTATAGATAAATATGCTAATGTATTGGAGATGACCTAGAAAATATCTTATTTCTATTTTTGTTTTAGGAGTAGGCATTTTTTGAATTTCCTTGATCTTATCTAGATCAATCTCTATGCCTTTCGAATTGACCACATATCCTAATAGCTTACATGAAGATACTGTAAAAACACACTTCTTTGGATTAAGTCTAACATTAAACCTTGTCAACCTTTTTGTAAACTTCTTTATATCTCTGCAATGTTCTTCAAAAGTTTCTAATCTAACCACCATATCATCAACATACACTTCAATCTCTTTATGAATCACATCCTTGAAAACATTTGTCATAGCTCTTTAATGTGTTGCACATGCATTTTTCAATCCAAACGGCATTACTTTATAACAAAAAGCACCACATTCAGTGATAAAAGTAGTTTTAACCTTATTTAATTCTTGTACTCTATCCTAAACACCTGAGCCTACCTTCTTCCGCCAACATCGTATGCAATTACATCCTTTAACTCGCCAAAACTTGACATTATGCTTATATTGCCCAAACTTTGTAATCTCCCAAACCTTCTTATATTGTTTCTATCCCTTTTGAGCCACCTTCTACCAAACTAACTGCCTTTAAATAGGCCAGTAAACATTGACAGTGGCAAGATGCTATATACCATAAGCTTTAAGCTTTTTATCATATCAACATTTGGGTACTTGTCCCACTACCTTTGCATGCTAATATCATAGGCAACCAATGGGTTTACAAGATCAAATGAACTTTAAATGGTTGTATTAAGCATTATAAAGCTCGTTTAATGGTAAAAGGATATACATAAGAATAGGGTTTGGATTACAATGAAACTTATAGTCCTGTGGTAAAACCTACAACTATTCGCGTTGTGCTTTCTCTTGCAGTTTCTTGTGGTTAATCTTTTAGGCAACTGGATGTTAGTAATGCCTTTTTTACATGGTGATCTTCATGAAACTATTTATATGGCCTAACCACAAGGGTTTGTTGATGCCCAATATCTTTACTATGTGTGTAAATTGCATAAATCCTTATACGGTTTGAAGCAAGCACCACATGCCTAGTTTTAAAAACTCAGCAATTTTTCTTCAATCCATTGACTTTAAGGGGTCTCATTCGGATTCGTCATTGTTTATTTTCTCTAATGGTTCTTAAACTTTTTTTTGCTTTTCTAAGTTGATGATATTATTCTTACAAGTAGTTCTCTTGAATTTGTTCAATCAATAATTGATCACCTATCCATAGAATTTTCATTACGTGATTTTGGCAAGTTGAATTTTTTTCTTGGAATATAAGTTTTATCTCATTCTTGAGGTATTCCATAATCACAGCAACATTACATCATTGGTCTTATACAAATGATGAACATGCAGTCCTGCAAATCTCTTTCCACTCCAATGGTAGTTGATGCTCCATAGCGCAAAAATGATTCTATACTTTTGTCCTTAGCTAATGCAGCTAAGTTCCGCTAATGTTGTGGCTCCTTATAATATCTCACCTTCATAAGGCCAGATTTGACCTTTGCTGTGAACAAACTAATTAACTAAATTTATGCATAGTCTAACCCACAAACATATGCAAGCCATGAAGAGTCTACTATGATACTTGCAAGGCACTATCTCTTATAGTTTGTTGATTTCCAAGTCTGATACTTCACAGCTGATGGCCTTTGCTGATGTGGACTGGGCAGTCTCACTTGATGACAGACACTCAACCAGTGGCTATCTAATTTATTTGGGCAAAAACCTCATATCCTGGAATTTAAAGAAACAATTTACTATAGCTTGCTCATCAATAGAATCTTAGTTCAAATTAGTAGCAAATGTGGCGGTTGAATTATGTTGGCTAGTCAAATCATTGTATGAACTTGGTGTTTCTTCCCCACCCATTACACATATATGGTGTGACAATTTGAGGGCTATTTTCATGTCATCCAATCCTGCCTTTCATGCACAAACCAGACATGTTGAGGTGGACTTCTATTTTATGTGTGAACAAGTCACCCACAAGAAACTAACAGTGAGTTCGTTTAATTCTAAAGATCAATTGGCCAACTTCTTGACTAAACCTTTGTCAACACCTCTTTTTACTGTCATTCTAGATAAACTGCGATTACTCCCTCGGTAACCTTTCGCTTATGGGGTATTAGAGTTATTATAGTAATTGTTTAGTTGAGTACTCTTATATTTGTTATATTGGTTAGTATTGTACTTTATCTCCACCCATGTATATATTGTTAAACATAGTGATCAATATACAACTAAGTCATTACTGCTCAATTCTCTATTCGTAAGTAAGAAAAATATAAAAATATTTTATAATTTTATAATTTTATGTTTTGATAATTTCTTATATATAATGATGAGTTCCAATTTGAGTCAAAAGGAATAAAAAAGGCCTAATGTAAAATTAGGACAAAATGCCTTTCGCGAGTCTTTCTCCAATAGATCATCTAGTGTAGCACATAAACTTTTATGCATATCATCCATATGGAATCAATTACCTAAAATATTGGTACATATAAAATCAAAAGATTACAGGTATATCTGTGTATGTTATCACTCTTTGAATTTCTGAAGTAGGATCCAAAATATAGATGATCAGCATCCTAGCTGACATACTCAAAACATTTGACTATCACCTTGGTACTGCAATTCATGCACTATAAATTGAGTGCAAATAATTTGTATGTATACTATGGACAGGAAAATGAATTCCAAGGCTTTTATTCTTCTAGCTCTTCTCTTTGCAGTACTCATCTTTCAATCCTCTTCTGCTGAGACATCCAAAGATGAGCACGATTGTTAGTATACATATATATCTATTGCAAATCAGTCACAATTTTCTTTGTTATTTTCTTATTTTCTTGTTAATTAGCTAGTGTACATGCTACCTTAAAGTAGAGAATGCAAAATCAAGATGGGTTTTATGATGCTACTTAACTTGGATCTTTCAGATTGTTTTTGAAAATCTTAAGGCTCACCAGGAGGGGGAAAAAAATCATGCTGTCTATATATATATATATATATAGGGGTGAAATATTAATGAAAATAGAAAAGAAAACTAATTGTGCAAAATTGTTATGAACTTGCAGCGGAGCAAGAAGGTGAAAAAAAGTTAAAATGTTACCACGGCTGCTGCAAATGGACAGGCAAATACTGTGCAAAATGTTGTAGACCTGCTGAAGAAGCTACCTTGATGCAAAGTCAACACATCCAACCTGAAAATGGTAAGTATAAACCTCCTCTCACTAATACGTAATAAAAAATATTGAAAATGTTCATTCAAAAGTTCATTGAAAGGAAGATAATGTGTGTTTGTTTATATATATATATTTATATATTATATAACCACATACTTTGCACCGTAAGAAGAAAATTTTTTAAACTTATGATAGTCCATAAAATATTAAATATATACTTTAATAATAATAATAATAATAATAATAATAATAATAATAATAATAATATTATTATTATTATTATTATTATTATTATTATTATTATTATTATTATTATTATTTAATAAAATTTTTAATAGAGTTATAATATATCTAAATAATAATAATTTTAATATATTTTTATTTGAATAAATTTCAAAAAATTAATAAAATAATATTTAACAAAATAATATTTAATATAGTTTTAATTATTTTTTTATTCAACTTTACTCTAATAATATTTTTTGAAATAACAAAAGTATTATTTTGTCTATATTAGTTGTAATTTATTAATATTTTAATAATATTTCTATATAAACAATTACATAACACCAAGTTTTACAAAGCTAAATTTTGTCTTTACTTTGAAAATAACAACAAGCAATATCTTTTTTGAAAGGTTTATGATCATAATCACAAGATAATAAAAAAGAAAAGTTTATTAATATTTTGTATTAAGCTTTAACAAACTTTTGAGAAATAATAAAAATATTATTAGACATTAAATTTTTAATTATAATATTTCTCTTTATTAAAAATAATCTATGTATTAATTTTCAATTACGATTATAATTAATTATTTAAATAATTAAATTAATTAATTAAGTATAATCAATTTTATTAAATTTCAATAAAATTTCTAAAATTATGCTATTTACATCCCATCCATATGGCCTAAATATTACGCTTGAGGCATAATTCAAGTGGAAAGAGTCCTTTACTTTTGGGAGGAAGAGATTATGGGTTCAATATGTCTTTCCTTCTCACTACACATCTAAAATCCACTCTTAGTGGTGGTTTATAAAAACGTTTTTAAAATACTAACTGCTAATAACTAACTGCTAATTGCACCCTATCACCATAATACTAAATTCTGTATTGTGTTAAAAAAAATTACCTAAAATATCGGTTACTCCACAATTCGACTTGTCTTTATATATATAACCTGCTTCAATTCATGCATTACAAACTGAGTCCAAATAATTTGTATGTATACTATGGACGGGAAAATGAATTCCAATGCTTTTATTCTTCTAGCTCTTCTCTTTCCAGTACTCATCTTTCAATCTTCTTCTTGTTGAGCCATCCAAAGATGAGCACAATTGTTAGTATACATATATACCTATTGCATATCAGTCACATATTTCTTTATTATTTTCTCTTTTGCTCTATGCTACCTTAAAGTAGTAGAACGGAAAATCAAGATGGGTTGTATTACGCTAGTTTGTTTTTTTGAAAATCTTAAAGCTTATTAGGATGAAAAAAAAAATGCATGCTGCTTATATATATAGTTGGGAAATATCAATGGTAATAGAGAATAAAATTAATTGTGCATAATTGTTATGAACTTGTAGTGAATGCAGCAGAAGGAACGGAGCAAGAAGGTGAACAAAAGATAAAATGTTACTACGGCTGCTGCAAATGGACCGGCAAGTACTGTGCAAAATGTTGTAGAACTGCTCAAGAAGCTGCCTTAATGCAAAATCAACACATCCAACCTGATCATGGTTAGTATAATGCTCCTCGAACTAAAACGTAATTAAATGTTGAAAATTTTCATTTAAAAGCTAATAGGAGGAAAGCGATGTGTACCTCTAAAATATATATATATATATATATATATATATGAGGGAAATCATTTATGTTGCAGATAGCGACAGCTATCGCGTTGTTGCTATGTGCGAAATTATTCAAAACCCTTCCTCCTTAAAGTAAATGGTAGATGGTCCCTTGTATTGGGAGGTAAAATATGAATTTTTTTTTTTGTTACGGCACTACTACAAATTCATTTATTAGTTATAAAATTTTTATGGTCACAAAATTAATTGTCACAAACAAATTATATGAGTAACAATAATTTTATGATATGTCACAATATTTAATTTATTAATTTATCACTGAATAATATATGACAATATATTGAATTGTCACAAATATATTAAAATTTTGTGACAATTTGTCACAATAATGTCCTTAATTATTATTAAAAAAATTAAAAGGATAGCTTTTTTGTGACAATATTTTTAAATGTAATAAAAAAATATTTTTGTGAAAGGTTTAATTTGTCCCTAAAATTTTCAGTTTATAAGTGACAAATTTTAGTTGTCACCATTATAAATATAATAGATTTTTTTGTTACAAGTTAAAAGTTGTAATGAATAAATTTTAATATTTGTGTCAATTTAATAGTATATTGTCACAAAATATATTCTTTTGTCACTTTTAATTTCTTTTTATTGAATCCCATATTGTTAGTAAGTAAACAAGTGGTTCCAACCTTTCTTTATAAATTGTTCCAACTAAAATATTATCATGTTTTTATTTTGTTATGGTAGTTATGATAACTATTAAATTAAAAGTTTTTCAAATTTTAAAAGTTAAAATTTTATATAAATATTATATGAAAATTGAAAGTTGTTAAAATTTAAATGATGT
Organism: Mallotus nudiflorus; assembly: GCA_947683625.1. NCBI lineage: Eukaryota > Viridiplantae > Streptophyta > Magnoliopsida > Malpighiales > Euphorbiaceae > Mallotus > Mallotus nudiflorus. Next base: position 7,738,419 of record CANTUR010000157.1, on the reverse strand, counting down.
TGGTGATGATAAAATTAAATATAAGAATGAGGTGTTTATTAATTTATGATGCTAATACATGATTTTTAATTTGTGACAATAAAATATTATCACTATTAGTATCCTTTGTGACATATAAAATTGTCACTAATATAATCTTGACTAGTTAGTATAATTAATGTGACAATTAATAATGTCACTATTGTAGTTTTTGGAACAATAAATAATATTATCATGAAAAGTAGTATTGTATTTGTGACAATATAATTTTGATGTGACAATTATAATTTTAATTGTTACAATATATGTTGTCACAAACAATATTTTTTGTGACATTTAATTTATTGTCAAAAAAAAATGTAATTAGTAACAATTTTTAATTGACACATTTTATAATAGATTTTTTGCAATGGGATATTACGTGACAACTTCATGACAACTTTTTATTGTCACAATTAATATATTGTGACAATTTTACAATATTTGTGATAATATTAATTGTAACAAATGAATCATTTTGTTGTAGTGCGGGTAGCATCAGTACTATAGCTGTTGCAGTATTATCACCATATATATATATATATATATATATATATATATATATAGGAATAAAGTATTTATGGTAATATAAAATAAATTTATAGTATGCGTTAATTATTATGAACTTATAAATGAATGCAGCACAAGGAGCAAAGCAAGATGATAACCAGAAGTATAAATGTAAGTACGGTTGCTGCAGATGGGGAGGCTATGGATCCAAAAGATACTGCACAAAATGTTGTTGGACTGCTCAAGAAGCTACTTTCATGCAAAATCAACACATCCCAACTGACAATGGTTAGTATATTTAAGTTTGTCTTGTATTTATTAGATAGCTGTTAATGTTAACCTAGTTCAAGTGGTTGTTGATGACAGAATTCAACAAAATATAAATTTGTTTAATCTTATATTATTGCATAACGCTTTATTTTATTTTTTTTAGTGAATAAAGAAGAGTTAATCATGGGGAATACTGAGAAAGACAATGGATGGGGTGGTGGTGGCCATCATGGAGGCGGCGGCGGTGGCCATCATGGAGGGGGTGGTGGTGGACATCACGGAGGTGGCGGACATCATGGTGGTGGTGGAAAGTGTTGTGGTAAAGGAAAGGGAAACGCAGCGGAACCCTAGAGTTAAATGAATGTATATAAAGAAAATAAAGAATAAAAGGCATGCCTCTGTTTGATGTTGTATAGTAGTGGGCATGGAATAAAGACTTAAGGGTTAAATCATATGAAGTTAACCCTTTTAAGGACATCAGTCCTTGTAGCTTTTCCAAGCTTTTCATGTATTTTTTACAGTTTGGTTTAAATAGTACTTGTTATTTTCACCTCTTTTCTCTTATTAATTTGTGCATTGCTTGATATAAACACGCTGTAATTAACCATTTATTGCGCAAATGCTTGTTATCAAATTTGAGTTCTGCTAAATCATGTTGCGAACTTTATTTAATATTTTAAAATGATAACAAATACTATACAATAGATTGTATGACACACCAAAAAAATTAATTACATAAAATGTGTAGTTATACAAACAAAAAAGATTTCCAAAATATGGTTTCTTTTTTTCATTCAATTAATCCAATTTATTTTTTTAATCTTTGTTTCGAAATCAATGTCCTCGGGATATCATACATAGTCTCTTTCCAACTAATCATTTTTCTTTTATCAACGAATATAGTTGCCACCAAATTATTTGGCACAAACTTATAAGATGTAAAGTATTTATGATTAATATGGTGACACCCTTGGACTAGATACATTCTATTAGATTTTCTTTTCCAATTTAAAGATCGTTTGGCTTAATAGATGTGATAAAATTATTTACAAATTGTTGTTATTTATATTTTTTTTTTCCACATTTGAGGGAAGGCAAAGCCAAAAGAAAAAACTAGACAGCACAATTTCTAGGCTTTGGAATTCCTGGCCTATCCTGCAAAAGCAAATCCAAAATGCCATCAGGGGGATCAGGGGGCTCATCTAATTTGACAAAACCAATAGGGAGAGAAAGAGCATAATTAGCTAAGAAATCAGTGCTTTTATTTCCCTCCCTGTAGATGTGAAGAACCTGGACATGCCAATCTTTACTCAACAGTTTCCTTATTTCCTGTATAAGAGCCTAGGATCGAAGAGAGCTGCTAATTCTTCCTTTAATGATTTCCACTAGCCTCGTTGTCTGTTTCCACCATCAAATATCTAATGCCCATGTCCCATGCGATACGAAGACCGTGAATGATCCCCCAACACTCGGCATCAAGAACGGAACAACATCCTAGATTACTAGCGAATCCACTAAACCATCCTCCCAAGCTGTTACGAAGCACACCTCCAGCACCTACTAGACCTGAACTCTGCTTTAAACACATCAGTATTCAGTTTGTGCCAAGGAGTATCAGGAGGCACCCATCTGATGTCGGTTAAATGTCTATGCACAGTAGGAACGCATGATAACTAGATACCAGCGTTCATGAATGTACGAACTTGAGCCCCCACAATATCAGCAAAATTCCATGGCGTTATGTAAGACTCATTAAAAAGACTGCTATTTCTATCCTTACAAAGGAGCCAACATGTTATTCCAAAAATACCGGCCCAATCCAGTTCCCCCTCAATCTTCATCTGATTTCTGAGATTGTAGACCATCCAATCATTAAACTCCGTAGCAAAGAATTACTGCCGTAGGTGAACAGGAACTAGACGAAGCTAGAGATCTTCAGCATTAGAGCAATCTCTAAGAACGTGACATAAAGGCTCCTGAGCCGCACCACACTGCTCACAAGACGTCTGATCAGATATATGGCGCCGGAACCTCTCCACATTTATAAGCAGCCTATCTTGAAAGCACAACCACTTGGATCAACAAATTGACACACTCTAAGATGTAACATATCATCCAGCACCTCCACAATAGCAAGTTCCTTTAGATTCTTATTAGTGCTTGTCTAGATGTCAGACAAAAAACTAACAAACTCCCCGTTCCCCAAGCTCCATCCCAACCTTTACTTAGTTTCATGCCAGACCCTAGAAATTCCTTTCCAGATTAATGAACTGTTCTTGGTTTCAACATCCACTTCTTGATTTCTTCTGCTCATATATTTGGAATGTAACACAGAGACCCAAAATTATTCGGCCTAGTCATTACTCGCCAAGCCAACTTCATGAGAAAAGCCAAATTAAAATTTTTTGCACACCGGATACCCAGCCCTCCTCTTCCATCTTTAGACTTACACACCTGCTGCCAATGGACAAGATGGACTCGTCTATGGTTTAGATTAGAGCCCTAAATAAAACTCTGAATCACACCATCCATTCTACCCCAAATCTCAGTAGGAAGAGAGGGAACTTGCATTGTGTAATTAGGAATTGCCGAGAGAACTGCTTTTGCAAGAGTTAATCTTCCAGCCATCGATAACTACGATGCTTCCCAACTCGCCAGTTTGTTTTGCACTCTGTCCAAAATCCCTTTGTATTTTCTATTAGCTCGTCGACCATGAATTAAAGGGATACCCAGGTACTTTCCCAAGTCTACTGTTACTGAAAAACCCAACACCTTCTCTGTTTCCGCCTTGGTCTGATATGGAGTGTTGCCTTAGAAAAAAAGAATGGACTTTTCCTTACTAACTACCTGGCCTGAAGAAGCACAGAGGCCTTCAAGAGCATAATTAATGTAGGATGCGTTCCTCATATCTGCTTGAGGAAATAATAACAAATCATCTGCTAAAAAAGGATGACTGATGCGAGGAACTTGGCGAGCAACTTTGAGTGGGTTCCAGTCCCCTTTTCTCACTTCCATCTCAATAGCTTGTGCCATTCTCTCCATACAAAGCACAAAAACATATGGGATAAGGTCCCCTTGACGGATCCCCCTTGAAGAATGGAAGCTCTCAGATAACAATCCATTGAGAGAGATGTGCATAGAGGCCGAAGAGAAACATTTCATGATCAAACTCACAAGAAAATGAGGGATACCAGCATCTACTAAAGTATCAAGGATAAATTGCCAACTTAGCCTATCGTATGCTTTAGCCAAGTCGACCTTAATTGCCATGAATCCCTTCTTACCCTTCTTCAAGCTCATAGAGTGCACAACTTCCTAAGCAATTATAACATTGTCCGTTATGTGCCTTCCCTTCATCAAACTTGATTGAAGGGGACCAATCAGCTTTGACATTAGCGGCTTGAGACGGTTTAGTATTACCTTAGTAATAAGCTTGTAAGTGACGTTGCAAAGGCTTATTGGCCTGAAGTGAGACCAACATTTAGGGTTTTGTATTTTTGGTAGTAAGATAACACTAGTCTGATTAAGCGCAGCATCCAAAGGTTCCCCTTCAAAAAAATCCCGTACCAGCTTAAACAAAGACACACCCACTAAGCCCCAGTGTTTTTTATAGAAGAAAGCTTGGAACCCATCCAAACCTGGGGCTTTAGAAGGCGCCATATCAAACAAAGCTGTTCTGACTTCATCCAAAGTGACACCATACATCAAACTTCGGTAATCCTCTTCCTCCAATTTGGGAAAACACCCTTTTATAGGGAATAAAGGGCGTTGGCTTTGCTCTTCAGTGTACAAAGTTTGGAAATAGTGCTTAGCATCATTCAACAAAATTTTCAAGTTTGTACACCATTCGCCAGAGGATAGCTTAAGAAGGGTGATTTTCTTCCGGTGAGCTGTAACCTTGGTCTTAGCATAGAAATAGGATGTGTTACGGTCCCCAGGGTTCACCCAATCACAAGAGGATTTTTGTCGCCAAAAAAGCTCCTCTTGGATAAGGAGTCTGTTATACTCCTCTCTTAACTTGGATTCCAGCAAGTATAGCCAACAATCTTTTTTTATTGTAATAAATATTACCAAAAGCATGCTTATTCCATCTCGTCAAATGGTCTTTGAGATTAAAGAGGTTATCTTTCACATTCCCTTCCTCATTCCACTTGCTCTCAATGAAATTATTCCATTTAGGATGAGTTACCCATGGTGCTAGGAACTTGAAGGTTTTGGTGAAGAAACAACCTTTTCATTACCAACCTTCAACAAAATTGGGCCATGATCTGAGCTAATTTTAGCCAAGTTATTGATTAATGAGCTCGAATAAATGTTTATACCACTTGTCATTACAAATACGAAATCTGCTACAACTTCCCATTCTACGGGGAGACCCACCAGACTTTTCATGGGAAAAAAGAATGGCGTTGAAGTCACCACCAATAATCCAAGGCCGATTAATTGTCTGTGCTATCCAATTTAAATCGGACCAAAAAATGTTTCTTAGATAGACATTAGGGCTGGCGTAAACTGCAGTAATGAAAAAGGGCCACCACTAATGCCGCCACGCTCTGTGAACATACTGTTTATTGCTCACTAAGATTTGCATCTGGACATGACTTTTCCAAAGCACCCAAATGCCCCCCGAGAATCCCGAAGCTTCCACTCTAAATGAACTGTGATAATTGGTCATGCGTATCACATCATCAGCCCTACTGCGACTAATTCTGGGTTCAATTAAGATCATTACTGATACCATTTAGAATGTTCCCGTCTAATTAAGGGTTCCTTACCTTCTAATTAGGGACATTTGGATCAACAAGAAGGTAGATCCGTCCGGAATAGGAACTACCCCAAAGTAGAGTACTAAGCACAAAAGGAACACCTTTCTACTAAAATTATGATTCACTATCCCACACGGAACTCGACTCCATCCAAGTTTGAGTATTGCTATATATAGAGCCCTACATCCCTCACAAGGGAACATCTCATTCTCACATATTCTAACTATCTTGCATTATCCTTACTTTTATTCTCTAACTTAGGCATCGGAGTGTTTGTGTGGATCCTCCCCACGTCTCACCTTGCCTTCTGTTAGTGATTTGCAGGACACTGAGCCCAAGAGTTCCGGAAACCTGTTATCAAGTGGCGTCGTCTGTGGGAACTCCTTGAGAAAAGTCATTCATTTACTTGCTAAGCTAAAGACGCCTTCACTATGACTTCTAGCCCACCACCAGCCCAGACTCCTGAAGTCCACACCAACCCTTCCGCACCTATCCTTTCAACTGACCTCTCAGACCCTCTCCCAGCAATAATACTTCCACCCGACATATACCTTCACTTCCGGAGAACACTCCAAGATACCCGTCCTTGGGCACAGACTATCCGTATTACGCTCCACTACCACACCATCGATCAATACCTTTTCTAAGTCTACCAAAAACACCAATAATAACCACTCTAAATTTAAACACTGTGAACCAAACACTCAGCCTTGATCAAACTAGCAGGGAAGCCATGATAAAAAAAATATTCAGGCGCAAATAGCTTTGATGCAACAACAGCTAAATGCTATAATACAGAGCGGGAGCTCTGAGCTGGCTTAAAATGATGATAACACAACACCCCGGCAGGACCCAGGGACGAGCATGGGGAACGGCAAAGTGTCAGAAGGGGAGTGCAGTTCAACCATTCCGACCCTTGATGATTCAAAATTAGCTTAGAAGGTTGAAGAAGCAATGTGCAATGCACGGACGAAAACTAGAAAGGAAGAGGAATGGGTTATGGATAGTAGAACTCCGTTTGTCCACAGAATAATTCAAACAGTAAGTTCAGAATCCCATAGATTGATCAATACGATGGGACGGGAGACCCCATCAGTCATATATCAGCGTTCCAGAATGTAAACGATAGAATCATGTGTAGAGTCTTTCCAAGCACGCTCATAAAGAACGCTCAAAAATGGTTTCATCGGCTCCCAAAAAATTCAATCACTTCTTTTGAGGATCTGGCGGAGCAGTTCTATATCAGATTCATCACCAATATTCCCCCAGTAAAAAAATCAATGACCTGCAGTTATGCCAGCAAGACATTGATGAATCTTTACAGAGTTACCATGACCATTTTAATAAAACAGCCATGCAGATTGAGCACCTTGTTGATGAAGTTACCATAGAAGCTTTGAAAAATGGCACCAGACTCGAAAAGCTTAAAGACAAAATAATGACTAAAGAACTGAGTACCTTTACAGAAGTAATGGCGATGGCGGTCTGGATGATAAAAATGGACGAAGACAGAAAGATGTGTTGGGAAGAAGACATACCATCGATCAAGGATGAACAGCCAAAACAGAGATGAGCAAGCTTCCCAAAAATGAATTTTAGAAATCCGACAGAGAGATTTGACAGAGAAGTAGATAAATATACACTCATGAACACCTCTCGATCCAAAATCCTTATGTGAGTCAGGAAAAATAGAGTGGGGATCACCCCAACCAAGAGAATTAGCCCAAGCCGGAGATTTACCCAGGACAGAGGCCAGTACTGTGAGTACCACCGAGAATACATGCATGACACAGAGGGTTGCAAAGAGCTGAAGAATGCCATAGAAAGACTAATGCAGCAGGGAAAGCTTAATAATTTCACAGACACACCGAGGAGAAGCGAAAACTCAGAAAGCTAGGAACGGGATAGAGCCAAAGCAAAGAAAGCCCCGAAAGAGCCGATTGGAATGATCAACATGATCATAGGGGGAAAAACACCAAAAAAAGATTAAAGCATAGTAGAGGAGAAAAATCAATACCTGAGAGAAGAAACATTATTTTTAACTTAGAAGATGATTCACATGTACACCACCCCCATTGTGATGCTCTGGTGATAACTGTGTGCATAAATAAGTATCGAGTTGAAAGGCTACTGGTGGATAATGGAAGTGCTATCAATGTATTATCTTGGAATGCGTACAAAGCTATGGGCGGCTCCGTCACCAACCTTAAGGCCATCCAGAACCCCATCACAAGTTTTTATGGGGGAACTCTGCAACCAATGGGGATTATCGATCTGAACCTAGAATTTGGAAACTAAGATGATGAGGAGACAAAAGTCGTTCGGACTCTATTCAACGTGGTAAAGATACCATTGGCCTATAATGGGATTATAGGACGGCCGACACTTTATGAAGCAGATGCAGTCACCAGCATCCGGCACTTAACCATGAAAATTCCAGTTAAGAATGAGACCCTTACTATTCAGGGAGATCAGCATATAGCCAAACAGTGTTATCAGATGGCCATGAAGCCTCAAGTGGAGGCTTTTCCTTTAGAGGCATAGGAAGTTAAGAAGTAAGGCACTGACCCACAACTAGTGGCAGACATGGAGACATTATAAATCACGGAAGGAAAGATCGTGAAAATTGGCAACACCCTTAACCAAAACATCAAAGACAAAATAAGGGAAGTCCTTACCAGACACTCAGAGGATTTCACTTCACAAGCCTCCAAAATCATCAAGGTGGACCCACAGGTTGCCTGTCATTGCCTAAACATCAAACCAGGAGATAAGCCAGTAGCATAGAAAAAAAGAACCTTTGCCTATGAAAGACTAAAGATTATTATTGAAGAAACAATGAAGTTATTAGTAGCTGGGTTCATTAAAGAGGTTACTACCCGAAATGGGTAGCCACCATGGTACTCATCAAAAAAGCAAACGAGAAGTACAGAATATGTGTAGACTATACCGACCTCAAACGAGCATGCCCTAAAGACAGCTACCCGTTGCCCATGATTGATCAGCTTGTCGATTCCACCGCTAGTTGCGGCTTATACAGTTTCTTTGACATGGCACAAGGTTATCACCAGATTTCAATAAAGGAAGAGGATCAGGAGAAAACATCCTTCATCACTCATGAAGGGTTATACTGCTACAAGGTGATGCCCTTCGGATTGAAAAATGTTGGGGCCACGTATCAAAGAATGATGAACCAAGTCCTCCAAGACCATATTGGAACAAGTGTAGAAGTATACATGGACGACATCATCATTAAGAGCAAACATCCGAAGCAGCACCCAACAGACGTGGATCAGGTTCTTCAGCTATTGAGTAAATCTAGGATCATGTTGAATCTTGAGAAATGCATCTTCGGAGTCCAAGCAGGCAAGTTCATGGGGTTCATGATATCTCACCGGGGCATTGAAGCCAACCCATAAAAAATGGAAGCCATACTCAACGTGGAGGCACCGAAGAACATCCATGGGGTATAAAAATTAAATTGTAGAATCACCGCATTATGGCATTTCATTTCTTGCTCTGCTAAGCGATGCCTACCATTGTTCTAAGCTCTAAAAAATTCCAGGAAGTTTTAGTGATCTGCTAATTGCCAAGTGGCATTAGAAGACATTAAGAGATTCTTATCTTCACCACCCTTACTCAGCTGGCCAGTACCAGATGAGACCTTGTATTTATACCTTTCTATTGGCCGAGAATGCATCGCTTTAGTACTAGTAAGAGAAGAAGGAAGTCAGCAAAGCCCTATCTATTATGTCAGTAAGATGCTTCGAGGACCTGAAGTTCGGTACCCCATACTGGACAAGTTATCCATGGCCATAGTCCATGCCTCTCGAAAGCTTAGACATTACTTCCAAGCTCACCATATTGTGGTCCGATCCTACTTCCCGCTGTGAAAAATCTTACAGAGACTAGAGACTTTGGGCAGGCTAGTGCAATGGTTGATCTTACTCGGTGAATTTGATATTGACTATGAGCCCCGGTAGTAGATAAAAGCCTAGGCGTTAGTAGATTTATGCAAGAAATGGCTCTGGAAGATATAGCCTTGACCAAAGCATCGAAATGGAAGCTCTATGTTGACAGAGCATCCTCAGCTCAAGGTTTCAACGCAGGAATAATCCTCAGAGGGCTGCACAAGGTTCACATCCGGTACACAATTCGTATCGAGTATAACGCCACCAACAATGCAGCCAAGTACGAAGCACTCATTACAAGTTTGAAGTTAGCCATTGAAGTAATGGCCGAACACCTCATCATACACTCAGATTCCCAACTGGTAGTCAACTAAGTTAGTGGAGCATTTCAAGTCAAAGACACTTGCATTGCCAAGTATATAGACAAGGCCAAGCGGCTTTTGCAATACATCGAATGGGACGGAGACTAATGGAAGATCGTTTAGATTCCTAGGGAAGAAAACAGTGAGGCCGATTACCTTGCCAAATCAGTAGTTGAGAACAGTCAAGCATTTCAGGATATGAATTTCACCAAGTCGCTAAACAGTCCCAGCACAGAAGACACTAAAGTTTTAGAGACACAGGTAGTCTCGAAATGGATGCGACCCATAATCCAATATCTAGAGCACGGAACACTCCTAGAAGACAAGCTGCAGGCTTAAAAGCTCAAGACCAAAGCAGCCCACTATTCCATCCATCGAGGGGAGCTCTACCAAAAATCCCTCTCGCACCCATGGTCGAAGTGCGCTTCCTTAGAGGAAGGAAATTACATACTCCGAGAAATCCACAAAGGAATTTATGGAGCACATGAATCCCATTATTCGCTCACTAGAAAGGCACTACTCCAAGGGTATTACTAGCCCACCATGTCCAAGGATGCCTGGAAACTAACGCAAGCATGTCCTCAGTGCCAGCATTATACCCGACTCAGTCATAAATCTTCTCGGCCTCTACACCCCATCGACAGCCCTTAGCCATTAGCCATGTAGGGGATGGACATCCTTGGTCCTTTCCCTCCCTCTACCTCACAGAAAAAGTTTTTAATTGTGGCCATTGACCATTTCACCAAATAGGTAGAAATAGAAGTGGTCCCAACCATTACAGAAGTCCAGATACAGTACTTCTTCTGGAAGGAGATCATTTGCAGGTTTGGCATCCCCCACACTTTAATTATGGACAACGGCAAACAGTTCGACAAAAATAAATTTAGAGGTTTCTGCTCAAACCTTGGTATAAAGTTATGCTTCACGTCAGTAGCTCACCCACAGACAAATGAACAAACGGAAGTCACAAACAGAATTCTCATGCAAGGTTTAAAGAAGAGACTCGATGAGAAAAAGGGGAATTGGGTCGAAGAGCTCAATAATGTAATCTAGGCCTACAAAACCACACCTTGATCATCCACTGGCAAGACACCATTCAGACTGACTTATGGCATGGATGCAGTAATTCCCGTAGAGGTTGGGTCACCAAGTTACTAGGTAAGCTAAGATCTCGATCACACCATCAACAACGCCGACGACTAGATATGCCTAAACCTACTAGAGGAATGAAGAGAACAAGTTGTAGCCACAGCTGAGGCACATTGGCAAAGAATAACATGGTACCATCATCAACGGCATCGAATAAAATAATTCAAGTTAGGAGACTGGGTACTCAGGAGAGCAAATATTGGCAAAGGCACCTCAGGAACTGGCAAGTTAAGTCCAAACTGGGAAGGTCCATACCAAATCTCAGCATGCACAACGAAGGGAGCGTACAAACTAAGAGAAGGAGGAGGCAAAGAACTACCACGATTTTAGAACTCAGGCTCTCTCAAAAAATACTATTAGTAAAACTATATTTAACATATGATATGATTCAATAAAGTCTCTTAATTAATAAGAATGCCTTTACATGTGATCAGTTATAAAAAAAAAAAAGAAAAAGAACCTATATATATCTACTCTACTATATATATACCCAGACCCCCAGGCTCAAAAACAGAGGGGGAAACCTCATCAGTAGTCTCTGGATGCTCTACGGACCCAGCAGCAATATCAGCCTTTGCAGACTCCCTTACAGGATTAGAACTGGCCTTTTAATGGGCATCCTCCTTCGCAGCAAGTTTAGCAAGGTCTGTTAGAGTTATCCGCTCTAACGCCCCCATATCCAGTCTCGAGTCTTAGGAGAGCAGGATCCTCTTGTACTCAGCCCGATAAGCTTTGAGAAACCCCCTACCATGCCTTGTTATGCCTTCTTATCATTTGCTTGGGATTTCTTAAGCTCCGCCAGCCTCCCTTGGAGCTCAGCGATCTGAAGATCCTGCTCCTTAATCCTCCTCGTCAGTTGGGCCTGGCTATGTTCCAGCTCAGAAACTTTCTTCTAATTTGCCTCAGCATCGAACTTGGCCTCAGCGTATCTTGTCTGGCAGTGCTCTAGAGCTGCCTTCACTCCATCCAGTTTCTTTTCAAAATCGATAGCTATGGTCCCCACCTCCGTTTCTTTTAAGCTGTACTGGCTCTTCAGGTAGAAGTACTGATCCTTTGCCAGCAGCAAGACCTGAGTCATCTACCAAAAACCAACAGTTAACTTAAACAAAAAACATGTATGATAACTACATCAAGTGGCAAAAGCTAGCTTACCTCTAGTGACTGGCCAATCATGGAGTCCAACAACCCATCCGAGCCCTCCTCGGACCAACGCTGCATGTCACCGGGCAACCGCAACGACTCAGCATACTGGTCCCGCACTTAGTTGTTGGAGATACTCGGGGGCTTCACTTGCTTCAATATCCAGCCCCTCATATCCAAACACCCAGATAATCACGGGCGTTGAACATAGATCTCTTCACCCAGCCCCTTCACATTAAACCCCGGGTCAATCAGCCACCTCTTTCTTTGACCAACCCGCTCCAACCGTTCACTTTCCACCGGTGCTTTGCCCTTGGGGTCGACGGGAACTGCTTCAGGGGCCACAGGAGCTTCAGGTTCTGGAGAAGGAGAGACCCGCAGCCCCTCCGCATCAATCGGCTCATCAACTAAGGAAATCCCACTTGTAAAAATAAAAAAGTTAGCCATCTACAGTTGGAAAAATAAAGCAAGTCAGAAGAATAGCTCAAAGAAAAACAAATATACCAGGGGAGTGATCGTGACTCGGATAGACTCTCCACAGATACCTCTGGGATGTATCCTCCGCTGATCGCCCCTCGGTAAGCCCATCGAAATGTAGCCGCAAAACTAGCTCCGTATCATGGTCAAAAAGTTTCACTGGATGGGTCACCTTATGACACTCATCTGACCACATCCTCTGGACGTCCAAGAAGTCCAACTGATGCTCCACAATAACAAAATGGTGTCTCCACTTCTTGTGGAGATCCAGAAGCTTTACAAAGAGTGTATAATTGGGTACAGTCGATAGGGAGAACATCAGCTCTCCCTTCTTCCTAGTCAACCTATACAGGTATCGGAAGACATCTAGATCGGGCTCCCTCCCCTCTTCATACATCAGTTGGATGAACCCGATCAGTATCCCATAGCTATTCGGATGAAGTTGATAGGGCGCTATGTTATTCCTATTCAAAAATTCCTTTACAAAGGGATTTAGGGGAAATTTCAAACTCCCCTCTAACTGGTCAAAATATATAACTAATTTACTTAGCCCTGATAAGGGGGTATGGGCCATAAACCTCCTATCTACGGTGTAAAAGGCATAATCGACGGGGACACAGAACCACCACCGGTACCACCCCAGTAACTCACTATCTACATTGGAGACAAAAAGGTCAGAACTAACTTCTTCTCTTGGGGCCATAGTGGAGAAGGGAAACACACAATAACAAAAAGGAGAAAAAAGAGGAAGAAGAAAGATGAAAGAATCACATGGTTGCCACAAGCAAGAACTATAGCAAGAAGAAATGGAAACAGCGAGGGTGATAGCAACGCAGCAAAGGTAAAAATAATAGAAAAGAAAAAGAAAAAAAATATGCTAGTTAGCAAGCGCAAAAGTATTTATAAAGATACAGAAGGATTTGGAAGCATGCCATTAACTGCCCTCATTATTGTTGCGTTCCTCCCTAGGCCACCAGGGGCCTTTTAGGAATAAAAAAGCCCATTAGACGAGGAGTAACTATAATGGCAACACAAACGCTTTGTTTACCGACATACAAAATGATGCATCACTCACATGATTTTAATTACGAATCCCTAAGAGTTGAAGCGATGCCACCATGTGTCAGCCCGCCTACATTTCTTCTGGACCGCTTCATCAAGCAACTTGGAAGGCATGTTAAATATTATTTTTAGCCATTTCGAGTATCCGAGCATCTAAGTCTCACACATTTAATTCCAGTGACTGAAGCTGGCACCCTTAGGTCACTTTTATAGTACTAAGGTTCCAAGCATGTAAGCCTCGCGTCCCTGAATCGAGCATCTAAGTCTCGCACATCTAAGTCCAATGACTGAAGCTAGCACCCTCAGGTCACTTCTGTAGTACTGAGGTTCCGAGCATGTAAGCCTCGTGTCCCTGAACCGAGCATCTAAGTCTCGCACATCTAAGTCCAATGACTGAAGATGGCGCCCTGAGGTTGCTTCTGTAGTACTGAGGTTCCGAGCATGTAAGCCTCAATTCCCTAAACCGAGCATCTAAGTCTAGTGACTGAAGCTAGCACCCTTAGGTTGCTTCTGTAGTACTGAGGATCCGAGCTCGAAAAGCCTCATGTCCATGCACCGAGCATCAAAAATCCAATGACGACTGGTTCTGTCATGTTCCCAAACAAATGAGTTAATTTATTATTGTGCTCATACGCACTTGGTGGGTATCCCAACTCTATAGATTATGATTCAATGATGACCATCCAGATACTCAGCACCGAGCTCTACTCATTGTGACTAAGGTTGGCCACCTCAACTCACCGGCCTCTATTACCGTCTTATATCCCTTATAAGAGCATCAGCATCCTACCTAGACACGACAGACATAAATATCCGAGTACCTCGAGGGGGACTCTTGATACCATCTAGAATGTTCCCGCCTAATTAGGGGCCCCTTACCCCCTAAATAAGGACATTTAGATCAGCAAGAAGGCAGATCCATTTAGAATGGAAACTACCCTAAAGTGGAGTCCTAAGCACAAAAGGAACACTCTCCTACTAAGATTATGATTCACTATCCCACACGGAACCCAACTCCATCCAGGTTTGAGTATTACTATATATAGAGCCCTACATCCCTCACAAGGGGACATCTCATTCTCACATATTCTAGCTATCTTGCATTCTTCTTACTTCTATTCTCTATCTTAGGAATTGAAGTGTTTGTGGGTGTCACGACCCAAAACAGGGGCCATGACCGGTGCTAGGGAACGGGAATTCTTTCGAATCCGGAACCCGTAGCAAGCCTAAAAATAAAATAAACATGCAATAATAATAATAACGATATCAAATGCAGCGGAAATAAAAATCATAAATATCATAATACTATTTTCACCAACTGGATTTAAGTCAAATCTCATCTCATATATATAAATCTTTGAATACAATCCAGTTTGTAATATAATACAATATCTCACATAAATAAAATACATAAAATCCCATAATTAATTTACAACTACTGCAGTGTCTAGATTATAAAAATAAGACTCAAGTAAGCAGTTTACACAAAGAAGCCGGGACGAAAGAAATTCGGCATATCGACCTGCTACTGAGGTATGAAGATGTTGACTCTCCTAAAAAATTATCAACGGAGGGGAGTCAGACCTCACTGAGTGAATTACTATAATATATACATACACACTAAATGATAATGCATACAGTCAACAGTATATATCTAATATATGTATATATACAGGCAATACACACAGATGCAGGAAAATCATTTTATATGTTTTTATTGAAAATCATCTTTTATGAAGGATCACATAGAACCCTAGAATATCGCAACCTCGAAAACAGTGTTAGACAACACTCTAGCCATACAGGCTCACTGAATCCAAATATATCCACTTAATCCATTTAGACAGTAGACTGGCCCCGAGACACTAAGTCAATCGAGCTCCAGCAGTCTGACTGCCAGTATGATTGGCCCCGAGACACTTGGTCAACCGAGCTCCAACAATCACACCCAAACCATATCTCACACATATCAATAATCACATTCAATCAGTATCCACAAATAAGTTAGTATTATAGCTTAAATACTATAGGCGTACCGGTACGTATTCGATCCTAGTGCTGCCCACTAGGTAGCACGTTCTATCGATATCCTTCATTAATGAATATAAAACATTCATTCATAATAAATGATGCATAAAATTAAATAAAATAATAATATAAACCATATATATACTGGAAATATACCAAAAGTAAATCAGGTATATTTCGAGTATATATATGTCAAATAAATCCAATCAAATTACAATTTAAATTAGAAATATATTTAAAAACATTTTAAATATAATTTATTAACAAAACATGTATACAATTTATTATATACCAAAAATATACTTAAATACAAATCACATTATTTATGCATATTTAATCAAAATAAAACATATATTTATAAATTATGCATCCTAAAGCATATATATATATAGTATAGTAACTCACCCTAATGCGCTCCACGAGACGGGTCCGACGGGCCTGGTCCACTAGCCCTCGGTCTCGGCGCAACTAAACAAATAATAACGACAGACATTAGAATAAACCTAACAGAAATCCTAGAATTCGATCTAGAATATTAAACATAGAATTGATATCAGGGTTCGACCGGATATCACGTTTTACGAGAATTCTATCGAAAATTCGACAGAACCTCCCCTATAAAATGGACATCTCTCTACTCAAAAGAGTAGAGCCGACCCTGCAAAGAAATGCACTTCGAAAATAAACACCACATCTCATTCACAACCCCTCGGTCGGACTCCAGACTGCAATCTACCGATCGGGGTCCACAAACACAGAATAATTCAGGAAATACCAAAAATATCCTTATAACATAGAAATTCATTTTATAAGTAGAAATTACATAATTAAACTTAAAACACAGTAAAAACCAATAAAAACTCATTTTATTAGTAAAATCGTATATTATATATATAATTAAAAATAATTCACGAAAAATAGTTTTAATTAGTTAAAAATACTAAATAATTTGTGGAAGTCATTTTTATACCTTAAATAACTATTAAAACCAATTAAATTACATTTTTAGCCAATTTAGGGTAAAATTACCAAAATGCCCTTATATATATAAATATACTATAATTACTTCAAAAATTCACCAAAAATTATAAAATTATCAAAAATTAATTTTCTCAACATATTTATCAATAATATTAATAATTAAACTCAATTATCCAATTAATTTCAAATAAAAACACATTTAACCTAATTTCCCAAATTTACATAAACTCAAATAATTCAAAATAAATACTTAGAAATTCATAAAAATTCCAAATAAATTCCTATAATTCATTTCAACACCTAATTTAACCATAAAACACAATTTCATAATTTAAATAATTAATTATCGAAAATTAGAAAATAATATTAAATATTCAAAAATACCCAAAAATCCAAAAAATCTACAAAAATTCTAAAAAAATTCATACATTTATATTAAGCTACTAGGAACAACATTTGTGAAGGGAGTTTCCATGAATCAATCAATTCAAAGCTCAAAAAAATCAAAAACTCTAATATGGCCGAATTGGAAAATTCGAAACCTAAGCAAATCTAGACCATTTTAGCTCAAACCAAAGCTAGAATCACACTCACCGGAGCTCAAGGAGAATAAAGAGACCGGCGGTGTTGAAAATGGTGGGCGGAATCGTCGTGATCGACAGTGGAAGGAAATTCGGCTTCTCCGGCCAAAAATGGCTTTCAGGCGCCGGAATCCACTGCTACAGGCGGCGAGGAAGGCTGGAGAAGGTGGTGGGACACTAGACGGCACACCAACGGCAAGGGAACGGGACGGCAGTGACCGAAACAGCGAGGGAAGGTGATCGGGGAAGAAGGGGATAGTCGGGGGCAAAATGGTAATTTTCCAAAAGTTGTGTTTTTTGATATATTATATGTATATATATATACTTTATACTATATAATAAAATAATATTAAATTACACACATTAAATATACACCACACACATAAAATTTAATATTTTAAAATATAATAATAAATAAAAATAATTAAATAACAATAAATTAATAAACAAATAATAAAATATTAGGGTAATATATATTAAACCCTAATTAAATAAATATCGCACACATACACGGTGTTTAGTAATTTAAAAATACGTATGAGTTCATGCAAGTCTAAAAATATATTTAATATAATTAATAATAAATTATTTACGTAAAAATTTTCCCGAAAATGCAAGTCTCGGGAAAATTTTACGTAAAGCACTGTAAATAAGACACAATAATTAAAATAGGTTTTAAATACATATCAACTCATGAAAATATCGTAATATATACAAAAATTATTAACACTGCATATTCCGGTACAGTGTAAAAATATTTAAAAACACGGGATATTACAGTGGGGATCCTCCCTACCTCTCACCTTGCCTTCTGTTAGCGATTTGCAGAATGCCGAGCCCAAGAGTTCCAAAAATCAATTATCAATTATATTTATATATATAGCTTGATAAACGACATCAAAGTACGTTGAAAATCTAAGCTCATAGCTCCCTGACAATTCCATGAGAAAATACAATTTATAGCAATAAAAAAAAGATTACAGAAAGAAACAAATCTTATTGGACCAAAGCCACTGAATCATCACCATTGCCTTCAGGAATCCCTGATTCATGTACAGGTTTTTCAGAGCTTTTAGCTTCCCATATGCTAAAAATCAAGTCAGTCAGTTGAACATTATTAATCCTATTCCAGGCAGTCTTGCCTGAAATTTTCTTCATCTTTGTTTTGCCCTTCAAATGGATAACTTGTTTGGATTCAGATGATCTATTGTGTCTATTGTTCATCTTCCTCCTGATCCTTATCTTACGGATACCTTCTCCTTTAGATGTCAAGTTAACAATAACCTGGTGATGGGCCTTGTTCAATGAAGAATCACCTGGGATAGTATCCGAAGGAGGGAGACTTTTTAAATTTGGGATACCGTTAGCAGCATCCTATATGGTTTCTTGTACCATCACCATGGCTACAATTCCTTGTTGCTTTTTCTGTAGTAGTATTCTCATGCTTTGTACTTGCACAAATTATATCATGGACCCTGTCCATAATATTATGTATGTCTCACACATGTGATTTAAGCTCGCATTTTTTTTTTGCTCGCATTCTTTTTTTTTATGCTTTTTTCTTTTTCTTCTTGGCGTGTTCTTTTGTTCTTCTTTCCTCATACTTTGGCTTTTTTTTAATTAATCTCTACATCTTCTTGTTCTTATCCTTCTTCTTTTCTCACCATTATGAAACTCTTTATAAATGAATAACTAGAAGACGAGCCGTGCATTTGATGATGTGTGCAGTGCCCATATATTCTTGTTTGAGCATGCATAAGCTATTAGAAGGTACATATACTCCAATTATAAGTTCACTATTCTTAAGGTCACAAACTCTCTAAGAGTAAAGTATCTAGTGTCCACAGCTGCTCCTTCTTCTTTTTCTTCTTCTTCTTTCTTCTTCTTTTTGTATTTTTTTAGATTTGATTTTCATTGATTTTATTGTATTTGTTTAGTTTTTTGTATATAAATTCATTAGTTGCAATGAAAAAATTCATGTGCTATTGATTAGAAATTAATGTGTTATTAAATAAAGATTAAATTGAATGTGAACCTGTAGTGAAGGTCAGTGAACCAATTGCAAAACTCATTGATCTTGACATGCATGTTCATTTGAACCTGTAGACAAAAGTCAATGAACTTACAGCAGATTCGTTGATTTTGATCTAAAAACTCATTGATTCTCATGAACATATAAGTGAAGATTAATGAACTTCATTGTTTTGGTCAATTAACCTATTAATTACTACAAGTATAAAGAGAAATTAACTAAAAAATTTAACACAAAGTTTAACCCCTAATCTAATGCACTCTCTTTGCAATTTTTTTTCTTTTTCATATAATTAAAATCATCACCGCACTTGTTCTTTTGATAGAAGATCATAGTGATTGATAGAGAAGATCATTAGTTAAATTTTTATTTTTATTTCTTTTTCATTCTGAATTGTATAGTTAAGTTGATTTGAATAACATTTTTGGCTTTTGTATTTCCATTATTGTCTATATAAATGGATAGTGATGATGAAGTGAGTTTAAAATGGTGTAATTAATTTTTTTTTTTTTTTATGTTTTGGGTTTTGACTTTGTAAATAGACATGAATCTATAGAAAAATATCAATGAATTTTCATATAAAAATTAATGAACATATAGGTAAAGGTAAATGAACATATTGTAGACTCATTGATCTTCACCTACATGTTCATTGAAATTGCAGGTAAAGATCAATGAATCCGCGCGAAAAAAAAATGTTGACAAAAAAACAAAAGACGCGCGTGTTTTTAATTTCGCACGTGCAATGACTATTAGTTTATATTGCAATATGAAAAGGGGTACATGATATAACAATCTATCTACTTGCCACATCTTAAAGTCCATGTCATTACTAGGCCCATCAAACCTTTTTTTGGCCCATATCCATAATTACTTTCCTTTTACTTCTTTTAAAGAATTTTTTGTTCTCTACTCAGTCATCAGCTCATTTTTTTTTTAACTCCGAATCCCTCCCTACATTCCCGCCAATAATTGCTTCAATTTCCTCACTTAAGAGAACCGTAAACCGTTGACTTGTGCTTTTAGGCATCTTTGGTAATTTTGATTACTTTTGTGTAATTTCCTTGTTGATGTATCATCGTCCCTTCATTAAAGCATGCAGCCATGGCCCCAAACAAGTGCCATAAACTTCTCATTCATCACCATTAGATTTGAGTTCTCAACAATGGACATTGGTTGTGCAGAAGTCCCTTCGTCATACTCTACAACTTGTTTGCTCTTGAAAGAGCACATATTGCTATTATGCCCATACCTCCTACAATTACAACATATTATCGGCTGGATTTTATACTCAATGTTTTGTATCTGGCCATCCACTCGAATTCTAAAGACAAAAGGCTTTCGAAGGTCAAGCTCCACTATAATCGCATCGAACTTTCCTCTAGAGCCATATTATTTTGTATAATCTATTTTGATGGCCCTACTAATTGAATTGGCAATAGATCAAAGGACATTTTTATGATAGTACTGTAATGGCAGTCCCGGGTAATCCATGCAGCAACTGATGAAAGATCATTGCTATCTGTGCTAAATGATAGGTTCCAAGGCTGAACCATCAAGTAATGGTCGAATATGGTCCATGGACCATTTAATAGTGCATGAGAATAATCTTCATTACTTTCGAATTTAATCATGTAATAGTCATTGTCCATATCAACAACTTTATATCCCTCATCTGGTTGCCACATAGCCTCAATCTTTGAGCATAACATCTTGTAGCCTATTCCCCTCCTTAATAATTTGACTATCACGACTTTCTTGAGAGATTTAGCGAACAGGCATTGGATACGATCATAAATTCTAGTACTGGTTTGTCGTCCTCTTTCCTTGTTCTCAGATCATCCTTAAAATCTCATTGTTTACCACTTCATCCATTATATCATCCTTCCCTTTCCCATCATCTGTCATGAGTTTCTATATGAAGGATATGCCCTTTTGAACCTAGCTCTTGCTTGCAGCCTACTCGATTTCATGAATCTTAACTTTCTTCATTGTTCTGTCATCCTCCTTTGCTAGCGACAGTGGGGATTCTTTCAGTTCTAGGACGTAGCCTTCATAGCACATTCCTTCTTTCTCAAATTGAGAATTTACCCTGTTTAAACTGTGTCTTTAGTTTTCATTATTTATATATTCAATAAATGTTATAGATATTAATCTTAAAATGTTACATTCACTGTCGGTTATTATTATTTTTAAAAAAATTGTAATATATAAATATGTATATATTAATTTTTAAAAAGACAATTGTAAGCATCCAATTTTGAAAAGTAATTTTGCATGCGTGCGATAAAAGCCCTTATAATGAAAATCTAATCGAGAATTGATCTCCGGTGTCGAGTTTCGCTATCTAAAGGACTAAATTACTACATTTTGTGGATTTAATTGAAAAGTTGGTTTTTTAGGGATTTAATTGCAAAAATTAGAAACTTTTGAGGACCTTTTTTGTAATTAATTAAAAAAAGTGATTAGTTGTCATTTAATGTCAATCGACATTACAAGCAATGTCAATTAGCATTATAGATGTCGGTCGGCATTCTAGAATGCCGATTTTCGCTAAAAATTGATTTTTTCATCATTTTTTTTTTCATTGGTCCATGACACCACGTATCCCTGCATATGTGAGTCTTTGATTTTCTTTTTCAAAACTCTATCACTCATCTTTTTATCTTGAATTTGAAAGTTTAAAAAAAAAAAATCCAGACTCCTAAGACTCCTCCTCCCGCTCCCAATATCGCGTAACTTCCCTGCATGTTCGCAAGGGTTGGAGGTTGCTAGGCCAGACTTTAAAAGCCAAGAGGCAGAGTCTGTGAAAGGGGGATGAAAAAATAAAGCTGTAAAAAAAAACCCTAATTACTTTTTTTTACTGTGCAAAAAGCCACACACTTTAGCTCTTCATTTTTTTCATTTTCAAAACCTTCGAAAATCAACAAAAATGCGTTCTTTGCTTTTAAAGTTTAGAAAATCAAGAAAAAAATTAACAAAGTCAATCTCAAAACAGTGACAATCCCAATCTAGCTGGTATTCAAACAGTATTTGCACAACATCCTTACTCTTTTTCTATTCTTTTTTTTTATTTGATTTCTTTGTTTTATTTATTGATTGAGTCGTTATTGATTAAATCTTTTATTTTTTTATTTTTTTCAATTGATGTTCTGTGGTGCTCTGGATGTTAGGTTAGTGATGTGAGATTTTGGCAGTGGCTACATTAAAGAATCCATGGGATGTCCTAGACTAAATTTTGTGAAATCCATGTATAATTTAGGGTTTATTATTTTCTGCTGCATTTTGTTCATTGCTTTTACTAGGTTGTAATTAATTTGTTTTAATTTCCTGCAATGTAGTTTATAATAACCATGATAGAGGGAAATTAGTGGAATTTTAATTCTCTATACTAAAAATTGATTAGTAATCTAGGCAATTTAGTAAAATTTAATTAAAATCAATTATGGCAGTAGATTAATTTTAGGGTTGCATGAAATTGAATTAGGGTTTCTTAGAAAAATCACGTAAAAATTGTTGTTTTGATTTATTTTTTGTATATTTATTGAATTGGGTTTTGTTTTTTGTTCTCATGCCTTTTAGGCCCTAAGCCTACATTAGGTTCTAACTCATTTAATAAATAAACTTAAAAATGGTTTTTAGATTTTAATTTATCTAAAATTAAATTAGGTCCATTTAAGTTAATTAGATTTAGGCCCACTAATAATTAATAAAATTAACTTAATTTTAGTTCAGACCACTAATGTATTTTTATTTCTTTTTAAAATTAATTAGACCTTAGGCCCATTTCTAGTTAATTAAAATTAATTTAGATTTACCTCAACCCATTAATTTCATTTTTTTTAAATAAATAGACTTAGGCTCTGTTTTTTGAGTTAAAATTAAGCTAGACTTAGGCCCACTTAATAATCTAATTTCTTTTTTAAAATTTGTAGACAATAGGCTTATTTCCTTAGTTAATTAAAACAAGTAGATTTAGGCTCACTAATTCAATTAAAATGTAGGGTCATCTTTAATCCATTATATTTATAAATAAAATATAGAGAATTTGTTAACTTTAATTAATAAAATTAATCTAGTTTAAACATAAGGACGCTGCCTTTTGTATGCATTTTTACATGTAATTTTATAATTTATTGCCTTTGGGTTAAATGGACGTTTAATTAGGATTTAAATAAAATTGCATGTAATTAGAGAATAAGATAGTAATTCATAAAATAATTCTAAATGAACATGAAACTAAGAGAAGTTAGTATTCTATTCATAAAATCTCCTAATTGTGTTGTTAGTTTTCTTTTAAAGAATTGAGTACCACCATTTCTATTTGTTTTAGTTATTACCCTGGGTGACGACTTCTCATCTTTACACTATGTCTTTACGATATAGTAGTATGTTCCCTAGGGCCCTAAGCCCAAACAGTATCGCGATTGCTAAAATCTTGGGGGTGTGTTAAACCCCGCCATCTACAACATTACAAATTTTTATTGAAATAATAAAATAATAAATAATTAAATATGTACAAAAATGAATAATAATAATCTTATTTACCCTAAATTATAAGCCATTTTTTAGTTTTATCTTTTCATACAAGTTATATTTATTGATGATATCTTTAATTTTTTAAGTTATTTTAAATTTGTTCATATTTAATTGACATGTGCAATTGCTGACATGGGAGTCTAATGTGATATGAATTGTTCATCAATAATCAAAATATATTGTCTTGATTAAAATTTGTAGAAAAAAATTAAAATGTTATCATTTTGACCGTCAATAATGAGCATAATAGTTAGTACAAATATATCTATTGCATATTAGTCATAATTATTTTCACTATTGTTCTTCAATTTCTTTACATTTAGCTAGTTTACATGTTTAGCATGCTTTTATAAAACCGTCATGATTTTATAAAGGAGTGTGTTATGTTCATGTTCATTTATATGTGTTTTATACAACTAAAAAAAGAAGCTAGTTTACATGCCAGTGGTGTGAAAAATTAATATGGGTTTTCATTATGCTACTTCACTTGGATCTTTCATTTTGTTTTTCAAAATTTAAAAGCTCACTATATATGTAAATGTATGTACAAATTTTTGTGTTTGGTAAATAATCCCACATCGGGATTTTTATTTTGATGGGAGGAGTTCTTTGGTTATAAAAGAATTCCTCCCCCTCTTAGTTATATCCATCCCAAAAAAATATTAGTTTTCTCCAATATTTAGGCTATTTATATTCTTTCTCTCTCTTTTATAATATTTCCTCAATTAGTGAAATATGATTTTGTTAATATCCAAGGACGTAGGCATAATTGACCAAATCTCGTTAAAATTTGATGTTCTTTTTATGTCTATTTAATAGTTATTGTCAGGTATAGTTGTTGTTAATTATTATGCTATTAAAATTACTTATTTTGATAAAATTCTGTTTAAGAAGTGTGGTTTTTAAGTGGGACCATTGTGACCCCACCACTCTTTCTTGGGAATCTACATTAGGGTGATTTTTAGTACAATCGTTTACACTCTAGTCACCTTACAATAGTTCTCAAGGTGAATTTGTTATTATTGACGAAAATTAATCTGAATTCCATAACAATTGGTATCAGAGCTCTTGGTTTATTTTAGTATGCCCTATGGTTATGGCTTAGACTAATCTTCCACATCAAAAAAAATTTTCTTGGGCTAATTGGCATCCCTCATCGACAACTATTAAATAGAGTTTGTAGCATTAATGGCAAACAGCACAAAAGTATCCACATCGATGTCAACAGCTTCATCATATTCAATTTTGGCAAGAAATGTTGTGATAAATATGAGATTTGCGATGGAGATTTTGTATGGCATTGGTCATTTTGTCATGTGGCAAAGTGAGGCTCTAGATGCCCTCTTTCAGTAGGGTCTAAACATTACTATTGAAAAAGAGAACCTAAATGATAGTGAGGAGAAAGAATGAAAGGTGATCAATAGATTGGCATATGGTACAATTCAATAATATCTTTCTAGACAGCAGAAGTATGCATTTTCTAAAAAAAATTCTATAAGTAGATTATAGAAAGCACTAGAAGAGAAATTCTTAAAGAAAAGTAATTAAAACAAAATCTACATGAAAAAGAGATTGCTCCACTTTAACTATGTTCTAGGTACCACAATGAATGATCACATTACTAGCTTTAATCAACTAGTAACTAATTTGATAATTATGGACATGACTTTTAATTATGAAAATCTAGCTCTGATGTTGCATGGCTACATTGTTGAATCGATCCAGATAGCTCTGTAGTGATTCATTAACCTCATGCCGGCACATCCAGAGATTGTTGATATTTTTGGCTAAGGGAACGTTAGTGATGAACTAGGTCTAGAATTTCTCCGCTAAATTTTTGAAAGAGGCAATATAATTCCCACAAAGCTGGTGAAACCACTTTTGAGCATTCTTGGTTAGCATACTTAGGAAGTCTCTGCATATAATTTTGTTGTTCATGTTCTAGAGTAACGTTCTTATTCTGAACAAGGATATATGGTTGATTGGATTTCTAGTTCCATCACATTGATCTAGCTGCAACATTTTGAAATTGGTAGGGATTTCTGTTCAGATTATCCTACTTGCAAAGGGCATCCTCCCTTCCATGACACATTCATCTTTTTTCCTTGGCCTTGTATGAGCTTTGTGTATGGCCTTTTCAACCTTCTAGGTTAATTTTGAATCATTAACAGCTAGGATTGTTGTCACGACCCAAAATAGGGGGCCATGACCGGTGCTAAGGAATGGGAATTCTTTCAAATCCGGAACCCGTAGCAAGCCTTAAAAATAAAAACATGCAATATATTAAAATAAATAAAATATTATGCAACAGAAATTTAGTCTCAAATATAAAAGTAATAATTCCTCAACTCATTTAAATAACATAAAATCCATCTCATATATAAAATAAAATCTTAAAGCACAAATTTTTGGTTTAAACTTTTGAAACTTAAATCTCTTACAAACATATCATAAGTACAGCTTACTACAACAACTACTGCAGTGTCTAGAATACAAAATAAACTTAAGTAAGCAGATTACACAATAAGGCCAGAGCATAAGAAATCTGACGTATAGGCCTACTACTGAGGTCTGAGGACGATGACTCTCCTGAAAAAGAAATCAATGGAGGGGAGTCAGACCTCACTGAGTGAATTGTTATAATATATATACATGCACAACTAAATGTCAAATGCAGACACTCAATAGAATATATATAATAAATATATACATATACAGGCAAATACACATAGATGTTGAAATCACTTTATATATAATACTGAAAATATCAATTTATGAAGGATTAAATAGAACCCTAAATGATCGCAACCTCAAATAGTGTTAGACAATACTCTAGCCATACATGCTCACTTATTCCAAATAAATTCACTTATTCCATTTGGACAGTAGACTGGCCCCAAGACACTAAGTCAACCGAGCTACAGCAGTCTGACTGTAAGTGTGATTGGCCCCAAGACACTTGGTCAACTGAGCTCCAGCAATCACACTCTCAAATCACATCTCACATCAATCAGATTAATCAACAAGTCATAATCCACCATTAGGTTAGTAATTTAACCTAAATTTTATCATCGTATCGGTACGTACTCGGTCCTAGTGCTACCCACTAGGTAGCATGTTCTATTAATATCCTTCATTAAAATAACTCATACATTCATAAAATAAATGATGCATGATATTAATTTAAATGGCAATATAAACTATATATATATATACTAGAAATATACCAAAAATAAACCAAGTATATTTCGAGTATATATATATATATGTCAAATAAATTCAATTCAAATATAAAATAAACCAAAAACAAACCATATATATACTTAAAAACAACTTAAGCATAAATCAAAAGTAAAACATGCATTTAATTCAAGATATACCAAAAATATCCTAAAATATACTTAAGCATTTATTAAATCATTTATGCATAATTCATACAATTAAAACATACATTTCTAAAAACATGCAATCTAAATACACGTATATATAAAATAATAACTCACAGTTGTGCGCTCCACGAGACGGATCCGACATGCCTGGTCCACTAGGTCTCAGTCTCGGCATAACTAACAAATAAAATATGAACATGAAATTAGAATAAATCTAACTTAATTTCTAGAAACTCGATCTAGAATTCTAGACACATACAAGGAATAGGAATTTGACCGAAAGTCACGTTTTACAAGAATTCTATCAAAAATTTGGTAGAACCTCCTCTATAAAATGGACATCCCTCTACTTAAAAAGTAGAGTTGGTCCTGTAAGAAAATACACTTCGAATATAGAATAACACACAACCCCTCGGTTGGATTCCCAAACTACAATTCCACCAACCGATGTTTATAATTCACAAGATATGCACAAAATGCATTAAAATTTCATAAATACCAAAAATAACCTTTATATACCAAAATATAGCAAATTTAAATATTTAAATACTAAAAATAATTATTTCATCGATAATAATTACCTAAAACCCTAATATTAATAAAATATCCTTAAAAATCGATAATAACTTGATAAATATACCAATATTAATGAAAATCCTTTTTATACATCCAAATTACTTAATTAGCCAAAAACATATTAAAAATCACTAAAAACTCATTTATTTATAAAAATAGTATATTATATATAATTTGAAAATAATTTTTGAAAAATAGTTTTAATTAGTTAAAAATAGTAAATAATTTGTAAAAAATCATTTTTATGCCTCAAATAATTATTAAAACCAATTTAACTTAATATTCAACTAATATTACTACCAAATTATCAAAATACCCCTAATATATAATAATTCACATAATATACAATAATTATTCAAAAATTTACTAAAAAATATATAATTACTCAAAAATTATTTTCTCAACATATAATTTAATAAAATCAATAATTATACTCTATTAATCAATTAATTTTAACAAAATACACATTTAACCTAAATTTCCAAAATTTACATAAACTAAATAAAATTATATTAATTACAAAAAAATCACAAATATTATTAATTAAATTCTATAATTATTCTCAACCACCATAAACACTAAAAATCACAATTTCACAATTTATTTAATTAATTTACGAAAATTAGAAAATAATAATAAAAGAATAAAAAATTCACAAAAATCAAAATAAATTCCAAAAATTCCACAAAAATTCTAGGATGTAGATTGAGCTAGTAGAATCAACTTTTATGAAGGAATTTATCCTAAATCTCTAAGATCAAAGTTCAAAAAATTAAAGAAACAAAAATGGCCGAATTAAACAAATTGCTCACCACCAAAATTTAAGCCAAATCAAGTGAAACCAAGCTTAGAAATGCACCCACCAGAGCTCAAGGAGGAGAATGAGACCGGCAGTGTCCAATTTGGTGACCGGAATCAAGGTGAACGATGGTGAAGTTGATTTTCGATTTTTCGGCAAAAAAAAAATTGTCGAATAGTGTCGAAAATGGGTGCTGCTGGTGGCAGGACTGGCTAGGAATGGTGGTGGCATACCAGGAGGCAAACCGACGGTAGGTGATCGGCGTTGCAGAGGGAGAAGATAGTGATGGGGGCATCGGGAGTGAGAGGTAGGAGATGAAGTTTTATTTTTATTATATATATATATATATATATATATATATATATATATATATACACACACACATATATATAAAAATAACCCTAATATTATAATATTATATATATGCATGTATATGTGTATATATTAATATACAAAATATTAGTCATACATGGAACCATATAATTTAATAACACAAAATAACTTTAATCAATAACACATTATTTAAATATTATTTCCCAAAACAATAGGTTTCGATAAAAATTTTACGTGGAAAATTTTAAATAAACATAAATAATGTTAATTATTAACAAAATAATTAAATAATCAAATATATCTTAAAATTATTAATAGTGCAGATCCCGAAAAAATATAAAAATGTTTAAAAACTCAGGTTATTACAATTGTTAAGCTGGATTCTCCTTCCAGGGCTTTGCACTTCCTTTGTCACCTCCGGGTACTTACAGAGTGATGGTATTATTTTCTGTATGAGTTAACTTGTTATTGCCACTTTGGATTAGGGAGTTCAACTGTTGTTGCATCAGGTCATCTAAGTTTGAATATTTTTTATCATCACTTTGATGCTCATCGAGGAGGGATTTAGTGTTTGGGCTACAGTGTTTAAGTTTAGCGTGGGTATGGTTGGGGGTTTCCTGTAGACTCAAAAAAGGTATAGATGGTATGGGTCTGTGATGGTGTTGAGAAGCATAGTGAGGGAGATTAGTACTAAGAGTTGGCCATCCTTAGGTGTTTCCATATAGAGCATCCGTATCACTAGTTAGAATTTGAGATGAGGGTACGACATACGAGAAAGGGGTCGGTGGTATTAAAGTAAGGGTAAGTGATGACAAATTGATTAAGGGAATGGGGGCAGACGAGTTGATGTGCATGTCAAGAGTCAAAATCAATGGTGGATTAGAAGTCATGACAGCAAAGTCTTAATTAGGAGATGCACAAATGGCTTTTTATTCAAGGATTCCCACAGACGGTGCCACTTGATAACTCAGTCTTGGAACCCTTAAGCTAGAATCTTACAAGTGATCAACAAAGGGTAAGGTGAGAGGTGGGAAGGATCCCCATAAACCCTTTGATGTCTAAGTCAGAGAAAGAGAATAATGAGAATATAGGAGAATAGAATGAATGAGAATGAGAGACATGCGGTCCTATTTATAGGAATAGTGACACTCAAACCTAAGAGAAATAGGATTCCTCTTTGATAAAAGTCATATGCTTACTATGAGAGTATTTCTTCCTGTCTCGAAGTCTTCTAATCAAGAATCTTTTCCTATTTGTCTTAGATGTCTTTCCTCTGTAAGCAACCCTATATAGGAAAATAAAATTCTTAATTAAACAGGGTTATATATATGGGGTATCAGAATGGAATAAAGACTTAAAGGCTATATCATATGAAGTTGACCCTTTTAAGGACATTAGTCTTGGACTCCTTGTAGCTTTTTCAAGCTTTTCATGTAATTTTACACTTTAGTTTAAATAGTGCTTGTTATTTACTTATGCATGGATTGCATAATAGGAGATGATTTTTCCTTTTTTAAATTCACAATTGTATAAATTGAATCTCACACTTTAAATAGGAGTTATTACTTAATTACTCCCTCACTTGCACCTCTTTTTTAATTTGTGCATTGCTTGATATAGAAACAGTGTAATTAACAATTTCTCGCATAAAAAAATAATAAACAATCTATATTATAGTAAATATTTATTATCAAATTTGAATTTTTTCTGGATTAAATATATATGTTTTGTATTTGACCCTTTCACAGTGTTTGTTAAGCTTGACAAGTGATTTGAGGTTCACCAATCTAATCTGACTTCTAATCAAATGACTAAATATAGGTTAAGTGACCTAAAACCTATAGGATCCTTAAACAAGCTGTCATGAAGATAACTAAAATTAATTTAACTAAAGATGCTTTATTAATGATTGAAAGTAAATAAATGTAATCAAATGATATAGAATTTACACAGAATTAAAATGGAGAACTAGAAAAGAAAAGAAAAACTATAGGGATTCCTTGAAAATAAACTAGAGAATTGGGTTGTGAATAAAATTTGATTGAACATAAACAAGACAATGAAATAGAAATTGAAAAGTTAGATTGAAGATGTTTGTATGTTGTTGAATTTCTATGTAAAGTTAGTTCTTGTTAAATGATTGGATGTGTCATTTCATATATAGCTGGAGCTCCCGTTTAATATCTACTCTTTATAACTCTCTCTTTAGTCCACTAAAATACGTATCCATTAAAACTCTACCTTATCATAACTTTCTCTAGTAATGTTTAAAAATAAACTAAGAGTGTATTTGATATAAATGAATTCCACAAAAATTTATGAAATTTATTTGTAAATCTAAATGATATATGTTTGGTTTAAATGAATTTTCTATGAACTTCATTTGTAATTTCAAATTTTTAAATTTGTGGAATTAATTATAGCTAAACCAAATTCTATCAAAATAGTTGAAATTTCTAAATGAATTTCACAAATTTTAAATCTATACTTTTAAATGACTAAAATACTCCTTATTTTTATTTTCAAAAACATCTTTATATTTAAAAGGGTATTTTTGACAAAAACTTTAATTTAAGATTTATACCAAACACAATATTATAAAATATGAAATTCATTTGAAATGAATTCCATAAATTATTCATTTAAACTAAATATATTTTATTAATAAAAATTCATTTGAAAATGAATTCTATTTAGAATTTATTTGGAAATAAAATGAATTTTTTAGTGGAATTAAACCAAATAAGGGGTAATAGTCTTAATATTTTATCTAATTAATTATTTATTTATTTATTTTAATTAATTAATTAAAGCATTATCTCTTGTAATTGGATTTCGGTCATGAACTTAAATTTTGGCACAAACAATATATGAGAGATAAATCATGTCGCCAATTTGAGGGTAGTTTTTTGGCCACCCCTTCTCTTTTCTTTCACTATTTAGCATTATCTTTTATTAATCTAGTATCTATAGTTGTTTATTTCTCTTATATTTCAGATTTAAAAAATCTTGGTCCAAGATTTAGATATAATTTTTTGATATTTTATTGTTATTTTGGTTTTGTCCATGGGCTGATGGATTTCTAAAGAATCATAGTTGAGATTAAGCTCTATTTTGACTTTTCACTCACATACAGAATTTATGTTATCCATCAAATTTGAGTATATTGAACCTCTCCTTGTCTTAAGAGATTTTATTTTAGTGGGTCCTATATTCTTTGTAAGTGAAAATTTTCATCAACTGCAATACGTGTATCAATGTAAAAGTCAAGTGATGAATAAAATACATTCATCTTTTATTTTTTAAAAAATTGTGTAATATTTTAAAAGAAAATATTACATGTCGCTAAACGCAATATTAATAATTACATTGCGGGTAATATTTTATTAATGGTGGGTTCCATAATGAGTAAATGCATATATGAACGTTCAAAACCACGTATGCATATGCTTGGACCCATGAGGGCATTTTTGTAACACTGACATCATTTATTTTTTTCTTCTATTTATCATCTTTTACCAACAAAAGTAGCATTTCGTCCAGTTTCTACTTAATTGTGATCTTCAATGATTTCATTAGCTTGAACAACAGCAAAACAAAAGTATCATAAAAATGTTTTTTAAGGTCTCTCGACCACAAAAAAAAAAAAAAAAAAAAGAATCACTAATGGAAGAATCATTATCATTATTAATACTATCATCCATGTTCATACGGGCATATTGACATGCTAGTCTCCAACTTGCCATCACTACCCCTGCCAACCACAAGAGCATACCTCATTTCATCTTAAAATAAAATGCATAAATTTAAATTTGGTAAAAAAGAAAATAAAAGTTTGAACTTTTTTAAAGATTATAATTGCACTACAACAAAAGATTAGGGTAATTTTCACTCATCGTACCCAACTTTCAAATCATATCATAAAATTTTATAACCTTCGGTTCAATTATCAATAAAGTGTTCATATTCATTTTTCGGCTAACGAGGATGATGTGGATTAGAAAGTGCCACACTAGTCTAATAAATTATGACATGTCAATGTACTTGGTGACATGATGCCACATGTTTTCATGTCAGATGCCATGTCATATTTTTTTTAACCTTTTTATTCTCTTTCACTCTCACTTAACCTTTTAATCTAAATTAAATTGGACATGTTACATCACTTATTCTCTCTCCTCTTTCAATTTTTTAGAATTAAATTTATCTTCTTTTTCTTCTGTTTTTTTATAAATTTTCTTTTACTTTCTCATACTTTCTCACTAACCAAACACCCTCATTTAAATAAAAAAATTCTTGAAAAATTCTATTACTTGTCTTTCTCTCCCTCTCATCTAACATTCAAAAACAACTCTTGGAAATCATATTGAAAAAGTAACCAATCCTTTGTTCTTGTTGACCCACTCACCACTAGAGCAGTTGCCATCGAGAAGAACACTACCAAGAAGAACGACAACATCGCTGACAACATTCCTCCATCAGCTACTACCATTATTACATCACACAAATTTAGGGAGGCATTCTCAGCTAGGCCCGCCATTGGCCTTCATATGCAAGTAGTTGGCTAGCTCACCAACTAATGTGGAAGTTGTCCCTCACCCTCACGTCGTTGATGCCTTCGCTGATGGAGTTGCAACCCTATATGACAACTCTAATGTCACCTCTTCCTCACACAAAGCTACTATCCCTTCAATCTTCAATAACACAACAACCTTTAATCTTAGCCACCCATTGATATCAAATCACTATCCACCAAGATTGGAACACATTTGAGTAATGACTATCATTGAAGGCTGGAGCAAATCTAACTATCCACGAAGGCTGGAGTGGTAGAGATTATAGGTAACCATGACTAGTAGCAATGACCCCCAACGTCTATGGTGATCTCTAAGACTATAGCAGAAGGCAACAACCAGCAAGAACAAAGATCAGTAATGCACTGAGGCAGCAGGAACAACCAATGATGAAGGATAAATGTAGGTAGTTGGTGTCAGCAGCATCAACGGTGCAAGGGAATAGTGATAGAGGTCCAATAATTTTTTTTGTGGTTAATTGTGATGTATTTTTTTCTTTGATCTTAATTTTTTTTTATTGCTAAATATTTTTGGTTAATTGTAAGAGAAGGGAAAATTGTTGTAATTGTTATTATTTTGTTAATTATTAATTTGTTGATGTTTTGTTAATTTATTGATTGTTAATTTAAAAATTAGATTTAATATTATTATTATTTTTTAAAAGGTGAGAGAAGGAAAAATTAAAAATTAAATAAATATAATATTAAAAATGGGATACATGGCATGATTGATATGGCATTATTTGTCATATTTAATTGATGTGACATTATGTGTTTCACTTAATGTGACATATGGATACTTTTAAACACACAACAACATCCACATAGGCGGCACTTCAACATCACTGACCGAAAAATGAATATGAACACTTTATTGATAATTGAACCAAAGGTTGGAATATTTTATGACACGATTTGAAAGTTAGATACTATGGTGATACAAAGACCAAAAGATAGGTACCATGAATGAAAATCCCTAAAAGATTGAAACTTTAAGTATATGGCTCAAAATTAAAATATTGAAAAGAAACAGTCTTTAACACAAGAGTCAAGATTGAAATTCTAAACCAATAAATGTGCTCCAGAGACCAAAAATAAAAATAAAAACATGTCTTCATTTTGGGTAATTTTCACTCATGGTACCCAACATTAGATCTACTACCACTATGGTGCCCAACTTTCAATTCGTAACATAAAAGCTTTTAACTTTTGTTCCAGTTACCAACAAAGTACCCAGAGTAATTTTTCGGCTAGTAAGGATGATGTGGCACACATGTGGTCGATGATGTGTGCGAGAGAATGCTAAGCTGGCAATCCATTTCAGTCTAATGGAACATATGGTAACATATCATGCCACATGTACAATTTTCAAATTATTTTTACTTTCTTCTTTACTTTTCTTATTCTTTCCTTCATTTTCCCATCATCCAAACACTTTAATATAACAAAAAAAAAAGAAATAAAAAACCTTTAAAAATTAAAATCAAACACACATTCAATTTATCAACAACAATCAACTTGATCATTTTCTAATAAAACTTTTTTATTATTTATCATAATTTTTTTGTTCCAACCCGAAAAAAGCAGATCTCAGATTTTTTTTCAAGCAACATCATTGCTTCTTAAATCGTTGTTGCTTCTCCTTCTTAGGAAACATTGTTATTACTTCTTCTTCTCAAGCAATATCGTTATTCCTTCTCATCTTGCGATGTTGCTGCCCTTGTCACAATGCTCTCTTAAGTCTTACCATGAACAAGGAGAATAACCTTGCGTTCATCCTCATCATCAAACTTAGTTTGCACTTCAATCCCCTTTCAGCTCCAAATCTCAATAGTTGCCAATCCTCCCAATGAGCATTATCAACAATCATTATAGAGAAAGAGTCATTTTGGAGCCATCTCTTCAAACTTGTGTAAAAGATGTCATAATTTTTCAATAAGGAAACTCAACATGGAGTAGTGACCATCGAAACACCATTGTAGCCTCCAAAACAATAGCAATAATAACAATAGTTCAAGTTTGTACCACTTTCAGCAACAAAAACACAATACAGCCAAAACAACAACAACAACAATAGCACTACAACCCTAACATATTAGCAATAAAGGAATAACACTTTATCAATAAAAAAATATCAACAATAGAAATCTTAACGATTTCTGAGGGTTAATTAAAGGGTTTGAAAGAGGATTTTATAAAGATTAGTGCGATTAAAAGGACCCTTTTATAGGATATTTTTAAGGGTTAAGATTAAGTAAAGGAATTCATCGTGCTTTAAGAGTTGAGGTTTTTGGGTTTTGGAATTCATTAAGAGTTTCAATGTAAGTAGAGAAACTAGAAAGGAAATGGTAGCAAAGAGCAAAGGCATTGTTGGAATTAGAAAATAGTCGGTAGAGATAAAAAAATGGAGTTTTAGAGGATCAAAAGAAAGGCAGGGTGGACCAGAGGGATTTATTAGGGCACAACCTATACTAGTGAGAACAGTGACCATCTGATCAATAGCTTTAGTGTCGTCGCTTTGTGAAGATAAGGGTGACTAGTGGTTATTTAGTGGTAATGGTTAAGGGATTTTGGATGGATGGATAAGAGACAAAAATGATAGAGAAGGTCACTTACACAAAAGGGTTTAACGGTGTAGGAATACCGCTTTTTAAATGATGACAAGAATGATGAAGTTGCAATTTCACGACATCGTTTGAATTCAAATTGAGATTTTTTTTTTGCATTTTCTAGTTTGGGAGAGATAGAGAACAAGAGGGAAAACAAAGAGCTAAAGGTTAAAATGTCTTTTTTTTTCATAAAAGTAAATAAATTATTAATTGTGCAGAAAAGTCAAAAATTAGGATTTTGGACAAATTTTGGACACGTGGCGCCATATGTGCAATATGTTGATGTGTCTGAGTTGGGTTTGCCAGCTTGACATTAGCAAAGACACATCATCGACCATGTCAGTTCCATGTCATCCTCACTAGCCAAAAAATTACTCTAGGCACTTTGTTGGTAATCGAAACAAAAGTTCGAAGGTTTTATGTTACGAATTGAAAGTTAGATATCATGGGGATAGTAGATCTAAATATTGGGGACCATGGGTGAAAACTACCCCTTTATTTTGAATCATCACACTTTCAAAAAAAATTACACATCCTTATTGGGTTTGTTTTGCAATTTAAACCCACAAAACAAAATCATTTTTTTCCTCCTTTGAAAGATAGACAATTGATAGAATGGGATACAAGAGAATTAAAAAAAAAAGGATAAATAGAAATTTTTTATATCTACCACTGTTGAAGATGAAGCAAAACTTTAATTTTTTTTTTCTCTTAAATATCTTTGTTTTTGTGTGGGAGACACACAATTGAAGATGGTGAGGAATGGAAATTGAGGAGGACAGCAAAAAGGCAAGGGAGAAAAAAAAATATAAATCCCTTTATTTTCATAAGACAAAACAGTTTAGTCCCTTTTTTTAATATAAAAATGTAAAGTTTAATTCCTATATTTAAATAAAATGAAACAATTTAAATTTTAAATTTCCAAAAGTAACTATTTTTTCAACATTTACACATGTTTCTATCAATACCTTATATTTAAAAATCAAATTAATAAATTGATGAATTTATTAATTTGCTTGATTTTTGCTTTAAAAATCAAACTATTAATTTTTTAATATTTGATTTCTATAATTGTAATTTTTAAAAGTTATTAAAAAGAAAAATTAATTAAATTAACTGAAAAATGAATATAAAATAAAATTGAAGAAAATTTGTAATTTAATTTTTTATTTAATAGGTGTTAAAATTATAAGTGAAATTGATTTTTCATTTAATATATTAATACATGTATTTATAGGTGTTAAAAGTTTAATTGAAATTAAAATTTTAAGTTAAAGTAATTAAAAACTTCAAGGACTAAAGTGTTTTATAATATTTAAATAAAGTGATTAAACTATTTTATCTTTATAAAATAGGGGGACTTAAATTTTTTTTGTTTTAATTTGAGGGCTAAAGTGTTGATGGAATAAAAATTAAAGGATAAAAAAAATTCAATTTTCAAACAAGAACGGAAAAATGTGAATTAGGTCAAATCTCAAAGGGAAAATATAATTTTCTCAAATTAAATGGTATATAAAAAAAAAAAACAATCTTTGGAGATATTTTCAAATAAAACCCTATTCAATTTTTTCTTTCAAATCAAACTATAACTTTTAAAACTTTATTTGAAAAAGCCCTCTCTAGATGACTATACTGGTAATTGGAGGTGAAACTATTTTTTTTATTCATGTGGCCCAGTTGGATAACTATACTGGTAACAAAAGATGAAACAAATGCATTTACCTCTAAATTGATACTTTTATCTATCTAAATAATCTACTAATTAAAAATGAAAAACTCAATTGGAGAGGAGAAAATATCAATTTGGGAACAAATGCATTGGTTTCATCTCCTTTTATCAATATAGTTATTCAAGTGGGCCCATGATAAAAAACAGTTTCATCTCTTGTTATTAGTATAGTCATCTAATTAAAGCTTTTCTTAATAACGTTTTAAAGATTATAGTTTAATTTAAAAAAATAAAATAAAATAGAACTTTATTTGAAAATACCCAAAAATTAAGATTTTTTTATATAATTTTCACAAAACTAAATTAAATTAATTATAATTTGATCATATAATTAAATAGTCATATATTATTTAAATTTATAAAATATATTATTATTTTAAAATAGTGAAATAAAATATATATACAAATAAAAAAAATTATTCAATATATTTTCATATATAACTAATAATATTTTTTATTACCTTATAAA
Organism: Mallotus nudiflorus; assembly: GCA_947683625.1. Lineage (NCBI taxonomy): Eukaryota > Viridiplantae > Streptophyta > Magnoliopsida > Malpighiales > Euphorbiaceae > Mallotus > Mallotus nudiflorus. Next base: position 7,700,116 of record CANTUR010000157.1, on the reverse strand, counting down.
TTAAATATTTTTATTTAAATTTTCATTCCATTTTCAACTCTTTTCTATTCCTGATAACTAATTTCCAGGACTCCTGGGCTGAACGTCCTGCAAAGCACTGAATAGAGGGCAAGGTGAGAGGTGGGGGGAATCCCCACAAACACTCCAATGCCTAAGTTATGGAATAGAAAGCGAGCGGAGGAAAGATAGCTTGAATATGTGTGAATGAGATGTCCCCTTATGAGGGGTATATGGTGTTATATATTGTGATACTCAAACCTGGGAGGAATAGGAATCCTTGTGGGAGAGTGTTCCTTCTTCAGTTAGGATTCCTCTTTGAGGTAGTTCCTTGGACGAATCTGTCTTCTCCTTTGTCCGTGTGTTCCTATTTAGGGGAGTGGAGGACCCCTAATTAGGTGAGAATATTTTAGATGGTATCAAGAGTCCCCCCCTAGAGTATGCGGATATTTATGTCTGTTGTGTCCTAGTAAGATGCAGTGGTGCCTTTATATGGGTGATAAGATGCAAGTGAGCTGAGGTGGCCAGCCTCCGTCGCAATAGGCAGAGCTTAGTGACGAGTATATTGATTGATTTGTCATCGAATCGTAATCTGTGGAACTGGGGTACCTAATGAGTGAGTATGATTAACGCAATAGATTAACCCGTTTGTTTCGGGACAAGACGGAACCAATTGTTACTGGATTTATAGATGCTCAGCACAAGGGCGTGAGGCTTACATACTCGGAACCCCAGTACTACGAAAGTGACCTGAGGGTGCCATCTTCAGTCACTGGACTTTTATGTGAGTGACTTAGATGCTCGGCATAGGGGCACGAGGCTTACATGCTCGAAACCTCAGTACTACGGAAGCGACCTGAGGGTGCCAGCTTCAGTCACTGGACTTTTATGTGAGCGACTTAGATGCTCGGCATAAGGGGGCGAGGCTTACATGCTCAGAACCTCAGTACTACAGAAGCGACCTAAGGGTGCCAGCTTCAGTCACTAGACTTTTATGTGAGCAACTTAAATGCTCGGCACAGGGGGACGAGGCTTACATGCTCGGAACCTCAGTACTACGGAAGCGACCTGAGGGTGCTAGCTTCAGTCACTGGACTTTTATGTGAGCGACTTAGATGCTTGGCACAGGGGTGTAAGGCTTAGATGCTCACAACCTCAGTACTACGGAAGCGACCTGAGGGTGCCAGCTTCAATCACTGGACTTTTATGTGAGCGACTTAGATGCTCGACACAGGGGTGCAAGGCTTACATGCTCGAAACCTCAATACTACGAAAGCGACCTGAGGGTGCCAGCTTCAGTCACTGGACTTTTATGTGAGCGACTTAGATGCTCGGCACAGGGGCACGAGGCTTACATGCTCGAAACCTCAGTACTACGGAAGCGACCTAAGGGTGCCAGCTTCAGTCACTGGACTTTTATGTGAGCGACTTAGATGCTCGGCATAAGGACGTGAGGCTTACATGCTCGGAACCTCAGTACTACGGAAGTGACCTGAGGGTGCCAACTTCAATCACTGGACTTTGTACGGAATGGGCTGGGAGTGATGCTTGAAATGTCTCCCGATTCGCTTGATGGAGCGGCCCATTCAAAAATGTGAGTGGACCAACATGGGGTGATTTCGTTTCAACTCTTGAGATTATGTGATTGATGCATCATTTTGTGTGTCAGTGAACGAAATGCTCATACAGCCATTATCGCGACTCTTCGCCTAATGGGTTTTTTTATTCCCAATAGGCCCTTAGTGGTCTAGGGAGGAGCGCAGTAATAATGAGGGCAGTTAATGGCGTGCTTCTAGGTCCTTCCATGTCTTTATCAATACTGTTACGTTTGCTAACTGGCACATTTTGCTTTCTTCACTCTTTCATTCTGTTTTTGCTGCGTTTCTACTGCATCCACCATTTTTATTCCTTCCTGCCATAACTCTCGCTTGAGGTTGCTAGGTGATTCTTTCATCATTTCGTCCTTCTCTTTTTTGCCCCCTTTTTTGTCATTTGGTTTTCATTCCCTTCTTTACTATAGCTCCTCGGGAAGAGATTAGCTTTGACTTCTTTGTGTCCAACGTAGATAGTGAATTGCTAGGGTGGTATCGACGACGGTTCTGCATCCCCGCCGATTATGCCCTCCACACTGTAGATAGAAGGTTTAGGGCCCATACCCCTTATATCAGGGCTAAGTGGATTAGTGGTGTACTTCGACCAGTTAGAGGGGGGTCTAAAATTTCCCTTAGATCCCTTTGTCAAGGACTTCCTTAATAGAAATAACATTGCGCCCAGTCAGCTTCATATTAATAGTTATCGGATACTGACCGGGTTCATCCAATTGATGCATAAGGAGGGTAGGGTCCTCGATCTAGACATCCTCCGGTATTTGTATAGGCTGACTAGGAAAAAGGGAGAGCTGATGTTCTCCCTTTCGGCCATACCCAACCATTCCTTTTTTGTTAAACTTCAGGATCTTCACAAGAAGTGAAGATACCATTTTTTTATTGTGGAGCATCAATCGGACTTCCTGGATGTCCGGAGGATGTGGTCGGATGAGTGTCACAAAGTGACCCGTCTAGCGAAACTTTCCAATCCGAATACAGAATTAGTTTTGCGGCTACATCTAGACAGACTCGTTGAAGCTCGATCCACAGAGGATGCATCCCGGAGGTATCTGTGGAGAGTCTGTCCAAGTCGCGACCATTTCCCTGGTATGATTTTTTATTTTAAGTTTGTTTTGTCTAACTAGTCTTATATTTCCATCTGTAGATGGATGACTTTTTTGATTTTATGGGTGGAATTTCCCTAGTAGATGAGCCAGCTGTAGTGGAGGAGTGCCGGAATTATCCTTCCCCTGAAGCTGAGGCTCCGGCTGCTCCGGAGGCCATTCTTATCGATTTTAAGGGCAAAGCAACAGCGAAAAGTGAGCGGCCGGACCGAGTTAGAAGACAAAAAAGGCGGTTGATTGAAGCAGAGTCAGATTCAGAGGGGCTGGACGAAGAGATTTACATCCAACGTCCCTTATTATCTGGTTGTCCGGATATGCGGGGGTGGATATTGAAAAAGATGAAGCCCCTGAGCATCTCCAACAGTCAAGTACGGGACCAGTACGCTGAGTCGCTGCGGTTACCTGGAGACATGCAGCGTTGGTCGGATGAGGGACCAGACGGATTCCTCGATTCCATGATCGGCCAGTCACTGGAGGTAATGGAGTTTTTGGTACTTGATGTAACTGTTTATAGTGGGATTTTGGCTAAGTTGTTTGGTTGTTTTTGGCAGATGACTCAAGCCTTGCTGCTGGCGAAGGATCAGTACTTCTACTTAAAGAGCCAGTACAACTTAGAGGAAATTGAGGTGGGGACGATCGCTATAGATGTTAAGAAAAAACTGGACAACGCTAAAGCAGCTCTGGAGCACTGCCAAACAAGATAAGCGGAGGCTAAATCTGATGTGGAGGTGAATCAAAAGAAGGTTTTCGAACTGGAACATAGCCAGGCCCAGCTGATAAGGAGGATCGAGGAGCAGGATCTTCAGATTGTTGGACTTCAAGAGAGGCTGGTTGAGCTTGAGAAATCTTATACCAATGATAAAAAGACATATCAAATCATGGTAGGGGGGTTTCTCAAGGCTTACCGGGCTGAATGCAGAAGGATCTTGCTCTCTCAAGACTCAGGATTGGATCTGGGGGCCTTAGATCGAATAACCCCAATCGATCTGGCAAGGATTACTATAGAGGATGACACCCGTCGAAAGGCCAGTTCCTTTTCTGTGAGGGATTCTGAAGAGGTCGCTGCTACAGCTAGGTCTGGTGAGCATCCAAAGGCTGCCAATGATGCTTCCCCTTCAGTTTCTGGGACAAGGGGTCCAGGTGTGGAGATACTATAGTAGATAGGTTTTATATATCTTTTTTTTTAACCAATCATCTGTAAAGACATTCTTTATCAATAAAGATATTTTTCATTGAATCGAATTATGTGTTTAAATATAAGATTACTGATAATATTTTTTGAGGGAGTCTGAGTTCCAGAACCTCGGTAGTTCTATGCCTCCTCTTTCTCTTAGTTTATATGCCCCCTTCGTTGAGCATTCTGAGATCTGATACAGACCTTCCCAATTAGGGCCTAACTTTTCGGTACCCGAGGTGCCTTTGCCAATATCTACCCTTCTGAGTACCCAGTCACCCGTCCTAAAATTCTCTGTTGGTTTACGCAGATGGTGGTACCGAGTTATCCTTTGTCGATATGCCTCTGCCGTTGCTGCCACTTGTTCTCTTCGTTCCTCTAGTATGTCAAGGCATATTCGTACGTTGATGTTATTGACAGCGTGGTTGAGGTCTTGGCTTACCCAGTAACTTGGGGACCCAACCTCTACTGGAATTACTGCATCCATGCCGTAAGTTACTCTGAACGGCTTTTCGCCAGTGGATGATCGGGGTGTGGTTCTGTAGGCGCATTGTTCAGCTCTTCGACCCAGTTCCCTTTCTTGTCATCAAGTTTTTTCTTCAACCCTTGCATGAGGATTCTATTGGTGACCTCAGTTTGTCTGTTCGTCTGCGGGTGAGCTACTGAGGTGAAGCGCAGTTTTATGCCAAGGTCTGAGCAGAAACTTCTGAATTTATGGTTATTAAACTGTTTGCCATTGTCTGTAATTAAAGTGTGGGGGATGCTGAATCTGCAAATGATTTCCTTTCAAAAAAAGTGTTGTATCCGGGCTTCTGTGATGGTTGGGATTGCTTCTGCTTCTACCCATTTCATGAAATAGTCAATGGCCACGATTAAGAACTTTTTCTACGAGGTAGATAGAGGAAAAGGACCCAGGATTTCCATCCCCCACATGGTGAAAGGCCATGGGCTGCCAATGGGACGCAGAGGCCGAGAAGATTTGTGGTTAAGTCAAGCATAGTGCTGGCACTGGTGACATGATTCTATTAGCTGTTGGGCATCCTTGGACATAGTGGGCCAGTAGTACCCCTGGAGCAAGCCCTTTCTAGTGAGCGAATAGTGGGACTCATGTGCACCACAGATTCCTTTATGGATTTCTCATAGTACGTAATTTCCCTCCTCTGGGGAAACGCACTTTGACCATGGGTGCGAGAGGGATTTTCGATAGAGCTCCCCTCAATGGACGAAATAGTGGGCTGCTTTGGCCTTGAGCTTCCAAGCTTGCAGCTTGTCTTCCAGAAGTGTGCTATGTTCAATATAGTGGATGATGGGTTGTATCCATTCCAAGACTACTTGTGTTTTGAAAACTTCAATATCCTCTGTGCTGGGATTGGTGAATGATTCGGTGAAATTCATATCCCTAAATGCTTGACTATTCTCGAATGTGGATTTAGCAAGGTAATCGACCTCATTATTGTCTTCTTTGGGAATCTAGACGATATTCCATTGGCCTCCGTCTTGCTCGATGTGTTGCAAAAGTCGCCTGGCTTTGTCTACGTACTTGGTGATACAGGCATCTTTGACTTTGAATGCTCCATTGACTTGGTTGACTACTAGTTGGGAATTTGAGTGTATACTGAGGTGTTCGGCCCGGACTTCCACGGCTAGTTTCAACCCTGTAATGAGTGCTTCGTATTCAGCTGCATTGTTGGTGGCATTATACTCTATGCGGACTGCGTACTGGATATGAACTTTATGCGATCCCTTGAGGATTATTCGCATGCCAGAACTATGAGCTGAGGATGCTCCATCGACATAGAGCTTCCATTCTGGCACTTTGGTCAAGTTTACATCTTCCGGAGCCATTTCTTGTACAAAATCTGCTAAGGCCTGGGCTTTCATCTGCTATCGAGGCTCGTAATCAATATCGAACTCGCCGAGTAAGACCGACCATTGCACTAGCCTGCCTGAAGTCTCTGGTCTCTGTAATATTTTGCGTAGTGGAAAATGGGACCAGACTACGATATGGTGAGCTTAGAAGTAATGCCGAAGCTTTTGAGAAGCATGAACTACAGTTAAGGCTAATTTGTCCAACATGGGGTATCGGACTTTAGATCCTCAGAGCATCTTGCTGACATAGTAGACAGGGCTTTGCTGGCTTCCCTCTTCCCTTACCACTACTGAGGCGATGCATTCTCGGCCAACAGAGAGGTATAAGTATAAGGTCTCGTTCAGTATTGGACGGCTGATTAATGGTGGGAAAGATAAGAATCTTTTAATTTCTTTAAATTTTGCTTGGCAATCAGCAGACCATTGGAACTTGTCGAAACTTTTGAGAGCTTGGAACAATAGTAGACATCACCTAGCTGAGCAAGAAATAAAATGCCCCAGTGCGGTTATTCTTTCATTTAGCTTTTGTATATCACGGATGCTCTTCGGTGCTGCCATGTTGAGTATGGCTTCCATTTTTTATGGGTTGGCTTCAATGCCTCGGTGAGAAGTCATGAACCCCAGGAATTTGCCCGCCTGGACTCCGAAGATGCATTTATCAGGATTTAACTTGATCCTGGATTGGCTTAGTAACTGGAGGACTTGATCCACGTCTGCTGGGTGGTGCTCAGAGTGCTTGCTTTTGATGATGATGTCATCCACATATACCTCCACGCTGGTCCCAATCTGGCTCTGAAGGACTTGGTTCATTATTCTTTGGTATGTGGCTCTGGCATTTTTTAGTCCTAAGGGCAACACCTTGTAGCAGTACAGCCCTTCGTGTGTGATGAAGGATGTTTTCTCCTAGTCTTCTTTCTTCATGGGGATCTGGTGATAACCTTGGGTAGCATCTACGAAGCTGTGTAAGCCATGGCCAGCGGTGGAATCGACGAGCTGATCAATCGTTGGTAACGGGTAGCTGTCTTTATGGCATGCCTGGTTGAGGTCGGTGTAGTCCACACACATTCTGTACTTCCCGTTTGCTTTTGTAATGAGTACTACGTTGGCTACCCAGTCTGGGTGAGTAACCTCTTTAATGAATCCGGCTGCTAAAAGCTTCATTGTTTCCTCGGTAATGATCTTTTGTCTTTTGTAGGCAAAAGTTCTTTTCTTCTGTGCTACTGGCTTAGCCCCTAGTTTGATGTTTAGGCAGTGACAGGCAACCTGCGAGTCCACACCGATGATCTCGGAAGCTTGAGAAGAAAAATCTTCTGAGTGTCTAATAAGGATGTCCCTTATTGTGTCTTTGATGTCTTGATTAAGGGCATTACCAATTTTCACAGATTTTCCTCCCATGATTTTCAATGCCTTCGTGTCTTCCACCAGTTTTGGATTAGCGCCTTGCTTCTCAACTTCCCATGCATCCAAATCAAAAGCTTCCACCAGAGATTTCATGGTCATCTGATAGCATTGTCTGGCCATTTGCTGATCTCCCCTGATAGTAAGGGTTCCCATTTTGACCGGGATTTTCATGGTTAATTACTAGATGCTGGTGACTGCATCTGCTTCGTAAAGTACCGATCGCCCTATTATCCCATTATAGGCTAGTGGTATGTCTACCACGTTGAATGGGGTCCGGACGATTTTTGTTTCCTCATCCTCTTGGTTTCTGAATTCTAGATCCAGATTGACAATCCCCATCGATTGCACTGTTCCTCCATAAAAACTAGTGATGGGGTTCTGGATGGCCGTTAAGTTGGTGATGGAGCCTTCCATAGCTTTGTACGCATTCCAAGATAAAACATTGATAGCACTCCCATTATCGACCAATAGCCTTTTGACCCGATACTTATTTATGCATGCAGTTATCACCAGGGCATCACTGTGAGGGTGATGTATATGCAAATTGTCTTCCGAGTTAAGAATGTTGTCGCTTTTACCGGGTATCATTTTTCCTCCTCTACTGTGTTTTAATTGTTTCCCGGTGTTTTCTCCTCCTACAATCATGTTGATCATTTCGATCAGTTCTTTCCTAGCTTTCTTTGCCTTAGCCTTGTCACGGTCATGGTTTTTCGTGTTTCCACGTCTCCTTGGTGCATCAATGAAATTATTAAGCTTTCCACGCTACACTAGTTTTTCTATGGCACTCTTTAGCTCTCTGCAGCCTTCTGTGTTATGGCCATACTCTCTATGGTACTCGCAGTACTGGCTTCTATCATGAGTAAATCTCTGGCTTGGGCTAATTCTTTTGGCCGGTGTAATTTCCACTCCATTCTGCCTGACCCACATGAGGATCCTTGATCAAGAAGTGTTCAGGGGTGCATATCTATCTGCTTCCCTATCAAATCTATCTGCTGGAGTTCCAAAATTCATTTTTAGGAAGCTTACTCGTCTCTGCTTTGGCCGTTCATCTCTAGTCGGTGGCCTATCTTCTTCCCGACGCATCCTCCTGTCCTCGTCCATCTTTATCATCTGAACCACTATCGTCATTGCCTCGGAAAAGGTACTCGGTTCTTTAGTCATTAATTTATCTTTTAGCTTTCCGAGTCTAGTGCCATTTTTCAAAGCTTCTATGGTGACTTCATCAACGAGGTGCTTAATCTGGATAGCTATTTTATTGAAACGGTCAAGGTAACTTCGTAGAGATTCGTCAGCTTCCTGCCGGCACACCCGGAGGTCGTTGATGTTTTTTGTAGGAGGGATATTGGTGATGAATCTAATATGGAACTGCTCAGCTAGGTCTTCAAAAGAAGTGATAGAATTCTTCGGGAGCCGATGAAACCATTTTTGGGCGCTCTTTGTGAGTGTACTTGGGAAGACTCTGCACATGATTCCATCGTTCACATTCTGGAGCAACATCTTTGTTCGGAAAGCAGATATATGACTAATAGGGTCTTCTGTCCCATCGTACTGATCAAGCTGCGGGATTCTGAACTTACTAGGAATCTCCGTTTGAATTATTCTACTGACAAACGGAGTTCTGCTATCCATCACCCATTCTTCTTCCTTTCTAGGTTTAGTCCGGGCTTTGTTCATTGCTTCCTCAACCTTCTGTGCTAATTTTGAATCATTGAGAGCTGGGATGGATGAACTACACTCCGCTTCTGGTGCTTTACCCTTCCCTATGCTCGTCCTTGGGGCTTGTCAGGGTGCTGCATTATCATTATTTGGAGCTAGTTCAGTATGCTCGCTCTGTATTATAGCGCTTAGCTGTTGTTGCATCAAGGCTATTTGTGCCTAAATATTTTTTATCATGGCCTCTTTGCTTGCTTGGTTAAGGCCGAGTGTTTGGGTTACTGTGTTTAGGTTTGGAGTGGTTATTGCTGGTGTTTCTAGTAGGCTTGGAAAAGGTATTGATCGATGGTGCTGCAGCAGAGCGTAATATGGGAGATCTGTTCCCAAGGATGGGTATCTCGGGGTGTTTTCCGAAGGTAAAGGTGCATGACCGGATGTGGCCCCAACAAGCTGCAAGCTGGGCGGTGGTATTATTGCTGGGAAAGGGTTTGAAAGGTCAGTCGAAAGGATGGGTGCAGAAGGATTGGTGCCGCCCTCAGGAATTTGGGCCGGAGGTGGGCTAGAAGTCATGGTGAAGGTGTCTTTATCTTAGCAAGTAAATGAATGGCTTTTCCCAAGGAGTTCCCATAGACGGCGCCACTTGATAAATAATTTCTAGGACTCCTGGGCTGAATGTCTTGCAAAGCACTGAATAGAGGGCAAGGTGAGAGGTGGGGGGAATCCCCATAAACACTCTGATGCCTAAGTTAGGGAATAGAAAGCAGGCGGAGGAAAGATAGCTTGAATATGTGTGAATGAGATGTCCCCTTATGAGGGGTATATGGTGTTATATATAGTGATACTCAAATCTGGGAGGAATAGGAATCCTTGTGGGAGAGTGTTCCTTCTTCAGTTAGGATTCCTCTTTGAGGTAGTTTCTTAGACGAATCTGTCTTCTCCTTTTCCGTGTGTTCCTATTTAGAAGGATGGAGGACCCCTAATTAGATAGAAACATTCTAGATGGTGTCAATTCTCATTCTAAGTTTGATTGCATTTCTAAAGTACCAATGAAACGACTCCTGAATAATAACTATAAAAAAGAGAGAGGAGATAAAAGAGAATGGATGCTAAAAGAAAAAGGACAAGATTCCTCTTCAACTACTCTCCATTTATTCGGGGTTTCCTTTATTACTTTGCTTATCTTAAAATACAAATTGAAGACGAGAAAATTTTGAATTGAAATTTAAATATTTAGGGTAAACGACAATCACAATTAATTCCACAAAAATTAGGTCAATGAGCCAAAAACAAAAGGACCCACTATGTTTGTTTCCGTGAGATGAAAATCATTGTTGGATTTAGAAAATCATCCACATCTTAAGCCTTCTGTTGCTATCCTTTGATTCTCAGCATTCCCTATACATAGTATATATATATATATATATATATATATATATATATATATATAATTTAAAATATATAAAAAATATATCACATTTAATAATTCACCATATAAAAAAAATTAGTGATAACATATTATATGTTATCATAATAAAAACAACTTGACAATGAAATTACATTTTTTATATATTTTAAATTATATATATATAAGTAAACATTAAATTTACACCAACCAACTAGTGCAAAAACTTAAACAACCTTAGATTGGAAGCATATTCATAAATTATCTAAATCGATTTATACTTCAGAAAAATTAGTTGCAGAGTGGAAAATTTTATTTTATTTTATTTTTTAATTAGAGCAGGCAATTACACAAAGATGATATAACTAAAAAAACATCAATCCAACTTGCCTTTCATTATTGAAGATATCATTGTACTAAGGCCCATCTACTCATTAATTGAGTAGCTAGATTCAGATTTCATGAACTAATAATCTAACTACTAATTTAGCTGTCTAGTTGATTCAGGAGTTAAAATCATGGCCAAGTAGCTAAGAATAATTAGTTAGATCATATCACAACAACGACCCACTTTTGTAATCATAAATAGTTATCAAATTTAACAACATAGATTGGAAATAAAATGATATCAATTTCTAGAAGATTTTCTTTCCCAATCAAATTGCTAACTTTGTTTGTATGTAAAAGAATTAAAATGAATCGCGCATCATTAGTCTACAGCACAAATAAAAAAGATGGCTACAGTGTCTCTCTCTGCATAAGAGTAGATCGGAGCTTTCATAGTTGATTGGTATTCCGTTCGCCGTTAGAGGTTGTGTTTTCAATAGTTAGATCATGAGCATTTTAGCATGAAATTGCCAAGGGATTGGCAATAAACCTACTAAAAGACACCTAAAAGATCTCATTTTAAAGTACAAGCCAGAGAGATAGAGAAATGAATTTAAAGTAACGAAAAATTTTAGAACGAATAAAAGATTACGAATCAAAACAATTAAAATAAAAATACATTAAATTTTTTAAGAAATTGTCATACATAAATAAAATAAGACTTTTTATTATAAGGCATAACTAGTCACATTTACATTATTACTATACATGCATAAATAAAATTATGAAAAAAATTTAAATAATTTTCTCCTCCTATTGAAAAACAATAAAATAGAATAAGATTTGAATTAAAAAAAAATTGATATCAAGAACACACTCACATATAGTGATATTACTAACATAAACACATCTTTGTTAAAGAGAATTTTCTCCCTTAAAAGAAATTAACTAAATACATATACAAATTTAATTATTTCGCTCCCTTTGTCAAAATGCAAAAGGGAATTATAAAAGAAAATAAAAGAAAATATTAATAGAAAGGATAGAGTTACAATAATATTAAGATATCAATTGTAGACAAGACATAAAACTAATAGCTCATGACTTATATTCAGAAAATAAACCGAACCTAACCTGACACAAAATAATCATAAAAACAAACTATCAGCTCAAAGCTTAAATATGAAAATATACTAAAATAAACCAAATAAAAATTGACAAAAAACACAAAAACATAAAGAAAATAAGTTGTCTTGTTGAGGAGGAGGGAAGGGGGAATAATTTTGCTAAAATAAAATAATTAATTAATTGAGTTTAACTCAATAATTAATTATTAAGTAGCAAAAAAATTAAAAAGATTGTTAAGATCAAACTCAAAATTAATAACCAAAACAATTAATAAGTACGACATGATTTCACAAGACACACTAGAACCATCGATCAATATCGCATAAAATCAAGACACACTTCAATCATACCAAACTCATACTTAATAAAATTCATTCTTTCTTTGTGAAGAGGCTTGGAAAAATGTCAGATGATTAATGATTAGTATCAACAAATTTAAGAAAAATATCACCATTTTGCACATGATCACACAAGAAATGATGTCTAACATCTATATGTTTAGTTCTAGAGTGTTGTATAAGATTCTTGCTAAGGTTTATAGCACCTATATTAGCACATTTAGTAGGAATGTGATTAATATCAATGTTATAGTCTAAAACTTGTTGTTTTTGCCATAAAACTTATGTGCAACAATAACTAGCCGCCACATATTCTGCTTCAGTAGTGGACAAGGCAACTGAAACTTGTTTCTTGTCAAACCAAGAAACTAAGCAATTACCTAAAATTTGATAAGTTCCAAAATTGCTTTTTCTGTCTAGTAAGCTACTAGTAAAGTCCACATCAAAATGACTAATCAAGTCAAAGGAAGAACTCCTAGGATACCAAAGTCCTAAATGCATTATACCACAAAGATATTTGAAAATTCTTTTGATAGCATTGAAATGAGACTTTTTAGGACTTGATTAAAATCTAGCACATAAGCAAGTAGCAAACATAACATCAGGTCTACTAGTAGTTAAATAAAGAAGGGATTCGATCATACATCTAAATCATTTTTCATCAATTGGTTTGCCATTCTCATCCTTGTTGAGTTTAGTTGTGGTGCTCATTGGAGTTTTACTTGTCTTAGCTCCATCCATGCCAAACTTCCTAAGAATGTCTTTTGCATATTTGGTTTTATTGATGAAAATCTTATCTTTGCATTGCTTAATTTGTAATCCAAGAAAGAATTTTAATTCTCCCATTATACTCATCTCGAATTCTCCTTGCATTAGCTTAGAAAATTCCTCACACAAGCAACGGTTAGTAGCACCAAAAATAATATCATCAACATATATTTAAACAATTAATAAATCATGCTTGGATTTCTTTATGAAAAGAGTTGTGTCAACTTTTCCTTTAGAGAACCCTTTCTCTAATGAGAAGTTCTCAATCTTTCATACCAAGCTCTTTAAGCTTATTTCAATCCATACAATGCTTTTAACAATTTAAAAACATGATTTGGAGAATCAAAATTTTCAAAAACCTGGAGGTTGCTCAACATATACCTCCTCTTCAATAAAACCATTTAGAAATTCACTTTTAATATCCATTTGATAAATTTTAAAATCCATAAATGATGTAAATGCAAGTAGCATTCTAATAGCTTCTAACCTTACAACTAAGGTAAGGTTTCATCATCATTAATATCTTCATCTTGATTATAACCTTTAGCTACTAGTTTAGCTTCATTCTTAGTTATGACACCTTATTCATTCATTTTATTTCTAAACACTCATTTGGTACCTATAATAGAATGATGTTTAGGTCAAGGAACCAAGGACCAAAATTTATTTCTCTCAAATTGATTTAACACTTCTTGCATAGTAAGGACCCAAAATTCATCACACAAAACATCATCAATATTTTTGGGTTCAATTAGAGAAATAAAGGCTAAGTTAACAATAGATTTAAGTTTAGATATAGTAGTTACCCCTCTTATAGTGTCACCTATAATGAGGTCTTGAGGATAAGCCTTTTTGAATTGTCAATCCTTTGGAAGTTCATCCTTCAAAATAGATTGAGGTGTCTCCTCATCATTCTCTTTTGTGGGATCTTCTAGCTCTAAAGGTTTACTAGCATTTTCTTCTTAAATTTTCTCTTCCACAGGTTCACCTATATTATCAACATTACAAACATCTTTTCTATGATCAAGTGAGTTTGATTCATCAAATATAACATGCATTGACTCTTCAACTACTAGAGTTCTTTTATTAAATACTCTATATGTTTTACTAGAAGTGGAATAGCCTAAGAAAATTTCTTCATCGGCTTTGGAGTCAAATTTTTAAGATTATCTTTGGTATTCAACATAAAGTACTTGCATTCAAATACTCTTAGATATGAGATTTTGGATTTTCTATTGTTCCATAGCTAATAAGAAGTTTTATTTAAAATTGGTCTTTTGAAAGCTCTATTTGTAATATAATAAGAAATGTTACTGGCTTTCGCCTAAAAGTATAGAGGCAAATTATACTTATGAAATATTGTTCTATCCATTTCCATAAGATTTCTATTTTTCCTTTCAACTACCCTATTTTGTTGAAGATTTCTAAGAGATGAAAATGTATGTGAAATACCATTTTCATTACAATGGTTTTGAAAAATTCATTTTCAAATTTAGTTACATGATCAGTTCTAATTAATGAAATATAAAATCTTTTTTCTTTTTTAACTCTTTTAGCAAAATTTTCAAAAGTTTTAAAAGTATCATTCTTATGAGAAAAAAATATACCCAAGTAAATCTAAAGTAGTCATCAACTAATACGTATGCATAGTGCATTCCACCAAGGCTAGCAACTCTAGTTGGTCCAAACAAATCCATATGTATAAGTTCAAGTGGTCTAGAAGTGGACACTACATTTTTTAGCTTAAATGAAAACTTGGATTATTTTCCCTTTTGATAAGCATCATAAGGTTTATCCTTATTGAAATCAAGTTTAGGTAAACCAATCAAAAGTTCATGTTTATAAAGATCATTCAATAGCTCAAAAATTGCATGTCCTAAACTTTTATGTCATGTATATCTGTTATAGGAAATAGACATTAAGCATTTGATATCCTTGTTATCAACATTATTCAAGTCAATAACATAGACATTGTCTATCCTTTCACCACTAAAAATTACTTTGTCTTCAGTAAGACTACTATCAAAGCAATTTCTAGGATAGAAATATACCTTATTTCCCATGTCACATAATTGAATTATACTAAGTAAATTATGTTTAAGACCATCAATAAATAACACATGATGTATAAATAAGGATTGAGGATTACCAATTTCTCTAATGTCAATATTCTCTCCTTTTGCATTGTCTCTGAATGTGACATGTCCTTTATCCTTAGCATCAAGCTTATTGAATTGCTCCTTATCTCCGTCATGTGCCTTAAACATCCACTATTAAGATACCACTTGCTTTTTGTTCTTATGGATTTCAAGCACACCTACACAAAATAATTTAAGTGTTTTTTTTAACCCAAACCTTTCTTGGTCTAGGTTAGTTAGTTTTAAAGTAATCCAAAGGAAGCAAATTCATGTGTATTCTTCTATAGAAGCATACATTGTTGGTGTAACCTTTGATCGTACAATATGAATATACAACATTTTCAAATTTATTTCTCTTAGGATAGTACACTTTCCTAGTATGTGAAAAATGTCTTTTATGTTGTGGTGATGAGTGTCTCCTAAAATTATTTTGAGTCATAATGTGAGACATACATTGACAATGATAATGTGTATTTTAATAGGTTTGTGCAATATGTTTAGGTGCATTATGTTGTGCAATATGCTTATGAGTGTTGTGTCTAGTATACATGTAAGCATGTTTAGGTTGTGCCTTTCTAGCATAAGACTTACCTCTTTATGTCACATAGGATTAAGTCATATAAGACTTTCCTTTAACATTTCACACATGAGACTTATTAGCTTTTAAAGCCTGAGTCTCAATTCATTTAGAGGAAGAATGAATGGAATTGCATGATGCTTTAACAAATTTAATATATGATGATGATGAAGATGAGGTCTTTCCATTAGTATATCCAATTCCATAAGTATTTCCATGAAATTTTTAAGAGTTAAGTAAATTATCTAAACTCTCTTTTCCTTTTTGAAATTTGATATGGAATAGTAAACTATCAGCAAAGTCTGCATCTAAATAACTAATTAAGTCAAACGATGAACTCCTAGGATACTAAAGTCCTAAATGCATTACACCATAAAGATAATTAAAAATTCTTTTGATTACATTCAAATGAGACTCTCTAGGACTATATTGAAACCTAGCAGACAAGCATATAGCAAACATAATATCTAGTCTATTTATTGTTAAATAAAGAAGGGATCTGATCATACATCTAAAACACTTTTCATTAACAGGTTTACCATTCTCATCTTTATTGAATTTGGTGGTGGTGCTCATAGAAGTTTTGCTTGACTTAGCTCTATCCATACTAAATTTCTTAAGAATGTCCCTAGCATATTTAGTTAAGAATGTCCCTAGCATATTTAGTTTGATTAACGAAATTCCCTTCTTTACATTGGTTGATTTAAAGTCCAAGGAAGAACTTGAGCTCACCCATCATACTCATCATAAATTCTCCTTGCATTAACTTAGAAAATTCCTCACACAAATAATGGTTAATAGCACCAAAAATGATATCATCAACATATATTGTACTAATTAATAAATCATGCTTGGATTTCTTTATGACAGAGTTATGTCAACTTTTCCTTTAGAGAAACCTTTCTCTGATAAAAAGTTACTTAATCTTTTATACCAAGCTTTTAGAGCTTATTTAATCTATATAAAACCTTGGAAAGTTTAAGAACATGATTTGGAAAATCAAAACTACGAGGTTGTTTAACATACACCTCTTATTCAATAAAACCATTTACAAATGCACTTTTAACATTCATTTAATAAAGTTTAAAATCCATGAATTAGGCAAATACAAGTAGCATTCTAATAGCTTCCAACCTTGCAACAGGGGCAAACGCTTCATCATAATAAATGCCTTCTACTTAATTATAATGTTTGGCTTCTAGTCTAGCCTTATTCCTAGTTATGACACCTTATTCATTCATCTTATTTCTAAACACCTATTTGGTGTCTATAATAGGATGATGTTACGGTCTATAGACCAAAATCCAAACTTTATTTCTCTCAAATTGATTTAACTCTTCTTATATAGTAAGGATATAAAATTCATCATTCAATGCATCATTATTAATTTTAGGTTCAATTTGAGAAATGAAGGCTAAACTGACAATAGATTAAGTTGAGATCTAGCAGTTACCCTTTTATAATGTCACTTATAATGAGATCTTAAGGATGAGCTTTCCTGAATTGATATTAAGGTATGTTCTCATTATCCTCCTTTATAAAATCTCATGCTCCAAAGGCTTACTAGAATTCTCTTTTTAAGTGTTCTCATTCATATGCTCATCTACAAGATCATCAACACTACAAACATCCTTTCTAGGATCATGTGAGTTTGATTCATCAAAGACAACATGCATTGACTCTTCAACTACTAATGTTATTTTATTAAAGACTCTATATGCTTTACTAGAGGTGGCATAGCCTAGGAAAATTCTTTCAACGACTTTAGAATCAAATTTTCCAAGATTATCCTTGGTGTTCAATATAAAGCACTTACATCCAAATACTCTAAGATATGAGATTTTTTGTTTTCTATTGTTCCAAAGCTTATAAGAAGTTTTATTTAAAATTGGTCTTTTAAAGACTCTATTTGCAATGTAACAAGACATATTAATGACTTTCGCCCAAAAGTATAGAGGTAAATTATACTCATGAAGCATTGTTCCAACCATTTCAACAAGAGTTCTATTCTTCCTTTCAACAATCTCGTGTTGAGGTGTTCTAGGGGAAGAGAAAATATATGAAACACCATTTTCATTACAAAAGGTTTTGAAGAATTCATTTTCAAATTTGGTTCCATGATAACTTCTAAAAAATGAAATACAAAAAACTTTTTCTTTTTGAACTCTTCTTAAAAAAATTTTAAAAGCTTTAAAAGCAATATTCTTATGAGCAAGGAAACACACCTAAGTGTATTTAAAGTGTATTTAAAGTATTCAACAACCAAAACAAAAGCATAGTGCATACCACCGAAACTAGTAACTCTAGTTGGTACAAACAAATCCATATGTATAAGTTTAAGTGGCCTAGAGGTTGACACTACATTCATGAGTTGACATGAAGACTGAGACTATTTTCCCTTTTGACAAGCATCATAAGGTTTATCCTTAATGAATTCAAGTCTAGGTAAACCGATCACAAGTTCATATTTACAAAGATCATTTAAAAGCTTAAAGTTTGCAAGTCCTAACCTTCTATGTCATGTCCATGTGTCACGGGAAATAGACATTAAGCATTTAATGTCCTTATTATCAACCTTGTTCAATTCAATAACATAGACATTATCTATTCTTTCACCACTAAAAACTACTTTTTCTTTATCAAGACTACTGTAAACACCCAATTTCGGGATAATGAGTTATGGATGCGACAACGGACTCCAATAATGAAAATGTCATGAATAGGTCTTCAATACTTAAACTTTGAAACTTCAGAGGTCTGATTGCATTTTTCAAAGAAAGAATTTAATATTTTCATGGACTAAATTGCAATGCTTTTTAAGGACTTAATTGCAAAACTTAAATTCTTTTAGGTACCTTTTTATAATTAAAAAAGTGGAATTTTATAATTTTCATTGGAATTACATAATTCCGATCGAAATTATGTAATTATGGTCGGAATTACACTAATTTCTATCGAAATTGTGTAATTATGGTCAGAATTACACTAATTTATATCATAATTGTGTAATTTCGATCAGAATTACGCAATTCCAATCTAAATTAGACCTATTCCGTCTAACTTTTGGATTTTTCAGAAAATAAAAATCTCTTTTTCTTGAATCCTGACTGGTCTGAAATTTTCTTAAAATTATTTTTAATATTTATTTGATATTTTAAGGAAATAGAAGTCTTTAGAAATCAATTTGTACATTGGGTTTAAAGAAATATTTCACTATAAAAGGAGGTATTTTGGCTCCTGGGAAGGGGGACATCGGGGAGGAGTAGGCTTTTATGCAAAATTTTACTTTGATATTTTCTCTACGCCAAATTTAATATCAACCCTAAAAGGGATCAAAAGTGCCTGAATGTGAAGAATTTAAGCTAATTAGCTTAATTTTTATTTTGAAATTAATTAGCTTGATATGGACAAATTTTGAATTATTTTCTTATTTTGGAGTCAATAAGGAAGATTCTAGAAGATGTGAGAACATTCAAGAATATTATAAGTTAAAGTCAACAAGTCAAAGTCAAAGTCAAATAGTCAATAAGTCAAAGTTAAGGGTCAATGGTCAACATGTGACATGACATGCTTCAATGCTTAGTTGTTATGAGTTGTCATTTTGCTTAGTTGTCATGAATTGTAATGAGTTATCAATTTTGACTTTTCAAAGATGAGTTATCATTAGTTGTCCTATTTTGAAGGAAATCTCCTTAATTAAAGATTTTTTCTATATAAGTATCTTTGGGAATAAGGAATAAAACCTTTTCCTTCAAGGATTAAGTTGTTTACATGCCTATATAAGGGCTAAACATATTTTGGATGAATTTAGGATGCATTTTTAAAAATTTTAATCAATTAAGTAAGGTTTTCCCTTAACTTTGTTCTTTTAAAACTTTGCAAGTTTACTTGAATTGTTTCAAATCTACCTTTCATTATAATTGCTAGGTTATATTAAACTTAGAATTGTGTGATTGTTCATATGTTAATAGCTAAGTATCTTGCTTCAATTTAATAAGTAAGGGGTTTAGTTCCATCAACATAACCTATCCTTAATAATCCTTGGGCTAGATTTCAAAGTTAGATGCGCGTTCTATCTCTATTATAGTTCATATCAGTTTAGTATCAGAGCCAAACATCAAGGTTTGGTTACGTATCATGTTATTTTCATGTATTATCTATTCTTTTCTTCTTCTCAATTCTTTATAAATTGAAAAAAATTAAAAAAAATTGAGTGAAATACGAGAGCATTCACATCCTTGAGTGTAAACACATAAAAGAGTGTTTTGTGAGGATTTTTTTTATTTTTTTAAGGGAAAAGGTTACAACTCATCTATAAATGGACTTAGGTTCACTTAATTAAAATTAAAAGGAATTAGGCCCTTTAGGCTCACTTATGAAAAACATGTAGATTTAGCTCATTTAATTAAAATCAATTTATATTAGACTAACTTAGGGATTATGAATTTGTATTGAATGCATCATTTACTTGTATTTTCATGATTGGTTTGCCTTAGAGTTAATTGCTAGAATAAGGGTTTATATGAAATTGCATGTAACTAGAAGATAATATAGTAATTTATAAAGTAATTCTAAAAGAACATGAGACTGAAAGAAATTGGTATTCCATATCCAGAATCTCCTGGTTGTGGTGCTAGCTTGCTTTTAGGGAATCAAGTACCACCTTTTTAATTTTTCTCAATTATTACCCTAGGTGACGACTCATCATTTCTATGTCATGTCTTTGTGATAGTGGTTAGTGTGTTCTCTAGAGCCCTAAGCTTAAATAGTGTCACGGTTGATAAAATCTTGAACGTGTGCTAAACCCCACCATCTACAACTACTAACAAAGCAATTTTTAGGATAGAAAGTGACCTTATTTCCCATGTAACATAATTGACTTATACTAAGAAAATTATGTTTAAGATCATCAATAAGAAATACATGGTGAATATATAAGGATTGAGGATTACTGCTTTCTCTAATGCTAATTATTTTTCCTTTTACATTATCCCCGAATATGATGTCCTCCATCCGTAGTGTTAAGCTTATTAAATTGTTATTTTCTCCAGTCTAATGTCTTGAACATCCACTATCAAAATACCATTTACTGTTTACTTTTGTGGACTTCAAGCACACCTACACAATATAATTTAAACATTCTTTTAAACCCAAACATTAATTGGTCGAGGTTTGTTAATCTCAAAGTAATCTAAAAGTAGCAGTTGCAAATGTAGTTTTCAATAGAAGCATACATTGCTAGAGTGACCTTTGGTCATGCAATAAAAACATTCAACATTGGCAAATTTATTTTTCTTAGGTGTATATGATTGTCTAGTAAATGAGACATGCCTTTAGTAATGTGGTTGTGTGTGTCTCTTAAATTCTCTTTATGTTTTATGATACAACTGAGACATACATTAACAATGGCAATGTATATTTTGATATGTTTGTGCAACATTCTTAGGAGTGTTGTGTCTAGTGTACATATAAGCATGTTTAGGTTGAGGTCTTATAGCTTGTGACTTACCTCTTTATGTCAATGAGGGTTGTAACTTATGAGACTTCCCTTTATTATTAGACACATGAGCCTCCTTAGCTTTGGAAGCTTGAGTCTCAATTAGTTTATATGTGGATGAAATAGAATTACATGAGGTTTTAACAAATTTAATATGAGATGATGATGAGGAAGACGACATTCCATTTTTATATCCAATTCCATCAGTGTTTCCATGGAGTCTTTTAGAGTCAAGTAGATTATTTAAACTCCCCTTTCCTCTCTTGAATTTAGAAATGGAATTTTTTAATTCTATCACCTCATTAGAAAGCTTATGATTTTCATCACTTGCTTTCTTGAGTTGTTCTTCTAAGAAATTAGAAGATTTTAAATCACTATCTAGTTTATCATTTGATTTAACAAGAATAGAAATTCATCTTTTAAATTTTCAAATTCCTTAGTTAAGCTAGTTAACTTATGCTTATAATATTTCTTCTTAGAAAGTAAGCTTTTGCATTTAAGCAAGATTTTGCTCACAATAGAGCTATCATTATCATTATCATTATATTCACAATAGTCATCACAAGAAGAGTTAGAAGTAGATGGTATTGTAACCACCCAATTTCATGATGCATTTGCGCATAAATGTTATGAAAGCCTCTATGATGAAAATTTAGTCAAAAATTGACCTATAGTTTTAAGTTTTACGATTTTAAGGACTAAATTGCAACATTTTTTTAGGTCTAATTGCAAAAATTGAATTTTACAGGGGCATATTTGAAAATGTACGTAATGCTGATCGGCATTACATAATGCCAATCAACATTACACAATACCGATTGATATTCTATAATGCCGAGGTGCTAAAATTTCAAAAAAAATTATTTTCTCAATTTTTTTATGATTGTATAGACGGCAGGGTTTAGCACGTGCCCAATATCTTAGCAACTGCAACACTGTTTGAGCTCAGGCCTTTAGAGAATACACTAGCCACTGTCATAAAGACGTGGTGTCGAGATGAGGAGTCACCACCTAAGGTAATAACTGGGACAAATCGAAAAAATGGTAATACTCGATTCCCTAAAAGAAAGCCAACACCACAACTAGGAGATTCTGGGTATAGAATACTATCTTCTTTCAGTCTCGTGTTCTTTTAGAATTACTTTATAAATTACTATTGTATCCCCTATTTACATGAAATTTCATATAAACCCTTAAAAACAATCAACTTCAGGCAAACTAGTCATAAAATATACAAGTAAACAATGCATTCACCATAATCTCTAGGTTAGTTTCATCTACATATTTTAATTTACAAGTGAGCCTAAAGACTAATAAGCCTAATCCTTATTCAATTTTAATTAAATGAACCTAAGTTTATTTATTTTAATTCTAAACATGAGCCTAGATCTACAAATTATGAAGTATTTAAATTAGTGGGCCTAATTCTATATATTTTAATTCTAGAATGATCTTAAATCTACGAGTTATAAAAAGTCTTAAATTAAATGGGCTAAGTCTAAATTAATTAAATTAAAGTAGGTGAGTCTATTTCTAAATTAACTAAGTATGCCTAAGTTATCTCTAGCCTAAATCTATTTAATTATGGGCCTAAAGAGGCATTTTTATTAATTAAACCCTAAAAAATCTAAATTTTAATGGGTGGTTAAAAACTAATTATAAACACAAGTAAACAAGCCCGAAAACAATAAAAAAAAACTCAAAACTAACAAATCAAAGATCAAACAATTAATTTAAATATATTCTAAAACACTAATTTAATTAAAGTGACCATAAATAATAAAATAAAATAATCAATCAAGAAAACTAATTTTACCAACTTAACTTTAATTCAATTTTAATTAAACAACCTAATAATCTCTATAACCATTAATTTTAATTAATTACCCAATTGAAAACTCTAATTTTACTAATCGATTAATTAAAACAAAACATCCAATCATGCACACACAAAATTTCATTATTTTTACTGTTGGGGTGATTACAATGACCTATTGAGAATAAAAAAAGAATTATTGTATTCTCTAAAATAAATAAAAATAAGACAATTAAATAAAAAAATCCTAGAAACTATGTTTAGGTACAAGTTTTCATCCATGGTATTGCATGGATCTCTATGGATTTGGTTCTCCAAGTATGATCATCATGTGATCTCCTCCATAATCACCATCACAAAAGGATAAAATAATGATTAGTGAATAAAATTGTAATAAAAATTCAATAAAATTGAAATTCTACAATTCTGATTTTTTTAACTTTTAATTACAAAAAGACCCTTGAAAGAAATTAAAAATTTCAATTAGGTCTTAAAAGGTATTACAATTAAGTCCTTAAAAAACCAATAAAACTCTTTCTAAAAACGTATTCAAACTTTTGATGTTTCAAACATCAAGTGTTGAAGACCTACGTATAACATTTTCATCATTGGAGTCCATTGTCGCTTCCATATTTTATTATCCCAAAATTAGGGGTAGTTACCCCCCTTTGTCACTGTTTGCTTGAAAAATTACAACAAAATAAATAAACACACAATTTTTTTTTAAAATAAAAGTTTGGGTACTTACCTGTGCTCTTTGAGGTTCATGCTTGTAGCTATCGTTAGTTCACAATAAATGCTTGTGTTGTCGTACAACACTAGGCATAATCCCAAAACATCTAAGGAAACACTATACTCGGACGTATAGTGTTGATTCAGATGGATAAATCACATCAGTCATATGATGTTGACTATACTCAGTTATATAGTCCGGATTGGAAGGATGTATTATAC
Organism: Mallotus nudiflorus; assembly: GCA_947683625.1. Classification (NCBI taxonomy): domain Eukaryota; kingdom Viridiplantae; phylum Streptophyta; class Magnoliopsida; order Malpighiales; family Euphorbiaceae; genus Mallotus; species Mallotus nudiflorus. The sequence continues at coordinate 7,676,367 of CANTUR010000157.1, read as the reverse complement.
TCAGTCGTACAATGTCGACTATACTCAGTTATATAGTCTGAACGAAAGGCTACATTATACTCAATTGTACAATGTCAACTACACTTAGGTGTATAGTCTGAATTGAAATGACACACTGCACTCGATTGTACAATGTTAACTACACTCGGTCGTATAGTCTGATTAAAAGGATGCATTGCACTAAGTCGTACAATGCTGACTACACTTAATTATATAGTCTGAATTGAAATGACACATTACACTCGGTCATACAATGTCGACTACACTCAATTTTATAATCTGAATTGAAATGACACATTGCACTCAATCATACAATATCGACTACACTCAGTCATATCGTCTGAATTGAAATGGCACATTTTACTCGGTCATACAATGTCAACTACACTCAATCATATAGTCTGAATTGAAATGGCACATTGCACTCAATCGTACAATGTCGAATACACTCGATCGTATAGTCTGAATTGAAATGACACATTGCACTCGGTCATTCAATGTTGACTACACATGGTTGTATAGTCTGAATTGAAATGGCACATTGCACTCGGTCTTACAATGTCGACTACACTCGATCGTATAATTTGTATTGAAATGGCATATTGCACTCGATCGTACAATGTAAACTATACCCAGTCGTATAGTCTAAGTACGAATACACTACACTCGGTTGTGTAGCGTTGATCTCTTTTATGATTTGACTTTTGCCGATTCATTCTTCATTTCCCTTATCCCTTTCATTGCTTACTGATTATGCTATAATCCATAATTGTTCACAATTAGCTGCAACCCTTTCATTGCTCACTGATGATGCTGCAATCCATAACTACTCATAATTAAATACAATCTTTTCATTACTCACCAATGATGCTACAATCCATAATTACTCGTGATTAACTGCAACCCTTTTGTTGCTCACTGATGATGCTACAGTCCATAACTACTCACAAATTGATTACAATCCTTTTATTGCTCCCCTTTGATAATGCAACAGTCCATAACTGCTCACTAATTTTAATTAACTGTAACCCTCTCGTTGCTCACCTTTGATGCTACAATCCATAATTACTTGCAAATTGACTGCAATCCTTTCATTGATCACCTTTGATAATGCTACATTCCATAACTGCTCACAATTAGCTATAACCCTTTCATTGCTCACTGATGATGCTACAATCCATAATTGCTCATGATTAGCTGCAACCCTTTTGCTGCTCACTGATGATGCTGCAACCCATAATTGCTTGCAAATTGACTGCAATCCTTTCATTGCTCTCTTTTGATAATGCTACAGTTCATAATTGCTCGCCGATGATGCTGCAACCCATAATTGTTAGCAAATTAACTACAATCCTTTCATTACTCGCCTTTAATAATGCTACAATCTATAATTGCTTGTCGATGATGTTGTAACCTATAATTGTTGGCAAATTAATTGCAATCCTTTCATTGCTCGCCTTTGATGCTACAATCCATAACTACTCACGATTTTTATGTTTGGTTGTTTGAGTTGAATGCTTTGAATTCTTTATGCTGACTGACTTTGAATTTTGTTATGTTGACTAACTCTATAACTGGGTGTACTTCCTTTTGGATTTGCAATTCCTACAATCTTGTTACAGTTAGTTTAAATCATGATGAATGTATAAAAGTACATTAAATTATTAAAATTCATGAGAAAATTCATCACTTTTTCATGAGATAGCATGCACTCAACGAATTTCATTATTTTTTATTTTCATGACTATCATTTATTTTCCATTTACAAAGGTCAAAGGCATTATTAATCATCTTATACTGAGAGCATATCTTTTACCAAGTGAAGAGCTTACTTCCATACCTAATTTCAAGGAGAATTTGCTAAATAAAACTTATGAAAATTGAGCATAAAAAGATCGAATTCTGAGTATCAAAATAATCTTTAAGTTATTTTTATACTTTCCTTCCTTATCTGAGTATTCCCCTGCCTTTCTCATATTACTCAGTGTAGATATCATTGGAAAGGTCCTTTAGATACTTATACTCTTAAAAGCATTGGAGTAAATAAAGCAGTTTTTGGCATGGTCCTCTTTTAGTATTCGCTTGCCTTTCTTGTATTACTTAACATGGATACCGCCAGAGGTTTCATGTTGATACTTTTACTCATTTCTAAGCATTAGAGTAAATTATGCTTGCTCTTATTTTGATTCTCCTCTTAGTATTCCCCCACCTTTCTCGTATTACTCAGTATGGATACCATCAAGGGATTTTGTACTCATACTCATTTTTGAATATAGAGTAGAATATATGCACATTTATTATTCAAAATACTAAAATGATACTTTGAAATTCAAGCAATTTATACTACAAGTCCATGGATTTTATTTCAACATATTCTTCCCCTCGTTTGGGTGCAAAGCAAGCATTAGATTGATTAGAGTTTATAAACTCTCAACACAAAACTGCTAATTAAACATATGAATTATGTGAGGCTAATAAAAAAAGCTATTCAAAAGGTCATAAGATAGGCTTTTTCGCAAACGATCTTGTGGAGTGGATGAATTTACTTTCAATTTATGGATTTTATTATTGATATGTTACTTTATTATACAATATAAGGAAATAGAGTTCTGTTACTTCCCTTGATTAATTTGATAAGTGTTTAGCATTTGCTATCTAGCCCATTCTTATTAATGTATCATTTCCTTTCCCCTTCTTCATTCTCTTTTATTTTTCCCTTTTAATTATAATGATGATGTCTCTGATCACAAGGTTATGATACTCCACCATTGAAGTTGTGGCTTTAGTGATAATTTTTCGTAATGCATTCATTTTATGTTTTGAGTGCATTCTTCCCTTTTTAGGGCCAACGAATGTATCACTGACATTTTGGACCTTCTCATCACCATATTCCATACTTTACAATGGTCTACATATTGTGGAGAGATATTCCAGATGATGCTCCATATGAGGCTATAGAGATGGATGTTGAATCTGAGGAGCTTGAACGTTTAATGGAGCCTCTTGAGGTAGCCAGGATAATGCCTTTACAAGTGTCACTATCAATGATATTCCCTGCCCGTAATATATTAATCTCCTAAGGTCTAAAGTCCTGTTAAGTATCAGGTTCACCTCAATAGTGTTACCCTTTTTTCTTCAGATGTGAACACCTAACTATCTTTCTGCACTTTTACAACACTAATTTTGAATGTTAGTAGCAAAATATTTGCATAATCTTGTCTAGGCTCAGGGACTTTATTATGCAAAGCAAGAATTTCACAATAAATGTATGCAAGTATATGCATGTTATATATGATATGCATGATCCTAATAGGTCTTCTGTTTGGAATAAAGCTATGTTTGTAGCTTGTAGTGTGAGAACGAGGTGCCTCATTAATAGCTTATAAGTCTAAGCATTGAATGCTTCATTATTTGTACTTCTTATACTAGAGCTTCTAATACAACTTATCCAGCAGATGACCAATTGGTGTTGTATTGATGAATTATTAGTTATTGTTTATGTAGTGTGAGAACGAGGTGCCTCATCAATAGCTTATAGGTCTAAGCATTGAATGCTTCATTGTTGGAACTTCTTATACTACAGCTTCTGATACAACTTATCCAGTAGATGACCAAGTGGTGCTATATTGATGAATTATTGGTTGTTGCTTATAATTTACTTCTTTATGCCCCCAAAACTCTTATACTAGCTCTTATACTTCAGTGTTCCATCTTCTCTCTTTAAATGTAGACTTATTGTTATACAATTTTCCCCCAATTTCAATCTGGATTCATTCACGCTATTCTAACAATCTTTTTTTTATTTTCATATGCAAGAGGCCTATTTCGTTCACTGTTGTTATTGATCCTTTGGCTTATTAACCCTATTAGTTGCAATCTCATGCATTGAAGATGCAGAGGACTGGGCGAACTGACTGAAGCAAGTTCTTGATGATGAAATTAATTGGACTTGCACTTTTAGGAAATTTTAAGCATAATATGAGGCTTGATGCTAATGTAATTATTAATGATAGTTTGAAGGCATAAGTTACAATGCGAGTCATTAAACCACCTGAATTCCTTAGGTATAAGGGGAGACTAGACTTACAAGTAAAATCACAAAAAGGGTGGCAAAAAGATAAAAATATTGATCTCATAGCTCTAATTTTAGCTTTCATTATATAATGTCTTTCATTCAGATACTTATGTAGTATGATAATGATGAATACGCGATATTTGAACAAAAATTTCGAATTCAATTTTAATCATTCATTAGGGTAAAAATGAGAACATTCATTACATCACATGATACAACTCCTATTATCAGCCAGTCCTATTTTTTTTCTCTCTAATTTTTACCTTACTGTTCTTTTTTCTTTTTTCTCTCTCTTAATTTTTTCCCTTTTTTCATTCTTTTTTTCCTCAAATTTCCTATATTCAAAAGTCACATCATGTGATATATGGATGTTCTTTGAATTTGTATTTATGCCCATGCTAAATGAATCTAACTGAATTGAATTTATATTAAACATACAAATGCGATCAATATTATAATGCATAGTACCATTAGGATGTACATTGCATAAGTAAGCATGATCAAAATTCATATCATCGATCACTAAAATAAGCCAGTTTTAAAGAAACTAAAATTTTATTCAAATAAGACAATAAGAAAATTTATTTCCTATTCTAGATGCTAGGGATGCTGAGTCTCATAGTGGTTATCCTTGAGGCAGCTGACATAACAATTATTCTTGTATTTTCTTATCGACTGTCTCCATGACTTCATCTTTCTGTTCCTCAAATGTGCATTTTTCTTTCTTATCTAGCAGCTTCTCATCATCAAACTCATCATTGCATCCTATAGGAACAATTTACTCGAAGGGTATGTCAAAACAAGGTGGTTTAGTATAAAACACCTTATAGTCAAACTTACCTGAAGGTTAACCAATAAGTCTTATGCTCTTTCCACATCTTTGGGGCATTAGGAGATTTATTATTGGTTTTAAGGTCTAGGTCCTCAAAAGAGTTTAGCACTTCTTTCTCACTAAATACCGAGTGGATCATCATGGTAGCTGAGGGTGGTAAATTTCGATAGTTTAGGAAAGGATTATTTCTAATTCTTGGGTTTTTGGGGTCTGTGATCCTTCTAAAGTCTATAAGGTTTTGGATTTCATATTTAAGGTAGATACAATTATTCATAGAATGTTGGACATTTTGATGAAATTGGCAGTGTTTTTTTGGGTTATAGCCTAGTGTGTTTGGGTTTAGTAGGTTTGGATTAGGTAAAGGTTGAAGTAAGTCCTTTTGCATTAGGTGCTCTAGGACCTTTGATAAAGTTTGGTTAAAATTAGAGAATCTCCTTGGTTGTTGAATAGCATGCACTTCCATAATCTGGCTAGTGCTTCATTGTTGTAGGCCCCCAGTTGGGTAGTTTCTTACTCCAGTACTTTTAGCAATCCTCTTTTTCTCATTCTCAATCTCCTCAGCTTACAACCCATCATTTGTAACCTTTCAACCATATTAGGTGACACATTTTAGACTATCATCCTAACCTGATCCTTTTTAGCCAGTTTGTTATTCATTAATCTTACCTTATTCATGAATCTAATCAGAAAATCCAAAAATGATTCATTAGGATTCTACTTGGTTAATTCCAAATCCCTAATAGACACTTCAAGCCTGGTATAGTAGTCATATTATTTCAGAAAAGCAGTGCACAACTCTCTACAGTCCACTCAAATAGATTTCTCTAACCCATAATACTAATTAACAGCTATAGCCTCCAAGGATAGTATAAACAACTTGGTAACTATAGGCAAAGAAGCTTTAGTAGTGCTCATAGTAGTTGTATATTAACTAAAGTGGATTATTGGTTCTCTAGTACCATCAAACTTCTACAACTGTGCCATCTTGAACTTATCAGGTAGCTTATCTTCCTTAAATTACATCATATTATCAAAGTCCAATGAACATCAGATGCCCTATCCTCTTATTAATTATTCCATTTTGGACATCTTCTGAGTCAGTGCTTTCATCTACTTAGATTTTAGTTCTTGAACTTGCTCAAGTGATTCCCTTTTTGCTTTTTCAACCATATAGTTCTTAACATCCTCCAATTTTATTCCCACAGTAGGCACATCTTGTAGACGGCGGGGTTTAGCACGCATCCAAAATTTTAGCAACCGCGACACTATTTGAGCTTAGGTCTCTAGAGAACACACTAACCATTGTCACAAAGACATGGCGTGGAGATAAGGAGTCGCCACCTAGGGTAATAACTGGGATAAATCGAAAAAGTGGTACTCGATTCCCTAAAAGAAAGATAGCATCATAACCAGGAGATTTTAGATACGGAGCACTAACTTCTTTCAGTCTTGTGTTCATTTAGAATTACTTTATGAATTATCATTTTATTCTCTATTTACATGCAATTTCATATAAACCCTAAAACAATCAACTCCAAGGCAAACTAGTCAAGAAATATACAAGTAAATAATGCATTCCATAAATCACATAATCCCTAAGTTAGTTTAGTCTACATGGATTTTAAATAAATGAGATAAAGTCTACATATTTTAAATTATAAGTGAACCTAAAGTCTTAATTCCTTTTAATTTTAATTAAACAAACCTAAGTCTACTAATTTAATTCTAAAAATGGGTCTAATTCTACATGTTATGAAGGTATTTAAATTAGTGGGATTAATGCTACATGTTTTAATTAAATAGAGATCTTAAATCTATAAATTATGAAAAATGCTTAAATTAAGTGGGCTAAGTCTAAATTAATTAAATTAAATTACGTTGGCCTATGTCTAATTAACTAAATGGGCCTAAGGATATTTATAACCTAAAATCTAATTAATTATGGACCTAAAAATATATTTTAATTAATTAAACCTATTTAATTATTAAGTTAGATGGGCTAAAAGAAATACCTAAAAAATAAATAAATAAATCAAGACCTAAAATGGGCTTAAGGCCCAAAACACATAAAAATAATAAATAAAACCCAAAAAACAAATAAAAACATAAAAAAACAATTAAATAAGATCAAACAAATAATTAAATTAATCCTTACTAAAACCTTAATTTTTATTAACATGCAACCTAAATTAATCTACTTCATCCATTGATTTTAAGTAATTACCTAATTAAAAAAACCTAATTTTACTAACCAATTTAATAAAAAATAAACAAACAACCACACATGTAATTTCATTACTCCCACTATCAGGGCTATTACATTAATTCATAAAATAACTAATAAAATAAAAATAAAGAATAAAATAAAGATAAAGACAAAAAAACAAAAATAAAACCCCATAAACTAAATCTCTACAAGGCTTTATCCATAATCTTCCATAGACTTCTCATGAATTCATCCTTCACATGATCACTATGTGTTTTCCTCCATAATCACCACAAAAATAAGATAAAATAATGATTAATGAATAATTTATGATAATAACTTTTAAGAATAATAATAAATATAATTTAAAAAATAATAAGATGAAAGAAACAAATAAATAAATAAACAAAGAATAAGAAGAAGATGATATGATTATGAAGGATTTAAGGTACTCCTCATATTTGTGATTTACCATTTTTTATAAATCTTCGAATCTTTTCTTCAAAAATTCTCCACGAGTTTTGAATTAATTGTTCAACCAAAAGGAATTTTTTGGTCAAAAAATAAACTCAAGAAGAATAAAATCACATTTCCTCACTTTCTTCCTTCTTTTCCTTCTCTTCTCCTTCTTTCTCTTCTCCTTCTTTCTCTTTTCCTTTTTTTCTACCCTCTTTTTTTTCATCGTTTTCTTTTTTTACTACTGCCTCCTCCCTTTTCTCTACACCATTCCCCTTTATATAGTGAACTAGGAAGCCTAACCCTAATCCTAACGTGATTCTAATTCCTAAATTATATTTAGGAATTTTAAATCAGTTAGGATTGAGTTAATTAGGAAGTTTAAACCAATTAAAACACTGAATTGGAAATAATTAAAAATAGAAAAAAGATGGAAGAATTCAATTTCGACTGGGATTGTGTAATTTCGGTTAGAATTACATAATCCTTATCGGAATTATGTGTTGGAATTACATAATTCTGATCAAAATTATGTAATTCCAACTGGAATTACATAATTTCGACAGGTTTTTTTTTAACATTTAATTACAAAAAGACCCTTGAAAGAATTTAAATTTTACAATTAGGTCCTAGAAACCTTGCGATTTAGTCCCTGAAAACATTAAATCCTTCCTTTAAAAGCTGCATTTAAGCCCTTAGAATTTTTAAAGATTAAGTATCGAAGACAATTTCATCACTGAAGTCCTTTGCTGCATCCATAACATATCATCCCGAAATTGGGTGTCTACACATCCTTAGTAGCATTCAATGGTTGCCCCCTAGCAGATGGATCTTCCACAATAGTAGTAGGTGAAATTACAACAACGGGTTTAGGTGTAGATGCAGCTTGTGGCATTAACCTAACTAAAGCTTATTTTAATTCATCTTTCATCATTACTCTCATGTCTTCCATCAATGCTCCTTTGATGTCCTCTAGGGTCCAGTTCCCTCTTTATTGTTCCATCTCTTCTATTTGAGTTAGTATAGCTTCTAGGTAAAGTTGGTAGATAAGGCTCTTTTTCAATCTGCTAATGATCTCCTTTATAATTGATTGCGAACTTAAATCAGTTCTCATTAGTCTGTCACCTTTCCGACTCCAAACACAGAAAGACCCAAATAATTCTATAATGGCTGAAAGACAAATTATTAGTATGATGCATGTAATGCATGCATGCATAATGCACGTGCTATGCAACAAGTAACAAGTAACAATCAAGTCAAGTATATACATCCTTCTAACCTTATTCCTTCTACACACATATTCAATGGCGAGTCTCTTTTCCTAAGATTTTTTGTCTTGGCCTTAATATCAATGGGGGATATCAAGAACTAACACGCATGCCAAATCTCTCAAAGTAGTAAAGCATAGAAACAGTATTTCTAGGTATAAAAGCATAGCCTAATCTTTATTAATCCTGATGGGCTTCTAAAGTATGGGCTTGGGCCTTTATAGATAGAAATACCTCATGGCAACATTCACAAGAAATTTGGGTAATCCTAGGAAAAGTTACTAAGCCACTATATAAGCTAAGTCCGGTAAAAAGGTCAAAGTTCCTTTAGTAAGATGTCCTCTTTAAGACTTGAGTTACATGCCAAGGTCAGAGGGGCCCGACATCCTTTGCAAACTCAAAAGAAGACTACCCCCCTTTAGGACTTAGGTTATAAACTCTAGTCAGATGATTTCGGTAATCTCTCTTGAACCAAGTTAAGGCTAAGAGTGATGGTTAACCAATTTACAATCCCATGAAGCTAGTGGAATCATGGAACCATAAACCAACGCCATCGGTTAATAGGGACATGCAGAATGAATGCAAGAATAACATAATAATTAATAAAATAATTCTAAAGAACATAAGTAAAATTAGTATCTCTTGTCCTTAGTGGAGTCGCCATTATAAACGACGAGGTTTAGCGCGCTCCCAAGATCTTAGCAACCACGACACTGTTTGAGCTCAGGGCTCTAGAGAACACACTAACCATTGTCACAAAGACATAGCGTGGAGATAAGGAATCGCCACCCAGGGTAATAACTAGGATAAATCAAAAAAATGGCAATACTCAATTCCCTAAAATAAAGTCAGCACCACAACCAAAAGATTATAGGTACGGAATACTAGCTTCTTTCAATCTCGTGTTCTTTTAGAATTACTTTATGAATTACTATTTTATCCCCTATTTACATGCAATTTCATATAAACCCTTAAAAAATAATCAACTCCAGGCAAAATAGTCATGAAATATACAAGTGAACAATACATTCATCATAATCCTTAGGTTAGTCTAATCTACATATTTTAATTTACTGGTGAGTCTAAAGACTAATGAGCCTAATCCTTATTCAATTTTAATTAAATAAACCTAAGTCTATTTATTTTAATTCTAAACATGAGCCTAGATCTACAAATTATGAAGTATTAAATTAGTGGGCCTAATTCTACCTAATTTAATTCTAGAATGATCTTAAATCTACAAATTATGAAAAAGACTTAAATTTAATGGGCTAAGTGTAAATTAATTAAATTAGGTGAGCCTATTTTTAAATTAATTAAGTGGGCCTAAGTTATATTTACCCTAAATCCAATTAATAATGGGCCTAAAGAGGCATTTTTATTAATTAAACCCTAAAAAACCTAAATTTAAATGGGTTAAAGATTAATGTGGGCTTAGGGCCCAAAACACATAAACACAAGCAAACAAGCTCAAAAAAAATAAAAAATTCAAAACAAATAAATTAAAGATCAAACAAGTAATTTAAATATATTCTAAAACCCTAACTTAATTAAAGTGACCATAAACAACAAAATAAAATAATCAATCAAACTAACTAATTTTACCAACTTAAATCTAATTCAATTTTAATTAAATAACCTAATGATTTCTATAACCATTAATTTTAATTAATTACCCAATTAAAAACTCTAATTTTACTAACTAATTAATTAAAATAAAACATATAATCGTACATACACAAAATTTCATTATTCCCACTAATGAGGCTATTACAATGAACTATTGAGAATAATAAAAAAAGAATTAATACAATCCTAAAAATAAATAAAAATCAAACAATTAAATTAAAAAACCCTAGAAACTACATTTAGCTACAAGGTTTCATCCATGGCATTCCATGGATCTCTATGGATGTGGTTCTCCAAGTATGATCATCATGTGATTTCCTCCATAATCGCCATCACAAAAGGATAAAACAATGATTAGTGAATAAAATTGTAATAAAAATTAAATAAAATTGAAATTCAATAAAAATAATTAAAAAAATAAAAGAAAGTAGGGAGAGGATAATGCTTATGGACACTTGTGAATGAATTGCTCCTCAGACTAGTAATGTCATCGTTGTTTTTTAGTAGGCCTTCAAAATTTGTAATTCTACTTCTCAAAAATCTCTAAACAAATAAATTACCAAGAGTTTTTTGTGTACTCCCTAAGAAAAGTCTAGAGATACTTAGAAAGAAGAGAGCTAAAATTGCAAAAAAGAATGTCAAAATTCAGTCCCCTGCTCCATGAGCATAAGCTCTCCTTTTATAGAGAAAAAAACCAAAAACCCTAAGTTTTACATACTAAGAGTTTCAATTTTAAAATGACTTTATTTAAGAGTTCCAATTTTAAAAGGAATTTATTTCCTAAAGAGTTAAATAAATCCTAAATTAAATTTAAGAAAAATTTTAAACCAATCAAAATTAGGAAAAACATTTTTATTTTCTGTACAAAAAATATAAAAAAAAAAAACAAACAGAAAACACGTAATTCGACCGGAATTGCATAATTCTGATTTTTTTTAACTTTTAATTACGAAAAGACCCCCTGAAAGAAATTAAAATTTTCAATTAGGTCTTAAAAGGTATTACAATTAAGTCCTTAAAAAACTAATGAAACTCTTTCTGAAAACGTATTCAAACTTTTGAGGTTTCAAACTTTAAGTGTTAAGACCTACGTATAACATTTTCATCATTAGAGTCCTTTGTCGCATCCATATTTTATTATCCCGAAATTGAGTGTTTACAGATTGGTCCAAATATAATTTGTTTTTAATAAATAAATTAATTTGGGTATTTTATTGTCCAATACACATCTATTACAAATATAATTTTTTGAAATTAAAATTTTTATCCTGTTAATTTTTTAGAGATCACATCTCTCATGTGATCACATAAGTGGTTAGCTAAGGTTAGGAATGGGATATAAAAAGAAAAGGAGAGGAGGGAGAGAGGACAATGTAAAGAGAAAAAAAAAGAAAGAAAACCCCTAATCTCTACTGCAAAAATAAAAAAGAGTTGATTGAATACAAAAAAAAAACCTTTTACATTCTTTTCAAAGTCCAAAAATCAAAAAAAAAAACACAAGGTCGATTTTCTACAAACGGTGAAATTCCATTCTAAGAGGCATTCAAACAATATCTGCATAGTATCACTCTTCTACTCTTTTCTTCTTCATTAATTTTTCTTTTATATTATTTTATTATTTTTTATTTTATTATTTCTGTGTTTTTTTATTTAATTTTCATTATTTTGTTTTCTTTATTCATTATTCTAATATTATTTTCTTTTGTTGATTCTTTGTGTTTCATATTTCTGGTGATGAATACATGATTGAACCAAGGAAACCCATGAAGAATCCATGAATGAAAACCAAAAGTTAAAGATCTCAATTTAATTTTTATCTTGCTCTATTTAGTTTATCTTATTGTTTTTTAGGTTTTGAACTTGATTAATTTGTTTTCTCAAAGGGTTGTAATTTTAATTTTATTTTCTTTATTATTTTTGGTAGATTTTATAATAGTTCTAATAGTAGGAATAATGAAAAGTCTAGCTTTCTCCTTGTTCTTAAAAAATTAATTAATAAATTAGATTCAATTTAGTAAACCTTAATTAAAATTAATGGAGATAGTAGATGAATTTAGTTGCATGCTAATTAAAATTACATTTTTAGAAAAAATAATTTAATTACATGTTTGATCTTTTGATTTAATTACTTGATTTTTTTATATTTTTAGGCTTGTATGTTGATTTTTGTGTGTTTTAGGCTCCAAACCCACATTAGGTTCTAACTCATTTAATAAATACGCTTTTAATTACATTTTTAGGTTTAATTTTAAAATCAATTTAGGCCCATTTAAGTTAATTTAGACTTAGACCCATTTTTATCTGAATTCAAACATGTAGAATTAAACCCACTAATTTAAATACTTCATAATTTATAATTTAGTCCCACTTTTAGAAATAAAATAAATATATTTAGGTTCACTTAATTAAAATTAAATAAGAATTAGGCCCACTAATTAATTTCTTTCTTTAAAAATTGTAGACAATAGGCTCATTTCTTTAGTTAAATTAAAATGAATAGAATTAGTCTCATTTATTAACATATACAAACACCTTTTAGTTCATTTCACTTGTAAATAAAAAATGTAGAATTAGCTAAACTTAAAAATAAAATTAATATAGTTTATACCTAGGGACGATACACTTTATATGTATTTTTTACATGTAGTTTTATAACTAGTTTTCTTTATGACTAGATGAATGTTTAATTAGGGTTTAAGAAAATTATGTGTAAATAGAGAATAAAATTGTAATATCCCGTATTTTTAAAATATTTTTACACTGTACCGGGATATACAGTGTTAATAATTTTTGAATATATATTACGATATTTTCACGAATTGATATGTATTTAAAATCTATTTTAATTACTGTGTCTTATTTACAGTGCTTTACGTAAAATTTTCCTGGGACTTGCATTTTCGGGGAAATTTTCACGTAAATAATTTATTATTAATTATTTTAAATATATTTTTGGACTTGCATGAACTCATACGTATTTCTAAATTACTAAACACCGTGTATGTGTGCGATATTTATTTAAATAGGGTTTAATATATATTACCCTAATATTTTATTATTTGTTTATTAATTTATTGTTATTTAATTATTTTATTTATTATTAAATTATTAAAATATTAAGTGTGTGGATGTAAATTTTTCTAAATATTTTATTAAAATTATTTTTTTATTTTATTATTTATTTTTTTTCTTTTTCTTTCTTTTTCTTTCTTTTTCTTTTCTTTCTTTTTTTTCTTTTTCTTCTTCTTCTTCTTCCTTCTCCCGTGCGCCCGACCACCACCCCCTCACCACCCGCCTGCAACTTCCGATTCCCGACCGTCGGTGTGCCGCCAGAGCTCCACCTTCCTCAGCCAACTGCTCCGCCACCCCCAGCTCCCTTCCACGGCGCCGGCAAAGCCCTTTCTCTTCCATTTCCGGCCGAAGCTCCATTTCTTCACACCGTATGTTTTTGGCCACCATTTTCGACACCGCTGGTCTCTTTCTTCTCCTTGAGCTCCGATGAGTGTGATTCTAGATTTGGTTTGAGCTAAAATGGTTTAGATTTGCTTAGGTTTCGATTTTTCCAATTCGGTCACATTAGGGTTTTTGATTTTTTTGAGCTTCGAATTGATTGATTCATGAAAAGTCCCTTTACAAATGTTGTTCCTAGTAGCTTAATCTACATGTATGAATTTTTGTGGAATTTTTGGAGATTTTTTGGATTTTTGGGTATTTTTGAATATTTAATATTATTTTCTAATTTTCGGAAATTAATTATTTAAATTATGAAATTGTGTTTTATGGTTAAATTAGGTGTTGAAATGAATTATAGGAATTTATTTGGAATTTTTATGAATTTCTAAGTATTTATTTTGAATTATTGAAGTTTATGGAATTTTGGGGAAAATTAGGTTAAATGTGTTTTTATTTGAATTTAATTGGTTAATTGAGTTTAATTATAATATTATTGATAAATATGTTGATAAAATTAATTTTGGATAATTTTATAATTTTTGGTGAATTTTTGAAGTAATTTAAGTATATTTATATATATAGGGGTATTTTGGTAATTTTATACAAAATTGTCTAAAAATGTAATTTAATTGGTTTTAATAGTTATTTAAGGTATAAAAATGATTTCTACAAATTATTTAGTATTTTTAACTAATTAAAACTATTTTTCGTGAATTATTTTTAATTATATATATAATATACGGTTTTTTTAATAAAATGAGTTTTTTATCGGTTTTTTACAGTGTTTTAAGGTTAATTATGTAATTTCTACCTATAAAATGTATTTTTAGGTTTTAAGGATATGTTTGGTATTTTCTGAATTGTTCTGTGATTGTGGACCCCGGTCGGTGGACTGTAGTTTGGAGTCTGACCGAGGGGTTGTGGATTTGTGTTGAGCTTGTTTTTCGAAGTGTATTTCCTTGCAGGGTCGGCTCTACTCTTTTGAGTAGAGAGATGTCCGTTTTACAGGGGAGGTTCTGCCGGATTTTTGATAGAATTCTCATAAAACGTGATGTTCAGTCGAACCCTAATTCTATTCCTGTATTTAATACTCTAGATCGAATTCTAAGATTTCTGTTAGGTTTATTCTAATGTCTGTCGTTATTTGCTTGTTTAGTTGCGCCGAGACCGAGGGCTAGTGGACCAGGCCCGTCGGACCCGTCTCGTGGAGCGCACTAGGTGAGTTACTATACTATATATATATGCTTAGGATGCATGATTTAGAAATACATGTTTTATGTTGATTAAATATGCATAAATAATTTGATTATTTGTTAAGTTTATATTAAGTATATTTTTGGTTTATTTTTGGTATATAATAAATTATATACATGTTTTGTTAATAAAATATATTTAAAATGTTTTTAAATATATTTTTAGTTTAATTTATGATTTGACTGGATTTATTTGACGTATATATACTCAAAATATACCTGGTTTACTTTTGGTATATTTCTGTATATATATGGGTTATATTGTTATTTCATTTACATTCATGCATCATTTATTTTTATGAATGAATGTTTTATATTATTAATGATGAAGGATATCAATAGAACGTGCTACCTAGTGGGCAGCACTAGGACCGAGTACGTACCGGTACGCCTATAGTATTTAGGCTATACTACTAATCATTTATGGATATTGATTGATTATGATTATTGATATGTGTGAGATATGGTTTGGGTGTGATTGCTGGAGCTCGGTTGACCAAGTGTCTCGGGGCCAATCACACTGGCAGTCAGACTGCTGGAGCTCGGTTGACTTAATGTCTCGGGGCCAGTCTACTGTCTAAATGGATTAAGTGGATATCTTTGGATTAAGTGAGCCTGTGTGGCTAGAGTGTTTTCTAACACTGTTTTCGAGGTTGCGATATTCTAGGGTTCTATGTGATCCTTCATAAAAGATGATTTTCAATAAAATATATATAAAATGATTTTATTGCATCTGTGTGTATTTGCCTGTATATATACATATTATGTATATACTGTTGATTGTATGCATTATCATTTAGTGTGTATGTATATATATTATAGTAATTCACTCAGTGAGGTCTGACTCCCCTCCGTTGATAATTTTTCAGGAGAGTCAACATCTTCAGACCTCAGTAGCAGGTCGATACGCCGGATTTCTTTCGCCCCGGCTTCTTTGTGTAAACTACTTACTTGAGTCTTATTTTTAGACACTGCAGTAGTTATGAATTAAAGCATTGGATTTCATGTATTTTATTTAAAGAGATGTATTGTATTGAAACTGGATTTGTATTAAAGAGATTATATATATGTGATGAGATGAGATTTGATTTAAATCCAGTGATGAAAATGTTATTATTATATTTATGATTTTTATTTCCGCTGCATATAATATTGTTATTGTTATTATTGCATATTTTATTTTATTTTTAGGCTTGCTACGGGTTCCGGATTCAAAAGAATTCCCGTTCCCTAGCGCCGATCATGGCCCCTGTTTTGGGTTGTGACAAAAATAGTAATATATAAAATAATTCTAAATGAACACAAAACTGAAAGAAGTTAGTAGTCCGTATCCAGAATCTCCTGGTTGTGGTGCTAGCTTTCTTTTAAAGAATCGAGTACCACCAAAATAATGTCCTAGTTATTACCCCGGGCGGTGACTCCTTATCTCCACGTCATATCTTTGTGACAATAGTTAGTATGTTCTTTAGAGCCCTGAGCTCAAATAGTGTTATTGTTGCTAAAATCTTAAACGCGCACTAAACCCCGCTATTTACAAGTACCTCTTTTTCATTTTTAAGAGCCATGAAGCAAAGGTTGGCCACTTCTTGTTACTCCTCTTCCATTTCTAATTCAGAGGAGTCATCCCATGTTGCTTTAAAGGCCTTTCTTTTCTCCTTTACTCTTTTATTCTTGAATTTGAGTTTTAGGCACTCACTTTGAATGTGACCCAGTTTCTTACATTCATAACAAGTAACCTCTTTAGTAATCTTCTTACTTTCCCCTTTATACTTCTTGTTGAAGTCTCTTGTTCTTGAGAAATTTTTTTTTTCTTAAGAAATTCTTAAAGTTTCTAGTAAGTATGGTAATATCACCATCTTCATCACTAGAATCTTCAATATTTTCATTTTTACTTTCTTCTTGTGAAGCCTTCAGTGCTATGCTCTTTTTCTTTTCTTCCTTTTTTTTTGTTTTTCAAATCTTTGCTTAATTGTAAACTCACGTGTAAAGAGCTTTTTAATGAGCATATCGATTAAGAGAGTAGAGACATCTTAAACTTCTTCAATTGAAGTGACTCAAGTTTCCTAATCTTTCTTAGGTAGGATTTTTAGACTCTTATTATTCACCTTTCCAAGTTTCTTGAGAGTTGTGAGGAGAGCATTGAGATAGTTTGCCATTTTCGTAATTGATTCTTGAGGCTTCATTTTGAAGAATTCATATTCATACATATGAAGTTGAACCTTCTTGCTTCTTACTTGTACATTGCCTTCATAATGATTTTCCAAGGTCTCCCATATTTCCTTGGCCAAAATGCAATTTTGAAGTTTACCTCCTTCTTCTCTTGACATGGAAGATATTAGAGTAATCATTACATTTTTATTTTTATGATTCACTTCTTTTTTATCATTATTCCATTAACTTCTTGCTAAAGTAGTTACCACACCATCAATGATAGTTTTGTGTGATTTCTAACCTTTTAGGACAACATCCCAAAGTTTAATAGGTTCACTATCTAAATATAGCTCCATTTTGAACTTTTAATGAGGATAGTCACAACCATCAAAAGAATGGTCTAAGTGAAGAAAAATTTTGAAGTTCACTCCTTATGATCTTATATTCTAGCAATTAAGTTCCTAGAATTCAAGCTATGATACCAATTGAAAGTGCTTTAGAGAGGGCATGAATAAGGCTAATGATAGTTTCATGGAAATTAAAAATAAATTTAATGGAAGAATAAAGATTAAAGACATTAGAAAGGAAGAACAATAAACAAAAGAATTTAAGGAGTTTATATTCTTAGCAATCCTATGTCTCCACCTAACTTATCCCTAAGTTAGAATTTTTAATACCTATAATCTTATTCATAAGATTAAGATTACATAAGAGTTTGAGACTCACTCTGCAACCTTACACAAATAAGAGTTTCTAAGTTCACTCTTAAACTAATTCCCAAGTGTTTTAATGGCTAAACACTTAAATCAATTCCACTAGAATGGAATTTCATTTCTTATTTCTTAATCCCACAAAATAGAAAAACAAGAATATTTATTCTAACACTCATCAACTCTCATAAAAGTTATACAAATATAAAATGAATTTGAAGAGAGTTTTAAGAGATTAATTGAATGATTAAGAAAGTATAATGAATAAACAAGTTTCTTAACCCTTTAATTGAGCTTCAAGAGTTATTTATATAGATGAACAACATAAATTATGGTTGTTGAAGCCAATAATTGTCTCCTTAATGCCTCCAAGATTTAGTTAAATCAAATTTAACTTATTTATATCAGAACGCTGCTCACGGTCATAAGAAGCATGTATTGGCTCGTGAGGAGCGAGAATGTAGCCATTGCATTTAAAAAAGCCTATTGTAAGCTGTCTCTACTGACCACAGGAGTTGCTCATGATCATGAGGGCAGCTCGTGAGGAGTACTGGACCTTTTGGCAAAAATGAGCTCTTAAGGCATTATTCATAGGTAGCTCATGAGGGGCTCATGAGCATACCACTGTAAGACTAAAATTGTATATTTTTGGTATATAATTGCTCTAGATTGTTTAAGTATATGTTAAGGATATTATACTTCAATGAAATACACTTTTATAAGAGTATTTCTTATCACCAAACTATGAACGACATGTATTAAGTTCTTACACACTTAGAAGAAATTATTAATACAAGCACAAGTAATTTAAACACTTAATAATTGAAGACATGCATAATAATTATAACTATAATTTTCTAGTAATTAATTACAATACTGATGTAGAGTTCATCAATCATCTTGATAGTCATCATCTTTGTCATCTTCATCTTCAAATTCGTCTTCACTATCTTTGCCTTCTCCTGTATCTTCATGTTCCACTTCATCTTCTTCATTTTCATTTTTATTTATTAATTGTCCACTTGATGATCTAATTTCATTAGTGTCAACATAGACATTATTTATGTCAGATAAAGTAACATCTATAGCAATTTCATTTAATATGATGACATATTTTTGAAAGGATGTTTAGAGAGAAGTATTTATTTATGGGACATTAACAATAGCCTTGACTTTACAAATAGCTAACCAATAATTTAATGTCCTCTGAGTTGAAGGATAGGAAGTGTAATAGAGATGCCCGAATAAATGGTTTGTATCGATTAAACGTTCAACCGTTGTGAACTTTAATAAGCCCATATTTTTCATTAATGAAGGTGCCACAAAGACTTGGATCAAACCATTTAGATCTAAATAACACAGTTCACTTTTTTGGCAGTTCAAGATATTTAAATTAGAGTATGTCAGTCAACAAATAAAAAAAAAATCCATATTATTTGTAGTAGGACTATATACTTTCATGCAAACATAATTGTTACTCATTGTTCAATGTTCCCTATGGTTGATTATGTGAAATTTATACCCATTCACATAGTATCCTTTATACGACTCGACAATATACATGGGGTCTAAATACAACATTTGTAAGATTTCTATCATCAATATTGTCAAACTGCAAATGATTTAGTAAATTATTATAATTTCTACAAATTATTTATATATATTTTCTTTTACTTAACACATTAAATGAACTAACAAAATCTTCAAACCAAGATGCAAATTCTGTTTTTTATTTCTTATCAACTTCATCTTGAATATCAAGATTACAATCCCTCAACCATGCTTCATACATACTATAGGAAGGAAAACATTAAGAAGAATCCAACATATTAAACTAAAATATTAATTTTTAATTTTTTTTTGTTGATATATGTACTTGACATATGGTTTAACTTCATCGCAATTCAATCATATGTATGTACAAGCTACATCATACTCCATACCATCAAGGCGTTTGGTTTTTGCTATACCTTGACCTCCTATTTGAAAATTGATTGTAGATTTGTATCTTATGATTCATCAATCTCAATAACATTAAATTTCAATTTTTTTTTTGTTAATATGTGTGCTTGACATATGGTTTAACTTCATCACAATTCAATAGTATGTATGTGTGAGCTACATCATACTCCATGTCATTAAAATGACATGGAGTATGATGTAGCTCACACATACATACTATTGAATTGTGATGAAGATCAATATCTTGTTATTCATTAATCTCAACTACATTTTACAAGAGCCTTCTCTGCCTTGTTTGCACTGATGAATAGAAATAATGTGCATAAAATGATGAAGATTCTTCGACTATATATGCATTAGCAATAGACCCTTCAACCTTTGCTTTGTTGCAAACATTATTCTTCAACTTCCATAGATATCTACATGCATTGTGTACCCCAGAAGAATTAAGAAACTTATATTATATAAATTAAATTTATTTTAGAATATCTACTTCCGAATCGATACATCAACTTGTACTATACTAGACCTGCTATCTTTGCTTCAATCCAATAACGACATTTAAATGGAAAACCAATGAACATTGCCCAAGATCTACGTCACCCATATTAAATAGCTTGATAAGTAGCAGAAAGTTGCTAATAGATCCGTTAAGCATCCATCTGGAAAAACAATCACAAGACTGCTTTAGTGAACAAGAAAACCTTAATGGAGCTTCTACATAAATAGAACATTAAAAAAAATAGAAAGTCCGCTATTCCACTTCAATAATCTGCATTGTCAATTTCAAATTGATTTTAGTGTCCGAAAGGGTCCGTTAGCACATTGTAGGCACCCCTCCTAATGCCTCCTCGTCTTGCAATACCAAGCCCACCCAGCAGTCTACACAAGCTTGTCATCAATTTACTTAATAAATATTTTTTAATATATATATAGATATATGTATATATGGACAACGATACATATAGTGGCTCGCAACATTGTAGGTCACGACATTACATACCGTGATGTAAGAATTTTTTTTATAAAAATCTATTTTATCCCTAATACAGGAAGTCATCTACTAAGAAATGAGGATATTTTTATAATATTGCAAACTCACGACAGTACTGTTATTGTCGCGACTTACGATGTAAATCATTATCCATAAAATTTATATTTTATTAACGTATTCAAATATGACACTATTTTTAATATATTTACACGTTTTTCTTATAATTATATATATATATATTAAAAAGTATCATTTCACTGATCCATTTCAACGTTTTTATTTTTGTGCTATCAGCCTTTTTTATTTTTTTATTTTTAGAGAAATAGTGTTCAAAGGGTAAGTTAATAGGGGAATTTTCAATGAACGGGAGGAAATATTTCAAGAGTGGTTGAGGCTGACAGACTCTTGATATTGAACAATTTACTGAGATTCAACAAGTTTTGGGAGTGCATCTTAAAGAACTCGTACTCTTTGGAAAGTTCTCTCCACCTGCTGCATTTATACAGTCCATGATAACACAAATTAACCCACCACGTATACATGCAGTACTATACCACAGCTAAGGCCTTGGCTTCAGGTGACCACTTCACGAAATCAAGAGAAGTGAGATATTCTTAAAAATTTATTTTAATTACTAGTGTCGAAACTCATTTAACTCTAGTTAATATAATTAAATTCAGACAGAAATTTGATAAATCAAATAAAATACAGGATTTAAAAGGAAAGATATTCCGAAACTTGATTAAGCTAAATTTACCACTTAATGGTCTCTAAATTTTGATTTTTTAGGTACCTTAAAAAAATCGCTAAAACAAATTAATGGAAAACTTTATATTTAATTAACCAAATTAATCAAAGATGTAGTTAAATGGAAAAGTCAATAGTTAGGTGAAAGCGGAAAAATAAGCAATTAAATATCAAAAAAAAAATTCATAATAATAAAAAAATTACATTTAATATCTAATCACTACAATGCTGTGAAATTCCTCTTCTAAGTTTAACAAAATAAAATTAAACAGAACAGTTAGGTAACCATGACGACAGATTATGTTCATGTCATGTATATTGAAGTAGAAGAATTTGTGCACCTTTTCCCTTTGTCCACCTCTAATTTAACTACCATTAATATGCAACTGCCGATGTCTCTGTTTTTGACCTCTATTCATGTCCCAACTTCTACTGTTTTACCATACACATGTTTGGTTAAGCTATTAACTACAACATTAATATTTTATTAATATTTTTAATAATTATTCAAAAAATAATTTATTAATTAATGATAATTAAAATATAAGTAAATACAATTTAAAAATAAGCGTTATTGGTGATAAATTACAAATTAAAACTTATATGAATTGGTGCAGTTTGGATATTAATAGAAACTGACTTTTTTCAAAAAATTACCGAAACAAATTTCCTAACTATCGAGAATTAAACAGTTAACAATTAAAACAAATATCCTTACAAACTATGATAATCAATCCGTACTATTCATACCACCAAGAAAATTAAATCAAATTCATTTTTTCTCACCTGAATTTTTTTATTCGTTAATTAATTTCATCAGCGCAATTGTTGGAATATATTTTCAATTCAATTATAATTAATAACGAATGATAAAATATATATTATCAATCCAATAATATTTTTACGGTATCATTGAAAAGTTAATATTGTTGAATTTAATTAAAATATTTTATTACTATAGTTCAAAATATATATATATATAACTAGAACATATTAGTAAAAAAAATTAATTTAATATTCGTGTTCCCTTTGATTGAAATTTTTTTGAAAATCCTTATTTTTATTTAAGATTAAAAGAAAGTAAATATTTTTACTCTAAAATTAAAATATTAATTTTTATAAAATTTATTATTTTAACAATGAGTAATGTATAAGAAAAAGAACTACCCATGTATAATCCATAAATTTTAGTTTGTTCAGCATCCAATATACCAGAAAAAATTATTATGAAATTGAGCTTCAACAAGCATACCATTTTACATAATTAAATACTTTGAAAAATTAACAATGTATCTTTTACAAAGAAAAATAAAAATTGAAAGAAAAAAACAAGAACAAAAAGAAAGAAACTTGAAGACGTTTTCAGCTAGCAAGCAACGTGGAGCGACAGAAGAACCCGTTTGAAACAGCATGCAATTGACTATTGCCTGTTTCTTTCGATAATTCAATTATGTACGCAGTCAAACAATGTATTTTTCCCATTAAGCCAAGAGATAAACATTTAGTCATCCACAAATTGTTAAAAGTTGACCAGTGTAATTGTATAATTATATTTAAAATATTAATAGATCGATAATTCAATTTCTCTTCTAATAAAAAAAATATATGGACAAATCATATGGCAAGAGACAGACAATAATTCTGTGTATTTAGTTTTTTTTTTAAGAGTTTATCTTTTCAATTTATAAAATAATTTTTTATACATTTAAATTTGTTAAAAAATTAAAGTTATCGACATGTTTTATATTTTTGAAATGCTTAAATAATTTTTTTATAAATTAAAATGAAATTATTTAAACATCTAAATTAGATGAAAAATGCTTATAAATGATGTTTTTAGATGTTAATATTGTCGATCTCTAAATTGAACGAATTTATCGTGAACTAATTAATATATAATATATTTAATTTTTATAGCAAGATCTATCATATAAAAATATGAAATATGATATGGAAAATTGTGAAACACGATACTGAATATCATTATCATTTTGAAAATACCACACACGATTAATTTTTAAAACAAATTAATATATAGTATTTTATAAATTCTGTTATATATATATATATTCAATAATTTTTTTTTTTTGAACTATCGTTTAAAAATAAAAAGAAAGAAAGAAAAGATTCAACTTGAATCCAAATTGGACAAGAACTCAATAATTATCTAGAACTGTATGTGCTATATAAAATAAGCTATAATTAATATTATTCAGAAGGCTCCATCAAGAGCGTCAAAAACTTCCCTGAATGAAGGCCAGCTCTTGAATTAGCAGAGGAATCTTTATTTACACATACCAAACCTTATAAGTAATACTAAAAGTCTTAATAACTTCAAAAGAGAACAAAAAACCAAAGCTTAAATCAGACGCAAGCTTTAAGGACATTAGGAAATTAAAATTTCGAATTCTTAGTCTATTATGTTTTTCTTTTATCTATCACCACATTTCTTTATTTATAAACTACGTATTAAGAGTTTAATTAATTTTAACTAATTTTATTCGATTCAGTAGAATCACAAAAACAATAAAATTCTCTCAACAATTAATTTAACATAATTTTATATGTAAGAACTTAAACTCAAAACATATATTTAGTGAAAATAATTTCCTATTTCTTCTGTTGGACCACAAAACATCTAAATATTGTGAGAAAATTAATAGCATTTAATGCATAAATTTAAACATTTTAAATTTGATGTGCAAATTTCATTTTAACTAGTTGTAATAAGAAACAATAAAATAATTAATAATATTAAAATTGAAAAAATAAATTTTTCACTCTAAATGGTTTTTGTAAAGACCATTACAAGTCAAAAATTCAGGTTAGAGAATAATTAGGAGATCTAACCTATTTACATAGAAAATTTACCTAATCATTCTCACTCATTAAAGTGCATACAAACTCATAGCGATATAAACAATGCTGCCGTTTCAATGGCCTCTTTAGCCTGGGAGATGAATTGGACATCATCCTATGAGTAGACCTCCTGCTGGTGTTCTTTCATTGCTTCAACATGATAGGGTTGGGGTTAATTATTAGAGGATGGTAGTAATTTTGTTATTGTTTAGGTTGTTTTGCCTCGTATCTCTATCAATTTCTTAAATTATTTTTATCCAATTTATTTTATAAATTATTTAAAACATCTTCAACTAATTAATAATATTCTCAAAATTGGATAAAATTTATAACATATATTATATATAGGAATAATACATTTACAGCTATCTTTTGTTACTTAATTTGCTTCCTAGTTTTGCCAAATTAACCTCTCAACTTGTGTATAACCTATTATATAAATATATGGGTATACTATTGATAAGACATGTAAAATGATACCTCAGCATTCACATAGTAGTTAAACGGTAAATTTATATAAATAAAAAGGAAGAAGTGTCCTATTCATATAAGTAAAGGTGAATTATATGATAAGTTATAACCACGTTGAGACATTAATTTAATAATATATAATATATGTACATGAACACCATGGTGGTACAAGGAATTTTTGAATATATAGATGTAGAGAGGGGAAGACATTATTAAGCATTATTAAGAGGTGCAAAGGTGGTGTAGGGAAGGCATTGACTATTGTAACTTGTAGTGGGGGAAAGACAAAGAGAAACAAGGCAACGTCTGAAACAAAAAGGGCCTTCTGTTGTTGGCCCACTTTTTACGAACAATGAAAAAAAAAATTAAAAATTGACACCCTTTGAAAACAACACATTAACGGGAAACGCTCGTCTTCATCTTCTTGGGTCGCACCCTCTCCTTCTCCCCCTGTCTTCTCCTTCCTACCATTTCTCTCTCTCTCTCTCTCTCTCTCTCTCTTCCACCCTTTTCTCTTTCTTTATTTATATTCCTTCTACTTCTTCTTCACTTCTACTATTGTGTTGTTCGTCAGTAATCTCATGTCCTCCCCATGACCGCATAATTAACTGTCTTTTCATTTAGCTTGTCTAGATTGATAGAATATGGTAACCAAGAGGAAGAAAAAGAAGAGAAAGATCATCCATGAAGTGTTACAAATATATTCTAGAAAGAACTCAGTTCTATAGTACTGTGTTTTAATCTTGATTCTTCATGCGTTCTCCATTCTTGGGTCTGCTGTATTCATTGCTCATCTTGTGGGATTTTCATGCTTTTCATCAGAGACTTAACTAAATTTGGCGGCGTACATGGGAGAGCCAGGCATTTCTTCTTCTTCTTCTCTAGTTGTGATCTTCATCTTTTATGCATTATGTTTTCTTTTCTTTTTTCATTTTTTTTGTTGTTAGGTTTTAGTTCTGAAAACGGTGGAATAGAGAGGAAATTAATAGCTATATATATGTAAAACTGTTTTGAATTATATAATATTAAAGGCAGATTCATAGCCATAGGCAATGAAATAACACTTTTTTTTCTTGCAGCTTTTAATTTCACAGCTCTCTCTTCATGTTTTCTTTTATTTCTTTTGTTATTAGTCTCAACTTCTCTATTTTAATTTTTTCTTCTTATGTTTTATTGTCAATAATTATTTTAGGGTAGT
Organism: Mallotus nudiflorus; assembly: GCA_947683625.1. Classification (NCBI taxonomy): domain Eukaryota; kingdom Viridiplantae; phylum Streptophyta; class Magnoliopsida; order Malpighiales; family Euphorbiaceae; genus Mallotus; species Mallotus nudiflorus. Next base: position 7,650,103 of record CANTUR010000157.1, on the reverse strand, counting down.
GTGCTCCCTACCATTATTTTAATTTTTAAAAAATAAATTTTATTTTATTAATATTCACAGAAATATATTTATCTAAAAATAATCAAAACATCACAACGAATAAGTTAGAGTTGAATAAACTATGTTCACACAAAAAAAAAATAAAGATATCCTCTGCTTTTAACATGATTATTTGGCATTGATATTTCTCACCTCTTGACAAGTGTATGCAATTATTAGCAAGGAATTGAGGTAATTATGCTTTTTTTTAATAAATTAGATTAATAATAGGAGAAAAAATTGATCAAACTAAATAACAAGTATTTAAAAATAATTATTTTTTCACTAAATTTTTTGTTTATTGGTAATTTAATTGTGTAGTTACTATTTGTTAGCAATTTTATTTTTTTAAAAAAAAGTAATTATTTAGTAACTAGTGCAATGAATTTACATTTCACCCTTTTGTTATTAATGAAAGATGATGGTGTTTAAATTACAAATATTGGTCCTACATAATTGGTTGGTACAGTGTTAAATCAATGGTCGAATTAAAACATATTTGGTACTAGTGATTAGCAGAGTCATTTTCATTTGTTTCGAATCCTCCACCCACCTTCATAATTTAACAACTGTCCCCTTGTGATTAAATTATTCGGACAATAATAGCCTATCATACCTCATTTCTATAGCTTTTTTATTTTTCCTCCATGATCTTAATATATATTAATATAATTCTATTTATATCTGTATCGCCAATATTGATGATTTGATATACATTTATTTATGTAGTTCCTGTATAGATATATATTTCATTTAAGATAATGAGTAAATTATAATTAAGAAGTATTAAAAATAATTATTATTTAAAATATGAAACTATTGGTTACTATTCTTCGATTGCTTTAATAGAGTTATTTTAATTTGTAATTCGATAATTTATTTAATAATTTTTATATTTTATTATGTTCATTAATTATAAATTAACTTTATAATTTTTAATTAAGTCCAATTATAAAAATATTAACAAAAGTTTTATAATAAAAAGAATTATATAATCTATAGAGGAAAACTATTAAAACTTTATAAATAGATTGATAATTTCATAAATGAAGGAAAAAAATAAAAATAAAATAAAATAGAAAAAAAATAAGGTAATATCCCCAATTTAAAAACGGTAATTAAAAAAAGAAAGAAAAACTTATATATATATATATATATATATATATATATATAATAGGGCACTATATGGGCCAACATTCAACAACCTTCTATATCCACATTAAAGATTTTCATGTCACGTTATGCCCTAATTGCATGATGGGTCAATCTGGTGATGTCTTGTCCTTAATTGTTTAGAAATGGAAAATTTTCCATTTTTCATAAGATTTTCCCTTCTCCTTTTGTAAGAATCTTGAAAGAAAAACTCTATTCTTAATTTTGTTACCAAAAGAATCAATTACGTATACATCATAAAAAAGAACGTCAATTATCTCTTTTGTGCAATGTTTTTATGAAAAGAATTTTGCTTAATATTAACTATTTTATTGTCCTATGTGATGCTTATTATATAGTTCAATTATTGCACATGTATATTTTTCTTTTTTTCTTTTTTTAAAGTACATGTATATTTTCTACTTAAGTAAATTTTTAATCTCAACGTAAACATATTAATTTACATTGGACCCAATTGGAAAACTGGATTACATCAATGTATTTTAAAATAAGATCTAAAATTTGAATTTTGCCAATTCTTTTTATTTTCTACTAATTAAATAAAGACTTAGATATGGACATTTAGGATTAAAAATATAATATAATAAAATATATGTATTTTGAGTGAGTATATTATAAAATTATATATGAAGAATTAATTAAATTAATTTTCACGTCCAACAAAAATTAGGCAGGAGTCGTAGTTATAGAGCGTGTCGGATGCAAAGCCAATTTCAAAATTATACGGCTGGCATTGCGCCCGAGGCCTTATTTATTAGATGTTGACTTGTTAATTATTTATGTATTGTCTATATTATACTCAAATATGTTATTTTGGAGCCCACAAATACGAAGTATCAAAGTATTTTTATTATTTATCTGATGCATTGTTTATACCAAATAATTTTTTTACATCAATAATCACATAATTTAAATTTTACATATTAAAATATTTTTAAAAATAAATTATTATTTAATTATTCTCTTATAAACGGACAAATAATAGATAGTTTCTTTTTTTTAACATTTGGTGTTCAATAGTTATATGATAATGAATAGTTATTGATAATTATTATAAAATGCATTTTGTTATAAAATAAATATTTGTTACAAAGTTATTTTTTTAGAAAATAAAGTTTGACTGTATTTTGTATATTTTTATAAAAGATAAAGATAAATACCTAATCAGATAATGTAGAAAATTTATATAATTTTTTCTTTTTTTTTAAAAAAAAAAAGGTTAATTTAAAAGAAGAAATGGAAAACAGATACATGGGTAGATGTGTGGTAGTAGTCAAAGAGCTCCAATCCTTAGCCGATTGTTTTCCACATGCATGGTGAGGTCAGTTGTCATTGTTGTTGTGTTATGTATAGGCAAAACCCTCATGGTGTATCATATTGTTGTTGAATATCAAGAATTAAAATATATTATATATGTAATTCAATTTTTAATGAGTTCCAACAATTAATTAACGTTAATAGCTTGTCCATTTTTTGACCTAATCTCTATGCATGGCAGTTTGGGAAATGCAATTAATGAAAGTTTTTGAATCTTCAACGACAAGAATGCCTTGGAATTTTATAACTTGATCTGGATTAGTTGGACAATAATTCAATTACTCTTTTATTTTTATTTTTATTTTTATTTTTTTACATTTTTTACTTTTAAAAAAATAATTACAATGGTAAAGTAGGATTGTTTTCATGTGATTAAATAACCTTCCTTAAAAATTTAGATTAAGTTTAGACTATATTTAACATAAATATGTTTTAATTATGAAAAATGAATTAGTAAATGTAGCTTGTAACTTTGTGTTTGATTAAAGTAGGAGCTCTAGCTAATAAGATTTTAACCCAATGATTTACTAATGCAGTTGGTTGGAATAAATTTTATAAAATTTATTTACAAATTTAATGAAAATTTTTTACAATTCATTAATTTTTTATTTTTTTATTTAAAAAATTATTTATTTTAAATGAATTTAGAATTTATTTGTTATTTTATAATAAAATAATTTTTTTTAGTAAAATTGATTCAAACAAGTAGTAAAGTCTTAAAACATTAAAAGTCCTCATATCTATTGTCGTCAGTAAAAATTATGTATAACTTATTAATCGGTATAAATTTTATATAACTTATTAATCGATATCGATTATAATGTAATTATAAATTTATACATCAAGAAACAAAAAGTAGGAGCTTATGCTTATGCTTATGCTTGCAAATGCACTTTATCTGGCTGCACAAAAAAAAAATAATAACAAAAACAAAAAAAAAAGAAGGAAGATGAAGAAGAAGAAAGATCTTAGCAAACCCAAATAATAAATTGAACCAATAGATTCAGCAAACTGTTCTAATCGATCTGGGACTGATGCAGATGTTGGATCTCTATTTTCTGTTGAATAAGAAGCTACACACCTAACAAATTATCAAGATTCTTAGCTCTTTTTTTTAATTGTTTTTTAACAATTTATCATTTGTTAATTAAATAATTAAAATATCGTCCGACACAAACTCTTACTCTCATTTAATGTCCTTATTACAGCCCAATAAATAGTGACATAAACTCACCGTAAATTTTAGCAATGCCAGACGCAATGAAACACATGAATCTTATAAATTTGCTTACCTATACATAATATATAGTTCACACGATCACTGAGTAGTGGTCAATTTTGGTTCACAAGTGGTAGTTGGTACTTGGTTTCTTAGTTTAGTAGAAAAAGATCATAATTAGTGTATAAAAATTTATATTTATATATAGTATTTGGAACATCTTTCTCTTTTTGTGATTTTGTTCATGTTAAATTGTATTAGTTAGAGTCCAATAAACTTCAACTATTAAAAATTTATTTTAAAAAAAAAAAAGTTAAAGCTAATCCTAACCACAATTCAATAACTATCAGTTTTAATTCAGAACCAGCGGTTCATAGTTTAGAGTTGACAATTCACAATTTTACCAAAAGTTTACGATTCACTAACAATGGAACCGAAACAGAACCAGCTTGATCCCGGTTTCAAGCTGGTTCATAATTCGGCCAATTCAAATTTTTTGTAATATTTTTATTTTATAAAATTAAATAATTTACTTTTAAATCAAAATATAATAATATTAATATTACAAAATTAAATTAAATTACTTTGAAGGGTAAGTAAATTACTTTGAAGTTGAAATAAAAATTATAAAATTAAATTGATAATTAATTTTAAAAAGATTTGAATTAAAAATTGAATCTAAAAAATAAAAATAAAAAAAACTGTAAGTCAATTGAAAAAAATGTTATAATCCAAAATTTTTTAAATTGATTTATTTTAATATGAGATATGCAGTGTCAATAAATTCAAAAATTTATATTTAAGTTATTCTATTACTTGTGATTATAAATTAACATTTTATGCTAAATTGTATATTCTATGCAAATACGTATTTTAAAAGTTAGAAAACTTACATTAGGGTTTATATTATTATTAATTTGAGAAATTATATTTTCTATAATATTAAATATTGATTAACTATTTCATAAGTATAATTTATTCTATGTTAACTTTATTATTTTCAAGGCTATTATATGTATTCATGTAATATATATATATATAAGAACACAACAAAAATAAAAAAACGCAGCACCTCCTTCCTCCCCGCGCGACACCTCCAACCACCACCCTCACTGCGCCTCCCTCACCTCTGACCATCACCCACCGTCGCCTCCTCCTTCCTCCTCGTCTCCGACCACCAGCAGCATCGTCGGCAACATGCAGAACCGGTGAAAGCCAAAACCTCCATTTTTTCTGGTCATCTCCATTTTTGGCCACCATTTCACGCATTTTTGGTGTCTTTCTCTTCCTTTTGCACTGGTGAGCATCATTTCAAGCTTAGTTTAAACTTTAATCTTCATTTGATTGAGTTTTTGTTGATTTTTAGTTTTTGAGTTCTAGGGTTTTGAAATTTTTTTTTTACCTTGATATAGCTTGAATCTTGCAAACTCCCTTTACAAATGTGATTCCTAGTAGCTCAATCTACCTCTATGAAATTTTGTATGATTTTTGGAATTTATTTTGATTTTTGTGAATTTTTGAATATTTTATTATTATTTTATTAATTTTCGCAAATTAATTTATTAAATTATAAAATTGGTTAATTTAGTGATATTATATATTGTTATTAATTTTAGTGTTGAGAAATTAATTTTTGAGAATATCATATAATTTTTATGAATTTTTATAGTTTATGTCAAAATTGAATCATTAGGTTATAGTTGGATTTTGTTGAAATAATGGTTTAAATATGTGTTCTAGTTAATATTAATAATATATATGTTGAGGAAATAATTTTATGCATTTATATAATTTTTATAGAATTTTTGAGTAATAATCAGATCTTATGTATATTTTTTTATTATAGGGGTAAATACGTAATTTTATGCTAATTATAGCTAAATAATATATTTTAGTTGGTTTTAATAATATTTAAGGAATTAAAAGGATTTTACAATTATTTACTATTTTTAACTAATTAATACTAATTTTCAAAAATTATTTTCAAATAATATATTATATATTATTTTGGGTACTAAAATGGGTTTTAAATTAATTTTATTATATAATTAAACTATTTAAGCAATTAAATGTGAATTTTATTAATTAGAATTAAGTTGTGTTGTTTGATTGGGTTGTGAACTCAGTCAGGCTAAATGCAGTATTGAAGAGCCGATCCAAGTATAATTGAGTGTAAATGCTAGAAGTGTGTTTCTCTATGCAGGAATGACTCTACCTACAGTAGAGAGATATTCATTTTACAAGGGAGACTCTGTCAAAATTTTGATAGATTTTCTCGTAAAACGAGACATCTTCCATAAATTTCTAGCATAAATTAGGATATTCCAATCTATCGAATCTTATCCGATTTTTTCTGAGTCATTCTAGAGTCTCGTAATTTTATTAATTTCTCTTCTTATTTCATAATTATGATTTTTAAAAATAAATATGTTATTTTTTTTAGAGAGTTCCGGAGCGGGAGCTTCTAGATTGAGGCAAACGCGCAGTCGTCAGCCATCTTGCTCATCCTGTAAGTTAATGAATTAATCTGTGCGTGTGTTTTCTTTAAAATTTGCATGCTCTTATATTTTCAATATTGCTTGCATTGTCGAGAATTTTCATTTGCAATGTATTTATTCATTTATTTATTTCAAAATTAGTTTTTGAGGAATTTTGGTAGAATGGGCTACCTTGTGGGTTTTATCAGGACTGTATGCATATGGTGGAGACTGAGAGATGGATCCAAAATATGTATGACTTGTGGTTATAAACTAGGACGAGTGCCTCGGTGAAAGCCTCTACTCTCGAGGACCGCCAATGATGTGGAAAAGTTAAAAATGGACTGGGATGAGTGCCTCGGTGGATGTCTTAGCTCTCAAGGACCGCCAATGTCATGTGTTTAGATTAAGTGGATGACTGTGACTTGGTGCCTCGATTGATGCCTCTGCTCTCAGGGACCGATAGTCTATTTGGATTAAGTAGGCCCAGTTGACCATTTAAAATTGAGTTTAGAGTTCTACTGAGATTTTTCAAAAGTTATATATGTATATATATTATAAATTATTTTTACTACGTCTATACGGTTTTTAAAAAAGTTTTTAAATCATACAACTCTTTTATTAACTTACTCAATGAGGTATGATTCTCCTCAATTTATTTTTTTTCAGGAGTTTGGAACTTTTCTGTTAGGCCTACTTCTCTTCGCTGTGTAGTTTCTTCACCGGCTGTTCTACGTAGGTCTACTTAGAAGTGTTAAATTTATTTTCGTGTACTGCAATAGAGAAAACTGTATAGCTGCATATTTCATTTGGGATATCATGTATTTATAATATTATGTACTGAGACATTATTTGTATAACTGAAGTTTATTTATTATATACAATATGATATTATGGTTTAAATTATATGCAGAAAAATCAGTTTGATAATGTGTATTGTGATTTAATTATTTATTGTAAGGTTTCAAAGTTTATATATTCTGCATTTTTTTTTCTTTTAAGGCTTACTACGGGATTCGGTAGTTTTATACTTTCTCATTCCCTAGTACCGATCACATGTCCTAGGTCGAGTTGTGACAAAAAATCAAAGAGTTTGAATTAAAATTGAAATTAAAGTGAATATATTATTAAATTAGCTTACATTTTATATGTTAGGTTGAAAATAAAAAATTAAAGAGTATGAATTAATAAATTAAATTTGAAAAATAAAATATATAAAAATTTAATTTTTTTACCAAAAATTAAGTTATTAACGTATTATCTTGCGGTTTTGAGGAATCAAAATCTACACAATTCTCTTATATTTTTTTTTGAAAATTATTTGCCTCGTTACCTTTTAAATTTAGTAACTACCTACGTCGGAAATTGAAGTTCCTCCTTTGATTGTGAACTCGAATAAATCTTCACTTCCTTCTCTCTCAGTTTTGTGTTTCCTTAATGTCGTTTTAGTCCAATCATCAATGTATGTTTATGCCTCCAACGATTCAGGAGACATTGGAGATTGGGTTTCATCCAAAATATTTCCTCCTGTTCAAAATGTTTGTTCAACAGCAACCATTGAGTTAAAAAAATTTGTTTGGTAATTTGTGCAAGAACCAAAAATCTATTTTAGTGTCGACTCTACCACTCGAGAACGAGAATATCTTTAGTTGTTTTGCTATTACCAAATTCAAAAATAGATGTTAGATAAATGTCAAATTCAGGAGTTAACTAGATGATTCTCGAGATCTTTTATGTTTTTGCATCATGACATTATTCATATTGATTTTTATTTGTTCATGTTGAACTTGACTATAAAAAAATGTAGAATAAATAGAAGAACTACAAGATATAGAACTAGAAGTAAAAAATATTAACATAATCATTCGCTACAAGAAAACAATAAGATAGTGATAGAAATTTCTGTCACAAATCACATTTACTAATGGATTAGTGACGGAAATTCCATCATCACATTTATAACAATCACTATATTTAAAGGTTATTCCAGGTTTGATTTCTTTCAGTTTGATCCATTATAAACTAGTTCTATGCCAGTTTTAGTTCCAAGTTTGATTAATTTCATGCCAATCTGAGATAGATTCTAGTTTTAAGTTTGATTTATTTTTCAAGTCGATTTGAGACAAGTTTCAAGTTTAATCATTTTTAGCCCCGATTTATCGGTTCTAGACATAATGGTGTGTATGGTTCTTTGACTTGAGGTGACACGGTCATCCATATATAGTTGGCTAGAATTTATTACCGCTTATATATCTATGCTAGTCACACATAAGTACATGGCATGTGGTGGCTCTAATTAGTTATATGTATAGATGAGTGATCAATCAAAATGGAATTCATTACCTAAAAAGAATCGAGATAAGATCCTATACTATTTAAGTTATTCTCGATGCAAAAGCACCTAGTCAGGTAAAATTTGACTTGCCCAAAAAGAGTTTCATTGCTAGAAAGGAGTTTTTAGTAGAAGTCATATTTTATTGAGAATTGAACTAAAGATAAGATCATATGATTGATACAATTAGAGTTTGACTTGACCATGACTCTAATCGATATCGATATCTAGTAATGAGAGGACATTAAGTGCACAATAATTATATTCTATAGTTCTTATGAATCTATAAAAGGATTCATTTTCGATTGGGTAGTCATGATATTTATGTTAGGCATCTAGGAATTAAATGTGATTAATTGGTATTTTTACATTTAGTTTGGAAAAAGTTTCCTATAATATTAAGAATTAATATTATTTTCCATTGTCATTTGGACTTGAACCTAGTAAGTCACACACATAAAAAGTTACACCAATGTTGGTAATTATTAATTTAATAATTAGTTAGAGTGTTTGATTAATTAATTAAATTAATTGAATTAGATTTGCGCTTGTGCAAGGATTTAAAATATCCCGAAATCTAATTCTAAGTATAGGACTATAATTTATATGTTTAAATATTAATTTAGACTTAATTTAACATGTGATATTAATTTTAAATACCAAATTGATATTTGCCTCCAATACTAGTTTATATATGGGCTATGAGATGGACCATAAAGATATGGCTTAATGGATGATAACTTGGCTTAGTTTTTAATGTGTATTAGAAAGATAAACCTTATTTAAGTGTTAAACAAAGCCCATATGTTTAATTAAAATGACTGTAGAGATTGACTTATTTAAGAGTTAAATGAGCCCATATATCCTTTTAAATTATTTGGTCTACATGGACCTTATCTAAAAGTTAAATAAGCTCAACCAAACAAAGGCTACTTACTAAAAAAGGATCCACCTAAGCATGAGCTTATATAACGGCTACCTAGACTCATGCTTTCTATGCAATGTGATTGCATAAGGGATACCATGGCAAGGTCTCATTAGCATGCATCTTTAGTTAATAGAGGATCTCTACATGCATGAGTTTACTTATTTTACACTCAAAGTAAAAAGCAATTGGATAATCTTTACATGCATGAGGTAGTTTATCTTACACTTCAGCTAAGTTGGTGAAGAATCCCTACACATGAATGAGATATCTCTAATATACACGAGTTAGTGGATGTTCTCTGTAATTCATTCTACATATACTAAAACAAGAAAGATAGAAAACAAAAGAGTTCTCAAGCATTGAATCTCCATCTTCTTATTCTTTCCTCTAAGCATAGTGAGTATATGAGTGAAATACAAGAGTTATGTTTCATACATTAGCCCATTACTATTACTTAAACTCCATATTTTGTGCAAGTGTTGCATAAGGAAGGCCATTTATTCATTCATCCATTGAAGGCACAAAGTCCTACATAGTTCAAGTCAAAAAAGAGGTATAGCAAGTGTTGGGTCACCAAAGGAGGGACTTGTAGGAAGATCTCCATTAAGAGTTTGAAGCCATCAGCCATCCTGGTGTTGCTTGTATATTTCAAGCTATAGACTTCATACTTGGGGAGTATGAAGTTTGTAGATTTGCACACACAACACAACCAAAAACTTATCGAATGTGCTACTGACATTAGGAAATTGTAAGGGTTACTAAACTCTTAGTTGTAGATTCTTGCATACTTGATGTTTTGGTTGTCTTAATTGCTTGTTAAATGTTGTCCATTGTGCATGCATTTAGTTTGTATATGTGATGCGTTTTTGGATAATTTGGAATTTTGGTTCATGTAAGGATTATATATTAAGAAAAAAAATTAAAATTGATCAGAACTAAATTCGTATTTACACAATGCTTCCGCTCAAAATTCAGAGCATGCATTTTGATTCTTTCAAATGGTATCGGTGGCATCAATTCCAAACTGAAATTTTTTTTAAATGGACCTGAACCTGCCGCAGCCAGGACTAATTAAACCCATAGTTTTCTATGTTATTTGAAGATCAAATATTACAACAGTAGAGCCTAATGGGTAATGGCTAAGAGCTTTATTTTTTTTTATTTTTTTTTCTTTTCTTGATGGAAATATGACATGGTCATTGCTTCAATTGTTAAATGGGCTTTGTACTAGGACCGGACTTTGCAGAAACAATAAGACCCAATTTTCAATACTACTAAAGGGCTGGGCTAAATAATTAGGTACAACATATTAGAAATAAGGTGAAATAAAGATGGAAGCGATCTTAAGCAAATATTTATTTTCCTCTCAACTAAACTAGAGTAACTTTGTGTTCCATGGTATAAGATTAGGGATTATGGAATAATAAGATTAAAGATAACTCTATAGTTTGTGTTTGAAGTTTTTGAATTTTGATTATTTGGTTTTTATTATGAGTGTATAAATCTGTAAATGAATTAAAATTTTAATTATTTAGTAGGTTACTCTTTATGTTTTCGATTAATCGATATTTAAATTTATTAATTATTTTAAGTAATACTATTTCAACATCATCTAATTTCACACTAAGTACAAATATGTATTTTTATTTATAATATGATAATAATCATTTTTATTTAATAATTTAAAAAATTAAAAACAGTACATAAAATATAAATGATGTATAATTGTGACTCATTGTCATATAATTTGTTGTAGGTCATCTCAAAATAAATTGTTATTTATTTGGATTCTTAGTCAAATTGAACTTATTTTATCACAAAAATAATTTCATCTATCCTAAATTTTAACCAATGATTTAATTATATCCTCAATTAAAATTAATATCCACCATTGTACTTTCTGAATTGTTTAAATTATATATAATTTTCACCAAAAAAAAAAAAGTTTACAATATAAAAGATTCAAACAATTAGCAAGTTTAGCCACCAAACGGCTAAGATTTTTCTTTTTTTTTTTTTCAAAAAATATGATTTTTAGAAATTACTTAACCAATTTGGTGGCATTTGCTCATTAGTTGAGTCTTAATCTTATATTGAGAAAATAATAAAGAATTTAAGTGTATAATTTATGTGAAAAATGATGTTATATTAATTTCTTAAACTATATTTAGATCCTTGAAATAAGATTTTATATAATAGAAACAATTAAAAAAGTATAATAGTTAAATTCCTATGGATTTTATTTGAAAATAAAAATTGATAAAATGGTTAACATTTAATATAAATGAGAATATTTTCCTAATTTTTTTTTTTTCCATTGTTCTCATTAAGATGTTTAATTTAGGAGGTCGAATGAAGGAGATTTTTTTTTCCCAATTACACGTGGACGGTGGAGAGTCCTTTCTATTTCCATAAGAATTTAACCTTTAGATTAAAATAAAAAATTTGTTAGACTCATGATGGTAAAAAAATTATTAAATATATTTTGATATTATTATTATTATTATTATTATTATTATTATGATTGTTTAATTAAATAAAAATATTTTAAAAAACAAAAGTCTTATATATTAATATAATTAACAATTTAATATAGTTATAATTCATAGAATTTTGATAAGTTGTTTATTTAAAATATTTTTATCATATTTTTTTAATATTTTTTATAATTATTTTTCCAACTCTAGAATTAATTTTATATAAAAATATTATTTTCATAATTAATAAAAAGATAATAAAAAATCATGCTATTTTCTTAATAAAAATTTTAAAAATAATAATAAACGATAATTATTCTATTTTTCTTATATAAAAAATATTTTTATTAAAAAAATTATGTGCTATTTTTAAAAAATATAATTATAGATGTAAGACAAATAAAAATTTTAATTAATTTAATTTTAATTCCTTACTCAAAAAAATTTAACTTAATAAGTTTTTAAAAAACAGTAAGAGTGTTTTTAAAAAAAATTTATATGACAATTTAACTTTTCAATATTGATCGAGTCATGTTATAATATGGTAATTTATTACAAATTTAATAAATTTTTAATTTGACCAATTATACAATATTCTTTCAATATTTTTTATCTAAAAAATAATTTAATTTTACAAACTTGATAGACTTATAATATAATAATTTATTATGTTCTTTCTAAATTTTCTATTCAAATAATTATACAGCAATTTTTTAAATTTTTAATGTTATTATTTTCATAATTAATTATTTTATAAAGTTTATTAATTTTGATTTCAATTGTTTACTTATTAAATTTTCATAAGACTTATAAAATTATATCATCTAATTTGATTTATTATATGAGATAGAATACCTAATTAAAATAGAAATATATATTTTTAACAATGTTACAACTAAAATTTTACAATTTTAGTAAATTTTAGTTAAACAGTGACACTTTCTTTCTTCAATTTTTTTTTCATTTTAATGCTTATATTCACTCAAAAAGTAATTTAACGTAATTTTTTAATTTTGAATAATAAAAAAAGATAAAGATTAATTAATTTAATTTTAATATTTTTTTATTTTATTAAATTTTATAAAAATATCTAAAAATAATAATTATACTACTTTTTTTTTATAGAATTACTGCTCTTAAATAAACTATGTGCTCTATTTTTTATAATATGGTTACAAATAAAAATTTTAATAAATTTTCTATTTAAACAATTATACAATACTCTTTCAATATTTTTATCTAAATAATAATCTAATTTTAAAAATCTGATCGATTTATAATATAGTAATTTATTACATTCTCTATAAGTTTTCTATTTAAACACAACAATCTTTCAACATTTTTATGTTGATATTTTTCATAATTAATTATTTTATAAAATTTATTGATTTAATTTTAATTATTTACTTATTAAATTTAATTTCATAAGACTTATAAAATTATGCTATTAAATTTGATTTATATTTGATAAAATATAAGTAGAACTAACTAAAATAGAAATATATATATTTTTAACAAAAATACTACTAAAATTTGAATTAATTTAATTTCTGGTAGAGATAAAATAAAAGTTAACCTAATTAAAATAGGAAATATGCTTCCAATTAAATTAGAATTACGTTTTAATTAATATACTTTTTATTAGAAATAAAATAGAAGCTAACCTAATTATAATAGGAAATATACTTTCAATTAAATTTTAATTAATTTAATTTAATTTTTATTAGTAAATTATCCAATTTTTATATAATAATCAATAAAAACTTATCACGACCCAAACCGAAGGCACTAGAAAATAGGAATACATAAAGTACCCAAAACCCATAGTAGACCTTAAAAATTTTTTGTGAAATAAAAACAATATACTTAACAATAAACCGATAATAAATGCACAATTCCAAATATAGATAATAATATTCTTCAAATACAACATTTTAAGTTAGAATACAAACAACACAAATTTCATAGATAACTACTGCAGTGTCTAGAATTTAATTATACAGTATATATATCAGTTCAACATACATAGTGCAACCAGTGAAGAACAAACCTAGTGAATACTAAGAAGCTGACTGTGAGGTCCTGAAAAAAAATAAGTTGACGGGAATCATATTTCAATGAGTGAATTAATTCTATAAAATACATGCTAATTAATAAAATCATTTGTTAAAATCTCTTTTTAAAATAAGAGTAAATAAAGTAATTATAATTATTAAAATCATTTACTTTTTACGATAATATTTAAATAAAATCCATTTATAATTCTTAAATCAATTTAATATGAAATCCCTATAAGAAAATATATGGAATAATTATTTTAACGAAAAACCTGGTAGAAGACCTAAACCATTGTTCTACTAGTCTTTCAACTCTCTTTAATCCAAGTGATTGCCATCTCGAGAGCAAGTTCAACCGAATTACTGCTATAGTTATTTTACTTACTCCATATTAATGTCCCAAAAGTAAGCTCAACTGAATTACATCCCTTTTTCCGGTCCGAGAGCACTAGCTCTACCGAGCTCTAACTATTTACTCTTGTCCGAGAGCAAACGCTCCATCGAGCATTTTTCATAATTTAAACACAAACTGAGATCTCACCCGTGTGCACGTGATCCTAGTAACACCCACTAGATAACACGTTTTACTATTATCTCCAAATCAATTTAAATTATTAATAAATAAATAATTAAATAATGAATAATTAAATGATTAAATATAAATAAATAAAACATAACAAAATAAATTTCCTTTAAGCATGTTTTTTATTTCTACTCACAAATATAGAAGAATGATCATGCATATAATAATATAAATAAATTCATAAATCAATCATATAATCATTTTTTATGTTATTTAATTATTTGAAAATTTAATATAAACATGTGCAACACACATTTCATAAAATTAACTTACAAGTTGAGTGTATCGAGCGATGCATTTTCTGCTGCTCTGGTGCTACAGCTCTGTAATAACCCGAGTTTTTAAATATTTTTATATTTTATCGGGATATGCAGTATTAATAAATTTTTAATATCTATTTGATTATTTAATTATTTTGTTAATAATTAATGTTATTTTATGTTTATTTAAATTTTTCTACGTAAAAATTTTCCCGAAACTCATTATTTTGGAAAATAATATTTAAATAATAATTTATTGTTTAATGTTTTTTTATTTTATTAAATTATATGGTTTCATGCATGATCATTATTTTGTGTATTAATATATATACATATACATGCATATATATATTATTATTATTAGGGTTATTTTTTTTTATGTATGTGTTATTTTATTATTGTGTGATATATTTGTATATATATGTGTGTATATATGTATATATAAATATGAATATAATATAAATGTGTGGTGTGTGTTTATTTTGTATATTATAAAGTTTTAATATTAAAACATTAAGTTATATATATATATATATATATAATAATAATAATAATAATAATAATAATAATAAAAAAAAAAACCCATTACCTTCATCATCTTCTTCCCCAACACCACCCCCTCCCGTCCCCTCACCGTCCATTGTCCCTCCGTCAGAGTGCCTCCCGGAGTGCCACCATCTTCTCCAACTGCTCCGCCACCCTCCTCCACCCTCTCCAAGGCTGGTTGTTGCTGTGGAAGCCTAGGAAGCCAAAAATCAACTTGACCTCCATTCAAGGTGTTTTCAATCACCAATTTCGACACCGCCAGTCTCTTTCCCTTCCCTGAGCACCGGTGAGTGTATTTCTAAGCTTGGTTTCACTTAGTTTGGCCTAGATTTTGGTGGTGAGCAATTTGTTCATTTTGGCCATTTTTATTTCTTGATTTTTTTTGAACTTTGATATTTAATATTCAAGCTTAGTGTCTTCATAAAAGTTGATTCTACTAGCTCAATCTACACTCTGGAATTTTTGTGTAATTTTTAGAATTTATTTTGATTTTTGGTGAATTTTTATTATTTTAATATTATTTTCTAATTTTCGTAAATTAATTAAATAAATTGTGAAATTGTGATTTTTAGGGTTTATGGTTTTTGAAAATAATTATAGAATTTAATTTATAATTTTTGTGATTTTTGTGTAATTAATACAATTTTATTTAGTTTATGTGAATTTTGGAAATTTAGGTTAAATATGTATTTTGTTAAAATTAATTGGTTAATTGAGTATAATTGTTGATTTTATTAAATTATATGTTGAGAAAATAATTTTAGAGTAATTATATAATTTTTAGTGAATTTTTGAGTAATTATAGTATATTATGTGAATTTTTATATATTAGGGGTATTTTGGTAATTTGGTAGTAATTTTAGTTGAATATTAATTTTAATTGGTTTTAATAATTATTGAAGTATAAAAATGATTTTTACAAATTATTTACCATTTTTAACTAATTAAAACTATTTTTCAAAAATTATTTTCAAATTATATATAATATACTATTTTTGTAAATAAATGGGTTTTTAGTAATTTTTAATATTTTTTTGGACTAATTGAGTAATTTGGATTTATAAAACTAATTTCTATTAATATTGGTGTATTTATCGTGAAATATCGATTTTTAATAATATTGTATTAATATTAGGGTTTTTAACTAATTATCGGTGATATAATTATTTTTAATGCTTAAATATGTAAATTGCTATATTTTGGTATAAAAAGGGTATTTTTGGTATTTATGGTATTTTCTTGTGAATTGTGAACCTTGGTCGGTGGAATTGTAGTTTGGGATCCCAACCGAGGGTTATGAGAATATTATGTTTCGAAATATGTTTTCTTACAGGATCGACTCTACTTTTTAAGTAAAGAGATGTCCATTTTACAGAGGAGATTCTGCCGAATTTTCAGTAGAATTCTCGTAAAACATGACATCATGTCTGATTCTATATCTGTCTATGTTTTGTAATCCTAGATCGAGTCTTTAGAAGTTAAGCTAGATTCATTCTGATTTTTGTATTGTGATTTGATTGTTTAGTTGCGTTTAGACCGAGGCCTAGTGGACCAAACCCACCGGACCCGTCTCGTGGAGCACATAACTGTGAATTATTATTTTATATACGCGTGCATTTAGGTTGCATGTTTTTAGAAATATATGTTTTAATTGCATGAATTATGCATAAATTGCTTTAATAAATTATTAATATATTTTAGGTATTTTTTTAGTATATTTTGAAATAAATGCATGTTTTACTCTTGATTTATACCTAAATTGTTTTTAAGTATAAATATGGTTTATTTTTGGTTTATTTTATAATTGAACTAAATTTATCTGACATATATATTCTTGAAATATACTTAGTTTATTTTTGATATATTTCTAGTATATATATGGTTTATATTGCCATTTAATTTTGATATCATGCATTATTTATTTTCCGAATGTACGATTTATTTTAATGAAGGATATCGATAGAACGTGCTTCCTAGTGGGCAGCACTAAAACCGAGTACGTACTAGTACGACGATAGAATTTAGGTTAAATTACTAACCTATTTGTGGATTATGACTTGATTGATTTGATTTGATTGATGTGAGATGTGATTTGAGAGTGTGATTATTGGAGCTCGATTGACCAAGTGTCTTGGGGCCAATCACACTAATAGTCAGACTGCTGGAGCTCAGTTGACTTAGTGTCTCAGGGCCAGTCTACTGTCCAATTGAACTAAGTGAATTATTTTGGATCTAAGTGGGCCTGTATGGCTTAAGTAAGTTCTATTGGTATTGACGTTGCGACCATATAGTGTTCTATTTGATTCTTCATAATTGATGATTTTCAATATTAAATAATTTTCGTTGCATCCGTTTGTATTTGCCTATATATATATTTATTATATATATACTATTGAGTGTCTGCATTTGATATTTAGTTATGCATGTATATATGTTATAACAATTCACTCAGTAAGGTCTGACTCCCCTCTGTTGATATTTTTCAGGAGAGTCTTCATCTTCAGACCTCAGCAGTAGACCTGTCCGCCGGATTTCTTCCGCTCTGGCTTTATTATGTAAACTGCTTACTTGAGTTTATTTTGCATTCTAAACACTGCAGTAGTGGTTATACTTTGATCTGTCATGAACTGTATTTATATTTATGCATGTACGAGATTTAAATTTCAGAATGTTAAACTGAAAATTTATACTCAAAGATTTTATTATATATGAGATGAAATTTATATTATTAAAATGTGTTGAGGAATTATTATTTTTATACTTGAGATTAAATTTTTGATGTACAAATATTTTATCCATTATATTATATTGCTTGCTTTTATTTTTAAGGTTTACTACGGGTTCCGAATTCGAAAGAATTCTCGTTCCCTAATGCTGGTCATGGTCCCCTGTTTTGGGTCGTGACAAGCTCAAATCTCGGAGTTCTTAAAAATAAATAATATTTATTTAAAATATACTCGTAAAATAAAATAAATAAATTCATGAAAATTCTCAGAATTATGAAAACTATAGAATTGACAAAACTGACTCGACTAAAGACATAAAGTCAACTAAAACTAAAAATTCGACATAGGCCAATGTCATATTTTATGAGAAATCTACTCAAAATTTAGTAGAATCTCATCTCTAAAACAAACATCTCTCTACTCAAAGTAGAATTGTTCCTGTGCACAAGCACACTTCAAATATTCACAACAATCAAAATCCCGAGTTGGGCCTCCAAATTACAACTATTGCCCAACCGCGAACCAATTCATCGACAAAATCCAAAGTAATATAAATCTCAATAATTCACCAAAAATCATAAAATCTATATAAAAACATAATCATTTCTTAAATCATCAAAATATCTCATAAAATATTAAAACCCTTTATTTTCCAAATAATAATAAAATGTTAACTTTTAAATAATATTTGCTAATAAAATCCATAAACGGAATAAAATTCTCATTTTTCAATTAAATTAGCATAAATTGCAAATAATTATTAAAATCACTTATTAACATCACAAAAATAGTAAAATGCCCATTTAAGCTCAAAAATAATAAATAAATTTATTATTCATATATTATTCCAAAATTATCACAAATTAACTAATAATTGAAAATAATAATAAAAATTATTTGTCATACTTTTATTAATCCAAAAATAGTGTAAAACAGAATAACTAATAATGATTTCAATTAAAATCACATAATTTACTAAATTTTAAAAATACACATTTAGACATAATACTACAAAAAATCAATTAAATACCATAATTCAATATATTTACATAATAAAAGCATAAAAGACGTTTATTTCCAAAATAAATAATAAAATTTGAATTTATAATTAATTTTCATTATTAAAAATATATTCTACCAAAATTCGAAATTAAATAGCATTAATTACAATTAATTATTTAAATTGTTCAAATATATAATAAAAATAACTAAAAACACATTTAAGCTTAAAAATAACAAATAAATCATTATTCATATATTTTTTCAGAAACTACTAATAATTAACTAAAAATAGGAAATAAATTATAAGAAAAATATTTTAATGCTATTTATTACTCAAATTCTGTCAAAACATAATAATTAATAATAATTTCAACTAAAATATAAAAATTATTAAATTATACTAATTTTTTCAAAAATTCATTTTTCACATAAACATTCAAAAATTTATAATAAAAGTTCTACACATAATTTCAATAAACTTCCTTAACAAAACTTGCTCAAAATAATTATTAGAATTTATTAAAAATATAAAATTTTTTGTGCTGAAACAATTTGTGAACACTAACTTGAACCCGAAAAATTCAAAAAAATCATAAAAATTATTAAAAATCACCATTAGCTAGATTTCAACCTCAATTACAATTTATCTCAAAGCAACAATATCTAATTAAATCAAATTCAAACTCAATTTCATAAATTAAAATTCAAAAACCTAGAATTACTTACCTAAAATTGGAGTAGTTCCCAAAGTTGGAACTCAAAATTGATGGAGGGCTATGACTACCTAGAGGATGAGGAATCGTTTGAGACCAGCGACGAGGTCAGGTGTGGCTGGAGGTGGCGCCGGCGACTCCCTCAAGCAACCGGCAAGAGAAGAAAGTGGAAGAGGAAGAGGAAGAGGAGGAGAAGATGACTGGATGGTGGGAGCTGCTAGCGGCGTCATCTGAAGCTAACTGGCGACCGACAGTGGCTGGTTGTGGTGGTTGGAGGAGAGAGAAAAAAGAAAGATTGCCTTTTAAAATGGAATTTTCTCCTCCCATTTATTTCTTTCACGCTATTTCTTTTAAATTCAAGTATGTCAAAAAAAATTTTTCAAAAAGTACAAAAGTATAAATTTTGTTATTTTAAAATTAAAAAATCTTTTCCCTTTTATTATACCACACATTATATATATATACTTAAATTATACTTTTAAAAATTAATAAAACTTTACTAACAATACAATTAACACTAATTAAATAAAAAAATAATTAAACTAATATAATCCACATTTAATATTTATAATTAAAAAAATTTAAGCATTTACAAAACTTTTTTATAATTTTACTTATACTCTCCCTCGTACATATTATAGATACAATAAGTTGTTGGCTTAAAAATTTGTGGCTATGACCTGTTTAAACCATATTTATCAACTCAACCAAAGTGGATAACAGCTGATTCCCTAAGTTGATAACAGCTGATGCCCAGTTAGTGAGTACAGTTCATATAGAAAGGACTTGATTTAATCAAATTTGGTTTTGAGAGTTGCTTAAGGAAAAATAGAACTTTTTTGGTCAAAAAGCAGAACAGTACTTACTTGTGGTACATATATAGTAGCAGAACTATATAAATTATTTTTTCTAGACAATTGGATAGACCCATGAAGCCCCTTGATATTTTATTCTATTAAGTTTCATAAATTTTATTATATTTTATTAAACCTTTAATTTTTTATTTTTATATAAATTAAGGATAAATTAGATTAAAATAATAAAATTGTAAAATAAATTTTATTTACTTTATCATAATTATAATGTCGCTGGTAAATTTTAACAGTAAATGTATTATTAAACTTATCGATTAAAGTAAATAACTTTCATATACATTTTTCCTTACACCTTATCTTCACTTTTTTTTTTCATTATGCATAAAATATATCTTTAAACTTTTCATAACAATATATTTAGTAACAACAAATCTGAATTATTGTCCAATTTCGTTGCTTCATTCTAATTTGTCCTTTAATACAAAAATAAAAGAATAAAAACTTATTCAAACACAACAAAAATTGAGGGACTTGATAAAATAAAGTGTTAAAATTTAGTAGCTTAATTATGAGTTCTTCCTTCATTCAAAAAAATTGCATCATTGCTTGAATTCATATCTCATGATAACACTTCCTGTAGCTTGCTATATGATCACTTGCATTTCATTTGTCGCAATGGCAACTCTATCTTCATAAATTTAACAATTTATTAAACGTAAATTTGACATTTTATAGCTAAAGCCTAATGTCATATGAACTCTATTTATTTCAATTTTGATCTGATGAGTAAACATGTTAAACTTGCGAAAAAAAAAAGTTACATTGGAAAATTTTTATTTAAATGAAAAATTGGAATAAAAATATCAAAACTTGTAAATATTTTTTTTTGAAGCAAAAGAAAATGGCCGAAATCAGAGATGCATCAAGACGTCCCAGCTATGCTGGTGCCTTATAACACTGACATCACCTTTAAGGACATAAACATTTATTAAATAACATGAAAAGGATACAAATGGCCTAAAAACAAACAACCCATGAAAGGGCCATGAAAACCAAAAGAAAAAGCTAACAGCCAGAAGCTAAAAAAAACCTATAACATTCCTTTCCCAAGGCATCATTGGAAATGAAACCATCACAGCTCACAGGATAAAAGGACCACTAATGAGTAGACTGAAGATCGATTGCCATCACCGAAAGATGATCGGCAACTGAGTGGCCCTCTCCGTAAATGTGACTAACGTGAACTTGGAGTTGGCTAAGAATGTGAAGACTTCTTAGCCAATCATTTCAGAACCTCCAAGGGACATCCAAACTACGACTTTGCAGCAGACAAATGACATAGATTGAGTCACGCTCAATCCAAATGAGAGCAAGTGAGAACAAAGAAAGTCTAGAGACTGCAATGATAACGGCAGCTAATTCTGCTTCAAAGGCAAGGCTAACTCCCAATGGAGCAACAAAAGAAGTAAGGGCTTTACCTTCGTGATTCCGGAAGACACCACCCGCACCAGAGAGACCAGGAGCACCTCTAGCTGCTCCATTTGTATTGAGTTTAATCCACCTAAGGGGAGGTTTAAGCCAAATAACTGGAATAACAGATGGAGCCTTACGAGGAACAACAGCAACCCGCAAACGCCGAAGAACAAATAAGTCAGATTGCGAATTATTCGTATGCTCAATTTTGAAAAATTCTGCAACTTTAATAGAGCTACAAATGCAACGCACAATCGAAGAAATGGAAATAACAGTATCATGAAAAGCAGTTGAATTCCTAGCATACCAGATAGAGTTAACAGCCGACAGAAAACCAACACGCCATAAGGCCATGATCTGAGAAGAAAAATGCAGATGCCAAGCCTTTCGAAATAGAGAACAAAAATTGGAGGAAAGATCAAGCCAAACCTCAAAGAGGCTACCAAGCGAAGTCCAGGTAGCAATAGCATACGGGCAATTGATGAAAACATGGTCAAGAGTCTCAGAAGCTGAAGAATAAAGCCTGCATTGAGAGACAAAACAAAAACCTTTCCTCATCAACGCATCATCAGTAGGAAGGCGTTTGTGAAGAACACGCAATAAAAGAAAAGACTAGGTAGGAGGAAGATAATGGTGCCATAGTGTCTTGCCCCAAGTAACCTTAGGTTGATGAACCTGGAAAAGATTATAGGTAGAGCTAGCAGAAAACTTCCCATTAAGAGATGGTCGAAAAACAAATTCATCTTGATGCAAATAAGAAGGCATAACATTGACAATATATGCACTAATGTTGGGATACGCATTGCGAAAACCCAAAGGCAAATTCCATGCACCATTGAAATAAATATCAGAAATCGTTACATGAAGCTTCTTCCTAATAGCCATAGGGATGTCCAATCTGTCAGAAATAGAGTACCCAAGCCAGTTATCATTCCAGAAATTTAAATGAGAAAGAGAACCAATGCTCCATTGAGAATTCAATCGAATAATATCCTCACAAGATCTGTTGGAACACCAAACTGTTGAGAATATGTGAGAAGGACGAGGGAGACCAGCTGCATTATAAAATCTACCTCGTAAAAAATGAAAATAAAAGAACCATTGCAGCAAACATTCCAAGCGAGCTTACTGAGAAGAGAGGAATTCATAAAGTGAAGTTTACATAGACCCAAACCACCTTCATCTTTAAGAGCACAACACAAATCCCATTGGATGGAAACAAGCTTTTTAGATTGAATTAAACCAATCCAAATAAATTTTTAATAGCCTGTTCCATGCGTTTAAGTAAAGAGGAAAGCCATTTGCATATCATGAAGGAGTGAAAAAAGGACCCGTAAATAACAAATTTCACTAGAGCCATACGACCCGCCATTGAGAGAGAGGATCCTTTCCAATTTTCAAATTTAGAAAGAACCTTATCAGCCAAAGGTTGAAGCCAAAATTTCTTTGGAACCCTAGGGACAAGAGGAACGCCCAAATAAGAGAAGGGCAAAGAACCAATCCGCATACCAACAATAGAATGAAGTGTCTCAACTCTAGAACTTGGAATAGGTTTGCTAAATATAATCTCTGATTTATTGCAATTCACAATTTGACCGGAAAGAGCACCATAATCAGAGAAAAGAGAGGCCCGGATATTTTTCTTTAAAGATCGATAAAATATCATAATATCATCTGCATACAAGAGATGAGAAGGGCAAGCAGTGTTGTGAGAAGCAAATATAGGAGAAATTAAATTAGACTCATATAAAGCAAGGATTTTTCGATTGAGATAATCTTCAGCAAGGCAAAAAATCAAAGGAGAAAAAGGGTCTCCTTGACGAACTCCCCGAAAGCAGGAAAATTAGCATTTAGGAGTTCCATTAATGAGAATGGAAACTCTAGCAGACTGAAGAATAGAATGAATTCATCCACAAATTGATTAAAGAAGCCAAAGCTACGAAAAACTGCATCAATAAAATCCTAATCCATGGAATCAAAGGCCTTTTTAATATCAATTTTGATTGCCATATTGCCGCCATAACATTTAGAATTAAGAACATTAATATTCTCAGAAGCAGCTGTAATGCAATGTTCAATGTGTCTACCTTGAAAAAAACTAAATTGGTTTGGAGCTATAATCTGCACAGCCGCTAAGGCTAATCTGTCTGCTACAATCTTGGAAATAATTTCAAATAAAAAATTACCCAAAACAATAGGCCAGAATTTATCTAAAGAATTAGCACTAGGAGATTTAGGAATAAGAATAAGATTATTAGAATTCATTCAGCCAACAATATTCCCAGTAAGAAAAAAACTACAAACTGCACTACAAACATCTGGCCCCACCACTATATTCCAGCAGTGCTTGAAAAAAATTCTTAGAGAGTCCATCAGGAACTGGAGCACTATCATGATCCATAATAAAAATAGTATCTTTAATATCCATGTCAGAGGGAACCTGACAAAGCATCTCATTTTGCAATAAAGAGATAATTCGATATTTTATAAATTATTAAATTAAATTTTAGAATTTGTAATGTTAATAAATATTTTATCAATTTACTATATTATGATTATTTTATGGAATTAAATTCAAGTGTTATTATTTATTTTATTATATTATGGTATTAATATTAAATTGAGTTTTAAAACTTAAATTTGTGGTTATATATATATATATATATATATTTAATATATTTTAATATTATGTGATGAATTTAATTAGAAAAGTAAATATTTAAATTAAAAATATTATTTTTTTTATATTATTTTGTTATTTTCTCATTTTTAATAAGTTATATATATATATATATATATATATAAACTGAAATTTTCGTTCCCCCTCTTTTCTTTTCCTTCTCTTCCGTTTCCTTCTCCTTCTCGTCTTTTTCTCTTTTCTGCATGAAATGCAGAATCATGCAGTGCACTACCAGCAAGCACCCACACTGCCACTCCCCTCTGCTCACCATTGCCACCACCTTCTCTTCTTTTCCTCTTCCTCCCTTCACCATTTTCACCCTCCCTCTCGATTTCTCTTGGTACCGTCAGCCTCTGGGTCACACCGGTGACGTTTCCGGTGACATCAGGGGCCAACATCGGTCTCGTTTGAGAGCTTGTTCCTTAGGCTTCATTTCCCCCAAGGTAATTCATTTGATTAGCTTTGAATTCAGCTTCAATTTTGTTGATTTCATTCTATGGTTCATAATTTCAATTGTTGATTTTGTGTTCAATTGGTTTGATTTTTGTTAAATTAACTTTAAATTAGTTAAATTGAAGTTGTAAGCTTTTCAAAAATGTGTTTGAATTCAATTTTTGAGATAGTTGAACTTTGAGCACTATTCCAAGCTCAGTTACTATTCACGGGGACTGTCTCAGCTCGGAAATGTGTTTTATTTTTAATAAATTTTACATACTATTTTAAGCATATTTTGTTAAGGAAGTTTATTGAAATTATGTTCTGATTATTTATTATAAATTTTCAAATGTTTATGTAAAAATTTTAATTTTTGGAAAAATTAGTAAATTTTGTATTCTAATTGAAATTATTGTTAATTATTATGTTTTGGATAATTTTTAAGTGACAAATAGTATTAAAATAATTTTCATGAATTATTTATTATTTTTAGCTAATTAATAATAATTTTCGGAAATATATTCAAATAATAGTTTTATTTATTATTTTTATGATTAAATGAATTTTTAGCTATTTTTATTATATATTTGGGTAATTTAAATAATTATTGGTAATTTATGTTATTTAATTTTGAATATTTGAAAAATGAATTTTTATTAATATTATTTAATTATATTGGGATTTTATTATTTATTTTGAAAATAAATATCTTTAATGTTTTATTATTTAAATAAATTGAATTATGGTATTTTATTATTTTTATGAGTTTTGGTAAATTATTAATATTTATTATTATATTATTAATTTTTGTATATATTGGTTCTCAATTAGGCAATAAATGTAGTTTAGGGGCCCAACCCGAGAAGTTGAGCATTTTGAGTATTTTGAAGTGTGTTTGCGTGCAGGATCGGTTCTATTTTTAGTAGAGAGATGTCCGTTTTACAAAGGAAACTACTGAATTTTCAGTAGAATTCTCGTAAACATGACATCGGGTCGGTCCTGAGTTTTGAATTTATTGTCGAGTCGTGTCCTTGATTGAGTTATTCTTTAGAAATTCTAGAATTATAAAATTAGGATTTTGATTCTAATATATTATTATTTTTATTATTTTCCTTAGTTGCTCCATGTGCTATACCTATCGGACTGAGCCAGCCAAGCCAAAGTCAAGGAGCGCGATAGAACAATGAGTTATTATTATATGTATATATTGCATGTAGATAATATTGTGAGCATTCATATTTTGAATAAATATGATTTCTCATTATGCTTTAAATTCATTAAATTGTTATTATATGATTATTTCAAATATATATATTTTCATATATTTACATGTGATTATTAAATTGTGGAAATGAACGTTATTCATGTTTATTGTGATTTTCATTATGTTATTGTGAAACAATATTTTTGGAGGATAGTTGCAGAATGTGCCACTTAGCGGGTTACGCTAGGGTTATTAAGCAATAGTATGCTAGAATTAGGCTTTGAGTGTTGATATGAAAATTGTAATTTTGGTGAATTGTGGATTAAGAGTGTGACTGTAAATCCTCGGTTGACCTATAGGGTACACAGGGCTAGTTAGCACCAGTAGTGGAATTGCGAATCCTCAATTGACCCTTTATGTACTCGAGGTCAGTTCACTGCCAAAAGTTGTACAAAAGAATATTTTTGGAGTTATAGAAAGTCTGATGGCTAATGATATTTATTGTTGATGTTGTAAAAATTTAGGGATTTTACTCTGATCCTCCACTCAAAATTCTTCTGCATTTGTTATTATTATAAAAGTGGATTTTTAGCATCTGTATGAAATGCATGTATATATAAATAAATATACATATTATTATATCGATGCTTGAGTGTATATGTCTTTAGGTTGCATATATATATATTATAATAATTCACTCAGTGAAGTCTGACTCGCTTCAATTTTATTTTTCAGGATCTTCTAATTTAGACCTCCCTAGTATAACTCTTCATCGGACTCTTTCCTCTCTAGTCGATTTATGTAAATACTGAACCGTCACTTCTCTTGTATTTTAGTAAATGTTGTAGTAGTAGTACTTTTGTTATTGCACCTGTAATTGTATTAGACAGTGTTTTTATAATTGAATATTGTATAAAGATATTTTATTATGTTATGATATAAGGATTTATTTTATATTAATTAAATTTTTAATTTTAAGTTATTGTGTTTTATGTTTGTATGTGTTTTTATTTTTAAAGCTTGCTATAGGTTTTGGATTCGTGAGAATTCCTATTCCCTAGTGCCAATCATAACTCCCCAGTTTGGGTCGTGATAAATTTGGTATAAAAGTCTAGGTTTTAGTGTTGTGGGCTTAGGATATTATAGTTGTGTTTTCTTTGAAACTACTACAGTATATTAGGTTTGACTATGTCTTTGAAAAGTCTTTGTTGTTTTTGAAATTTTACATAATGGTTAGGATGTCTGTTTGTTGTTTGTTTATTGTCTGTTTTGTCTGAATTTTTTCTTTTCAAAATGAGGAGGCGAGCACGTGTTGCTCCACCAGTCATTAAGGCCAAGGATAATAATTCTTTCTAGGATGAGGTTTTACCTCCTTAGCCGCTAGTTTGGTGTAGAGGTAGACCTCGAGGTGCGGCAGGTCGCCATAGGTAGAAAGAGTTATAGGATGAGGAACCTGTAGAGCAAGAGTATGAGGAAGCTATTACACCTCCAGTCGTATTGTAGATGCAGCTTATGTATTAGCATGGTATGTCTGACCTAGGGGCAACTTTATTTTACATCAGAGTCGACAAGATATCATTCGATAGGACTACAGATCATTCGATGGGACTCCGACTGCTCACACCGAGTACTAGAGGATCATGATCATTGAGTTATCTGTTGAGGGACTAGCCCTGGATTGGTTTGTACAGGTCATCTAGCCGCACATGATGAATTACACTTAGGCTCAGTTTCGAGTAAGATTCATAAGGCATTTTTGCCCAGAGCCTATACTAATAAGCTTCAGACTTTGATTGGCTAATATTAGCAGAGGTGACAGGTTAGTAGAGTACTATACTAGAGAGTTCCTCATATTGGGCTGATACGCCGAGGACTTGATGAGAGATTAGTACTTCGTGATCACTACATATGTTTTTGGACTGGGTTCTGCATTCGCTGGGATGCCTACTTCATGCCTTACTCTTGAGTCCGTAATAGAGTTGGCCAAGGAGATAGAGCTCAAATTGATCATGCAAGGAGTCATGCTTTACTATTATCATATAGGAGGTGCTCAGACTGAAGGATATAAGAGCACACCATTCCAGACATTTCAGATAGGCTCTAGCAGTCAACAGAGATGCTCTGTTTAACAGGACCATAGACAGTAGCACAGATATTACCAGGGTAGGATGCATGGCCATGATAGAGTTCACAAGTCCATCAGATTTGGTTCTGGTGCTACCATTAGTAGCAGTGGATAGAGTTTTGGATATGGTAGCACAAGATCTATAGCCAATGCTTGCCAGATGTATAGGACAGTCCATCAGGGACCCTGTTATATGGCTCCTTTGTCATGTTTCAAATGATAGGGAACTTTGCCAAAGCATGTCCCTATTTTGGCTATCAGCAGTAGTCGATTGCCAATGCATCTCTGGCTCCTTATCAATTACCTCTAGTTCAGTATCCGAGTATGTCGCAATTTATAGCCTAACAAGGGCGTGGCAAAGGTGGAAAAGGTAGTGCCAGAGGCTTTGGTTAGGCTTCTATTAGCCAGTATGGAGGCCAAGGTCAGGCTAGAGTTTTCACCCTTACCCAACAGGATGCTCAGGCATCTAATGTCGTTATTGCAGGTGTACTTCCAGTTTGTTACTTGGATGGCAGAGTCTTTATTGATCTAGGTGCCACACATTCTTTCGTGTCCCTTATTTTTGCTTTAAAGTCATGTTAGTAAGCTTAGAGGATGGCTTTTCCTTTATCTATCTCCACCCCTCTAAGTGATTCGTTAAACACCGATGTTGTTCTTTCTAGGTGTTCGATGTTAGTGAAAGGCAAAGAATTATCAGTGGAATTGGCATTGTTGGATGTGATGGAATTTGATGTGGTTCTTGGTATGGATTGGCTATCTTAACACTATGTTATAGTTTATTGTCAGAGTAAAGAGGTGACTTTCATAATTCTAAATGATGAAGAGTTTAAGTTTATTGGTGACAAGAGTTCTGCACCTTAAAATCTTATCTCTGCTATCACTGCTAGGAAGATACTGAGGAAAGGTTGTCAGGGATACTTAGCACCAGTTAGGGATACTTCAGTGGAGAAGATGTCTATCATAAATGTTTCAATAGCTTATGAGTTTCCTGATGTTTTTCCTGATGAGTTGCCAAGTTTATTA
The DNA here is from genome assembly GCA_947683625.1 of Mallotus nudiflorus. Lineage (NCBI taxonomy): Eukaryota > Viridiplantae > Streptophyta > Magnoliopsida > Malpighiales > Euphorbiaceae > Mallotus > Mallotus nudiflorus. The sequence goes on along the minus strand of CANTUR010000157.1, from coordinate 7,620,499 downwards.
TGTCATAAACAGATCAAATTCTTTATAGATATGGTCCCAAGCACAGCTCCTATTTTGATGTCGCCCTATAAAATGGCTCCTAAAAAGTTAAAGGAATTAAAGGAGTAGTTGCAAGATTTACTAGATAAGGGTTTCATTAAACCCAACACTTCTCCTTGGGGTGCACCAATCCTATTTGTGAAGAAGAAGTATGGTACACTAAGACTGTGCATTGATTAGAGAGAGCTGAATAAGGTGATAGTAAAGAACAAGTATCCTCTTTTGAGGATAGATGATTTATTTGATCAACTTTAAGGTGCACAATTCTTTTCCAAGATTGATTTGAGGTTGGGCTATCATCAGTTGCAAATCAGTGAAGCCGTCAGTGAAGTTGATGTTCCTAAAATAGCATTTTGCACTAGATATTGTCATTATGAATTTTTAGTGATGTCTTTTGGGTTAACTAATGCCCCAGCTGCTTTTATGGAACTGATGAACAAGGTGTTCAGACAATTTGTAGATCAATTTGTAGTAGTCTTCATTGATGATATACTGGTGTATTTGAAGAGTATGGAGGAGCACATATACCACTTGAGGACAATATTATAGACACTAAAAAAGCATCAGCTTTATGCTAAATTCTCAAAGTGTGATTTTTAGATGGAGAGTGTTGTATTCCTCGGACACATGGTGCCTAAAGATGGTATTCAAGTTGATCTATAAAAGATTAAAGCAGTGTTTGAATGGCCCAGACCGACATTAGTTACTAAGATTTGAAGTTTCTTAGGTTTGGCTGGGTATTATAGGAGATTTGTGTAGGATTTCTAGATAATTGCAGTACCTATAACCTGCCTAACTCAGAAGAATATTAAGTTTATGTGGTCAGATGCTTGTAAGAATAGTTTTTAACTATCGAAGGAGAAGTTAACCATAACTTCGATTTTGACTTTGCCAAATGGAGAAGATAAGTTCACTGTATATTGTGATGCTTCGAAAGTCAGCCTAGGTTATGTGTTGATGCAGAATGGTAGGTTGATAGCTTATTCTTTGAGCTAGTTGAAGAAGTATGAACAAAATTATCTTACTCATGACTTAGAGATGGCTATAGTGATCTTTGCTCTCAAGATTTGGAGGTATTATTTATACAGAGTGACTTATGAGATTTTCATAGATCATAAGAGTTTAAAGTACATTTTTTAGTAGAGAGATTTGAACTTGAGGCAAAGGAGATGGTTGGAATTGCTGAAGGATTATAACTGTGATATCCTATACCATCCAAGTAACGCTAATATGGTAGTAGATGCCTTGAGTAGGAAGTCCTCAGGTAGTCTTGCTCATATTAGTGTGGAGAGGAGACTTTTGATCCAAGAGTTGCACGAGTTAGTGGATCAAAGTTTGATGATAAAGATAAGTAGATAAAGAGGACTGCTAGCTCAGTTCAGAGTTAGATTAGTATTGAAAGATAAGATTAAGGCAGCTCAAAGCCAATATCCTATTTTGTTGGAGCTTAAAGAGAATGTTTGTGAAAGGAAGTTCATTGATATTACACTTAATGATAAAGGTATTTTATGGATCATTGGTAGATTATATGTTCCTGATATGGATAATTTGAGAGAAGAGATCCTAGAAGAATCGCATTTTACAGCTTACAATGCATATCCAGGTGTTACTAAGATGTACCACAACATCAAGGATTTGTACTGGTGGGATGGATTGAAGAAGGATGTAGCTAATTATGTTTCTAAGTGCTTGACGTGTCAATAGGTGAAAATTAAGCATCAAAGCCTTTTGGAAAGCTTTAGCCTTTTCCTATTCCTGAGTGAAAATGGGAGAGAATTGCTATGGATTTTATGACTAGGTTACCTCATTCAAAGGATGGATACGATTCCATCTGGGTGATTGTGGATAGATTAACCAAATCAGCTCACTACTTACCAGTTAAAGCTCTGTAACCAAATTGGCTAAGCTATATGTTAAGCATGTTGTGTGCCTTCATAAAGTACCTATTTCTATTATATCTAATAGAGGTTCTCTCAATTTTGGCAGAAGTTACAAGAAGCAATGGGCATTAGGCTTGATTTTAGTACTGTTTTTCACCCTCAGAAAAATGGTCAATCACGATCCAGACACTTGAGGATATGTTGAGAATGTGTGTAATGGATCTTGGAGGTAGTTAAGAAGATCATCTATGACTAGTACAGTTTGCTTATAATAATAGTTACCATAGTAGTATTGAAATGTCACTGTATAAAGCTCTATATATAAGGAAATGTAGATCCCCTTTGTGTTGGGATGAGATTAGAGAAAGAGAGTTTACTGGACCTAAGATTATCCAGGATGCATCTAAGAAGGTTGCTTTGATAAGAAGAAGATTAGAAACCATAGCTAGTAAACAAAAGAGTTATGCGGATCTGAAGCATAAGATGTGGAGTTTCAGATTGGGGACTATGTGTTTCTGAAGGTGTCACTAATAAATGGTGTAATGAGATTTGGAAAGAAAAGGAAGTTAGCACCAAGAAACATTGGACCATTCAAGATTCCGGAGAGAGTGGGCATAGTTCCTTATTGGTTGGCTTTGCCTCCGAATTTGTCTCAAGTGCATCCAGTGTTCCATGTCTCGATGCTGAGGAAGTACATGTCAGACCCTTCACACGTGTTGTAGCCTAAGAGCATAAAAGTGAATGAAGACCTGACGTACAAAGAAGAACCAGCTACGATTATGGATTATCAAGTTTGTTAGTTGCTTTCAAAGTAGATCTTAATGGTCAATATATTGTAGAGGAGCAACAATATAAAGGAACACACGTGGGAGACCGATGCTGAGATGCAAATGGCTTACCCTTACATTTTTCCTCAATGAATTCTTGTATTTTATTCTTTTTATTTGAAATTTGAGGATTAATTTTTATAAGGGAGGGAGATTGTTATAACCTGATTGGAATGAGCCAAAAGTTCATGAGAATTAAGATCTTTAAAGAAACCTGAAGCCTCTATTTCATATTAGATTTACAATAGCTCTTACTTATAAAAAGAGATAGACTAATCAACATTACCAAATATGTCCTTGTTCCAAGTTTGAAGAAAAGCCCTTAAAAGCTTAAGCTTCCTTTGAATAGCGAATATAGGATGACCATGAATTGGGTTAGAAGCCCAAAAAGAAGAAATAGCATCATAAAACCCAGGATGAGGTACCCACATTGAAAGAAATAAAAAAGGTCAAACCCCAGTTAATTGAACTTGCTTACAAGAGATAAGAATAGGATTATGGTTAGAGTGATGGCGTGCCAGAGCAGTGCAATCTATATGATTCCAATTTTGAAGAGAGAGATCATTAATAAGAGCTCAATCTAAGTAGATGTCAACACAATTAACACCTCTTCTATTGTTAGACCAAGTGAACTTCGCACCTTTTGTGTCTGAGCAAGTAAGGTGGCAATCATTAATGGCTGAAGTAAAATCAAGATGTGATCTAGCAGAAGGAGGACATTAGGATTTCTCATGGGCACCGAAGCAGGAATTAAAATCACCAATGACAAGCCAGTTTCTTGAACAAAGATGAGTATCCCGATGCAAATCAAACTATAAATGACGCCTACTAGAAGATAAAACATTAGCATAAATGAAAAAAATATAATTAGTCATATTAGATTTCTCAATAGAAATGGTGATATGCTGATTATAAATAGCCATAATAGAGACATTGCCAGCTCTAATAGAAGAAGAAACCAAACCCACAGAGTTGGAAGTTGCAATCCATTGTTAGAAACATAATTGTATCCCAATGAATGCCAAAAGGAATAAGGAATACTATCAAAAGTAACTCCAAGCATAAAATGTCAGGTTTATAAGAATAATAAAAATTAAAGAGGGTGCATTACGTGCTAACATTACCCAACCCTCTACAGTTCTAATAAAGAATATTCATTGACTAGATTTTTAAAAAGTCATTATAGCAAGGCAATTACTAGTCAATTTAGGGGTTGTAGGAGGCTTGCATTTTAATTTCTTACTAGAAACTGATTACCATTATCCTTCTTAATCAACTTGCACAACCCAAATTGACGAAAAACTATGTCTAGCTCATTAGTAATATATGGGTGCAACTCAGAAAGCTTGGCTATATTATCACTGACTGCAGTATCATTGCTACAAAATATACGGAGTAAAAAGGAACCCCTGCAGCAACTAAAAAAATCTCAATCGGATTAGAAGTTTTTTTAACATGGACTAAATTGGGGTTAGGTTATGAGATGTGATCCATAAGAGGAGAACTATTCCTTTATTCAGGTTTTTAATTAACAAGATAAAGGATGGGAGGCGCAGGAACAATGGATTCCATGGTTGTATGAAGTCTATCAAATGCATTAGATGTCAAGATATCATCTTCTGTATGTTGAACAGGCGCCTATATTTTCCTAATTTTAGAGTGACTATAAGACCGCCCTTTCATTGATGGAGAATGAGGTTTTCTCGGAGGGGCCATATCCTCTAAAGGCTTGATGTTCCATTGACATAAAAGAGAGTCATATTTGATAGAATTGCATATACTGTAAACAAGAGGCAAATTTTCATAAGATACATCAATATTAAATAAATTTCCTTCAGAATCCAAGATAATTTGGTATTGCAAAGTGGATGATAAACCCACATCAATAAGAATACAAGCATAATGGCTAAAATCACCCTCTAATGTAGCTTTATAAATGCAAAGAGGGATCCTAATTTTCCTGGTGATGTCAGAGAGAATCTGAGCATCCCAAAGCTCCCAAGGCAAACTATAGAATCAAACCCACAACTGAATAGAAGTATATTTTTCTTTATACGGATCAGAACCTGGAACCCATTGCTGTAAATGAAGAACACTAGGTTTGAGGAGAATGGAACCTCATCCCTAAACAATTTCTTTATCATAACCAGAGTGTTAACAAGTGTATAGGCCTTGAGAGAGTGTTGGCCTACATACATATGTGGACTTATAAATGGGGTTGAGCCCATCTAACACAAAACCAATTGGCTTGTGTTAAGACTCAATCTACACCACTTTTTAATTATTTCATTCATTTGTATTTTTTCAATGTGGGATATATGTATTCTCTAACATTCCCCCTTAAGTGTAATTGGGCCTAAAGTAATTACACTTGTCAAATACAAATAGGCTGCACCCAACCACAAGCACTTCCCAAATTCAAATACAATTAGGTCTTACATACGAACTCGGGATCATTGCTCTGATACTATATAGAATAAAATTTAGAGAAAAAGAGAGAAAATTCAAGGGAAATATTTTTTCATGATATTCAAAGAAGTTTTACACCCCTTATATATACACATGGGAATCCTAATCACAATATAATTAGGAATACAATAACATCCTAAATAGAATAAAGACTTTATTCCTAATTGTATACAAATATTTACTTCCTAATATATATAATAAAAATATTTACTTCCTCAACACTCCCCCTCAAGTTGGTGAATGTATGTCAATCATTCTCAACTTGCCAAGTGAGTTGTAGAAAGTTTTTCCGGATACAGCCTTTATGAGGATGTCAGTTAGTTTAGTCTGAGAAGAAATAAATGGAAGATTAATTGTTCTTTAGTTCAGATGATCTTTTATGAAATGTCTGTCAACCTCCACATGTTTAGTCCTATCATGTTGAACTATATTATTTGCAATTGCTATGGCTGCCTTGTTATCATAATGTAACAACATAGGCTTCGGATGTTTTAATCTCAGATCCTGAACAATTCACCTTACCCGGAGCAACTCACATACTTCAGGAGCCATTCCTCTAAACTTAGCTTCAGCACTTGACCTTGCTACAATTTTCTATTTTTTGTCTCTCCAAGTGACTAAATTCTTTCTAAAAAAATAAAGTACTTAGATGTTGATTTTTGATCAGTCTGATCTCCAGCCCAATCATCATTAGTATAGCCAGTAATTTTATAATCCTTATTCCTCCCAAAGAATAACCCTTTTCCCGGAGAAGACTTTAGATATCTTAATACTCGATATATTGCATCCATATGTTCTTTACTCGGAGAATGCGTGAACTGACTTACAACACTTACTGCATAAGCAATGTTTGGCCGAGTATGAGATAGGTAAATCAACCTTTCGACCAACCTTTATTGCCAATATTTATCAGTTGGAACTTGATCTCCTAGGACTAAAAGTCCATGTTTGATTTCAATTAGAGTCTCGGCTAGCTTACAATCAAGCATGCCTATCTCTGTCAATAGGTCCATTACATACTTTCGTTGGCAGAGGGAAATTCCTTGAGCTAATCTTACAACTTCAATTCCTAAAAAATACTTCAAGTTACCCAAATCCTTAAGTTCAAAATCGAATGCTAACTGTCTTTGCAAGATTGTTGTCTTACTCGGATCATTTCCAGTGTCCATTATATCATCAACATATACAATTAATGCGGTGACTTTACCTAAAATCTATTTGATGAATAATGTATGATCAGCATCACTTTGCTTATATCTGAGCTTTCTTATAAAAGTTGAGAGTCATCCAAACCATGCTTGAGGGGATTACTTGAGTCCATACAATGCCCTTTTTAGTTTGCATACTCAGTCAGTACATCTAGTTTCGGGTGGTGGGTCCATATACACTTCTTCATCAATGGTTCCATTTAAAATGCATTCTTCACATCAAATTTTTATAGTGGCCAGTCCAGGTTGGCAGCTAAGGAAATAAGAACTCGGATGGTGTTCATTTTTGCTATTGGGGCAAATGTATCTTTATAGTTAATTCCATACTTATGAGTATACCCCTTTGCTACCAACTAAGCTGTATACCGATTTATGCTTCCATCTGAATTGAGTTTGATAATGAATATCCACCTGCACCCCACCATTTTCTTTCCTTCAAGAAGAGGAACAAGATCCTATGTCCGGTTCTTCTGCAATGTTTCAATTTCATCATTCATGACTTTCTTCCAATCTGGATCATCTAAGGCTTCCTGCACATTACTCAGAATAGATACAATAGATAATTTATTTGCAATAAGTGCACGTGAGTTAGACAAATGGTTGGTTGATATGAAGTTGTTGATAGGGTATTTAGCTTTGCTATGAAGGTCTGGATCATATTATTTTTTTGGAACCCCTTTATTGATTCTAGAAGGATAACGAGACTCAATATATGTAGTTACTAAAGGAGATGAGGGTGTTGGCAAAGATCAATACGCTTTTTGTAAATTTATGAATCAATTTTAGCAGCATAATATGATCCTGAGATAGGGACAAAAGATTACGGCACAGGAATAATATTTGATTGATTAACAATCTCTGTATATGACTGTTTAACAATCCCATTCACTTTGTGAGGGCAAGGTTGAGACATTGTTTGCTCTGCATGGCGTGAAGGTCTAAAATTCTTAGAGGAGAAGAGATCTGCACGCCTAAGGTGATTGGCAGCTAGTAGGGTTTGAGTCCTCAGAGGCATTTTAGCTCTGTTAGTTAGGAACTTCTAAATTTGAATGTTTCAATTCAATCTTGTAAATATTTAAATTTTAGTGCTAATTTGAAAATGTTTGAAGTAATTAAGTCAATAAATTATTTTGTAAACAAAGTGAGCCTTGGAGAACAATTATGAGGAAATTTTGATAATTTAATATATTAAACTCTCTTAATAAAACTTCTTTGTTATATTTATTTACATTGAATTTTTAATATAAAGTTATATTAAATTTTTGTAATAAAGTTACCTTGCTTGTTAGAATTTCAATACAGGAAACAAATTGCAGTGTCTGAAAATAAATATAAATCATCTTAAAATGCACAAGTGACCAATCCAATCAGATTTTTTTTCAAAAAAAAAAAAAAAAAAAAGAAAACCAATCCAATCAGATTTAAGGGTAGTTGAACAAATCTTGATTTACCTGACCCATAATTTAAATAAAGCAAGACAATTATTTTATAATTAGTCGTGTAGCTACACTTGTAAAATATTTATATTTACTTTTATTATATATAATATAATATTATTGAAATCTTAAATTGAATAAAAAGAATAAGCAAAATAGAAATTATGAGATGTAGTTTATTTTATAATATAATAATTTTAAATTATTCTAAATATTTAAATAATTATAACATATAAAAATAGTAAAATATGTTGAATACTAACTCTAGTAATATATACTAAAGCAAATAAATTTAATTCTTTAGTTCAATATAAATATAAAAAAAGTGATGCCTTCCCGCCTAGGGATGGGATGGCTTACTACCTTCCCATCCACGGGGGAGGCACCTAAGGGGAGGGGTTTAAATACTCCCTCATCCTCTCCAATGTCAAAAAAATAGTAAAAAATTGATTAATTTCTATTATTTCCTTTTGCTTACACCATATAAATGTTTATGACCACTATTGGCTTATTAATTGCAATAAAACTACCTTATGGGCCAAATATGATATTGCATAAGAAATGCAAATCAATTGAAAAAAGGTTTAAAATAATTTTTCCCCATGGTTTTCTTTCAGTGAATAGTAGCTATTGTTTTTGTGCTTTTTAGAGGATGTTGTTGGTCTAAAGACTAGCAATCACCCCCAATTTCTCTTTAATTTCCATTTCCTTTCTATATCTATATATATTTATGATAAATTTATAGTTATATTTGTTGATTTTCTTAAATTGTTAATGATTTTATGCAACTAGTATTCAAGAGGTGCTATTATTTTATCGATATGGAACATAATCTCTTGAATGATGAGTGGTTGTTTGCATTCTTCATCCCCACTAATTTAGTTGGAGAAAATGTTTTAGTGTTCTTATTTTATGAAAGGGATGGAATTCACTCAGTTGGCATATATTCAAATGGAAACAAAAATCATGTTTAGTCCTTGGAATAAAGAGCAAGCTCAAGTCAGGATAAAGTTACATCTTCACCTTCAACCGATATTGACAAGAGACTTAAAGAAGTGCTTTTCTTGTTGTGCTAGTTATCAATAATTTAGGGTTTCCTTTCCACTATTAGAAAATAACAAAACTAGGCTTGCCTTATTATCCTTAAGTTATGGGCTTTTTTATTGGGTATGGTTCTATAGATTCCTATATTTAAGGAAATGTTATTGTAATATTGGGTTTTATTAATGAGGTTTATTAAGTTGTTAAAAAAAATTCAAAAAAGGTATGTTAAAAAATAGAAGTTGGAACCATATAAAGAAAGCTCTTGAGATTAATTTCCTGTCACAAGAATTCACCAATGACCAAAATTCTATCATATCATTAAGCACTATCATCCTAGCAAACCTCATTGATGATGTTGGAATTCAAATGCTAAAATGTCACTAGAAGCATATATTAAATATGAAACTATGTGTTTAAACATAAATATTTTCAAAAGGAGCCTATAAGGATCTGTAAGTCCAAACCCTAATCAATTGATTTATTAATTAATTGATCAATTGTGGAAGGAAGTTTAGGAGAAGTGGGTTTCTAATTGAGAATGTGATTTACTACGAAGTGGTGCAATTGGCAAAAAGGAAAAAAAGAGATAAAAAGAACTTACCTATAGATCTAAGTTCACAACCAATCATTAATTATCAATAACACACATAATCTCTACAGACAACACAGATAACAATCAATATAAACTTTCCTTTTTTTTTCTTTCAATTTCAATGAATGTTCTTATTAATCCAGATTTCATTTATAATTAATTCTCTATTTATTCCCAATGAAATCTTTTCTTTATTTTCATTACACATTTTTAGTAGTTACTTTAGCTATTTCCCTACAACTAATTTGAGAACCCAGTAGTTTAGGTCCCTTAATCTACACACAGTTTTTTTGATTAAAAGTTAAAAGTTCTCAGTTGGTGTACCTCACACACTTGGCACGCTTGAATTTCCACAAAAAAAGGACTAGAGGTAAACAACAATTGGCATACTCGGTAGGACATTGTTGAAAATGTCACGAACTAAGAGTTTTATGGAGAAAGACAATACTGGGTCCTAGGACTAAGAGAAGGTGCCTACAACAGTAGGCCTAAAAGGTTTTATTCAGTATATAATAGTAAACTTTGAGAAAGCTATTCAAAATAATCCAATAGGAGAGCATGTTAATAACTTAGGTAATAATAATTTTCATGATTTTATTTTCGTTATTAATCTAAAGTTACTTATAGATGAAGTGCAAAAGCAAAGCAAAAAGACAACAAAAAGTCAATCTAAATTCTTTGAGGTAATGATTAATATGGTTGAATTGATGGGGCACCAAGTAATTGCTTAACCAAGTCCTTATACGCCTCTCATAAAATAAAACTTTAAATAATTTAAGGGTAAATCCATTCAAGAAGTTGGAAACTCTAATTATCCTTAAACAGTAATTCTAGAGATATATTCTCCATTGTACAAAAGGAAGGAATGAGTTAATTTTGATAAGGGAACTTTAATTGACCAAGTCAATACAAGGTCTATGCCCCCTCAATAATTATATGGTTTTACTAATCCTATTTTTCATCATCAAGTTTATTATGTAGGAGTGCACCACCTAACAAGAGGCTCGAGGGGCATAACACTAAGGGGAGTTAAAGAGAACTAACCAGAGAATCAACAGTTCCACTAGCTTTATACCCTAGGGAACCAAGTCCAAGTTGATATGGAAGTTGTAAAGGAGGAAAAGGTTAAGTTCATTAAGGAAACCTCAAATGACTAAGTCAATATAAAGAATTTACTCCATCAGATTTATGGTGTTACTAACTCTAATTTTCAATCTAAAGTTTATAATGCAAGAGTGCACCATCCAACTAGAGGATCATGAGGCATAACACCATGGTGAACTAAGAGAACCAACTAGAGAATCAATAGTTCTACCAACCAGTGAAAAGAACGTTAAAGGAGGTGGAGCTCAATCACAAAAGGAGGGTCCATGAGGAAATTAAAAGGAAGAGAATGCCATTTTCAGAAACGTATAGGTTAGAAAGTCAGAAGTTCCAGAGAGAGTAAATGGATCCTCAAATCAAGAAGGTTTTAGTATAGTTCAAGCAATTCCAATGAAACAGTTTGAAAAAAGAGGATTAAGATTTCTGGTTCCCTTAAAGGTGGCTCCATGGAATTAATTGCATTGGGTTTAATATAAGAAGTTCCCTCAATCTTTGACTGAAACTCAAAAGAGGAGACTCCAAAGGCAAATATCCCTAAAGAGAAGATTTAGGATAGAGAAAGAAGTGAGAGAAAAAAGATTTGAAGGGAACTTGGTATGAAAGGTGATATTACCTATTGGTGCTACAAACAAAGAATATAAAAAATAGTCTCCTAACTAAGAGAGATCTTTTAAAATTCATATAATTTTAGAGGGCATCATATACTGCATATTAAGCTTGGATTAAGAACTACACACAAAGAGCATTAATGGGCAGTATTTTCCCACTATGTAGGAAATAATGAAAAAATAAAAATTTTGATGCAAGGCTATTATCACGACCATATATGGAGAACTAATGTTAAAGATCTAAAGCCAAACTATAACTATTCAAAAATTTATTCTATAGATAGGCCTTTAGGCCAATTTTATGTATATATTTTTCAGGTTTTTAACTAAATAATCATTTATGTTGTTTGTTGTTACATCAATTGATGTCATGTAAGAAAATTTAGAGAATCTTCAATCAATGCTTTGAACTGAGGAAATGAGGGAGCATCAAAGAGAATTTAAGGAGGTTCCAAAAAGAAGTACAGTAGAATTTTCTCAAGGGTTCTCTTAAGAAAATGATCTTTGCAAAGTTCTCTTTAAAATAGTGATCCTCTACAATGGTTCTCTCTATGGGTAGGGGTCTTTACAATGATTCTCTTTCTTTTCAATAAAAATAAAGAGGAGATTTTTAAGGATCACCATATGTCAGGAGTAGTACTATTGCATATAAATAGGCATTCATAAGCCATTTATATGTAAGGGGCATTTGTTTGGACATAAATATTTTCAAAAGGAGCCCATAAGAATCTGTAAGTCTAAACCATAATTAATTGATTAATTAATGGATGAATTAATTAATTAATTGATCAGTTATGAAAGGAAGGAAGTTGAGGAGCAGTGAGTTTCTAATTGAGAATATGAATTACTGGGAAGTGGAGCAATTAGCAAGAAGGAAAAAAAAATGGATAAAAAGATTTTACCTATAGATCTAAGTTCGTAACCAATCACTAATCATCAAACAACACACAATCTCTACAGACAACAATCAACATAAACTTTCCTTCTTCTTTTTTTTTAATTTCAATGAATGTTCTTGTTAATCCAAATTTCATTTATAATTAATTCTCTGTTTATTCTTAATGCAATCTCTTCTTTATTTTTAATTAAGCATTTTTAGTATTGAATTTAGCTATTTCCCTACAGCTAATTTAGGAACCCAGTAGTTTAGGTCCCTTAATCTACACACAGTCATTTGGTTAGAAGTCAGAAGTTCTTAGTTGTGCACCTTGCCCACTTAATACGCTCAAATTTCCACAGAAAAAGGGCCAGAGGCAAACACTATGTTCCTTTATTTATTAAATATTATGTTGTTTATCTATTATAATATTATGTTTACACAATAAGCTACTAAATATTTTGCCAAATCTACATTTTGAAAAGATATATTGACAACTTTCAGCTTAAAAATAAATTACTAATAATGCAACTTAGTGTAACCATCTAGAACAGGCACCGATGCACTTAAAGTTGGAGTATATACAACAGCTATTCCATCCTTTTGCATTTTTAGATTTACTTGCTTCCTTTTGCTTTCTTCAAGTTTATGAATTTTAAAATTCAACATATATGGATTGAAAATGCCCTAAAGGGGGAGGGGGTGAATAGGGTTAATTAGGATTTTATACGAGATTAAAGGTTTAATGGAAAATTAAAAAGATTAGGAAATAAAGTTCAAGAATAAGAACAATAAGAAGATCAAAGAGAACATAAGTAATTTTAGGGAGTTAAGATTCTCAACCAATCCTACATCTTCCACCTAACTTATCCCAAAGTTAGGATTTTGAATTCACCCTAATATTATTCCCAACATTGTTACAATAAGGTGTTTTAAGGCTTAACACCAACTTTACAATAATTTGTTTTTTTCTTGGCTCAACATAAACCAATCTTCAATGTCTTTTTCATAAGGTTCAACACTAATCCAATGTTGATTCATTCCTCACTACCCATTTTTAACCCAAAAAAAGAGTAGAATAAAGAATCTTATCAACTAAACACTCACCTAACTCTCAATAGAAGGGTAATCACAAACTGAATAAGAGTTTGTTTATATACAAAAGTTATAAAAAAAGTAAAAGTAAAAAAACAAAATCTAGCTTAATAAATTTTGCCCAACTAACTCTCTAACTTGTTAAATGAAGTTCTAACACTCAAATTTATAATTGCAGAGTGAAAAATAGTTGTTAAAAGTCATTAATTTCATTCCTAACCTCTTTTTTCTTCATTTAATGCATTTTCAGCTTTTATAGGATTTTAGACGCTCAGGACCATAAGCGTATACTTGGGATTGTAAGTGTTGAAAAATATGACCGTTGCTTGCAAAATTGACCATTGGAGACACTTATGGTATGCTCGAGATTGTGAGCATATCAGTCTTCTTTCTCACATTTTAGGCATAAGGCATATTGGGATCATGAGGGTACGCTCATGGTCTACTCGGGATTGTAAGTAGACTGTGAGCATAGGCTGGCCTCATGAAAACTTATTTATTTTGCCTCCGAACGATCTCCTTTGCACTTGGTTCACTTCCCATGCCTTAGTAGACATGTGTAGGGGTGTTTGAAGGCTTCAAATATGTTTAAAATGCCCTCAAACTTGATCTAAAGTGCGGTTAATTATCCTTGCTTTTGTTGAGCATAATTGTGTACCTAAACACACTTGAATATAAAGCATTAGTAATTCAAAATTGATTGTTAAAGTCAAAATAAATATTGAGCTGAGATTGATCATTACCTTAACCATGCAAAGGGTCAACAATCTCCCCCTTTTTGACTTTAACAATCAATTTTGGAATGATAATTAAAAATCATTAAGTGTATATGTGTGCATTTTTTTTATGATACTCCCGCTCAATCATATACTAATGAGTTTTGAAATTTCTCCCCCTCAATATAAGCTAGGGTGAGTAAAACATGTCAATTATTACTCGTTAAATATTTAGTTTCTCCCCCTTATTAGCATTCTATTTATAATTCAAGCATAATTATTATAATTCAAAATGCCAAGTTTCTCTCCCCTTTTGTCAAAGTGAAAAAGGAGGAAATTAAAAAAGAAAAATACTAAGTAAGATACAAGTGAAATAAAATAAATGAAATTAAATGAATAGTGAGGATACCAACTCAAAAATAACTGAACAAAAAAAATGATGCCTATTTATACCGAATGAAAAATCAAATGGAGAGTTAGTCATGAAAAGTGAAAAATGTACAAAGTGTATTGAGGAATGCAATGACAATCATGATTCTCAATATGTAGTCCAAAGAGATCTTTTAAAGAGTACGATATACCAAGTTATAAATGATGCCAAATGAAAAATAATGAGAGAAATGCATATCAAATTTATGCAATTTTTTAAAGTATTTTGATCATGCAAAGGGTCAAATTCTCTTTGGACAAATTGATATGCGCACATCTATTGACAAACTTTATAAATTGATTTTATTGGTTTATCAACAATTAGCACAAAGTATCAAAACAATCATCAAGCAACCTTTTGAACCCAACCCTTATTTAATCTAGGTTTGTGACTCTCAAAGTAGTCAATAGGTAGAAGGTTAAGATGAAGGATTGGTATCATGTATTATTAGTATGTCCCAATTTCATGTAATAAAAGCATGTAATTTTTGTAAACCTGTTTTGCTCACTAACCGTTCTAAGTTCATTATGTCTATGATGGTTGGTAGTTTTATTGAACATAAAAGTTTTAAAATGAGTATGTATCTCACAATCACAATAATGCATGAATTTTTGAAGTATAATGTGCATATGTTTGTGCTTCATATTATTATACATGAATGTATAATGTGGTTAGGGTTTCTTAGCCCTTGCTTTGAAATCTTAAGCCTTGCAAAAATTAGCTTTTAAAGACTTGGCCTTGGCATTTAAATTCTTAAGATTCTTAGTCTTAAAATCTTTAAGGCTCTCATAAAGGATGAAGGATGAACCAAAAGTAGCCTTGACAAGTTTAGAGGGACTTGATGATGTAGAGGATCCATTTAAAAAACCAAGTCCAGATTTCAAACCATAAGATCTTTGGCTATCTAGGAGATGATCAAGGGTCTCTTTTCTTTTTTAAAATTTATAAATTATGCCTTTTAATTTTAAAATTTCTTTTAAAAGCAACTCATTTTCCTTCTTAGTTTTATCAAAGTCATTTTTCAAAGATATAGAAGCTTTCAAATCATGAGACATCTTCTCATTTGAGGAAATAACATTTGAAAATTCTAATTTCAAATCCTTAAAGATAATTTTGAAACCTTTTGCTTATAAGATTTTTTTTAAAATTAATTTTTGACATTTTAAAACTAATTTTCTAACTAAGGAGATTTTATCATCAAGTTCCTTATCATCATCAAGCTCATTAACTTATCACAAGAATTATCATAATAGGAGTAAAAAGTAGATGGTACTTTAAAGTTGTCCTCTAAAGCCATGAAACAAAGGTTGGTAGCTTTTTGTTACTCCTCCTATATCTCCAATTTAGAAGAATCATCCCAAGTAGCTTTGAAGACTTTTCTTCTTTCTTTTTCTTCTTTGCTTTTGTTCTTGAGCCTTGGACATTCACTTCTAAGATGATCGGGTTTCTTGCAGTCATAGCAAGTGACTTCTTTAGATCTCTTAGAGTCACTCTTTTTACATTCTTTATGATTTTTCAAGTTTTTCTTCTTTAAGTAATTCATGAAGTATCTTATGAATAATACAGTTTCTTCATCATCTTCACTTGAATCTTCAAGTTCACTTTCATTGCTTGAGTCTTGTGATGCTTTGAATGCTAAGCTTCATTTCTTCTTTTCATCTTTACCTTATTACTCCTCTTCTCTTTGCCTTAATACAAGCTTATAAGTAAGAAGTTTACCAATAAGGATGTCAATTAAGAGCTTGGAGAGATCATGAGCTTCCTCAATGGAGGTTACTCTTGATTCCCAATCCTTTTTGGGTAGCACTCTCAAGATTTTGGTGTTTACTTCCTCTTTTGAGTAATGCTTCCCCAACTTCTTTAAGGTAGTAAGGAGTGCAATCAACCTATTTTTCATTTTAGTGATAGAGTCTTGAGGCTTCATCTTGAATAGTTCATACTTATAGATATAAAGTTAAACTTTCTTGAATCTCACTTGGATGTTGCCTTTATAATGATTCTCCAAGGTTTCTTATATATCCTTGGTCGAAATGCAATGTTAAAGTTTGCCTCCTTCCTCTCTTGATATGGAAGTGATAAGAATCAATATAACCCTTTTATTTTTGTAATTCTCTTCTCTTTTTTCTTGAGACCACTAATTTCTTTCCTTTAGAACTTGAATGTTTTCCACTATCTTTAAAGGAGGGTTACAATCCCATAATCTAATGGAATCACTATCAAGATAAAGTTCCATTTTATGTTTCTAAAAGGTATAGTCACTCACATTAAAGAATGGTTTAAAGGATTGAACATAAAGGGATTCACTCCCTATGATCTTGAATTCTAGCAACTAAGTACCTATAACCCAAGCTTTGATACCAAATGAAAATGCCCTAAGGGGGGGTGAATAGGGCTAATTATTATTTTAGGAAAGATTAAAGGTTTAATGGAAAATTAAAAAGATTTGGAAATAGAGTTTAAAAATAAGAACAATAAGAAGATCAAAGAGAACACAAGTAATTTTAGGGAGTTCAGATTCTCAACCAATTCTACATCTCCTACCTAACTTATCCTCAAGTTAGGATTTTGAACTTATCTCAATCTTACTCCTAAGATTGTTACAATAAGGTGTTTTAAGGCTCAACACCAACCTTACAATAATTTGTATTTTTTTTACTCAACACAAACCAATGTTTAATATATTGTTCACAAGGACTCAACATTGACCAAATGTTGATTCATTCCTCACTACCTACTTCTCAACCCCAAGAAAGAGTAGAAGAAAGAATCCTATCAACTAAACACTCACCTAACTCTCAATTAAAGGTAATCACAAACTCAACAAGAGTTTGTTCACATATAAAAGTTATACAAAGATTAAATATAAAAGAACAAAATTTAGCTTAATGAATTTGACAATGAATTTTTCTCAACCAACTCTCTAATATGTTAAATGAAGTTCTAAGACTCAAATTTATAGTTGGAGAGTGAAAAATAGTTGTTAGGAGTCATTAATTTCATTCCCAACGTCTTTCTTCTTTATTTAATGCATTTTCAAATTTTATAGGATTTCAGACGCTCAGGATCATGAGCATAGGCTCGGGATTGTGAGCTTTGAAAAATATGACTGTTGCTTGCAAAATTGACCATTGGAGAGACTCACGATATGCTTGAGATCATGAGTGTATCAACCTTCATTCTCACATTTTGGGCATGAGGCTCATCAAGATTGTGAGC
Organism: Mallotus nudiflorus; assembly: GCA_947683625.1. NCBI lineage: Eukaryota > Viridiplantae > Streptophyta > Magnoliopsida > Malpighiales > Euphorbiaceae > Mallotus > Mallotus nudiflorus. Next base: position 7,602,958 of record CANTUR010000157.1, on the reverse strand, counting down.
ATAGGCTCAGGATCGTAAGGGTACGCTCATGGTCTGCTCGGGATTGTGAGCGGACAATGAACATAGGCTGACCTCATGAAAACTTGTTTGTTTTGCCTCCAAACAATTTCCTTTGCACTTGGTTCACTTCCCATTCCTTAGAGGACATATGTAGAGGTATTTAAAGGCTTCAAATGTGTTTAGAATGCCCTCAAACTTGATCTAAAGCACGGTTAATTATCCTTGCTTTTGTTGAGCATAATTGTATATATAAATACACTTGAATATAAAGCATTAGTGATTTCAAATTAATTATTAAAGTCAAAATAAATGTTAAATTGAGATTGATCATGATCTTAATTATACAAAGGGTCAACATGAATGAATGCTAAAATAAGGAGGGACGTGTTATATATATATATATATATATAAGACTTTTACAATGTTTAAGTTTTTTTACTTTTGCAATGTTTAAGGTTTTTTTTTTATCAAAGGAGAAAAATGACAAAAAAAAAACACTTATTTTACATCTAAAAGCTTTCTAGACAATTGATTCCAATATTTAAGTTTAATAAGCATGATTACATTTATGTTGCTTAAGTAGTCGGGCCGTGGGTTCACGTAGATTATAAAAATATTAATCTTTATGTATTCTTGCAATTTTTTTTTTTCTCAAGCGATGGTAGTCAGATACTCGTAGTCATGTTACGTGAGTTGCAAATTCACGTTTTTTTTTTTTTTTTTAAACAAATTCACGTTGCCGCTAAGAAAAGTCAATAAAAAATTAATGCATAAAAATTAAAATTTTCCTTTCTTTTATTTATAGAAAAAATTAGTAGATTAAAATTTGTAATTCATTTATTACATAAATAATAATATTCACCAATATTAATTAAATTGAGACATTCAAATTTAATATTTTTTATCATTTTTTATCTCATATATATCAATATCTGAAGGCCAATAAAATTAAATTTTATTTTTTATTTATAATTTATCAATAAAAATATTAATAAAATTCAATATCATTATTTTACATCGGTTGAGTTATTTTTATTTTATTGGTATAGCTCTCTACCTTCAATTATTTATTTACTTATTTTTTTCATTTCATTTCATGATTGGTATATACTTTTAAAAGTTATATTTTGAGTGAATTGGATTATTTAATTATGTGACTTGTGTTCATATAAGGTAGCTAATAATTGATGAGAAGGAGTATATGTGGGTGGAGATAGCCTTTACAATTGTATTAATTATAAGTATTTCCACTAAAGATAAAATGAATCACCCTAAGAAGGTGCAACTATAATTGATGAGCACTTGATTAATTTCTGATATATTGAGAAGAATTAATAACTTTGCTTTAGATCTTGGCAATTGGGTTTGTATTTCTATGTCTTCCTACTAAAGAAAGGGATGAAAAAAAATGTTTGGCGGCATCACATAAAGTGAAATACATACCCTATTATATACACATCTATACCATCATATGATCTATATTTCAATTCATTCATAATTTTCCGTAAATATTATATCCGCAATCATTTGTATTTACATAAATTTGTTACTTTACCTCATATATTTTTAATTTTAATAAATTAATTTTTCAATTTATTTATACTCTATTATATAAATATATATTTACACTGTTGGCAAGACATATTGAATGACATGTCAATATACACATAATAATAAAATAATAAATTCATACAAGTATAGGATGTAAAGTAGCAAATGCAGACAATTCAAGGTATTTATATAATAAGCTATAGGCAAATTGAAATATTAATTTGATAAAATTGAAATTACATAGAGTAGAATCATAAATGTGCCTGTAAATATATTATGCCTATTTTTCTATTCTTACAAATAATATAATCACTTCAAAATGTTACAATTCTAAAATCAAATTTAATATTATTAAGTTAAACTTATTAGCAATTAATATTTTGAAATTATATTAATTTCCCACTTTCCTTTTTTTTTAGTGTCCTTTTCTGTTCAGTTACTTAATTGTCATAAGTCACAACAGCACGAAAGCCAGTGGTGCCAAACTGATAATGAAACATACAGTTTTTTAGTTTTTTTTTTTTTACAAATTTATGTTGAAATAATATATAATATTGAGTTTAATTTTTAAGATTGTCACTAAATATGATCTATATTCCAATTCATTCATATTTTTCTATTTTTATAAAATTGATTTTCAAAAATAATGGAGTCTTAATAAATTGTGTCGCACTTTTAAATTCTTTAATAATGATATATATATATATATATATATATGTGTGTGTGTATGAAAATGTGAAGGAAAAAAAAAAACTAAAAACTAAATGTAGCTAATTGCATAGAGAATAGTATAAATCCACCTGATTTTCTGATAATGTAATTAAGTAATGGAACACACGCATAATAAAGAAGGTCAACACACGCATCATCAACAGCTTATAGCCTTTACACTTGGAGTTGGTGCTAAATTGAACATTTATATCAATGAAAACGAAAGAAAAAAATCTCCATTTGCTTTATAATATACTGTCTCAATTTCAAAAACTTTAGGTACAATTTATCACATGTTAATAAAAAAAAGATATATATATATATATATAGCATGGCCAAATGCATCTTTGACACTCTTTAAATGTTATTACTTTTTAATCAACTTTGAAATTTTTATTTTAAACTTATTTAATGCTTGTGACACATAAAATCAACATGTTTTATAAAAAAAAAATACATTAATATGGTATAAAAATTCATATGAATTGAAATAAAATTTAATACAAGAAAATATTATAATTGAAGAAGAGTTTTTTACGACTTTTTTTTTTTTTATTTGATAGTATTTGTATTAATTTAACATTTCATGCATGTGATTAATAGCATTTGAAATTGTATTGTATGAGTTAAATAGAGCTTAAAATTATAAATTTATGATAGATTCATAATAAAAATTTTAAAATATTACAAGAAAATAAAAATTAAAAGATATTAAAGGATAATCATATAAGGTTTAGTGGTGAAACTATGTGTATTCAGCCTAGTTAGCCTTCAAATCATTAAGTTCTATAATGTTAGTTTTTTAAAAAAAAAAATAAAATGAAAACCATTATTCAACTAGAATCATGAAAATTAATGTCTACATTACGCAATTAGGTTTTACATGATTCCTTCTTATTACTATTATTATTTTTAATATCCTAATGACATAATCGAACTCTACTATTTACTAAATGTTTTAACCTTATAACAAAATGTTTCATTATCCGTTTTAGTCAAGTTAGTCTGATTCTTTCTCATTTTTTATTAACTAGAAAATGATTTTTAATATTTAAGTTGATAAACTTAAACAATTTTTATTTTTAGAAAATCTACAAACTTTTTTTTGAGTCAATTACCTAAATTCTATGGGAGTTCAAATCCTAAATTCTATAGCTCTGTTCAGTCTCCAACACTAATAAATTAATTAAAACTCGTTGGTTAAATTTATAATTATTCAAATAGCAAACTCTACTATTTACTAAATGTTTTAACCTTATAACAAAATATTTTATTATCCGTTTTAGTCAAGTTAGGCCAATTCTTTCTCATTTTTTATTAACTAGAAAATGATTTTTAATATTTAAGTTGATAAACTTAAACAATTTTTATTTTTAGAAAATCTACAAACTTTTTTTTGAGTCAATTACCTAAATTCTATGGGAGTTCAAATCCTAAATTCTATAGCTCTGTTCAGTCTCCAACACTAATAAATTAATTAAAACTCGTTGGTTAAATTTATAATTATTCAAATAGCAAACTCTACTATTTACTAAATGTTTTAACCTTATAACAAAATATTTTATTATCCGTTTTAGTCAAGTTAGGCCAATTCTTTCACATTTTTTATTAACTAGAAAATGATTTTTAATATTTAAGTTGATAAACTTAAACAATTTTTATTTTTAGAAAATCTACAAACTTTTTTTTGAGTCAATTACCTAAATTCTATGGGAGTTCAAATCCTAAATTCTATAGCTCTGTTCAGTCTCCAACACTAATAAATTAATTAAAACTCGTTGGTTAAATTTATAATTATTCAAATAGCAAACTCTACTATTTACTAAATGTTTTAACCTTATAACAAAATATTTTATTATCCGTTTTAGTCAAGTTAGGCCAATTCTTTCTCATTTTTTATTAACTAGAAAATGATTTTTAATATTTAAGTTGATAAACTTAAACAATTTTTATTTTTAGAAAATCTACAAACTTTTTTTTGAGTCAATTACCTAAATTCTATGGGAGTTCAAATCCTAAATTCTCCAACACTAATAAATTAATTAAAACTCGTTGGTTAAATTTATAATTATTCAAATAGCAACCATTTTTTCAATTTCGAATATGAAATTCCACCTAATGTTATTTAAAATATTAATTGATATTTTAATAGAAGATTTCATATCGAAATGTTTTTGCTCCCACATTTTGAAAGAGTATAACATTTAAAAATAAGAAGTAAAACCCAGTCTATGTTTTCTTAGATAAACTATAACCTAACCCATGCGACCAAGGTATAACTTAAAAAAAAAAAAAAATCGTTTCCATGAATAGCAAAATGTGTAAAAATATTATATAAAAAAAAGTAAAATTTAAATTTTTGTGATGAAAAATTAACCATTTTAAATTATTAAAAAATAAATTTTAACGGTATAATAAAATTAAGGGGAAAAATAACAGTAAAGTAAAAATAAAAATATGGTAGAATGCTTAACTAGAATTACTTATTTTCTATATTAAAATATAAATTGATTGTTTATGTTATACTTTAAATTAATTTTTTTATTGCTATTGAGATTAAGTTGCATTTGTACAATATTTTTCAATTATATGCAGTAAATTATCATTTCAAAATAATTTTAGAAGATAAAATATGTAATGTGTAATAATTATTTTAAATATTATTTTACTACTTTATTGATATTAAAAATTGACAATTTAGTTATTAATCCCACATTTAAACCCATTAGACCATAATTTTTTTTTTTTTTTTTTTTTTTGCATGTCTCTAGTAGAGTTTTATTACATTGGTCCAAACAAAGAAGTGGTAAAAGCTGATTGATTTTGAATAGATTCATGTGCAGACTTTGGTTAGTATAAAATATTGTTTGGTTAATATTTTAAATAGTTGTTTGGTTATTTATCTGCTTATATTTATATCAGTTTTAATTTGAATTCTTTTTATGAATTTAAATTTAATTATTTAATTATTTTTATTTATTTAAATATAATTACATAATTATTTATATCTATTTAAGTTAAATTAATAATTAGATTTTTATATATTAAATTTTTCCCTTCCATACGTTTTTTGTTAAGTTTTTATTTGTTTCATATTTTATTAATTTTTTTTTTTTTTGAAAAATTGTTTTAAAGATGTACAAATTTATTATATGTACTCTGACATATAAATATTTTATGTATATGTTTTACATATAAATATTTTTATGTATATAAATGATAACTTGTTTCTAAAACTTTTGAGTTGAAACCCAACAAGTGATCAACGAAAGGTAAGGTGAGAGATGGGAAAAATCCCCATAAATCCTCCAAAGTCTAAATTAGAAAATATAGAGAGAGAGTTTAGAGAGATAAAAATAGCAATGAGTATGAGAGAATGGAATGAATGAAAATAAGGGATATGAGATCCTATTTATAGAGATAGTAATGCTCAAACTTGAGAAAATTAATATTTCTCTTTAATGAAAGTCCTATATTTATTAAGAGAGTGTTTATTCCTATCTAGGAGTCTCCTTAATTGGAAATATTTTTCTATTTGTCTTGGATATCATTCTCCTGCAAGCAACCCTATATAAGAAAATAAAGACCTTAATTAAATAGGAATATGCATATGGGGTATCAAGAGTCCCCCCAAAAGTATGTTTGGATATTTATATCTGATGTATCCGGGTCTGTAAGGTAAGGACAAACATTACTGCAGGTGAACTGAGGTGGCCAGCCCCAGTCACAAGAAAAGATGAAGCTTGGTACCGATTCTTGAGATCATTGTATAAGAACATCATTGAAGTGTCAACTGAACTTGAGTGACTTGCAATAAAAATGCTTGGTTTAAGGGATTAACCCGCCCATATGGAAACAATATGGTGGAACTAGCTGTCACTGGAGTTTTGATGCTTGGTGCATTAAAAGCATGACTTGAGTGTCGTATAGTCTTGGTGCATTAAAAGCACGACCCGAGTGCCAAACCTCAACACTATTAAAGCGACCTAAGGGTGTCAGCTTTAGTTACTGGACTTAAATGATCAAGGCTTAGATGCTCGATGCTAGGACTCAAGGCTTACATGCTCAGAACCTCAGTACTATAGAAGTAACTTTAGGGTGCCAACTTTAGTTACTAGACTTAGATGATCGAGGCTTATATGCTTGGTGTTGGGACTCAAGGCTTACATATTTGGAACCTCAGTAATACAAAAGCAACTTAAGGATGCCAGCTTTAGTCACTGAACTTAAAATCTCAGTGCATTAGAAGCGCAGCCCAAGTGCCAGTGGATGAGACAATTAGCAACGAGAGAAACGGGATTAGCAACCGCCATGCCTTTTCATTTTCCTTTGAATTTTGAATTTTGAATTTTGAATTATGTAACCGTCACGTTTGTTCGTGTGTCAAAAGATAAGATGTTTTAAGTGCCATAATAATAATTGCTCGATTAGTGGGTCTTTCTCATTTTTGAAATTGCTTTTGATGCTGTGAGAGAGATGAAAATCTTTATGAGGGCAATAATGGTTGTTCCAGAACCTTTCACTGTGCTATAAATAGATCAGACCCCTTTGCTTGTTGCACTTTTACTTTCTTACTGTCTTCTTCCCTTTCTAAGTTTGCTCACATGTGTTCTTTGTCTTCAAAACCTCCTTCAATAAGCTTACATTTTACTTCTAGATGAAGTTTTTTTTTTCTCTTTTATACTTCTTCATATTTTCTTAATAAGATCTATGGCTCCTCGAGAGCAAATTAGTTTTGATTTATTTATCTTTAAGATTTATGAGGAAATGGTAAAATGATACCGAATATATTTTAGCATACCTATAAACTTCGCTCTGTACACCATAGATAAGAACTTCAAAGCCCATACCCCTATATTGGATTTTAATAGATTAGTTATATATGTTGATCAATTAATGGGGGGGATTAATGTTCCTTTAGACCCCTCAGTTAGGTATTTTCTAAATAGGTATAACATAGCTTATGGGCAACTCCATCCCAATAGCTACCAAATCTTAACTGGCTTTATAGAATTAACGCATTAGTAGGGTAAAGAGCTGAACCTAGATGTCCTACGATACCTCTAGAATTTGAATAAGAAAAGGGAGAGCTGATGTTATATCTATCAGTTATTCCAAACCATAGCCTCTTTGTAAAGCTTCCAGATATCTACCAGAAGTGGAGACATAGGTTTTTTTTATCATCGAACACTATTCAAACTTCATAAATGTCCAACAGATGTGGTTTGATGACTGCCACAAGGTGAAGCAACCTTTAAGGCTATTTCACAAGGATACAAAAATGGCTATAAAGCTTCATTTTCATGGCATAGTTGATGCAAGATTTGTTAAAATTTTATCTAGAGGATACCTTTAGAGAGTCTATCCTAATTGTATACAACGCAATGGTAAGTTTTAAGATTTGGAAGGTATCATTTTGACTTTTGTTTCCTCCTTTTTATTTATAGATGGCTAACTTTTTTAAATTTATGGATGAGATTTGACTTGTAGATGATGAGTTAGAGGCTCAAAAGGATGTGCATATCTCTTCTCCCATATCTGAGCCTCTTGCTCTTGAGGTTCCAACTGAAGTCACACCCAACTAGAAAAGGAAATATGTGGATAAGTCTTCATAGGTAGAGAAGTCTGAGGGGAAAAAAAATAAACCTTGGACAAGGACTTGGATGCTAAAGAGTTATATAAAGAAGTCTTCGTTAAGCTCTTAAAATTATCCGGGTTTTCGGATATGAAATACTGGATCTTGAATAAGATAAAGCCTCTGAGTGTCCTGAATACTCAAGTGAGGGACTAATATGCCGAGTCTTTATAACTTTTGGCAGATATCCAATGCTAGATGGATGTGGATAAAGAGGAGTTGTACAACTCCATGATCGAGCATTCGTTAGAGGTAATTGTCTTCTATTTTGTTCACTTCGTGCTTATATGTTTTAAAGTTAATAACATTTGTCTTTCCTTTCAGATGACTCAGGCTTTGATGCTAGCGAAGGACAACTACTATTATCTTAAGAGTCAGTACAGTCTGAAGGAGATAAAGGTTAGTACTATGGCCATTGATTTTGAGAAGAAATTGGATAAGGCAAAGGCAGCACTTGAACTTTGCTAAACCAAGCATGCTAAGGCGAGATCTGAGGTTGAAGTGAGCCAAAAGAAGGTAGAAGAGTTAAAGCATAATCAAGCCTAACTTACAATAAAAATCAAAGGGCAAGACTCTCTAATTACAGCTTAACATAACAAGTTAATTGAAGTTGAGAAATCCTTAGACATGGTTACGTGGTTTCTTAAAGCCTATAAGTCCAAAATTTAGAGAGTCTTGCTTGCCTAAAACCTAAATCTAGACTTCACAAACTTAGATAAAATAACACCCATCGATCTGGTCAGGATAGTTGCTGAAGAGGATGCTTGGAGTAAGACTTCTTCCAAACGATCGAAGAATCCTAAGAAATCAACTAAGAATACCACTGATAAATTATTTTTTAAGAAACTAAAGGATCCAAGGCTTATTTGGGAGATGCCTACTAGTGTTGTCTCCACTAAACCTGATCTTGCCTTTGTGTCCAAGTCTCATGATACGAGTGTCCTTTCCTCTAAGCTGCCCAATACTCAATTATAAATCACTTAGTTGATAATCTTTCTTTTATTTTTAAAATACTCTATAATACAACATTTTCATTGATAAATGAATTATTTTATTTCTTGAAATTCTAAGTACATTTATTGATAATATCTCCGGAGACTATCTAAGTTCCAATATTGCTACAACTCTTTTCTTTGTCTATCTTTAATCTTGAATGCCCCTTTAGTCATCTTCTCAGTGACTTGAAAAGGACCTTCCCAGTTAGGTCTGAACTTCCTTATGCCAAAGTTACCTTTGCTGATGTAAACTCTTATAAGTACCCAATCTTTGACTTCAAAGTGTTTTGGCCAGATGTGCTGATTGTGATATTTAATGACCCTCTACCTCTAAGCTTCTGCAATAATAGATGTATGTTCTCTCCTCTCTTTAAGTCAAGACATATCTGAGTGTTGATGTTATTGACTTCCTGATCTAAATCCTTATAGATCTAGTAACTCGCTTATCCAATCTCCACTGAGATTACTGCATCCATCCCATAAGTTAGTCTGAAGAGCATTTCTCCAATGGAGGTTTTAGGTGTAGTCCTGTAGGCCTAGATAATTTTGTTGAGTTTGTCGACCTAGTTCCCTTTTTTTTTTATTAAGTCTCTTCTTTAGCCCTTATGTGATGATTCTGTTAGTGATTTCTATTTGTCTGTTTGTTTACTGATAAGCTACTAAGGTAAACCAAAACTTTATTCTGAGATCTGAATAAAACTTTTTAAACTTCTCATTGTCAAACTGCTTCCCGTTGTTTGTTATCAAGATATGTAGTATTTTGAACCTGTAGATGATTTTTTTTTCCAAAAAAAAGTGCTCGATCCAGGCTTTAATGATGGTTGGTACAGCCTCAACTTCTATCCACTTGGTGAAGTGGTCTATAGCTATGATTAGGAACTTCTTCTAGGAGGTTAAGGTAGGAAAAGGACCAAGGATGTCCATCCCAATACTGCGAAAGGCCAAGGGCTCCTAATCAAATACTGAGGATTAGAAGGCTTATGGCTAAGGTAGGTAAATTATTGACATTTATGGCATTCTTGAGTCAGTTTTTGACTATCTCGGGATATAGTAAGCCAATAATATCCCTGTAGTAATGCCTTTCTAATTAATGAATGATAAGATTCATGTGTTCTATAAATTCCTTTGTGTATTTCCTTAAGCACATAATTTCCTTATTTTGGTGATACATATTTAGACCATGGGTGTGAGAGAGACTTTCTATAGAGTTCCCCGTGGTGGATGGAGTAATGTGTAGCCTTTATTTTTAACTTTTGAGTTTTCAACTTGTCTTCTAGAAGTACCCTATGTTCAAAATATTGAATGATCAATTTTATCCATTATGCTACTTTTTGTATGTCCATGATCTTTGGGTCCTCAGTACTTGGCTTAATTAGTGCTTCAGTGAGCTCAAGTTCTTTAAATGTCTGACTATCTTTGGCTATTGATTTGGCTAGTAGAACAACTTTAGAATTTTTACTTCTGGGGATTTGAATGATCTCTCATTGTCCCCCTTCCTGCTCGAGCTTCTTTAGGAGCTATATAACTTTCTCGACATACTTGGTGATGCTCGAGTCCTTAATCTGGAATGTCCCTTTAACTTAGTTTACCACTAGTTATGAATCTGAGGATATCTTGAGATGCTCAACTTTGACTTCAGTAGCCAACTTTAACCCAGTGATGAGTGCTTTGTACTCAATTGCATTATTAGTGGCATTATACTTTATTTGGATTGCATATCTGATAGTGCCTTTGTGTGGCCCTTTGAGAATGATTCAAACACTGGATCCTTGGATGGATGAAGCTCCATTAATATAGAGCTTCCATTCGGGACATTCAGAAGGAGCAAGATCTCCCGTTGTCATCTCTTATACAAAGTCTGCTAAGGTCTGAGCTTTAATTTGTTATTAAGGTTCATAGCTAATATCGAATTCTCTGAGCAATATTAACCATTGAACTAGTCTGCCGGATGTTTTAGATCATTGTAAGATTTTCTTTAGAGGGAAAATGGATCTTACAATGATTGAACATGCCTAAAAATACTACTGGAGTTTGCAGGATATATGGACGACAACCATAGCTAACTTATCCAGTTTTGGATACTAAATTTCTAAACCTTTGAGTATCTTATTGATATAGTATACTGGGCTTTATTGACTTCCTTCTTCCTTCACTAGTACTAAAGCAATTGACTCTTGACCGATAGAAAAGTATAGGTATAGTGTTCCTCTAGGAATTGGCCTGCTGAGTACAGGTGATGAGGACAAGAATTTTTTTTTTATTTCTTCAAAAGCTATTTAGCATTCTTCATTCCATACAAAATTCTTGGAATTTTTCAAGGCTTGAAAAAGTAATAGACACCACTTAATTGAACAAGAGATAAAATGCCTTATGGCTATTATTCTGCCATTTAGCTTTTGCAGCTCATTGATTGTTATTAGAGCTTTCATTTTAAGGATGGCCTCCATCTTCTCTAGGTTAGCTTCGATCCCCTTGTGGGATATCATGAATCTTAGGAATTTGCCTGCTTTCACTCTAAAAATATACTTCTCTAGATTTAGCTTAATCTAGTATTGGTTCAATGTTCGAAGGGCTTGGTCAAGGTCATCAAAATGTTGCTCTATATATTGGCTCTTGATGATGATGTCATGCACATATACCTTCACATTCTTTATAATTGGATCCTGAAACATATGGTTTATCAACCTTTAATATATTGCTCTAGTGTTCTTCAGCCCAAAAGGCATAACTTTGTAGCAATAAAGACCTTCATGGGTAATGAATGACATCTTTTCCTAATCTTATTTCTTCATTAGTATCTGATGATATCATTTTGTAGCATCCATAAAGCTATATAAGTAGTGACTGGCAGTAGAGTCTACCAGTTGATCTATTGTTAGCAACAGATAGATATTTTTAAGGCATGCTCTTTTGAGGTCAGTATAATCCACACACATCCTATATTTGCCATTAGACTTCTTCACTAGCACTATGTTAGCCACCCATTTTGGGTGTATGACTTCTTTAATAAATTTGGCTTCCAGCAACTTCTTTATTTCTTCAATGATTATCTTTTGTATTTTGTATACGAAAGTCCTTTTTTTTTAATGGTTGGTCTTACTCTTGGTTTGATGTTTATATGACGTAAGGCAATATGGGGATCTACTCTAGTTATTTCAGATGCTTGAGAGGCAAAGCTGCCTGAGTGTTTAATGAGGACTTCACTTATTCCATGCTTAACTTTGCTATCGAGCACGTTATCGATCCTTACCATCTTTCCCTCGGTGATTTGTAATGTTTTAACCTTATCAACTGGCTCAAGGTTGGCGCCTTATTTCTCTATTTTCCAAGATTCCATGGGGAATGCTTCCATCTGAGATTTAACTACTATCTGGCAGCATTGACTAGCCATGTGCTGATCCTCGTGAATTGTTAGGACTTGACCTTTAATGGGAATATTCATGGTCAGACATCGGATACTTGTGACTGCATTAATCTTGTAAAGTACTGGTTAGCCTATGAGGCAATTGTATGCGAGTAGAAGATCCACCACATTGAAATAAGCCTTAACTGCTTTCACTTCTATAATATCTCAATTTTTGAATTCTAGACTCAACTTTACTAATCCTATTAGCTATGTAGTTCCTTAGCAGAAGCTTGTAATGGGATTCTGAATAGCTTTTAAATCAATAACGAAACCTCCCATTAATTTATAGGCATTCCAAGAGAGTGTATTGATAGTGATCCCATCATTAATCAACAATCTCTTCACCAGATAATTATTGATGAAAGCGATTACTACTAGTGCATTATTATGAGGGTACTAAACATGTTTCCCATCTTCTGGACCAAACATGATAGTCTATTTTTTCTCAAAGGCGGACCCTTCTTCTCTACTGAATCTCTTAGGCCTCTTCTCCGTGACTTCTCCTTTGATAATCATTTTAATAATGTTGACTGGTTTATTCCAGGCTTTCTTTGGTTCTGGCCTATCCCTGTCTTGACCATCTAAATCTTTGCTCCCTCTGGATATGTTAGTGAAGTTGTTGAGTTTAGTATTATGTATTAATCTTTCTATGGCATTTTTTAATTCTTAGTATGCCTCAATTTCATGTATGTAATCTCGGTGATATTGACAGTAGTACCTTTTATCCTGCATGCCTCCTGGTCAAACTTAGTCTTCCAGTTGGAGTGATGCCCATACTATTTTTCTTGACCCATATGAGGATCTTGGATTTGGAGGTGCTTTATGGCATATATTTCTCAGCCTCTTTCTCAAATACTTCTATTCGATTTCAGAAGCTTGACTGCTAGAAGTTGAGCCTTTTAGGTCTTGTCCTTTTATCTTTCTTAGCAGGTGCTTTCTCGTTATCCCTTCACATCCTCCTGTCTTTGTCCATCTTTGTGATTTTAATTGCCATTACCATTAACTTAGCGAAGGTACTAAGTTCTTTTGTCATTATCTTATCTTTGAGTTTTTCAAGTCGAGTCTCATTCTTCAAAGCCTCTATGGCTACCTCGACAACTAGATTTTTAATTTGCATGGCTACTTTATTGAATCGATCCAGATAGCTTCATAGTGATTTAGTGACCTCATATCAGCACATCCAAAGATCATTGATATTTTTGGCTGAAGGGAAATTGGTGATGAATAGAGTCCAGAATTTCTCAACTAACTCTTCTAAAGAGGAGATAGAATTCTCAAGGATTCGTTAAAACCATTTCTAAGCATTTGTGGTGAGTGTACTTAGAAAGACTTTGTACATAATTCCATCATTCACATTCTGGAGTAACATTCTAGTTTTGAACAAGGATATGTGGTTGATTAGATCTCTAGTTCCATTAAACTAATCAAACTACAGCATTTTGAATTGAGTTGGAATTTCTATCTGGATTATTCTACTTACAAAGGGCATCTTCCCTTCTATAACACATTCATCTTCTTTCCTCGACCCAGTACGAGCTTTATGCATAACCTCTTCAAGCTTTTGGGCTAACTTTAAATCGTTAAGGGTCAGGATTGTTAAGTTGGATTCTTCTTTTAGAGCTTTATACTTTTTTTTGTTTCCTCTAGATACCTCTAGAGCTGCTGCTAGTAGCGTAATATTATTTTTTGTGTGAGTTGTTCCTGGATTGCTGCTTTGAATCAGGGCATTCAATTATTATTGCATCAGGGTCATATGGGTTTAAATGTTTTGAATCATCGCTTCTTTGCTCATTGGGGTTAGGTTAAGTATCTGGGCTATTATGTTTAGGTTAGGTGTGTTCATGACAGGTGTTTCTGATAGGTTCGAAAAAGGTATAAAAGTTATATGTCTATTATGGTGTTGAAGAGAAGCATAGTAAAGGAGGTTAGTGCTAAGAGTTGGCCATCCTTGAATATTACTAAGTGGAATGTATATACTAGTCAGAGCTTGAGATGAAGGTCTGACATGTTAAAAAGGGGCTGACAGGATTATCGTCTGAGTAGGTGATGATAATTTGATTAGGGGAATAAGAGCAGATGGGTTAAAGTATATGTCGTGAGTTGAGATTGGTGGTGGACTGGAAGTTATGATGTCAAGGTCTCAGTTGGTAGATGCTTCAATGGCTTTTAACTCAAGAGTTTCCCACAGACAATGCCATTTGATAACTTATTTATAGAACTCTTGAGTTGAAACCTTACAAGTGATTAATGAAGGGCAAGGTGAGAGGTGGAGAGGATCCGCACAAATCCTCTAATACCTAAGTCAGAAAATATATAGAGAGAGAATTTAGAGAGATAAATAGAGCAATGAGTATGAGAGAATGGAATGAATGAGAATGAGAGATATGATATCCTATTTATAGGGATAGTGATGCTTGAATCTGAGAGGAATAAAATTCCTCTTTGATGAAAGTCCTATGTCTACTAGGAGTTCTTCCTAGCTGGGAGTCTCCTTAATTGAAAATTTTTTCCTATTTATCTTGAATGTCCTTCTCCTACAAGCAACCTATAGACGATGGGGTTTAGTGTGTGTCTAAGATTTTAGTAACTGCGACACTGTTTAGGCTCAAGGCCTTAGAGAACACACTAACCACTGTCACAAAGATATGACGTGGAGATGAGGAGTCACCACCCAGGGTAATAACTTGGACAATTTGATTGGTGGTACTCGATTCTCTAAAAGAAAATTAGCACCACGATCAGGAGATTCTGGATTCGAAATACTAACTTCTCTTAGTCTCGTGTTCATTTAGAATAATTTTATAAATGATTATTTCATCCTCTAATTACATGCAATTTTATTAAACCCTAATTAACATCCATCTACCCAAAAAGGCAACAAGTCAATAAAATTACAAGTAAAAAATGCACTCAAGATTGTGTTGTCCCTAAGTCTAAACTATGTTAATTTTATTAAAAAGTTAGCTAAATCTATATTTTATTTACAAATGAAATAGAATAAAAGTGGGCCTATATTAATTAATGAGCCTAAATCTATTTTTTAGTCTTTCTAAGATATGGGCTTAAGTCTATTCAATTTTAAAGGAAAATCAAATTAGTGGGCCTAAGTCTAATATAGTTTTATTTTAAATAAAATATGGGCCTAGACCTATTTATTTTAAAAGAAATGCAATTAAATTGGCTGAGTTAAGTCTAAACAATTTTTAATTAACTAATGTGGGCCTAAAATCTAATTAACCTAATGGGCCTAAGTTGATTTTAATTATTTAAAGTTCTAAACCATTTTTGAACCTATTTATTTAGTGAGTTAGACCTAAACGTGGGCTTGGGGCCCAAAAACATAAAAAATAAAAAATAAAAAAATAAGCCCAAAATAAATAAAACACAAAAATAGATCAAACAAACATTACAGTGATTTTTCTAAAAAAAAAACCTTAAATTAATTACATGCAAACCCTAATTTAAGCTAATGCCACCATTGATTTTAATTTATTTTTTTTACCCAATTGAATCTAATTACTAATCAATTTTAAAATACAGAAAATGAAAATTTACTATTCCCACTACTGGGGCTATTACAAACTATGTAAAAAATTATACACCCAAAAATTAAAATAACTACACAGAACACCAAAAATGGAAAAAATAATAAATAAAAAAAATACTAAGAACTATTGAAGAAATAATACAAGTTCATCCATGGCATTACATTGACCTTCTGTTCAATTCAAATATAAACGGTATCCTCCTCAATCCACATGCACACATCAAAATAGAAACAAAAAAGTAATCAGATTAGTAATGAAATTAAGCAATAAAAAAAGAATAATAGAATAAAAGAATAAAAGAAAAATCACAAAAAGAAAACAATAGAAAATAGTGAAAATGAAATAGAAAAATATCACTAGAGATTTAGATGTTGTGCAGATGCTCTTTTTTGGCCCCTTAGATTAGGATTTTCACCGTTGAAATTAAATTGTTTGTTGATTCTGGACTCGAACTTGATTGTGTTTAAGGACACTGGCAGTATCCAAAATTGGGGTTTTTTTAAGGTTTCTGCGTTTTTTTTTTTTTTGTGTAAAAGCTCTCCAAAAAGAAAAATTCTTTCGAAAACCAAAAGAAAAAAAAAGTTACCCCCAGCAAAACCTCCCCCAAAAAACCTCCACTCGCACGCACGCAGACTCTGCTTTTAAATGCAGAGTCTGCGCATACTGAACTTCCTTGAAAGGAGGAACAGACTGATTATCAGATAACATTTGTTTTGATTTCAAAAAAAAGCCTTATGCGTTTAAAAAAAAAACTTTATCAGATAATCATAAGGATAAAATTTGAAATTTTAACCAAGTAAAACACTGAAAAAATCGATAAAAATAAGCGAAAAAATTAAAAAATGGAATTATTGCACATCAGTACTGTGCAATGCCGACCAATATTGTACAATGCCGATTGGCATTACACAATGCCGGTCGGTATTGTGTAATGCTGGTCGACATTACACCAATGCCGATCCTAAAATATATATATATATTTTTTGAAACTTTTAATTACCAAAAGACCCCTGAAAAAATAATTTTTTTTGCAATCAAATCCTAAAAAATATTGTAATTTAATCCTTAAAGTTCAGAAAATCAACAACCAAGTTCAATTTTTGAATAAATTTCATCATAGGGGCTTACATCGCAATTGTGCACAATTGCATCCCGAAATTGGGTGCTTACACAACCTTGTACAAAAAAACTAAAAATTTTAATTAAATAAGAATATGCATATGGAATATCAATAAATATTTTTTGAACAATTGTTTTAAAAATGTACAAATTTGAAAATGTTACCTTTTGAGACTTTTTAGATAATTGATTGGATCCAATTTAATTAAAATTTTAGATTTCAATAGTTCATTTAACTAAGTACAAATCTAAATTCAAAAATTTCAAGTCCGAAATTCACTAGAAATCCACTTTAATAAGCAACTATCTCTAAATTAATATTGTTAGTTCTTGTAAATACAATTGTTTCTCAAAATTTTAAATAATTACACAAATCACTAAACTAATTTAAAATATAAACTAATAAAAATTATGAAGTATGAAAAATTCAATTAAATTTATTTAGCAATTAAATTTTTTACTAAATCTATGACTAAATTTAAAATATATCTTATAATTTCTATAAGCATTAAAGTGTAAAGTTGTTACCAAATTCTAAATGGGATTGTGAGGGCTGAGTCGCCCATGAGCTACTCAAAGCTTAACTCGATAAAAGTTTATTTGAATTTGTATATTAAAATTCATTTAATAAATAAGTTAAGTTTAAACTATATAAAAAGTTTAAAATAAGAGTTTGTGAGTTGACTTTTAATTTTTATGTATTAATAATTTAATTTTAGATATATAATATATAAATTTTATTCATAATAAATGTAAAAAGTATTCATAATAAATGTAAAAAGTATTTTAAAATATATAATTACTATAAAATCATTAGTCTATGATAACTTATTCAGTAAATATTTTTTTTTTCAGAATTTTTAATAAATAATTTTAGTCTATAGTTTGTATTTTTAAAATTTGTTTTTAGCTTATTTCAACTCATTAAACTAGCGACCACCAAATTTATTATAGCAGGCTCAGCTTGAATTCGACTTGGTTATAAATAAATCAAATTTAAACTAGTTAAAACTTCGCTTAATTCGTGTTGTTTACACTCTAACATTTATGACGGACTAATTTGTCAATATTGAAACGTTAGGGATCAGAGTATATACTATGCTAAAAGTAGGTATGTCTCAATAATTAACCCACGATTGCATCCGCCGTCCCAGAGCTTTCACACGCGAGGCTTTCTCAGGGCTTTAGTTGTTGTTTGGATTGGAAAATATAGAATAAATGCGGTTACATTGCAGCCCAAAGCATCCTCCTTGTAAAAGTTGACAACTGGACATGTCTGGGATGTTATGGACCGGCCTCGACCTGCAGATGTGGACCGGCCGAGTAAACCAGGTCCCACTTTTGTGGAAGTTCCAAAGAAAAAGTTGACAAATTGTCACAAAAGTCAAAACCATTAGGGTGATTTTTTTTTTTTGCCAAACAGAAAGAGAACCTTAGGGTGATCTGAAATTCATCACTTTGCACTCTTATTATCCGGGGATATTAGTTTCTTTAATTTTAAGGATAATGTAGAAATACATTCTTAATGTTTTATCCTAATTTTATTTAAATTCTTTATAATTTTTGAAATGTAAATACATCTTTATTTTTTAAAAAACGATGCATTTAATTCCTTTTTATAAACAATGTTAATTTTTACTGTTAGTAAGGTTTACTTTATCTAACAAGTATAAAAAAAATATTAGATAAAAATACATTTTTACCTCTAATATTTACGCTTAGATGTAAATTTACCCCTAAAAAAATTTATAAACATATAAATACAATTTTAAAAAATACATATTTAAACTCATCATTTAATAAAAATGTTAAAGTATAGTTTATTTTTTATACTTATAGAATTTATTAATGCTAATATGATATTAAAAATTTTACATATATATAATTTTTTATGCGAATTTATTTTTTTTAAATGTATAGGTCCTTTAAAAAAAAACAATTATATAAGTTGATATTCCATTTAAAAGTATTTTTTAAAAATATTTTTGTATAAAATGAGATTATTTTTTTAAAAAGTTTTTAGTTAAAGAAAATAAAATTTACTGAATTTATACAATTTTTTAAAATTATTTGTATAATAAATTATATATAATTTTTTTAAAATATCATATTAGAATTAGTACGAATATTTAAGAGAAATTGTATTTTAACACTTTTAATAGGTGAAAAGTTTAAATATTTTTTTAAAACAAAAATTTGTGTTTAAATTATTATAAATTTTCTTTAAAGTCAAATTTGCTCCTCAATATAAATGTTAGGGTACAAATGCACATTTATCTAATATTTCTTATATACATATTAGACATAGTGAATCCCACTAACACAAAAAAAATTAATATCATTTATATGAGATGTCTAAATATGCCATTTTTAATGATAAAAATATATTTACACATCAAAAAATATAAAAAATTTATATGAGATTAGAATAAAACATTAAAGGCGTATCAAATGATATTATTTTTACATATTCAGTAAAAGTTATTTGTAAAATAAAATTATTTTAAGTGAAAATTATGCAAGTTATTTTTTTAATTTTAATTTTACAAATGAGTTGCAATTAAATGGGTTCAATGAACCAACCCATCCATAGAACAAGAACTTTTATGAACAATAAATAAATAAATATAATAAAGACAGGCTCGCACGTGGCAGCTTCCATTTTAAGGAAATGGACCCCACATCTACACAGTTGTGTTGAGGTAATGATTGGGGTGAGGTCATAGCGATTTCTTTCATTACTTTTGCTAATTCAATCAAAGACGCGTCCGAAGCCTCCGTCTTGACAAATTTGCCCTTAAAGCACCTTTTTATTTTCCATTTTTTAATGGGTGAGTGAAGTGAATTACTAGTTTCTCATAATAATTATTTAATACTCCTTATTTATAGATCAATTGCAATATTTTTTTTTATGTTTTATTTTATTCTATTAAAATCTTCATCCTTTGAAAAAATAATTTAATCATTAAAAATAATTAAAATATTATCTCATAAAAATAATAAATAATTTTTTATCCAAATTCATTTTTAAATAAATAGCACCAACAAAAATTATATTATTTTTTTTCATATTTTTAAAATATTTTATATTTTATTTGACGTCTCTCATATTTAAAATTTTAAATTCATAATACAATTCTTTAAAATTATTTTAGAAATTATGATGAATTATTATTCAGTTTTTCATAATTAATAACGGTGAGACTTGTTACTACAGCATATGAATTAATAATGCTGATACTGTAATTATTTTCTCACTGTCAAAATATCACTCTTTATTGTTCACATTATTTTTATTTGCTACTTGCAAACATACCTAAGAAGAAATTTACAATTCACCCATTTTAAATTATATATATATATATGCACACACATTATACCTTAAAATTATTAAAATTATCTTTTGGTTTGTTTTGTACCATTTAAAAAAATTCTAAAAGCCAAGCAAATAAAATTACAAATGTGATAAAATGAAACTATCACTAAATATTTTTAGTTATGAAAAGGGAATCAATCATTTTAAATACCCTAATAATATGCTTCTTTGCAAAAGAAAAAAAAGTGTCTATTGTTAGTAGCTTTAAATTTATTACACATATTTTTCTTCTAGATTATTTGTCATGTTGTTTTTTCTTGTAAAAATATATAATATTTAACCATGATCATTACTCAAGAAAATTAGCAATTCCTTCATTTCTGTAATTTTTTAATTAAATATCTCTATTCAATAAGAATTTTTCAACATTCAAAATGATATGATATTTGGAGTAAATAATTTTTTCTTAAAAGATATTTCGCTCTCTCTTGCTATTTTTCTATACTTTATGAAAATTTTGAAATTTTTTACATAATGATTGGACAACTTGAATTTTTTCAATTTTAAAATTCAAAACATATATACTACAAAATGAATGTAATTAATAATAAAACTTAAAAATCTAATTTTATTATTTTTTCATCTAAACCACCAATATTTAAGATCTATTGGTATCTAAGTAATCCATTTCAACTTAAGTAGAATTATAAAAAAGACAAAAAAAAATTAATAACTAATTTAACGCGACTATATCCACAAAGACTCAACCCGAAATATTATGTAAACAAAAAAAATCCACTGCAAGATTGGTATAATATAATTTATTATTAAACTTAGAAAATGTTTGTTGCATAAAATGTCTATTGTGCATATCTTGAAAACCTAAGTCTATTTATTAGATGGTATAAACTATAAATGTTCCTTATAAATTATTAGTAAGTGATGCTTTATAATTTCACATGGTTATAACTAATGTATAACTAGAAAAAATTTAACATATGTTGAATATAGAATTAAAAAATATAAATATAAAAGATATATTTCTTTCTATTATTATGTTAAAATTGTTGTCAATAAAGTTTTTATTGTCTCTACGTAGACAATTAGAATTGATCATATACCAAACGAAATTAAAATTTTATTAGGTTAAATCCAATTTAAAATTTTTATGTT
The DNA here is from genome assembly GCA_947683625.1 of Mallotus nudiflorus. Lineage (NCBI taxonomy): Eukaryota > Viridiplantae > Streptophyta > Magnoliopsida > Malpighiales > Euphorbiaceae > Mallotus > Mallotus nudiflorus. Next base: position 7,581,504 of record CANTUR010000157.1, on the reverse strand, counting down.
TAGGTCTATGCTTGGAGTAGCTTGATTATTCAAGTTTATTTTTTGAACATTACCAAATTATTAAACAAATTATATATATATATATATATATATATATATATATATATATATATATATATATATATATATAAGGAGAGAGATATCACATTTGGGTAGCAATGAGGTTTAAAATTCCCTCCTACAATATTCAAGGAATAATTATATTCTATTAGTCATAATCACAACTGAATTTGTAACTAACTTGGATCATCTTCCATTTTCAAATGGCTATTTTTGGTTGATTTGCATCTTTTACATCCATTTACTTCCATAATTATTTTGTTTTCGTATCGTTCTTTTATTGTCATGTGGTGAAAATGGTCTAGCTATTTGCCCACTGAATTAAACATTACATCATGAGAAATTTATGTTTTTTCACATATTGCTATATACATTCATTTCGCCTCTAAAATTATGATTAAAAAAAGTTGTCCTTTTTTTTTGGTAAATTAGGATTACCCCATGAAGTTTGGACAAACTAACTATTTCGTCCATATGTTTATAAAAATTAATTAAATAGCTCATAACATTTGATTCCGTCAACTATTTTCCCCTTCCGTTAAAATTTTTAAGAATATTTTGTTAGTCAAAAACATAAATAATGGTCAAAATATCAATATTTATATAAAATTTCAAAATTACCCTTAATTAACTAAGAATATGGACTTATTTGCATATACATAATAAATTGATAGCTAAATGGTAATTTTTAAGAGAAGAACAATATCACTTAACTCTTTAAATTTTCATTTTCCTTTCAATCATACCATCTTTTTCAGACCCACCACCATTGATCGACCACCACCACCATCATTTGATCCACTACCAAGCTGCCGCCATCACCACTCCTCTACCACCACCACCAAAATCCAAAATCAAAACTAAAACAAAAATCAAATTTAAACCAAAATCAAATTCAAAACCAAAATAAAAAATCGCAATCCAAAACCAAACACCAAAATCAAAATCAAACTTTATTTAGTTATCAGCCGTACCTAGTCCTCTCCTTCACCCACTTATCCAGACTATAAACCACCACCACCACCACTCCTTTGCCATAAAGCAAAACCATCACCACCACTCTCTGACAAAGCAATACAACCACCACCACTTTCTCTTCTCTTCGCACCAACACCACAAATCAACACCAAGACCATAAATAAACAAATCAAAAAATAAAATTTCTCAAGTAATTTCATTCAAATTTTTTATCAATTACAAATGTTGTTGTTAATATTGTCGTGGAAGTCGTTGTCATCTTTATCTCAAAGGCATTCATTGAGGAAGTGGGGGGGTGGTAAAGACCTATCGAGTTGTTGCCATTGTCTTCTCCAGCTCTTCTCTTCTCTAAGCCATTCTCTTCTCTTCTTCATATGTTGCCATTGTCTCTAAAAAGGAAGAAGTAGATAAATTCACCTTCTTTTCTCCGTCGATCCCTGCTGTGAAACCATGATGAGGATGGCGTTATAAACGGTGAAGGGGGAAGAGTGATTGCCTTTGCCATTCTCCTCGCTATGAAGAAAAAATGCAAATGATAGAAGGTGGTGGTTGGACAATGTAGAAGGTAGCTGAACAAATTCAACTTATATTAAATATAACTAATTTTAATAATTATCGGTATTTAAAAAAAATTAATCATTAAAATTAATTTTTATTGATAAAATAAATAAAAATTTTAATATTAATAATATATAAAAAAATAAATAACTCTTGGACCTTGGTACAAAGTTAATAAAAATTTAAAAATTTTATTAATTAGTTTTTATTTAAAAAATCAATAAAATATTAATATCAATAATATGTAAAGAAATAAATAAATAATATAAATAAAAATATTAATACTGAAAAACATTAATAAAATGGATGCCTTGATCTTGTTTATGATTTATAATAATTTTAATTTATGAGTTTAATTTTTAGTAAAATTAAATTTCATTTAAATTTGATAAATAATTTTAAATTTTTTATTAATTAATTTTGTTGATAATATAATGAAAAATACAAATATTAAAAAAATGTATGCCTTGATAATGCAACTCTAATAATAAAAATAAAACAAATATTAAAGTATATAATGGGTAAATTAGTAATTTCAACTCAATTTAACAGATTATAATGAAAAAATCTAACAGAAAAGGTAAATAGTTTACAGTGTCAAATTTCATGAGGCATTTGTTTAACCAAATCTCAGGAGGTAATCGTAATTTATCTTTTTTTAAATGACAATAGTATTTCTTGAATATTGACAATAATATTTTCTAAATAAGTATAATATGAGCAACACCTTTATTCCTTCTCTCTTATTCCATGTTCACCTTCTTCCTCCCATTTTCTTTCTTCTATATACACAATTTCAAAAACCACCCAAAAAAATTTAGTTTTTATATTTTATTAGTTAATTTATATGAGTTTTTAACCAATTTTATGAATAATTTTTTTGTATGTTGATATGTTTTGATATATTGTGGTTTTATCCATATTGTAAGGAGAAGACATAAATCTAGATTTGCTCAATATTTAAGTTTGATGATGTGTATTTTAATTTTAGGTACTTTTCATTTCTCAGATCTAAAAGCTGAACTGTATATTTCTTTTTGATGATAAACACACTTAAGTTCATGGATGTACTACATTTAGTTTGTATTGTTGAGTTTTGTATTTTTTTTATTTATCTTTTTTCTTTAAATGATCCGAATGAATTATTGTAGATGTTCAATGATATACTATATATATCATCTGTATCCCCATTTTTCAATGAATGAAATACTGTTGTTATTGTCCGAAAAGAAAAAAATATAATATAAAAAAGTACAATTAAGAAATATCTAAAAAAAAAATTCATTCAAATTTGTTCAAACATATTTAATTAAGTCTAACTATGGAAGAATCAACAAAAATTTGAAACCAAAAGGACTATAATAAATTTCATAAAAGATAATCACCAAAATCATATAATGAGGTTACAAACTCAAAAAAAAATATTTTTAAATTTTAAAAATAATAAAAAAATTTATATTTATTAAATATAAATAAATAAAAATAAAATAATAATAAGACGCTATCACTAATCTAAAAGTGTCAAGTGAAGAAATTAACGGAAAAAAATATAAAAAATGGCTAGGTTATTTTTGCGGGTAATTATTTGTGTTTTTTAGACAATAACAAAAACACACACACACACCCACCCACCCACTCTCCCTTTCTCTTACATTAGCAACGTCTCTCATTATTATCCACTCCTATTCCACAACGTTCCAAATATATTTAGTAAATAGTCAGAATTTAAAAAGAATATTAAGTTTTTTGTCCCTTAATTTAAAAAGCATTTGCATTCTGGTCCCTTGAAAATGTTGGCCACTTCATTTCACTTGTCATTTCCCACCATTGAAGTCTCAGCTCAGACCCACCTATTTTCCCGTCGACTCTTCCCTCGATGATTTATTCAAGCTTATTGTTAAGCTCTAAAACTAATAAATTAAATTGAAACAAAACTTTCCCTGGAAAATCGGGTCCTTCTATTTTGTTGTCCAAAATCATCCATTTCTGTTCAGAGATCTTTTTCTCTTTCTTTTTCTCTGGATTGACAAATAATCTAAAAATTAATTCCATCATCAACTTTGTCTTTCTCTTTCTCTTTGCACAGCATTACCAGTAAGATCTTTTCTCCTTTTGATTTTCTGGGTTTTGCTTTTCATTTTGTGCTGTGTAGATTTGAATGAAACTTTTCCTTTTCTGGGTTTCTCTTCTCTTGTTGTTTCATTAATTATTTTTTTTGGTTTGGAAGAGCCCACTTGAAAAGGTAAAAGCTTTATTGTTAATTATTGATTTGTCATTTGTATTTAGTTCTTTTTTTTTTTTTTTTGAAAGATGGATTTGTAGGCATTTTTTTTTCTTTGGAATGTAAATGGTACAGAAGGGTGTTTCATAGTTAGTTCCTTCTTCTAAATGTAAATTTTGCCCTTTTGTTTTTGACATAAATCTTGTTTGATAGTACTCTTTTATCAAATACTTAAATTCCCATTTGAGGTATAATTCAATTCCAAGCTTTTGAGCTACAAAGAATTGACCCTTTCACATGTTTCCAATTCCAACCCTGTGGCCTTTTCTTATTTGACAAAAAAAGCTTATCTTTTTAATTTTTTGTCCATCTCCCATTTCTCCCTTTACCTTCATTTCTTGATCTAGCACAAGGGAACCACAAAACATAAAAAAAGAAGAACCCAGATATGTATAAAACACATACACAAAGAGAATTTTCTGCAGAATTACAGCCTCAAATTCCTATCTTGAGGCCAAGCATCCATTCAAGAAGGGCAAATTTAACAGTCAAATTTCAAGACCTTTATGGGTTCACTGTGGAAGGCAATGTGGATGATGTTAATATATTGAATGAGGTTAGGGAGAAGGTTAGACAACAAGGGAGAGTTTGGTGGGCTTTAGAGGCTAGCAAAGGTGCTAATTGGTATTTGCAGCCACAAGTCACTTCAATATCTGAAGGGATTGCCTTAAAATCGTCTCTTAAATTGTCTACTTTAGCTAATGCAATCACTTTGAAGAGGCTTATCAGGAAAGGTATACCTCCTGTTCTTAGGCCTAAGGTTTGGTTCTCTCTTTCTGGGGCTGCCAAGAAGAAGTCTACTGTCCCTGAGAGCTACTATAATGATTTAACTAAAGCTGTTGAAGGGAAGGTTACAGCAGCTACAAAGCAAATAGATCATGTGAGTCTGCAATTTGGGTTCTTTACATTATGTTCCACTAGTAAATTTGCTTTAATTTGGATGATTGAGTGATGATTCTTTGTGTTAATTGGATTAATTTTGGTGCATTGCAGTAGTTTTGATACCATCTATATAGCCTTTTTTCCCTGTTTATGATTGATCAGTTATCAATTAGATTTAATGGTTATATGAATTTGACTTATCACATCTAAGTGCATTGGCTTAGTTTGAGCTGCAGCTGAAATTAAAATTGTTGGCCTGAGTTTGGTAGCTAAAGACTCAGAAATTTATTAGTGGTAGATTTCTTTTCAAAAGATGGGATCTGCTCATGCTTCAACTTGTTGACCATTAAATTCATTCTAGATTTAAATTTTCTTTGCATCTTTGAGTCCACATATGTAATTCGATGATCTCATTCGATATTATTTTGAGCATCTATCTTCATACCTGAGTGTAGTTGATGAGTACCCTTAGCTTATAAAATACTGTAACACTAAGAGATGTCAAAAATTTCTATATGGTATATCTGTCAATGTGTCTAAGAATGTGCTAATTCTGAGTGTAAACATGTCAGAAAATGCTGGTTATCATCTAATTCTTTCACCAGTCTTTTCTTTCATATTGCCATTTTCCCATCAAATTACTTTGACTATGTTTAATTTTATATATTTATATATATTTGCAGGATCTGCCACGAACCTTCCCTGGTCACCCATGGTTGGACACACCGGAGGGTCATGCTGCTCTCCGACGTGTTCTTGTTGGGTATTCTTTTCGTGATTCTGATGTTGGCTATTGTCAGGTGGGTTTGGTTGGACTTCATCATAGATTTGATTTAATCTCAATTGCGTTGCGTGGCTCATTATTTTGTTTAGTCCCGTAAAAAGAATTCTATAATACCACTAATGCTCTAATTAATGTAGTGCCTATTACATGCAACAATACATGTAAATTATTATTATTATTTGTTTTTGCTTCTGCAAATACTATAATTCTTTGTCATTCTCATCTTTGTTGCCACCATGTACTGCTGTTATTATCCCTGCCATCGCCACTGCTCGGTTGCTATTGCTCACCAAAAACACCTGCTGCCTCCACCATCGTATTATTGCACAGCCAGCATGTCATCATCACCGTTACCGCAGATAACCTATATAAATTTTCATTATTTCCACTTTCATACATATGTATAAATATAGGAATAAAAAGGCAAGTATATCATGTTTCTTTATATACACAAACTGGATTCCGCCTTCCAAATTTATGTGTAATGTGTACACAATGGAACAATAGCTTGAATCTTGGTGATTCTGCCTCAATTAATTTGGCAGCGAAGTAAGATGAATGTTTTTAGCAATTGCTGCATAATTTAAGAATCTTGGTGCTAAATTCTGCGACAGTACATGATTTAATTGATCTAAATTATTGTTGCTTTGCTTTGTAAAATGTGAATATTGTCAGAATCATTTCCAGTAAATTTGTCAATGTAAAATGGCTGCAATTGCATTTATTTATGAGAATTATTGACTCAATGTGTATGTTCAAGTTATCCCCCACATTTTTGGGTTTGAAGACCAAAATTAGTTCTTTCTTCTAATTCCTAATCTCCATTAGGCATCTGCATCTACATGGCTAATAAGCTAAGAGGTTCTCTATGTCTATAATAAGTACTAAATTTATTCTTCATACAGGGGTTAAATTATGTTGCAGCACTACTGTTACTTGTGATGAAAACTGAGGAAGATGCTTTTTGGATGCTTGCTGTCCTTCTGGAAAATGTCTTAGTTAATGACTGCTATACAAATAACTTGTCTGGATGTCATGTAGAACAAAGGGTGTTCAAGGATTTGCTGTCTAAACAGTGCCCAAGGTACTTTGCTTTTGGTAACTTGACCAATCTGCCTCATGTTAAATTGTTGTTACTTGTTTAAAACTGGAGAAAAATGCAGGATAGCTGCACATTTGGAAGAATTGGAGTTTGATGTGTCCCTTGTTGCCACTGAGTGGTTCCTATGCCTATTCTCAAAGAGCTTGCCTTCAGAGGTTAGTTAGAACAACACTGGCTCCCAATTTATGTGCGTGCGTACTGAGAACGGACTGCATATATTTGAGCCTTTATTTGATGATTAACAATTTTTCCATTTATGATTATGTTCTAGACAACATTGCGAGTCTGGGATATGCTTTTTTTTGAAGGAGCAAAGGTTCTGTTCCATGTAGCTTTAGCTATATTTAAGGTGCTGGTGCTATTGCTGCTAAGCTCTTCAAATTGATGAATTTTTATTATCAAGCAAGCTTCTAAGTTTGTCAAATATATATAATTAGAAAAGAAAATGATTGAAATTTCTAATTTTCATTTGCAGATGAAGGAAGAAGAGCTGCTTCTAACTCATCATGTTGGTGATGTAATTAACATATTACAGAAAACAACCCATCACCTCTTTGATCCAGATGAATTGTTGACGGTAAGACAGCTTACATTATAATGTTCCTTTCATTTCATGGCACACTTCCTCTTTATTTGTAGAGTGGATTAACAAGGCAAAAATTTTGTGGTGCATTTATCTTTAATGTGGATAATCAAGCTTAAAAATTCTAGTTTTTAATGACTAATAAAAGAAAGCTTAATACATATGTGGTCCTTTGAACTTGGCATGTTTTATTAGTTTGCCCTCGTAACTTGTAAATTGATCACTTTCACATGTCAACTTGCTAAAGACATGATTTATAAACATTTTTTTTTTTTATCAAGTTTAGGTGTTCTAATATTTTCATTTTCACTTACAAATTACTATTTAAACACCTCAAATAGTGTTAAAAGTGTTGATAAGTCTTATTTTTAAATAAAGGTGTTCAACTAGTCAGTTTGTAATTTGAGGCAAACTGACTATAGGTGTGAAATTCAGGGGTTGCTGATGTATTAGGCCAATAAAAGACTGAAAGGCCTCATTTGCTATGTATGGAAAGAGTTGGTAAATTGAGCAGATTAGCTGCTCAAGCTATGCACATGAATTTCTTGAAAAGCTGCAAAAGCTTCTTGTTGTCGTTCCATTTAGGTCTTTCCACACCCGCTTGTGTCCCCCCTTGTGTTCCGGTTGTCAATTTCCCAAATATGTTTTAGTTGATGACTTGGTGGCGAGCTGGTATCAATTTAATAAAAATGAAAGAAACGTGTTTCTGACAACCGAACCGAACATAGCATGTACTCTATTGAGACTTCCTCAATAAATAAATATTGCAGGTGGCATTTGATCAAGTAGGTTCAATGACAACAAACACTATATCAAAGCAAAGGAAAAAGCAGGAACCAGCAGTAATGGCAGAACTTGATCAAAGATTGAGAAGACTAAACTCAATCAAAATGGATGACAAATAACAGTTGCCATAACAACAACTTGATCAAAAGTTGTCACATATAAGGCATCATCATCATCCAAGAAGGGGCTTGCTTCTGCCTAGCCCACTTGGGCGTAAGAATGTTTAATTTATGTTGTTTTTTCTATGGAAAAAGAGTGAGAAAGACCCACAAGTGTCTTTGTTTCAAAGATGTAGTTGGTGGTTAAATGTAAATTATGGATTGCTGCAACATGTGGAATTATTTTAAGGACGCAAGGTCGGGGCTTCGCTGGCTTTTTTCTGCCTTGCGATGGTTTCATATGCTTTTACTAAAAAGATCAAAAGCTTTGCAGCTATTGTGATAAAAATCGGCAAGTACAGGGATCATTAATTGTAGTATGAAAAATATTGTTTTCATGAGAATTAAATATTAAATATTGAATACTAATTTTTCTATTTATATTTCTACTTAGCAAATCAGATAAAGTAATTAAAGAGATCAAAATATGAATTTAATCAGATAAAGTAAAAAAAAAAAAGAATTTAATCGACTACAACTAAGAAAATCAATGAATTAAAATAGGTTAAAAACATTAGCAGTCATTCAATTTTACACTTGCTGTAATTTGGATATTAAATTTTAATTTATTTCTTTTTGGTCATTTAAGTTTGACTTTGTTTCAAAAAGGATACTGTCAAAAATATTTTGGTCTTTTAAATTTTTCTTAAAAATGATTTTAATATTTCAATTTTTTTATCTTTTCAATTTAGTCCAAAAATTATAAAAGTTTTGAAAGTTTACAGAAGCTCTAATTCCACTTAGAATTAGTTTGTTTTTATTAAGCGGAATCAAAATAATTTTCAAATCTTTCATTATTTCATATAAATGTATAGAAATATGGACTTATTTGCGAAAAAAGTCTTCAAATTCTGGATTAAAATAGTATTCTTGATTGTTTAGGTGCAAAAAAATTTTGAGTGACTGTTATGAAATTAAATAGAATTTTTATATCTAAAAAAAATACAAAGTAAAATTTAGTAGCTGAATTGATATAAAGCTAAAATTTGGTACCCTACAGTCTATTTGACCCGAATTAAAACATAGAGCTCGGATATAGTTTCACTATTTTATTTTGATTATGAACATTTAATTATTAAATCTATAACTTCGGTTAAGAGTAATTATTATAAATAACTTAATGCCTCTCTCGAGATTAGTCAAAAAATATTAAGATTAAAATCTAACCTACTTTCGTGATTATAAGCTAATTAAAACTTATTAAGTTTCTTAACAATTATTATACACTTGAAGAGTTCGCCTATTTCCATGATCGAGTGGTCTAAGTTCTGTGATTTTTAAATTAGTAAATTTCCCTAACTTTTGTTGGTTAATCTACCCATAAACACATAATCAAATAGACTAAGAATGAAAGAAAGAAAATAGAAAAACTCATAAAATTAACTGAAATTCATATTAATAAAAATTGTGCTCAATCACATTTTAAAATAGCTACTTCTACCCTTAACCCTGAAAAGGAACTTAGTCACACATAGTTCTAGTGGCAAACATAAAAACTATAAACATAATTAAATAAAGAGAATAAATACGAATATAGAAAACTCTTGAATTGTGCTTGATCTCCTTTATAGCTTTTGCTTGTAATTTAAAAAGTACCGAAGAATGAATATAGAACTCCTATTTGTCCCCCTTTATATAGGCATAGAGAATTCTCCTATCCTTATTGCTTAGGAAAGTTGCCCATGTCCAGCACAACTTGCAACACGACCGTACACTAAACCGTGTCCTAATCTTGTCTTTCCGGCATGCTCATATCTTGATTCATCCTTCTTTTCTAACTTAATTTATTTTTAATTAAACCCAAATTTAACTAAAGGATAAATATTTATTTAACCAAAATTCATTAAAATTCAACCAAAATATATGTAAAAATTACATACATCAAATTCCTCTTCACTAATGCTTTGTTTGTCCTTAAGTAAATTAAACTCAAATTTAAAATCTGGTCAACTACAACCAAAGATTCTTAACTTCTAAGACATGATAATTGATTGAAAATTGTTTACTAAATAAGATAATTAGACAAAAATTCATCATATGTGAATAATTTACTAATGACAACCCAAGCACTAACTTTAAGAAATTTAATAAACATAATTATAGAAGAAGAGCATTAAGGTTTTGTAATTTTAAAAAACATTTTTACTTGTAAATGTGTTTCATGCTCCATTTCACAATGAATTAGAGGTGTGCATCCGCTAGTTCGGGTCGAATCGGTAGGCTAGAAGTGAAAACCAAGCAAAAATCGAAAGGTATTATTGTCAACCAAATCGAATCGATGTACAATGGAAAATTATCGGTTTAGGTTACCGAATTATAACGGAAATATCATAAAGTTATCAGTTTGGAAATTTGGATTGGGCCACTATGGGCTAAGCCAAAAAATTAAAATCCAAACTTATATATATTAATTACAAAATAAATATTGGGTCAAGCCCAAAGCTTTACAAGTATATACATCACTTAAAAGGCCATATTGGCCATTGTGTGCTGGGCCATACATCACTCACAAATCGGCCCTTAAGATGTACAAAACTATAAAAAAACTAACACTAATTGTTTAAAACCTGTGCTTAATACAAAAAAATTTCAATAGCCTGCAAATTTACAAAAAATAACATTGCAAAGCTTAATGAAGACAGTAAAAAAGAAATAAGGGCCTGCACCAACCAAAAAACCAGATTATAGGCTTGATACTTAACAGTATTCCTGTAAAAAAAAAAGAAATTAGAAAATAGAAAATACACTAAAAAGAAAATAAAGAGGCTCAGATTGCTTATGTTCAAGACAAGTTCAGAGTATAGCAATAGAAGCGATAACATCATCTTTAGACAAATGCACCAAGCATCATTTGAAGATAGAAATGCCACCAAGCATTTCTATTGCAAGTATTCCAACATAACTTAGACAAATCAAGGGTGGAAGCATCATTATAGCCAACAATAGACTATAAACAAAAAAAGGCTTAGAGATAACTTATAAGTCATTGTTTGGAATGCAACAATCATTTCTGATGGCTATTAAAAATAAAGCCACCAAAGAAATTTCATAAAGCGTCCTAAATTAAGATCAAAATAAAGGGTAAAAGCTTTATCCTTAACTCTTTTTTTTTGCTTTGTGTCAATATAAAAATGGTTATAAGTGCACAAGAATAAACATAGAGCAATCATTTATTGAGCAAATAAATCATCAATGAATAACACCTTTATTGAAAATATAGTTAAAATGATGCACAGGCACTGGCAGATGCTGCTACTGTTGCTGTTGTGTGCAACCATCACCCACAGTCACTGCCCATACAAAATATAATATCTAACTTGCATAAAATGTTGAAGGGCCACTGCCCAATTATATCATATCTAAAAATACAAAAATAAAATTAAAGATGAAAGACATTGATAAATCAAATTAAATTAGAAAGAATTAAGTTATACAGATACCTTTTTCAATATTCTCAAGGTCATCAAGTGTTTCTTCTATTAATAGCTCTTTGTTTAAGGCTCTTAGCCAATCTTGAGTGCAAAGGAGTGCCTTAACTATCTTAGAAGTCAAGGAACTCCTAAAAGCATCAAGCATATGACCATTTGTGCTAAATGCAAATTCATAAGCCACTATGGAGATTGGCACTACAACGACATCTCGAGCCATCTTAGAGAGGATTATAAACCTCTCAGCATTGAACTTCCACCACTTTAATATATTAAAATTCTCATTCTCTTCCAAGATAGCCTGTCACGACCCAAAACAGGGGCCATAACAGGCGCTAGGGAATGGGAATTCTTTCGAATCCGGAACCCGTAGCAAGCCTAAAAATAAAATAAACATACAATAATAATAATAACAATATTTAATGCAGCGGAAATAAAAATCATAAATATTAAAATAATAATCCACCAACTTTATTTAAATCAAATCCTCATCATCACATATATATATATACTCCTTTAATACAATTCCAATTCAAATATAATACAACATCTCTTTAACAATTTAATAACTACTGCAGTGTCTAGATAAAATAAAACTCAAGACTCAGAGAAGCAGTTTACACAAAGAAGCCGGGGCGGAAGAAATTCGGCGTATAAGCCTGCTACTGAGGTCTGAAGATGATGACTCTCTTGAAAAATAGTCAATGGAGGGGAGTCAGACCTCACTGAGTGAATTACTATAATATATATACATGCATACTAAATGTCAATGCACACAATCAAAGTATATATCTAATATGTATGTATACAAGCAAATACACACAGATGCAGTAAAATCATTTTATATATATTATTAAAAATCACAGTTCATGAAGGATCAAATAGAACCTTATGATATCGTAACCTCAAACAGTGTTAGACAACACTCTAGCCATACAGGCTCACTTATTCCAAATATATCCACTTAATCCATTTAGACAGTAGACTGGCCCCGAGACACTAAGTCAACCGAGCTCCAGCAGTCTGACTGTCAGTGTGATTGGCCCTGAGACACTTGATCAACCGAGCTCCAGCAATCACACTCCCAAACCATAACTCACACATCAAATAATCATACCCAATCAATATCCATAAATAGTTAGTAATATAGCCTAAATGCTATAAGCGTACCGGTACGTACTCGGTCCTAGTGCTGCCCACTAGGTAGCACGTTATATTGATATCCTTCATTAATAAATATAAAACATTCATTCACAAATAAATGATGCATGAATTTAAATAAAATAACAATATAAACCATATATATACTGGAAATATACCAAAAGTAAACCAGGTATATTTTGAATATATATACGTCAAATAATTCCAATCAAATTACAAATTAAGCTAGAAATATATTTAAAAACATTTTAAATATAATTTATTAATAAAACATGCATATAATTTAATATATACCAAAGATAAACCAAAAATAAACCAAAAGTAAACTAAAAATAAACTTAAATACTAATCAAATCATTGATGCATATTTAATCAAAATAAAACATGCATTTCTAAATCATGCACCCTAAACACACATATATATAAAATAGTAACTCACACTTAGTGCGCTCCACGAGATGGATCCGACGGGCCTGGTCCATTAGGCCTCGGTCTCAGTGCAACTAAACAAACAATAACGACAGAAATCAGAATAAACCTAACAGAAAATCTTAGAAACTCGATCTAGAATATTAAATACAGAAACAGAAGTAGGGTTCGACTGGACATTACGTTTTATGAGAATTCTACCGAAAATTCTGCAGAACCTTCCCTGTAAAACGGACATCTCTCTACTCAAAGAGTAGAGTCAGCCCTGTAAAGAAACACACTTCGAAAAACAAGTTCAACAACTCATCCACAATGTCACGACCCAAAACAGGGGCCATGACCGGCGCTAGGGAACGGGAATTCTTTCGAATCCGGAACCCGTAGCAAGCCTAAAAATAAAATAAAAATGCAATAATAACCATAAAAATATAATATGCAGCGGAAAATAAAATCATAAATATTACAAGATCATCCATATCAACTGGATTTAATTCAAAACTCATCACATCGCATATATAATCTCATAAATGTATAATCTTTATACAAATCCAGTTTCAACATAATACATCTCTTTAAAATAAAGTACATAAAATCCAACACTTTAATTCACATCTACTGCAGTGTCTAGATAAAATAAATAAGACTCAAGTAGACAATTTACATAAAGAAGCCGGGGCGGAAGAAATCCGGCGTATCGACCTGCTACTGAGGTCTGAGGAAGTTGACTCTCCTGAAAAATAGTCAACGGAGGGGAGTCAGACCTCACTGAGTGAATTACTATAGTATATATACATACACTCTAAGTGATAATGCATACAATCAACAGTATATGAGTAATATGTATATATACAGGCAAGTTCATACAGATGCAGAAAAATCATTTTATATATTTTGTCTGAAAATCAACTTTTATGAAGGATCACATAGAACCCTAGAATATCGCAACCTCAGAAAATAGTGTTAAACAACACTCTAGCCATACAGGCTCACTGATTCCAAATATATCCACTTAATCCATATGGACAGTAGACTGGCCCCGAGACACTAAGTCAACCGAGCTCCAGCAGTCTGACTGCCAGTGTGATTGGCCCCGAGACACTTGGTCAACCGAGCTCCAGCAATCACACCCACAAACCACATCTCACACATATCAATAATCATAATCAAATCGATATCCACAAATAGTCAGTAATAAAGCCTAAATACTATAGGCGTACCGGTACGTACTCGGTCCTAGTGCTGCCCACTAGGTAGCACGTTCTATTGATATCCTTCATTCTTAAATATAAAACATTCATTCACAAAAATAAATGATGCATGGATATAAATGAAATAGCAATATAAACCATATATATACCGAAAATATACCAAACATAAACCAGGTATATTTTGAGTATATATATGTCAAATAAATCCAATCAAATCATGAATTAAACTAAAAATATATTTAAAAAACATTTTAAATATATTTTATTATTAAAACATGTATATAATTTATTATATACCAAAAATATACTTGAATATAAATCACATTATTTATGCATATTCAGTCAAAATAAAACATGCATTTTCTAAATCATGCATCCTAAGCATATATATATAATATAGTAACTCACCTAATGCGCTCCACGAGACAGATCCGACGGGCCTGGTCCACTAACCCTCGGTCTCGGCGCAACTAAACAAGAAATAATTAATCGATATCAGAATAACCCTAACAAAAATCCTAGAATTAAATCTAGAGTATTCAACACAGAATCGGAAATTAGGGTTCGACTGGATATCACGTTTTACGAGAATTCTACCGAAAATCCGACAGAACCTCTCCTGTAAAACAGACATCTCTCTACTCAAAAGAGTAGAGCCGACCCTGCAAAGAAAATACACTTCAAAAATAAACACCACAATCGATCACAACCCCTCGGTCGGACTCCAGACTACAATCTGTCGACCGGGGTCCACAAACACAGAAAATATATTCAAATATACCAAAAATATCCTTAAATCATAAAAATACATTTCATAAATAAAAATTACATAATAAATCTTGAAACACTGTAAAAACCGATTAAAACTCATTTTATTAGAAAAACCGTATATTATATATATAATTGAAAATAATTCACGAAAAATAGTTTTAATTAGTTAAAAATACTAAATGTTTTGTAAAAATCATTTTTATACCTTAAATAAATATTAAAACCAATTAAATTACATTTTTAGACAATTTAGGGTAAAATTACCAAAATACCCCTATATATATATATATACCTAAATTACTTCAAAAATTCACCAAAAATCATACAATTATCCAAAATTAATTTTCTCAACATATTTATCAATAATATCAATAATTAAACTTAATTAACCAATTAAATTCAATTTAAAACACAATTAACTTAATTTTCCAAAATCACCTAAACTTCAATAATTAAAAATAAATACTTAGAAATTCATAAAAATTCCAAATAAATTCCTATAATTCATTTCAATACCTAATTCAACCATAAACTCCAATTTCATAATTTAAATAATTAATTTCCGAAAATTAGAAAATAATATTAAAATATTCAAAAATACCCAAAAATCCAAACAATCTCCAAAAATTCTACAAAAATTCATACATGAAGATTAAGCTACCAGGAACAACATTTGTGAAGGAAGTTTCCATGAATCATCCAAATCAAAGCTCAAAAAAATCAAATACTCAAAGAGGCCGAAAACTTCAAATCAAAACCTAAGCAATTCTAGACCATCTTAGCTCAAACCAAAGCTAGAATAACACTCACCGGAGCTCAAGGAGAAGATAGAGACCGGCGGTGTCGAAAACGGTGGCCGGAGGAGGGAGAAACGGCGGTGAGAAGAATGGTGGTGGTCGGCGCCCGCGGGAAGAAGAAGAAGAAGAAGAAGAAGAAAAAGAAAAAGAAAGAAAAAGGAAAGGGAAAGAAAAAGAAAAAGAAAGAAAAAGGAAAAGAAAAAAAAAAAAGAAAAAGAAAAAAAAATAAAAAAAAATAAAAAAAAAATAAATTAAAATAATTAAATATTAATAAATAATTAATAATAAAATAATGAATTTTAATAATTTAATAATAAATAAAATAATCAAATAATAATAAATAAATAATAAAATATTAGGGTAATAATAAACCCTAATTAAATAAATATACACACACAGGCTTTATTTAATAATTTAAAAATATGTATGAGTTCATGCAAACCCGTAAATACATTTAAAATAATTAATAATACATTGTTTACGTGGAAATTTCCCCGAAAATGAAAGTCCCGGGAAAATTTTACGTAAAATACTGAAAATAATAGACAGTAATCAAAATAGGTTTAAAATACATATTAACTCATAAAAATATCGTATAATGCATAAAAATTATTGACACTGTATATCTCGGTACAGTGTAAAAATATTTTTAAAAACACGGGATATTACACACAACCCCTTGGTCGGACTCCAAACTACAGTCTACCGATCGGGGTCCACAATTCACGGAACAATTATGGAAATACCAAAAATACCCTTATAACATAGAAATTCATTTTATAAGTAGAAATTACATAATTGGCCTTAAAACACATTAAAAATCGATAAAAACTCATTTTATTAGTAAAATCGTATATTATATATATAATTGAAAATAATTCACGAAAAATAGTTTTAATTAATTAAAAATACTAAATAATTTGTAGAAATCATTTTTATACCTTAAATAATTATTAAAACCAATTAAATTACATTTTTAGTCAATTTAGGGTAAAATTACCAAAATACCCCTATATATATAAATATACTATAATTACTTCAAAAATTCACCAAAAATAGTATAATTATCCAAAATTAATTTTCTCAACATATTTATCAATAATATCAATAATTAAACTCAATTAAATAATTAATTTCAATTTAAAACACAATTAACCCTATTTTTCAAAAATTCCATAAACTAATTAAATTCAAAATAAATACATAGAAATTCATAAAAATTCCAAATAAATTCCTATAATTAATTTCAACACCTATATTCATCATAAAACACAATTTCATAATTTAATTAATTAATTTCCGAAAATTAGAAAATAATATTAAAATATTCAAAAATACCCAAAAATCAAAATAATCTCCAAAAATTCTACAAAAATTCACACATGTATATTAAGCTACTAGGATCAACATTTTTTAAGGGAATTTTCATGAATCAACCATTTGAAGCTCAAAAAATTCGAAAACCCTAAGATGGCCGAATTGAATAATTGAGAAAAACCTTACCAAATCAAGTTTTGAGCTTAAATAAAGCTTGGAATCGTCTTCTATGGCTTCAGGGGAGTCCAAAAACACCGGAATGAAGAAATTTGGTGGCCAGAATAGTGAGTTGTGAAGAAAAGGCCAACTTTCGGCCAAAATGCCGAAACTCAGCTCACCGGTGCCGGAGAAGATACCTGCAGGCGGCGGAACTGCTGGAGGAAGGAGGTGGCACAGTGGGAGGCATAGTGACGGTAGGTGGCTGGCGTGCGCAGTGGTGAGGGAGGTTGGAGCCGTCGGGGAAGATGGAGGAAGAAGGGAGAAAAGAAAAAGAAAGGAAAAGAAAAAGAAAAAGAAAAAAGAAAAATAATAAAATTATATATATATATATATATATATTAATATAGTATATTAATAAAATACTTGGGAAAATCACACACCACACATTTAATATTTTAATAATTTATATACTACATAAAAATAATTAACCAACAATAAACCAAATAAATAAATAATAAAATATTTGGGTAATAAATTAAACCCTAATTAAATAAATATATACACACATAAGATTTATTTAGTATTTTAAAAATACGTATGAGTTCATGCAATTATGGAAATTCATTTAAAATAATTAAATATAAATAGTTTACGTATCAATTTCCCCCAAAATGCAAGTTCCAGAAAAATTTTACGTAAAGTACTCAAAATAATATTAAAACAATTAAAAATTAATTTTAATTAATCAACAACTCATGAAATATCAATATCATATTTAAAAATTATTAACACTGCATATCCCGATGCAGTAATAAAATATTTAAAAACACGGGATATTACATAGCCTCACTGAAATAAATTTCCAATTCACTTCTTTTGCTGTCACCTAATTCACTCTCTAGTTTCTGCTACTTAAATTTGGCCTTTAACATAGACATAGATTTGTCTCAGCTAAGTAACTCATTAACAGAAGTAGCTAGAGAAGTATCATTTTGAGAATAAAAAACAACATATGCACTTGGAAAAGGAACCATATAATGTAGAATAATCATCAAATGACAACTGAAGATTAAATCTGATTATAGCAAACAAATTCAGGCCAATCAAACCATTATGTATTTGCTTTAAAGAAAACTCCATATACTCAAGTTTATCTCTAGGGTCAAGAATATTAGAGATAAAGATGAGTGTATCAATTTTCTATGGGTCACCCTATTACTTTTCAAATTTGGATCTCATATTCAAACCTATGGACTGCACAGATATATCAAGTGAATTTTATCACTCTTTCAGCAAGCAGTGCAAGTCAGATATCTCATAAAAGAAAGAATTTGAAGTTATGTACCACTTATTCTCATAGTCATTTTATTTGTTAGTATTCGTTAAAATTAATTTTTAATTAATTTATAGAACTTAATTGTACTAAAAAAAAGTTACAGGATTTTATTATACTCAGTAAAGGTCCAATATTGGTCTACATTTCTAAAACAGAAGTCCAATTTGAGCCAAAAAAAAACATAGGGTCCAAAATGTGGGGGTCCAATTTCTACTTTTTCCAAGAAATAAAATAAAAAAAATTCCTAACTAAGATGGGAAATCAATCCCAACCAAAAGGAAAGTCAAATCCTATTTAGGAATAATAAATTTTTTTTTCTTCTCTTTGATGTTTTGTAAACTCATTCCAAGAACTTAGAGGCTTGCTGCTCTATATCATTATGGTGGGAATCGTGCTTGTTCTTTGGTGCTTGGGTGGTGACTGGGTTTTATGCATGAGTTTCTTATATTGAACCATACTTGATTTGATGAAAATGCAAAATGATGTGGGCTGAAGAAGAAAAGGTGAAGAATGTGAGAGAAAGAGAGAGATAAAAAGGAGAAAAGAAGGTGTGAAAAAGATGAAAATGGTTGGTTAAGGTTTAGAAGATATGTATTTATATTCATCTTATGAAACAGGTTGTTGAACATATGCAACAATATTTCTAATTTGATTTTTAGATTTAGGTTCCTAAAAAAAATTAAAAAATTTAAAATACAAAAAAATAAAAAATAAAAAACAACCAAAAATAAAAAAATAAGAACAACAAATAGCAAAAAATAAAAAAAAAATTAAAAATAATAAAAAAATAAAAAACAAAAAAAATAAAAAACAACAAAAAACAACAATTGAAAACAACAAACCACTTTACCTTATTCAAAGTCTTGACAATAATATCAATTTTATAAAAAAAGCTATCATCTTAATCACTACCCATTTCACCAATTTCATAATCATTCTCTAAAACACTAGTACCAAAAGCATCATTTTCTTTCTTCTTCTCTTAATTTTCCTCTTCTCTTAAAAAATAAAACTATCTCCACTATGACTATCAACTTCAATTCTAACATCATCACCCTTTGTATCACCAACATCATTAATCTTGTCATTATCACCATCATTGCCACTGTCATTCTTCTCATTATCACCACCACCATCACTCTTATCATTATCATCATTATAACCACCATAATGAAATTTGCTATGGTCATCAACAACAAACTCAAATTTCTGTTGAAGAATCTTATTTAATTTTGATTCCAGAATACGAAATTTCTCCTTTAAAAAACTCTTTAAAGAAGAAATTGCTTTATCTAGCTTTTCTTAATGTACAGATAGATTATCAATGTTCTTCAACAAAAGCACCGCTCACACCACCAGAAGATTCGACACCCTTCTTCTTGCTACTAGATTTTTCAACTTTTTTTTTATTTGTGCACAACAGGTGATTCAAAATCATCTTTACTATCATTACCTTTTCCAACACCCTTAAAATTCTTCATAAAAAGAAGATAGATTGACTTTCTCACATTTTTCATTGAAGAAAAAAGCACGCAAATTCAAACTTAACTTCTCAGCTACAGTAGGTAAAATATTTTTCAAATTCAACTACAAAAAATAATAAATAAATACACAAACTGAAAAATACATAAAAATTAAAAAACAAATAAACATACAATAAAAATAACAAAACTGAAAATAATTAATTAAGAATAAGATAAATTAAGAACTTTAGAATCCATCTTCCTAAAATTTGGAACAACATATGTAATCCAATTTAAAAGACAAGAAATTGAAGAACCATTACGAGTAGCCAAGTTGCCATCAACTTGTAACACAAATGGCAACCTAATAAGATGGTAATAATAATAACCATCAACATTTTTCTTAGCCCTCAACAGCTTTCCCTTCATGGAATCAAACATAACACTAAACACTTTCTTACCCTAAAGGTAATCATTATACCACTATCAACAATATCAAAATACTCCTTACTAACAAAATTATCTTTAGGAGATAAAAATAAAAACAACATAATAAAATACAAAACAACTATCTTAACAACATCTTCATCATAATCTGCCTAATGAGATAAAAAATGATCTTTAGTAGTATGCTTTTTTAATCTTTGAAGAACCAACAAAATATTTTTCAATCAAATTATTCTTATAAGATCTAATGAAAACCCTTTTATCAGCATCATCAACACATTTTAAACCACTAATCAAATCCAATTCTTCAAGAGAAAACTTTAAATGATAACCAATAACAGAAAACCACAATTCATTAGATGCAGCCTGACTAACCTCCCTTAAAAGCAAGCAATGAATAACCTGCATCTGAAATTTAATATCTTGTATACCCAAAAAATAACCAAAACAAGTCCTTCAAATCATCTCTAGCTAATTATCAATCAAATTCTGCATTAATTTTAAAATCACATTATCATTCATATTACTACAAACTTTACTATTAAAACCATCTTCAGGTTTAATAAACTATTCTCGTTCCTGAAATAAAACAAACAAAAAAAATATCACATTAAAAAATCAAATAAATTAGCAAAATACAAACATTACACAAAAACAACAACAAAAAATAACAAATAAAGCAACAAAATAATAATATTATAAAAATAAAAAACATAAAAGAAAAAACAACAAACAAAAAAATAGAACAAATAACCACTTAATAAAAAATACAATAGAAATCAATTTAAAAAAACATATAAAAAAGCATGAATAAAATAGTGAAACAAAAAAGAAACATACCTTAAAACAACTATATGCTTTTTCGGAAATGCCTTAATCGAACATTAGTTTCCTTTTCATCAAAACTCTATCAATCTTCTTCTTCCCAACACTAGAAGAAGGAGAAGGAGAAACACTCTTTTTTTTGAAACTCCTTTATCTACTTTACTGCTTTAATAAGATACCTTTTTTGAACAATAACTTCGAGTAGAATTTTTATCCATCTTTATTTCTTTCAATATCAGAATAACCACAGAAATATAATCAATTTAAAAAATAAAAACAAAAATGAAAATGAAAACGAAAACGAAAATGAAAATGAAAACAAAAACAAAAATTGATAAATCAAAACAAAACATAAAACAAAAGAATACGAAGTTGGAATGCAAGTCGAAACAAGAAAATATCACATATATAAAAACTTAAACAATTGAGAAAAATTCTAAGGGGAAGTTGAGATGCAACAAACAAAATCGTTAAAAGACCACAAGAAGAAGTTACAGAGGTAAGGACGAAGAAGGAAAAAATAAAAAATAAAAAATTGGAAACCTAAAATGAAAAACAAGAATTCAAAATTGAAAAAAAGGGCCGAGCCAAAAATGATAAAAAAAGGGGCAGATGAGTCATCTAATGAAATTTCCTCTTTTTATTTTGATTTTTATAAGGTGTAATATATTTTCTCCTTCCTCCCATTCTTTGGATGTTTTATTATTGTTTGGTGTGTGTATGCATATTGTGATGTATATTATATGTTTGTATGATAACATGTCAACTTGCATGTAATAATGGTTAAATGATATATATCTATAATAAGTAAAATGCAAATGGAGGTTCAGTAAATGAATTCAGTCTCTAAAGGCGGTTGTTGGGTGTACATAAAATCTAGTTACTGTAAAATTTTGTGACCTTAGTTATTAGGGATAAACATAAATTTGGTGTCCAAACTATTAAACAATTGGGTAATTAAACTTTTTAAAATTACAATTTGGTGTGGCAACCTTTAAAAATATCACAAAATAATGTATCTAGCATGTTATGAGCAAGTAGCAAGCATATTGCTGCTAACTAGGAAGTTGGAGTTACTGACATGGAATAGCACATGATAGTCATGTGAAATTTAAATGAAAAATGACAAACTAGTTGTCCTCTCTATTTGGTTAAAAAAGATGAAATAAACCCTCTTCTGTTCCTTCTTTCCCTTCCCTTTTAAAATCTTCAATTTAATCCATTCCCCAAATAACAACAAATTCTCACTTCTCTTTAATAAATCTTTTAAAGTAAGCATTGGTTTTGGTTTTGATTTGTAGATTTTCAAGGAAGAAAAAAAAAAGCTTACGTGGAGGCCAAAGAGGAGAAAATTTTTTTGAAGCTAATTTAAAGTTCTGAGATTTGGATTTTATTTTTAGGTGATTTGTTTTTAGGTTTTAAAAATTTTGAGCTATGGTGGTGAAGATGATAAGATGGAGGCTGTAGCTGATATTAGGTCCTCAAAATAGAAGATAAGATTAGTGGTGGAAGGATGGAGGGTTGGGATTTGTTCAGGAAGAATAATGATGGAGATGAGAAAGATAAATTAATGATTGAGATTCAATGGAAAAGTCTCCAATTTTCATACAACTAAATTTATCAAGAAAGAATTAATGGCTATAAAAAAGGAGAAGAGTGTAAAAGATGGAAAAAAGATCAGGATGATCTAGAGTTTAATAGAAAACAACACTAACAACCTTTTACTGAATCAGCCCTATACATTTTATAGTTGACAATTAACTACATAATACTTCAATCACTGATCAACACGTGTACAACTTATAACTAATTTTTTACTTGACGTAATCTAACCATCCAACTTACCAATACTTATTGTTTAATCCAATGATTACAAAATTATTTATTTACTCATACGCCTGTCCTCTAAAGACATTTGTCCTCAAGAGTTGCATTAGGAAATTAAAGTAAGAGGTCATCGTAAAATTCCCAAGTAGCATTTGTAAAATTAGAATTATTCCATACAACTAACATTTGAGTGGCAATCACATTTTTCCTTTTTACCATACGATGATCGAGAATTGCAATAGGAACATGAGGGGAAAAAAGAGGTGGTAATAATGGCTAAGGTTGTTTATTAAAAGAGAGGTGCTTTTTAAGATGAGAAACATGAAAACTACGATGAGTAGAAGTAGAATGTGGCAAGTCAAGGGTGTAGTCTACCTTACTAATACGATTTAGGATTTTGAAAGGACTATAATATAATGTTGAAAGCTTCTGATTAATCCTATAATGCAAAGATGGTTGGTAATACGGCTGTAACTTAACATAAACATAATCACCAATAGCAAATTCTTGATAAGTTATGTGCCTATTAGTTAATTGCTGCATTCGATGCTAAGCTCGAGTAAGGTGATGCTTTAACAATTACAAGGCTGATTCCTACTAGTTAATAATTGATCAATAGCTATAACATGAGAATCTTTAGGAAAGTAAGGTATATGTAAAAGAGGAGAATAACCATAAACCACCTCAAATGGAGTATGGTGTGTAGTAAAATGATAACTAGTATGTCACGACCCAAATTAGGAGTCATGACTGGCGTTAGGGAACGAAAATTCTTTTGAATCCGGAACTCGTAGCAAGCCTTTAAAAAATAAAATCATAAAATAAATAATTCAAAAGTACGAAAGAATTAAAAAATTTTAAATCAATATATAAAATAAATACTCCAAATCCTTTCATCAATGAATACATAGTCGTACAGTTTCAAATACCATTTTTCAGAGTATACAACATCAAAACAATATAATACTCTTCCGATACAATAACACTACTACTGCAGTTTCTAGAATACAAATCAGAATTCAAAATATACGTTTGCATAAAATGGCCGGGACTGAAGAATACCAGCGAGGAACTCTACAACTAAGGTCTGACGATATGGGATCTCCTGAAAAAAATAATTGAGGGGGTTAGACCTCACTGAGTGAATTATTATACTATATATACATGCAAACTAAACCATAACAATGAGGCATTCTTATATATATATGTATATACACACATTTCACACGAATGCCAAACTTTGCCTTTATAAATATACTAAATATAAAAAAAATGTTTGTTTTAATTCATGAAGGATCCATAGAACCCTAATAATAGCAATCCCCAATCAACCCCATCATCACTCTAACCACACAGGCTCACTTGATTCCAAATAGAACACTAATTCCAAACTGGACAGTAGACTGGCCCCAAGACACTAAGTTGATCGAGCTCCAGCAGTCTGGCTATCAGTGTGATTGGCCCCGAGACACTTGGTCAACCGAGCTCCAGCAATCACACTATCTATCACCTCACATCTCAATCAACCCAATAGATCATTCAATCCACTTATGGACAATAGACTGGCCCTGAGACACTAAGTCAACCGAGCTCCAGCAGTCTGACTGTCAGTGTGATTGGCCCTGCAATCACACTATCTAACATACCATTAATCTTAGTCAAATCAATTAAATCAATTATAATCATCCAAAATTAACTCTCACTCAACCCTATTCTTTCGCACCGGTACGTACACGACCCTAGTGTTGCCCACTAGGAAGCACGTTCTATTGATATCCTTCATTTAGAATAAATCATTAATTCGGAAAATAATTAATGTAGAATAATATTCATAATAGTAAAACCAACCGTATATATATATATATACCTAAAATATACCCAGTATATTTCGGGTATATATATATATATGTCAAATAAAATATGAAATAAACTAAAGATAAATCATTAATATGGTTAAAAACAATTTAAATGAGTAACAATAATATAACATGCATTTTCTTAAAAATATATTTAAATATACAAAAGATATGCCCTAAGTACGAAAATTATTTAATAAAACATTTATGTATAAATGTTCATTTAAATATGTGTTTAGGTTTAACATATATTCATAAATATGCTAAAAATAAACCTAATTATCTAGCATGCATATATCAAAAATAAACCCTAAATATACCACTAATGTATTAGGTTTAATTTAATAATAAAACATGTATTTATTTGGAAATAAATAAAAAATATACCAAAAATAAACTTAAAAATAATTTAAGTGTAGGATTATAATATAGCATGCATCAGTTTACCCTTGGTTCTAACCAATATAAGTCAAAACAGTCTCGTTATAAGAGTGGAACCATAGTCCCCTGATGACTATAGGTTCAAAACCCACCTAGAAAATAGACTGAATGACCTCATGGAGAAATAAGGTTGGGAACGAGAGCTTGTTTATGATTAGTTTGTTCATTGTGTAGGAAAAACTAACCAGCTTTAATTATGCATACATCACATACATGTAGGTAGCACGTATTAACCACTATTTCTTATAGGAATCATCATATTTCATCATAGGATTTTGCACCCACTCCATGCATACATGCTCACCCTTTTCTTTTGCAGGCACAGATCATGCAACATTCATTTAGCTAACCCTTATAAATGTACAGGAATATGACATCCAAACATGAGTGACCAAGAAGATACCTCCTGTTAGTAATTCAAAGACAAGCTAAAAAAGGGATCCAAAAGTTGCTTGCTAATGGCACCATAGCTGAAATCCTCTAAGCCTAAATCAAAGCAAAAAGTGCTCGAAATAGGAATAGCACACCACTGAATGAAGCATTTGCATCTATTCACCCGAGGGTAGATAAGGCAAAGGGAATTCCTCGTACTTTAGTTAAAGCTGATAATGACAATGACTATTGCCAAGATCTCAGGGATGCACTAAAAGCTGTAAAAATTACTGACATGACCAAGGCCAAATTGACAGGGAGGTCAAACTATTGGCCAATAGGATGGTTAAGTTAGGATTCGCCTTCAAAGATAAGGGAACTCATAGTTCCAAAAGCTTCACTGACCTAGCACTGTTCAAAGATGAGCCATTTCCAGATGATTTTAAGCTACCAAAATTTGCTAAGTTTAATAGTGCAGGAGATCCGAGGGTCCATCTAAGGCAAAATGCTACCTTCATGGCTTCCATAAAGCTTATAGAATCTCACATCACTAAAGGAAGGACTGAGGGCATGGTTCTTTGACCTTGAAGATGAAATCAAAAGTGATTAGCTACTATTAACTCAGAAGTTTATTAAGAAGTATGAATATAACACTCAGTTAGACATCATTCAAAAGGACCTTAAGACCACAAGGCAGAAACCTAGTAAAGCTTTCTCTGATTATGTCACCAGATGGTAGGGAAAGGTAGTCAAGATGAGAAATCGTCCTCCTGAGGATGAACAAATAGAGCTAATAATCAAAGAGGCACTACCACACTTTAGAAAATAGATGATCTTTGCTCATTATCCTAACTTCAGAGCTCTTCATCAGGCTGGGATCAGAATTGAGGATAACGAACTTTAGTAAGCTAAAAATACTTTTCACCGTAATACCCAACCAAACATCCAAAACACCTTCATGCAAGCTGCAAAAAAAAAAAAACATGAACCAACCCAACACCCACAGCTCACCATTTATCAATGTTATCAAACCACTAAGAAAATTCTTAAACTTTAACCTCCCACTATCGAAAGTATTCCAAAGGCTTCAATAAAAGAACCTCCTACATCCACAAGAGCCTAGGCCTCTTCCAAACCCTCTACCACCTCAAATTAACTGAAACTTGTTCTGCCACTTTCACCAAATGCTTGGCCATACCACTAATACATGTAGAACTCTTAAAAATGCAATCCAAGACCTCAGTAACTCTGGAAAAATTGATGGCCTAGAAAATGACCCAATATCAAAACCAATCCTCTCCCAAACTAACAAAACATGCCTCCACCAACCATCAGTATGATCTCCTTTAATATACCAGAGGACCTAGTTGAACGGTCAATCCAAGCCATACAAGAAACCCAAGATAAGCCCTCAGAGGGAAAACCCTCAAATCCCATTCTTGAGCCTTATGATTCTATTGAAGATGAATAATGGCCTTCTACCTTTGAATACATTTCAATGCCTCAAAAATTCCTTCCCCACTTGATGATGCAAAAAAGAGCCAAGGATGCAGCTCTCCCTATGAAAAGTGAAGTGATTAATTACCCTTACTCATAAGAAGCAGACACAGACAAAAATTTTAGCAGTGACCATGAGATATGGGATTTACTGGGCCAACCATTTGGGAAGTTTGACTACAAAGTCAAATATACAGCACCCCTTGCTACCCACACACTCTTAGAAGACATAGTACCCTTAGGATAGGGAGAATAGTTTGATAAGGAAGATGGGATAATTAGTACTATTTAGCTTCAGAACCTGCAAGTCATGGGGATTGATATATAGTACAACTCTGATGATCCTAAAAAGGATGCTGGGGCTAAGAAGTCAATCTCTTTTATGGCTAAAAGCTTAACCCAAGTCTATCAAGGACAAGTTGAGGAGTGGATGAGCAACAGAATCGATAAACCAAGGTTCGAGATCTTCAATGACACCCTCAAGGAGAAACACTTACCAGACATGATCACTGAGACTAACATCTATGAATTGATGAAAAACATGGAGATAGAATTTGAGAGTGAACCTATCAATCATGCTTAAGCTACTGCCATCCTCAAATCGATTATCAATGACATCTAGTTTGAAGATAATACTGATTATGATCTCTATATTTTTCTTTATTTGAAACTGATCATGTAGTGAACTCTAAAGTTAATGCAATGAAATTTGATTTTGCTTACTTGTTTAATGTCTTTCCTAATGGTAGTGTGCATTACATTGATCAAAACATTAACATATTTGACATTCATTCCATATGCACTAAATCATTTAACATTGGCACAAAATCTAAACCACACATTCTGCCTATGTTGAAAGATGTTACCCTTAAAGAGATGAGAGAAATTAATAAAATATTAATAAAATATTCAAAAGTATTTTCCTGGATGTACAATGATATGCCTGGTATTGACAGAGACATTGCTTAATACTTCATTCCTACCAAAGATAGGTGCAAACTAGTAAAGCATAAATTGAGAAGACTTATACCAGTATGGGCCCAACTAGTGAAAAAAGACGTCGAGAAATAGATCAAGGCAAAATTCCTAGAGGTAGTAGGCTATCCAAAATGGTTAGCAAATGTGGTACCAGTATCGAAAAATGACGAAAGGGTTAGAATCTTTGTCGACTACAGAGATCTAAACAAGGCCTGCCCGAATGATGATTTCCTATTACCCCATATAGACATACTAGTTGACAATGCTGCCATATATGCAATGTACTCCTTCATGGATGGATTCTCTAGGTACAATCATATCTTAATGGCCATTATCGACAAAGCAAAAACAACTTTCATAACAGAATAGGGAACTTACTGCTATAAAGTAATGC
Organism: Mallotus nudiflorus; assembly: GCA_947683625.1. Lineage (NCBI taxonomy): Eukaryota > Viridiplantae > Streptophyta > Magnoliopsida > Malpighiales > Euphorbiaceae > Mallotus > Mallotus nudiflorus. Next base: position 7,552,626 of record CANTUR010000157.1, on the reverse strand, counting down.
CTTTTAGACTAAAGAATGTAGGGGCAACCTACCAAAGAATGACAACTATAATGTTCCATGGCATGATATATAAAAAAAGTGGAGGTATACGTTGACGACACGATGGTCAAGTCAAAACTAAGGAAGAACACCCCTTTAAAATCATATGGTTCCTCAAAAGTGTTAAAAAGTACAGTCTTAGGCTAAATCCAAAGAAATGCATATTCGGGTAGGAAAGATACTGGGGTATGTTGTCAGTCAAAATAGGATTGAAATGGATCCAAACAAAGTAATAGCCATTAGAAAAGTGCCAGTGCCAAAAATAGAGAAAGAAATCAGAACGTTTTTAGGGAAACTACAGTTCATCAGCATAGTCATTGCTAAGTTAATAGTAGTGTGTGAACTGATCTTCAAGCTACTTAGAAAAGATCAACTGGTTGAATGGAATGAACAGTGTTAGCTAGCATTTGACAATATTAGAAGCTACCTAGCTAACCCATCGGTTCTAAGACCATCTAAAACAGGAATACCTCTAACCCTGTATATGGCCATCGAAGGGAATGCAATCAGTGCAATGTTAGGCCAGAAGGGAGAAACAAAAGTAGAACACACAATCTACTACTTGAGTAAAAAGATGCTGCCATTTAAGGAGAACTACAACCAAGTCGAACAGATATGCATGGAAATGGTATGGGCAATGAAGAAACTTATACACTACTTTCAATCCTGTAGAATTAGACCATGTCTAAAATGGACCCAATAAAGTACCTCTACAAAGCTCCCTCTTTAGTGGGAAAACTTGCCAAGTGGCTCGTACTGCTAATAGAGTTTGACGTGCAATATCTAACTAAGAAGGCAGTAAATAGGAGAGCAATGGCTAAATTTCTAGCTCTTAACCCTATTTCAAACTCAGAAGAAATCCAACTAGACTTTCTAGACAACCTCAGCTCAGCCATTGAGATCTAAGGATGGCACATGTACTTTGACAGAGCAGTCAATCAGTTTGGCATAAGAGTCGGTGTCATACTACAATCTCTAAAAGGTGAAGTAACACCAATTGCTAAAAAGCTCAAGTTCAGAGTCACAAATAATGAAGCAGAATACGAGGCATGAACACTCAAAATAGAAGCATTAATAGCCCTAGATATCATAGAAGTCAAAATCTTCAGAGATTACATGCTAGTAATCAATCATGCTCGGAAGAGTGGGAATTGAAAAAGCAACACTTAAAGCCTTATCTAGACCACTTGAGGCTACTCACCATGTCCTTTCGAAAATGTAGATTCATTCATCTCCCCATGAATCACAATCAAATGGCAGATGCACTTGCTTCCCTAGCATCGGTATGGGAAGGACCATCCAAAATGCCCATAGAGCCTCTGATCCTACTCAGATCAATATAGCCTTGTCATAAAAATTGTAGAATAATAATTATAGAAATAATTGAAAAGCCCTAATTCTACGACATTCATAGATATCTAAAGGAACAAGCCTATCCTAATCAAGCAGATGAAAGAGACAAAGTAGTCATTCAATGACTAGCATCAAAATTCACATCGCATCAGGGTGTGTTATACAAGAGAACCTCAGATGTTTTACAACTTTGATGTCTAGATGAAACTGAGGCTATAAGAGTAGTAGAAGAAATACACGAGGGTGTTTGTGGTCCACACATGAATGGAGCAATCCTAGCTAAGAAGCTAATCAGACAAGGGTTCTTCTAGATGATGATAATAGAAGACTGCGTTAAATTTGTAAGGAAATGCCATAAGTGTCAGATCCACGGGAATGTCAGTTACCTTCCCCTAAAAAAACTACACTACATCTCCTCTCCATGGCTCTTCTCAGCATAGGGACTATACATAATCAGGGAAATCCACCAACAGCCTCAAACGGGCACAGGTTCATCTTAGTGGTAGTGGATTACTTTATAAAATATGTCGAAGCAGAATCATTCGCAAGGATAGGAACCAATTAAGTGGCTAAGTTCATCAAAAGAAAATTGTTGTGTTGATATGGGATCCCCCATCAAATCATCTCTGACAGCGGTGTCCAATTTTAGGGGGAAGTTAGAGAGCTACTAAGGAGTTATAAGGTCGAACATCATAAATCTTCTCCTTACCGACCACAAGCAAATGGGGTCATTGAAGCTGCAAACAAGAATATTAAAAAGATCTTGTCAAAGATGACTCAAACTTACCAAGACTAGGCAGACAGATTGCCATATGCCTTATAGGGTACCAAACAACAGTCAGAAATTCAACAAGACCAACTCCTTTCTCACTAGTGTATGGATCAGAAGTAGTTCTTCCAATCAAAATAGAGATCAAGTCTCTTCAGGTAGCACTCGAATTTAAATTGTTAGAGGCATGAAAATATCACTCTCTTAGATATCTAAAGGCTCAAGGCTCTATACGACACACAGTTGTATCATGCTTGACTAGCCAAGACCTTTAACAGAAGAGTAAAACATAAGAGTGTGAAAGTAGGAGACTAGGTGCTAAAGCAAACAAGAAAAAACATTTTAGAACCTAGAGGGAAATTTAGACTGAACTAGGAAGGCCCATACTTGGTTGAACATGTCTTATCAAAAGGACTAGTCAAGCTGATGGATTCTAAAGGTAATGAATTCTCTGAACCTATCAATAGAGATTGCCTAAAGTACTATGTCTAAGGCATAAAAAAAAATAATCCCGCTGAGTTAAAAATCTAAAATGTCAATTCAGGCAAAAGTTAGGGACTTCCTATTGAGTTGAAAACCTAAAAATGACAGCTCAAGCAAAAATTAGGGAAAGAGAGAAAATATTTAAGTAGAAAACTTAAGAAGGCTAGTTAAGAACAAGGGTAACCTCAAGATCAAAATTCCACAAATGCATTTGTGCTTTTTTTATATGATTACAATAAAATGAGATTGATTTCCAATTTATACAAAATGTCTTTGAAAATTGCAACACATTTAATCATCATAAATTGCATCAAGTATGCTTTGCATTTTCTTTCATTACATGACCATAGTTTTTACTGTCCTCTCCGAGCTCTCTCTTCAAGATCAACCACTATTATCAAAGCCAAAAAAAACCTAGCTAGGCATGAAAAACTCCGAAGGGAGACACCTTAGGCAAAAAAATGAAAAAACCCAGCTAAGTGCGAAAAGCTCCAAAAGGAGATTCCTTAGGCAAAAAAGGAAACAGAGGTAGATATTAGTAATGGCAAACATCATCATCAATGATACACAACAAAAAACATATACAATCATCATCGTACAAATAGCATACAACATATGGAACAAATGCCTAAGTACAACATCCATAGTCCATAACCTCAGAATAATAATACAACAAAGCAAACCATAGGCCAAAATTCCTACACCTAGCTCCTAAAACAACTATATCGGTTGTGGCTGCCATCAAAAGTAAGCACTAAACCTGCTCAAGCATCCCCCTTGTCTGGTCCTGACTCATCATCATTCATTGCAAAGGATGATAACTATGACTCCAGCTCACTAATGCGATCACAATAAGCTACACGCTCTCGCACCCATTCACAACTAGCGAGATGATCCACAACCTACATTATATATTGCATATCATACACTCATACATAAAACATGTGCATAAAATAAACAGGTGCAATAAAGAAGGCATACCCTCTAAGTGGTAGCAAAGTCTAAAAGGCACTACTGTGCACTCCCTGCAACAGTATACAAGTAGAGGAGATAGGAATCTACAAAAGCAAGCAAATAATTCAACAACCACTCCCTAAATAAATGAAATGCATGCAAGAATAAATGGAGAACACGAAGATTGGTAGCATTAGTAGGAGCAATACTTGATTGAGGAAAGTTAGGTTTAGGCAATCGAAACTCACTACTCTACCAAGGATATCCGTCCCAAGTAAAGACAAAGATGGCCGAACTGTCAAATCACTAAGAATAGTATTACTAGAAACCACACTACTGGCATAGGCAAATGCCTCAGTACAGAATGTGCTTTCATCCTCTCAAAATGAGATTTAGATCTCCTCTGACATTGCTACAGATAAGTTCTCACAACTCACTTTAATTATAGTTTATTACTAATAAAGTTAACTACATGCTTACATCAAAACAGGAATAAAGGCTTACCGAATCAGAAGAAGCAACTCTCAAGGACCCGCGTGATGGCTTAATTCTCGAACCTGAAGGACAAGATGCATCTAGGTGAGAAGGTGAAGGTGAAGGAAAGGTCCCATTAGCTATAGTGTTAATCATATGAGCGATCAATACATCAGTATAAAGCAAACCTGCACTCTCTAAGAGGTTGTCAAAGGGGAATCCCATCATAACAGTAGCAAGATCATCACCACAAAGCTTATGACCCCAGAACATGTCACTAGGAGGAGGGACGAGAACTCTCCTCATATATGGGCCATCCTACCAATGATGGACTCACTCGCCCAACCACACTCTACCGATGAGGCTAGAGAGCAACACTAGTCTCTCCGTCAACTGCCATGCAACCAATGAGACCTCACTACCTACCAGTGAAGAAAGATTTGATTAAAGGGCAATAATGAACAAAAGATCCCTAAGAAATAAATAACCAACACAGCAGGAATCAGATATACTTGATCAGGGGACAACTTCCCCATATGGTCCCGAGCTACCATGCAATCCTTAATCAAATCAATAGTCTTCCTAATCTAGCGAGAATAATGAGGGCAGCCTTCCTCCTAGAAATGCTTGATGGATAGATGAGGGAGAATCATGAACTCATATGCCTAAATCTATCAAAATCAGAGGATCAGAAATAACAAATCTAAAAGCAAAAGAACAAACAACAGAACTCCTACTTATGTCCAGCATGAATAAGTATCCACAGATCCTTAAACCACCTCAGCATGTTGCATCAAGGCCTGAGTACATATAAGCAAAGGCAGCAGTGCCCCAGTAATAACTCGACAAGCCATCCAGATCTCTTAAGATAGACAACAATTGTAGATCACCTGTACTCGAAGGGTTTGGGAAGATAACAACACTCAAAAAATAAAATAAAAAGTAGCGAGCCAAGTGCTCTGTTGAGACATGACCATCATTATATAGAGTTCACACAAAAGAAACAAACTTAATGTAATGAGCAAGATACAGGCAACTAGACTTCATAGGTGTGACCACCCTAAGTAAATCCATTTTGAGGCACCTCCTCACCATAACAGTAAAACCCTCCTCCTCACTTAAAGGAACAGGCTCTCTAGAAAAGCTCAAGCTCGTGATAGTGGCAAAATCCAAAGGGGTAATAGTCATCTCCCTAACATGCAAATGGAAAGTATGTGTCGTGTCCATCCATCACTCTATCAATGCATACATGGCAATCTGACTTGACACATATGAGTTATAAGATAATGCAGTAATGACTCCATCAAAGACATTCCCAGTAATCATTTGCTTCAAACACATCGAGAGACCTTGATAATACATGTTGACTCTGTTAAAACTACCAAGCAGCACAATAACATACCTATAAGGTTGTAAATAATAGGTACACTATCAAACATTTGTATAGCTACTAAATACTAATATATCTCTCTTTGTCATTTAATAGGATCAAAATAATAACAAAAAGCTGAAAAGAAAAACACCATGGCAAGTACTCGAAGATGATCACATCATTTACAATAAAGTTATACCTTAATAGATAGTTATAGAAAGAGCTACAAAACTACAGCTACAACAACCTCATACAACAAAGTAGACAATGAATAAGCTTTAGAAAATAAGAGCAAAAAGGACCTACCTTACGATGATAATGCACCTAAGCATGACTCTCCAAGATATAATCAACAGGGATTGAATTTCTCCAAGAAAGCCTGGATGGCTAAGAACTCTGAGCACCAAATGTGTTAGTCCTTACAACAGATGTCCCAGCTCCAATGGCCTCTGTAAAGTCACCCTCAACATCAACATTAATAAAAATGTCCCCCATACCCTCAGGAATGTTGGGGAACTCCATTTTATGCAAAATAAAATGGAAGTACATAAGCAAAAATAGAGCAAAAAGCACCCAAAAGATAAAAAGGTCAAGAAAAGTAAAAAAATACTCAAAAAAGTCTAAACAAAGCTTCCCTAAACCTCCAAAACAACCATTTAAATAGGCTTAAAAGGGAGGAAGGACGTGACCATATGCCAAGTGTGTGACCACATGCAGAAGCACGTGATCACGAGCAGTCACGCGCACTTCCCCCTTCCATACACTCTTCTGTGGTTTTACGCACACTTTAAGACTTTGAACACTCATTTATATGGTCCTAAAATTCAATTTAAGAATAAGACATGCACTAAACTCATATAAAAGTACACTAATATAGACTCCATCTGTCTAAAGACATTGCACACACACTGCTTTATTAAAAAAACTCAACATCTTACAAAAGAAGCAAAGAAAATTCACTATAAGGATATCTTACTCTAAATCATCAAAATAACATCATCAACATAACAAATAATGGCATCATTACTGCATCATTACTACATTATTATTGCATCACTACCGCATCATCACTGCATTATCACTACTACCTCATTCACATTACTTAGAAGCACTTTTACTGCTTAAAAGCACTCTCACATTGCTTAAAAGCACTTTCATTTCTTAAAAGCATATTCTCATTGCTTATAAGCATCCTCACATTGCTTAGGAGCACTCACATATTGCTTAGGAGCATTCACATTCTTTAGGAGCATCTTCACTCTACTTCGAAGTAGTCTCTTTTTATTTAATAGAATTTTCATTTGCGTGACACCTAAGAAGGTTATAGTCACATGTTCATTAGCGTGACACCTATGAAGGTTATAGTTTCATTTTCATTGCTTAATAGAATTTTCATGTGTGTGACACCTAAGAAGGTTATAGTTGCATGTTCATTTCGCGTGACACTTAAAGAGATTATAGTCACATGTTCATTTCATGTGACACCTAAAAAAGGTTATAGTCGCATGTTCATTTCACATGATACCTAAAAAGGTTATAATCGCATGTTCATTTGCGTGACACCTAAGAAGGTTATAGTTGCATGTTCATTTCACATGACACCTAAGAAGGTTATAGTCACATATTCATTTACGTGACACCTAAGAAGGTTATAGTCGCATGTTCATTTCATGTGACACCTAAGAAGGTTATAATCACATGTTCATTTGCATGACACCTAAGTAGATTATAATCATATGTTCATTTGCATGACACCTAAGAAAGTTTTAGTTGCATCCATATATTACTTAGTAGCATCCTTATTTCGTGTGACACCTATGGAGGTTATAGTTGCATTTTCATTGCTTAATAGCATGTTCATTCATATGACACCTAAGAAGGTTATAACTGCATTTCCATTGCTTAATTGCATGTTCCTTTGTGTGATACCTAAGAATGTTATAGTCGTATTTTCATTACTTAATAGCATGGTTATTTGTGTGACACATAAAGGTTATAATCGTATCTCTCTTTGCTTAGTAGCATCTTCATTTACATGATGCTTAAGAAGGTTATAGTCGCATAAATCCCATTGCACTTTGCAAATAGTACCTTACATGATGACCAAATCACAGAACAACATTAATAAACAAAACATAACAACAGCAGTCAAATCTTGACAAGACGTCTAAAGATAACCCACAAGTAAGTACCTCTCTCCCTACTAAAACATTTTTTGCATCTTCATATTTGCTTCAAGTGTATTGACACTAGCGCTAGGTGGCTATGCAGCACACGTTAAGCAGGAGGCAACTATCGTACCTTAAATTTAATTATCCCCAAAAAGGTCCATTAATGAAATGAATCCCCGAGATGACTAGAGTCTGCTATTTTGTAACACCTTTGAAGTGTGCAACCTTAAAATACCTAATCAAACCCACCAGTATGAAAAATCTATCATCGAGCTATTAAGTTGTACCTCAACCTTGCAAAATATGAATTATCAGAACAATGAGAGGTTTATTTTGAGAAAACTCCTCTCCGAATACTCAGCTCGTTGGGTTGATGTGCATTTCGTTAAACCATGACCTAGCTTCTTGAAAAAATAAAAATTGATTTTAAGAAAATGGAATTTGGAAACACATTTGAAAGGTTCCAAAACCTCTGGAAGTGGTCCCAGAATGGTCTAACACAACTTTAGTATCAGCGCGTATCGCTCAAAAATTACGCGTAAATGCCCTAGCTGTCATGTGCTAAAATTGAGGCCAAATTTGGCAAAATAGACTTTGAAAAAGTGTCCAGAAGGCTTAAAAACCCTAAGAACCAACCCTGAAATAGCACACATAAAACCTAGGAAGTGTGCATATGTAATCCCCCAAACCTAATAATCTCTATTGGGGACAATACTAGCTGAGTGACCCGATGTTGTCCCTTTCCTTTCCCGATTTTTAATGACTCCATAAAATAAAAAAGTCTCATCCCCCTAAGACTAATCATTTTTCCCTATTTAGTCTAGTTGACATGTCCCTCAGAAATGGAAAGACTTGCACCATGCCCTATGAAAATATACCGCTATCAAAAAAGGCCCGAAAAGGATAAACACAAAGAAAACTGGTCGCTCACATCTTGGTTTGCCACCAGAGCTTTGCACCATTTGTCACATACATACGAATAATTTTTAATTATTTTCCATCATTATTCATTCACTGCTTTTAAACAAAGCTTCATATCAAATAAGAAGTTATAATCTCTTATATTATTTTATTTAAATTATTTAGAAATAGTATTATGGGCAACGGGGTTCAAAACGTGCCCAAGTGTTTGGTGACCATAGTACTGTATAGGCTTAAGGTCGACTATGAAATAGAACATGGGCTTTAAGCCAATATCAAAGATTGGAGTCACCACTTGGATGAAACCCATGACACATTTTACAGCAATTGGATCCTACAGAGGACCCCTGGCAATCGTCCTCAGAGATTAGGTTTGGAAAATATGTATAGGCTTTTGGAATGCCCACCCTGATAAGGAACTAAAACTAATCATTAGTTAACACACATAACAACTTGATAGACTTCTATTATTATTAACTATTGTATTGTCATTATCTACTTATAACTCTACTTGTATATAATGCTATGTTACAGTAATGAATTATCAAGAGTTATTTCATGGTATCAGAGCCCCATATTGTTTTTAAAACTTGATTTGCCATTTTTTTTCAATGGCTACTAAAAGTTCAACTAGTTCTTCAATCATTTTAACTAACTCTACAACATCTACTCTGCAAGTTTCTTCTTTACCAAACATATCTACTCATCTACCAGTTAATTTACATTCAACAAACTGCTTGTTATAACATGCACAAATCATGCCCATGCTCCACAGTTATGACCTTACAAAGCACGTTGATGGTCACTCTTAAACTCCCCCATAGAGAATAGAAACCAAGCAAGTTAACCCTCTATTTGAAGCATAGTTTCGACAAGACTAATTAGTCTTAAGCTGGATCATTGTCTCCATTACTGAAAGTTTCATCCCATAAAATTATTGGATTCGTTAGTGCTAAAGATGCATGGGACAGGCTAGTGTGCACCTAAGCTTCTAGCTCAAAGACTTAAATTCGAACCATTAAGTTGGCATTTTTTAAGTTACAAAAAGAACCTGTTGAATCAATTTCCACCTATCTACAGTGATCTAAGACAATAGCGGATCAATTGAGTGCACTACAAAATCTAGTTAGCAATGATGACTTGATCTATGTAATCACCAACGGACTTGGCACCGATTATCGTCTATTTATTCATTCCCTTGAGAACCAATCTAATTTTGTCACTTTTAATGACCTTTATGGTCTTCTTTTGAGTGAAGAAACTAACTTGCAAGCATAAGTAAAGTGTCGAGAGCCTATCTTGCCTACACCATATGCTTTCTACACTTCTCATGCCCTTGGAGGTCATAGTAACTAACCCTACAGAGGATAGGGCCGAGGTCCTCCATATATCTCCCATCACGAATTTTCACCGAAGTCACTAGGTTTTTTTTACAAACCAAATTATTCCAAATCATCTGGTACTTCTCTCACGTCTCTTTAATGCCACAACTGTCAAGGCATTGGCCATCTTGTCAAAAATTATTGTTCACCTAAACTAACCACCACCAACCAATTCCCTTCTGCTAAACCTTCCACCAACTTAGCCTCCTTCATATCTCCTTCATTATAATAGTGGATTATGGACTTTGGAGCTACTCATCACTTGGCACAAAACATCAAAAATTTGAGTAATAAAAAGTATTATTAAGGTCCTAATGATATCATAATTGGGAATGGTAAAACCCTCCAAATTTTACACACTGGCACTTCTTCTTTCCACACACAAAATTCTTATTTTTCTCTTGATAATATTCTTCATGTACTAAGTCTTTGCAATAAATTACTTTTAATTTCTTCATTTACAAATACTAGTAAAGTTTATGTTGAATTCATTCCCTCTAATTTTGAAATAAAGGATATCCCCATGAGGAATTTGCTACTTATAGGCCTGAATAAACATGGACTCTACTCACTAGACATGACACTTGTGCCTTCATCATCACCGAAATAAGCTCTTCTTTATTTTGTTTCAACATGGTATGCTCACCTTGCACATGCTTCATTGAAAACTATTCGACATATTTTGTCAAAATCTCAAATAAAGTCATCCAATAAAGATTTCTCTTTACGTCATGGTTGTTCACTTAGTAAAAGTCATGGATTGCCTTTTTCTTCTTCATTATATACAACATCTCACCCTTTAGAACTCATTTGTCCATACTTATGGGGTCCATTGCCTATTCCTTCTCATGATGGAAAGAGATACTATGTTTTATTCTATGACCATTACAATAAATATTCATGGATATATTTTCTCACATATAAGTCTGAAGTTTTAAGTGCATTTATCAAATTTAGACATGTTCTTGAGAAATTTTTTAATCATTCCATTAAAATTTTCCAAGCTGATTGGAGTAGGGAGTATCAAAGCCTAACTAAATATTTATCTAAACATAGAATAAACTCAATGCAACTTTTGCCCTTACACACCTAAACAAAATGTTGCGTAGAGTGCAAGCATCGACATGTCATCGAGACAGAACATTCCTTGCTCACTCACTCTTTAGTCTAACTAAAATATTAGACCTTCACTTTCAAAACTGCTACCTATATCATCAACCATTTGCCAACCCCAAGAACTGTTTCACACCCAACCTTGCGGTTGGCCTCCGTTTGTGTTCTGTGTTTTATTACTTTTATTTATTAAATTATTTCCTTATTTACATGCAAAATTGTAATTGCCTCCAAACAATTTTCAAATTTTACCATTAAGTCCAAATTGCTAATTAAATCATTTTCATGCAATAATGGTGATTTGCAAATGTTGCACAAGAAATATTAAAAATAAACAATAAAAAAGCAAATAAAAAAAAAAATAAAACGCATGCAAAGAGAGGGAGAAAAAATGAATTACAATCCTTTTTCACACAAATAAATAACCATGAATCAAAAATTAATCTAGCTAAATTAACATTATTATCACACCATGAAAAAAAAAATTAGTCCACCAAATAGTAAACCTACAAAAAGAAAGAAGTTAGTTTATAGAATAAAATTATCAAAGAACACTTGAAACACTTGAAAAATAATGGAAGTAAACAAACACTTGAAAAATATATGGAAATAAACAAAGAACAAATTGTAAAGTAGAATTCTAATACCTAAATTAACTCAATAAAATCATGTAATTTTACTGATTAAAAAAATCATAAATTGGAAATCATGAAATGCTAAAAAACACAAAAAATCTTAATTTAGACTTATTGTTTATAACACCAGCTTGGCTCCCTGTCTTGTCCCTCAAAAATTTTAAAATGATTACAACAACCCCCAGAAAGTGTGCAAAACCCAAAGTCTTCTCCCTCTGTCAAGTCCTAGTCTCTATTGTCTTCTTGTTTTCTTTAAGTTTCTTCATGTTCTTCTTTTATATATTTTTTACGGTTAACCTTTTTTTTTTTGTGGTTCACCCCTCTTTGTTTTGGTTCACCTCTTTTGTCAGTTTTTTCTTTTTCTTCCTCTCCGTTTTAGAAGCTCTCCCTCTTTTTTCTCCAGCTTTCTCCCCATCCCCTCCTCTTTTTTCTTCTCATTTTTAGCGTTTTTATTTTTCTCTCCCAACCATCCATCCTCATTCTGCTCCACATTCCCTCATGTCAGCCACGATTTATGTATTTGAGAAATCATGCCAACAGTTTGGAATGTTTGCAAATAAAATTTCGTGATGTGGTTCACTTTTTGCATTAATTAAAAAAATAACTTTACATCGCTAAAGCGTTGTCTTAGTAACAAGACGCACCACCTTAGTAACTCATTCAAAGATGGGAGAATTGCTATTTTTCCTTTGTATTTTAGTCAATTACACTACTTCATCTCTGACATTTGAAAAAATATTTATTCATTTTTGACATTTGCAACAGTTAACACTCATTAGTCTTTCTTTAGGAATGAAATAGTATATGATTTTGCAAATGTCTAAGATAAATAAATATTTTTTTCAAATGTTAGGAATGAAGTAATATAATAAGTCAAAACACATAGGGCAAATAGCAATTCTCCCTTTAGAAAATCATTTTGGGCCACTGGACCAATAAAGGAGCAATGACTAGACTTTACATTTATCCATGCTCCTTTTTTTGGATTTTCATTATTGAGTCTTTGCTCGTAGGTCAACCAAGTCAAGTGTCGACAAGTATATAGCATTAAAGGTAATTTATTATTTTTTACTTTTATATTGTTAAAATTAATAATAGGTTTTTTTTCAAAATAAATTTTAAATATAAGTTTTATTAATGTAACTTTTAAAAAAGTTATAGACATAATTATTATCATTATTTAATTACTAACTATAATTTAAAATAATATTTATTTTATTATAAGGTATAAAAAATTAATTATATATTTAATTTAAAAGAAGTTATTATCAATTATTTTTAACAAGGATACTACAATCCAAACAAAAAATAAATTCAAACAAGAAATTTATGGCGAGAAAAATTTCTAAAATGGAGCTGATGAATGGTAGATGTTTTAAATGAAACAAGCTATTAATTGCTATTTTTTAAATCCCACTAAATACTTATAATTTAGTTATTTGATGAAAAACCTCTATGCAGTACTTAAATTATATGAATTAAACACCCCATTAATTTCAACTTTTTTTTTTCAATAACTTGAGTTTTATTTTTACTGTAGTGAAGATTACTCATAAAAAAATTTGACACTAATTAGTAGATGTAGCAACTTAAAAAAAAAAAAAATGGCCCACAAATACATTATCGTCTTACTTGTGCGCTACATGTTAACATAAATTCACAAAAAATCACTTCACCTTTTGTTTCATCTAAAAATGTTTGCCTAAGTTTATGTTTTAATATTTTAATTGATAATTGTTATAATAGAATTTATTTATATCACTAAAAGTTAATTTGTTGCTTTTAAAAGGCAATTTATGTATTTTTTATATTTTACAAGACTTGCTTTTGTTTTTTTTTTTTTTTTAAATTTCAAGTATTTATCTATAATGAAGGTTGATCTTATATTAAATCAATCATATTCTTTATTAAATTAAAAGGTGTAATTTAACTTGTAATTTTGATAGATTAAAATTTTAATAACTTGAAAAAAAAAAACATAATTTCGGAGCTATCCATCTAAATACGCATCGTTTTTACTTTTTACTCTGTTTTGATCAAGTACGACAGAAAAGCAGCGTATTTAATTCACATTATATCTTACTAATTATATAATATGGCCACGCTGTCTTGCTATTGCCATGTGCATGGCAGTCCAATTACAGTGGCTCCATAGATACAAAGGAGGTGGAATGTTGTTCCATTGATCGATCTGCTTGTCATTCATATTGACTGATCCGGGGAGATAAAATGACTGTAGGAAAAAAAAAATTTAAATGAGGAAAATAGAACAAAATCTGCTACCTCAGAGATTCATCTCTCGTCGAGTACGAACAAACAATGAGCCAATCAATTGCCATATACCTTGCCTGAAAGCAGCCAGTCATCTTGCCAAATTAAATCATACGGAGCCTTTTCGTCCAGTCTGCTAAAACCACCATTAGCGATAGAATGTGAAGCAAGTTTCTAGCTTCATCTGGTAAAATAATTGATAGGGATAAGTTAAAGTGTTTACCTTTGAGTTTCTTTTGGAACAATAAGAACAATGAGCTTTGGACTAAACTCAAGAGCCTTGTTAATGAATTTGTTAGCAAGAGAGGCATTAACGCCAAAGGGAGGATTCAGCCCCATTATCTAATAAAAATATTAAGTCAAAAACAAAATACAAAAGGTTAAACATATCCTATTAGAAAAAAGGCTCAACTTAGGCAAAAGTTAAATAAGTATGCAACCAACTCGTATCAGCCAAAGCCAGTGCTCCTACCAGTCTTGAACCATCAGGCAATTCATCTCGACGAACCTTCATCCAATCTTTTTTCTCAAAACTAAAATCATTCTGCAAAACAGATTTGCGGAGTAATTCACAAATAAGGGTTTCCCATTTCTAGTTCATTGTCAAGGACGCATGTATTCAAGTTGGTGATAAATGCACATGTACATTAAAAACAAATGACTCCAGTTTAGTTTTAAAGATTGTATGCATAAACTGCTCACTTATTTAAAGAAGCTGAGACTATATATAATAATAAAAGATAAATATGGGGCTTTCTGCTCAAGATGCCAAGGGCTTCTTTACATCAACATTCAAATATCAAATGCCATGTTCGTCATCAATTCTTCTTCAACATTCAGATGTGTAATGCCAAATTTATCATTAATTCCTCAGCAAGGAGGTTCACCAAATAAAGGCAAACATGTTGGAATAAAAAGAATGCAGATAAGAAATAACTCTCAAAGGAAAACATGTTTCATTCAGAGAGGAAAGACATCCATCAAGAAAACTAGTAAAGCTTTGACTGGCAAAACATTAGGGCTTGGTTCTAGACATTCAGCTCTCTGTCAAGTCAAATTGTCTCGATTCCTTTGCAGTATGAGCTTTGTATCAAATGAGGGCCAAAAGATGTTCTCATCCTCTTTTTTATTATTAGAGAGAAGAAAAATCTTAAAGTTGAGAATTACTATAGTTTATTACTGAATAGCTTATTACTGACATGCTTGCTTAGAAAAATACTTTGCTCTTCCTTGCAAAAGATGCTATCATATAGCTTGATGATGTTCCCTTCTCTTATTCCCCCAAGAGAGAATTTACAAAGGAGTTTCAGGTTTAATGCCATCATCTCTCAAAGTTTCACTTAGAGGCATAAACGACAGACAAGATGCCAGGAAATATAAATCTTCTGAAAGAAAAAAGAAGTTGCCTACTTTCAAAAGGCTAGATAATTTAGTCGCCTTAAGGTTGGCAGAACTACTTAGCAATAGGATAGAAAAATTCACCAGCCAAGAAATACAAGATGTAATGAAGCACTCTTATAAAGACATACTACAACATTATGATAACACAAGAAAGGCAAGAGATGATACCCAAAGACATTATTCTTGTTGAAATCCCACATTGACATTGGAAAAATATAAAACAATAAAAGGCTTATAAGTGGTGTAGATTGGATCTTAACACAAGCCAATTGGTTTTATATTACGTGGACTCAACCTCATTTATAAGATAACACGTGTATGTGTGTGGGCCAACACTCTCGAGGCCCATGGACTTGTTAACATGGTATCAGAGCAGTGCTCCTAGGCTCATATTTAAGATCCAGAGTTGGATGCGGCCCGTTTGTGACCCCATTTAAGTTGTTGGGTGTGTTTGGCAAGTGTAATTGGTCTAGGTCTAATAACACTTGAGGGAAAGTATTGAAATCCCACATTGACATTGGAAAAGTATAAAACAACAAAAGGCTTATAAGTGGTGTAGATTAGACCTTAACACAAGCCAATTGATTTGTATTACATGGGTTTAACCCCATTTATAAGTCCACACGTGTATGCGTGGGCAAACACTATCGAGGCCCATGGGCTTGTTAATAATTCTAAAGCTTAAAATGCTAATGTGAAATCCAGGAGTTTCATCTTTACAAGGATCAATGAGTGAGCCTGAGAATGCCGTGCAAATTTATGAATTCCAATGAAGGACCCCTAGACTGAGGGTCTCTATATTTATATAACCAACCCTTCTCTCTTCCTTTTAGCAGCCCTCTATTATTCTCTAGTATCTATTGACTTGGTAATAAAAATAGTATGCTGGCACCTCTTCGATGGCCTTACTTGCTATCTTACAGGCATATCTTTCCAAGAAAGAGCTAAGATAAGACTTGAATCATTTGAGATTTAATCAAACCCCAATTGAAATTTCATCTTGTAAATTGGAATACAGATGCAATAACAACATGGATTGATTAGAGAATGTATGATGAAATGCAAAACTAGACACTGCTGGTTGCACCATACAGATGCACACTAAGATGATGTTTGATGAAAATCTATATCTGTGTCCTTATACACCATTATAAGAAAGCACATCGGTACCTTAGCTTGTATAATATCATAGTTTTTGAATAAGCAGTTTTTCCCTGTTTTTTGAAGCCTTTCCTTCAGCAAACAACTGAAATCGTTAGAGCCGCAGCAGAAGTCTACAATCTGTTGAATGAAATTAACCCGCATGAATGAAGAAGACTATAAGAGCAGCAACTACAGCAAAATTAAATACTTAAAGAGCACAAAATAATAAGAAATATGTTTGGCAAGTTCAATAATACATGGAAGATCTAACTAATAATTGTGATGCTATCATGCACGAAGATGCTAGATGAGCAACATTATAGCAAATATACGAGGCTGAGTTGTTTCACTAGCACAGCCGTTAATGTCAACTCGTATACAATTGTCTTGTTACAGGCTGTATAGTTTTTTTTGAACAAATAGTACAAATGGTTAAATTCCCAACACCATAAAGGGGAGAGAAGGGGAGTGGGGGTTCAAACTTTGCTCTCCTCAATTGGATGTCCATATCTTTTGTCACTTAGGATACTTGTGGGGACTATAGGTTGTATAGTTTAGAATAAGAATTAATTGAGGAAGCAATTGACATAGTGATTAATTTTCCTTCCTAGAATAGTACTGATAAAACTGTTCAACAAACTCAGCCAGATAAGATGGTTGTTATGAGCTTCTTAGCTGCTCCCCCTTATGAATTTGAGACAGCTAAATCTCACATTCTTTCCAGCAAAGAAATTTCTTCCATATAAGATGTTTTTAGTAGAGTCCTACATACAGAAAATTCTTTATCCATTTAGACTAGTGCACTTGTCAATCACAATAATACGACCAAATCAGAAAGACAATAGTACAGGAGTGGTAGCAATAGTAAAGGGATGGGATCTAGTAATTATGAGAAGTCAAGCAATTATGACAAGAATAACAACACTCGTGGACAATAGTTGAGAGAGTGTGTCACTATTGTCAAAAGCCAGAACAGATAAAAAGGGATTGTAGGAAGATGCAAAATCAGAAAACTCAGTCTACTCATATTGCATCCATCGCAAACACATCTAAAAGTCCATTACCAAGTCAGGTAAACTTAAAACGTGTCTTGTTTCCTTCACTTCAAAGTGGGTCATTGATTCTGGTGCTACATATCATATGATAGGTAATTCTAGTATATTTTTCTCCTGTTACTTTACCAGACGGGTCAACATATTATGTCATTGGTTTTGGCACAATAAGTCCAACACCATCACTTCCTTTGTCATATGTTCTTAGTTTACCTCAGTTATCTTTCAATCTGATTTCTAAGTAAATTCACTCATAACTTTACTTGCAAATCTTAAAACGAAGAATATTATTGTTACAGGACATGAGTCTAAAGGTCTCTACATCCTTGATACACAAGTTCCAAGATTTCATAGCCTGTCCGGGGGTCATAACACCTTTTGCAGCACATTGTCGATTGGGTCACCCGTTTCTCCATGTGTGAAAGCAACTTTGTCCTCAATTTCAGAATTTATCTTCATTAGATAGTGAGTCTTGTCAGTTTACAAAACACCATTATCTTAGTTCAAGTTCTGGCTGTCTAAAAGTAGTCCTTGTCCTCAATATTTCAGTCAATCAATGAGCTAATGCTCCTTTTGAATTAGTCCATTGAAATGTTTAAGGTCCTTGTCCAGTTGAGTCCAAAACTGGATTTAAGTATTTTGTTACTTCTATTGATGATTATTCTTGTATGACATGGTTATATTTGATGAAAAATTGTTCTAAGGTGTTTTCTCTTTTTTCTGCTTTCTATGCTGAAATTAAAACTCAATTTAATGTTTCTGTCCAAATATTGAGAAAAGGAGTACTTATCATAATCCTTTCAAACTTAAATGCTTCAACATAGCATTCTTCATCAAATCTCTTGTGTATATACACTATCTCAAAATGGAGTTGTTGAATGGAAAAATAGACACTTTCTTGAAACTACTAGAGCTTTGTTATTTCAAATAAAGGTTCCTAAACCTTTTTGGGCTAATGCGATTTCCATTGCATGTTTCTTGATTAATCGTATGTCATCATATGTTCTTCAAGGTAAGACTCCTTATCATGTTCTATTTCCAAATAAACATTTGTTTCCTAATGAGCCTAGGGTCTTTGGATGTACTTGCTTTGTTCGAGATGTTCGTCCTCAAGTTACCAAACTAGATCCAAAATCTTTGCTATGTTTTTCTTGGGTACTCTTGTGTTAAAAAACGTTATAGATGTTTTAGTCCCACTCTTCATGAGTATCTTGTGACTGCTAATGTTACTTTTCATGAAAACACACCTTTTCCATTTACCCTTTACCCCAGTCAAGGGGAGATGATGATTTGTTAATCTATACTGTTCCATTAACTGTTTTGCCACTTGTTTACTCTATTCCTGCTAGGCCTAAACCACATATAGTACAGGTTTATTCTCGGCAACCAACCACTTCAGATTCATGTCATGCACTTGCTCCTTCGTTGTTGGATCCAGTCTCAAATGTTTCTATTCTTGTGTCATCAAAATTTTATTGCCTTTTTTTATTTTGAGTTTTATTTCAGAGGGGAAAGTTTCTTTATTTTTTTTTTGTACTTGCATACCAGAACCAGTCTTTAATGATGATCTTCCTAAGCTCTTTCTCCCCCTGGCTGGCATACTACTATGATTGTGAAAATGAATGCTTTAAAGGCCAATGGTACTTGGTCCTTGGTGGATTTACCTGTTGGAAAGAAGACTATTGGGTATAAATAGGTGTTCACAATGAAAGTCAATCCTAATGGGTCCATTGCCCGATTGAAAGCCCGTTGTGTAGCTAAGGGACACGCTCAAACTTATGGAGAGGATTATTCTAATACATTTTCTCCTGTTGCTAAACTTACTTTTGTTAGGCAGTTATTTCTGTGGCAGTTACTTATAAATGGCCTCTTCATCAGTTAGACATCAAGAATGCTTTTCTTCATGGCCATCTTCGAGAGGAGGTTTACATGGAGCAACCACTTGACTTTGTTGCTCAGGGAGAGTATGGAAAAGTTTGCTATCTTCATAAGTCACTGTACGGTTTGAAACAAAGTCCTCGTGCCTAGTTTGGGAAGTTCAGTCAAGCTATTGAAAATTTGGATATGAAAGAAAAGTCTAACCACTTTTTCTATGAATAATATGATGACATCATTTTGTTAGTTGTGTATGCGGATGATATTGTAATCACTAGCAGCTATAGGGATTTCATCCCTTACATCCTTTTCTCCACACTCAGTTTCGTACCAAAGATTTAAGGATGTTAAAATATTTCTTGGGAGTTAAAGTGACTAGGAGTAAGAGAGGAATCTTCTTATCTCAAAAAAAGTATGTGCTTGACTTACTATCTGAAATAGGAAAATTGGGGGCTATACAATGTAGTACGTCAATGGTTCCTAATTTGCAACTTACAAAAGATGGTGAATTATTTGAAAATCCTAAGAGATATAGAAGATTGGTTGGAAGTTGAATTATCTAACTATGACTTATCCAAATATTGCCTATTCAGTTAATGTGGTTGGCTAGTATATGTCATCTCCAATTATTGATCACTGGAAAGTAGTAAAACAAATTTTATGCTATTTAAAATGAGCATTTAGATGTGGAATTCTATATGGCAATCATGGTCACACTAGGATTGAATCTTTTCAGATGCCGATTAGGCAGGGTTCAAGGAAGATCGAAGATCTATTTCAGGATATTATGCTTTTGTTGGAAGTAATTTGGTTTAATGAAAAAGCAAGAAACTGAATGTACTTTCACGACTTAGTGTGCAAAGTCTAAATACTAGGCTATGGCCAAGTATGTGTGTAAAATAATGTGGGTATATTAGCTCCTTAATAAAGTGAGTCTTAAGGTCTCGATGCCAATTAAATTATGGTGTGACAACCAAGTTGCACTTTATATTGCTTCTATTACAGTCTTTCATGAACAAACCAAGCACATTGAGATTGATTGTCATTTCGTTCGTGAAAAGATTCAACTAGATTTGATTTCTATAGGATATGTGAAAATTGGAGAACAATTGAGAGATATCTTCATAAAAACCCTTAATGGGGTTCGGGTTGATTATCTTTATAACAAGTTGGACATGATTAATATCAATGCTCCAGGGGAGTATCACATGCTGTATTGTTTAGAATAGGAATTAATTTAGGAAGTAATTGACATAGTGATTTATGGGCTGATTTCTTGTAATTGATTTTCCTTCCTAAAATAGGATTCTTAAACTTGTATATACATACCTATACAATTGATGAATGGAACACAACAAATTTCTTTCCTCTCTTTCATGTATTAAAACCTAGAGTTGGATGCAGTCCGTTTGAGTTTAATATGACCTATGTGAGTCATTGGGTGCGGCCCGTTTATGTTTGGGAAGTGTAACTAGTGTAGTTAAAAGCAAAAGGCGCACTCAAGGCGATATGCTTTCATATCAACTTGAAGCACAATGCGCAAAAAAAGAACTAGCCTGACTAAAGCAAGGCCCAAAATAACAAAATTTTTATAATAATTAATTAATGATATAATAATGCTAAAAGAAGGCATAATTTTAGCAAATATAAATTCAATGACAGAAATTAATAAAACAAATCAGAAATTTTAAATAATAATAAATTAAAATTTTTCAACAAATTAAAAAATCAGAATTAATTAAAATTTGGAATATATAAGATTATATAACAAATAAAGAAAAAAAATTAAAATAAAGAATTAAAGGACTGATACTGAATTAAAGTAATATATTATATATAAGGTAATATAACAAATAAAGAAAACTAAAATAAAAAAAGAACAAGCAGAATAACAAATTACAGAATTCAATAACAAAGTCACGTATAAATTTAGTTAATTATTGAGTTTTTAAAAGGAAATAATAAAAAAGAACTAAGTGACAAAAAGAAAATAGAATATAAAACTAAAGAAAGAAATTTAAAGAAGTAAAGGAGTTGAAATTTTCATACCTTTTTATTGTTTGAACAATGATCAGATAGTAAAGAGTAGGACCCACGAGAGACAAGAAAAAAAAAGAGAAAGAAAAGTAGGCGACAAGAAGAGAGAAAAGAGGTAGAAAATAGTACTGACAGCTGACTTTGGGTACTTTTAATTATTTAATTTTTTTTGCCCTAAATTTTTATTATAAGATACAAGAGTAATAAAAGGCCTTTTACCTGTGGGCCCTAGATAACTTCTAAATAAAAGCCTAACAAACAGCCATTAACTTATTAAAAAAAAAACATAAGTAAAATTATCTAAAGCAAGGAGAAGAAATTGCGCGTCGCTTCTATAACTAGGTGCGCTAGGCAAGCGCTTTTGACCTCACTGACTGTAACTGGTCCAGACCCACTAACATATGGACCAGTTACACTTAAATGGAAGTGATGGAGAATATATTTCACGTTGAAAATTTTCAAAGCACTAAAATGGTTTATAAGTGATGTAAATTAAACTTAACACAAGTTAATTAATTGTGTTACATGAACTCATCCCATTTAAAAGTTCACATGTGCGTGCATAGGCCAACAATCTCGAGGCCCATGGGAATGCATATTTAGGCCAAACAAGTTGAAACCTTACCATATCATGATCTTGCACATACCACTGGACACAATCAACAACCTGAAAAACAAACTTGGAAAATTAGCTTTTACCCTAGTTATTATTTACAAGTCACTAAAAGCACCTCATTAAGACCAGAATACATAATAAAATATTATAAAAGCCAAATTGCAACAAAAAATTTATCATACTATTTCCCAGCTTGCTTCACTCTTTTCTAATATTTGACATAGTTCTCCCTCATGCTTTTCTATAATTTGACATGCTTTGTATAAAAGAAGCAACAAAAAATGAATTCATAATTCATTTAATTCACCAAAATGAATCTCTAAGGGTGTCAAAATGGATCATAACACGTGAACACAATTCGCCTGACACGTAAAATTAGCGAATTAGAGTTGAAGTTAAATGGGTTTGTGTTAGAAACAAATCAACTCATTTATAACACAGTTTAATCAAATCGTTTCACAGGTTGACACATGAATCCATTTAATTATGTATTGTGTTGGGTCGTGTCAACCCGACACGACCCATCAAAATTCATATAGTGTATTATGATTTAATTAACAAATTAGTCATTTGTTGCAAATTTTTAAAAAAAAATATATTTTTATAATTGTATTATGCAAATTACTAAATTATAGACATTATTTTTAATTTTTCGTGGAAAAATAGTATCTTTATCTATTATAAATGTTATACAGGTTAAATAGGTTGTGTTGAAAGTTATAACCCGCACAACCCATTTAAATAAATGGGTTACATGTGTCATGTTTGTGTAACCCATTTAATTTTCATGTCATGTTAGGGTTGAAATATTTGACACAATTATTAAATGGGTCGTGTTCATGTTGATAACATAAACTTATCATAAGGGTTTAAAAGAAATAGGCTATAAAATTCATGTATAACTAAACCTGCCTCATCACTAAAACCAGGAAATCCAGAATTCCAATTCTTTGGTCATTGACATAATAAATCTAAAATTTTTCCTTCACATTTCCATGAAAATATGTATAGGATTTCCTTAAAATTACACTTTTCAGGTTGGGCACTAATGTCAACTTAAATTCATCTTTAAACACTAACATGGAATCCAATGCTTGAAATTTGTCCTATTACAACAAGCCTGTGTGTTTTGGACTACGAATGAATACAGCTACAGTATGGGAACCTTAAAAAAGTAACTTCATATTTATTAGGTCATTCACACAGTTCGACTAATATTGTCAATGGCATAAAAATAATTAACAGAGAGTGCAAGCTCAACAAATTCTTAGACTCAACATCAAAAGCTTTTGATGAGAATGGAAGACAAACATTTACCTCCTTAAGTTTCTCAATTTGTGTAAAATGCCGACCAAAAGATGTATAGCGTGCTCCATAGAGAAAAGGTGCTAGATAGACTTTAAGTTTTGTCTACAGAACAAGAGCATTAGTCAGTGTGCTTCCAAGACAAGTGCAC
Source organism: Mallotus nudiflorus (assembly GCA_947683625.1). Lineage (NCBI taxonomy): Eukaryota > Viridiplantae > Streptophyta > Magnoliopsida > Malpighiales > Euphorbiaceae > Mallotus > Mallotus nudiflorus. The sequence continues at coordinate 7,529,109 of CANTUR010000157.1, read as the reverse complement.
TTTACAATACCATTCTAATAAACTAACATATGTGTAAGGTGACAGAAGATACGATATAAAGCAGATTAATGTGAACAATAATATTAGTCCTCATTTTCAAACACAACAAAAAATTTTGTTCAAGAACCCTCTATTGATTCCAAAGGCACTTGATTGACAACATATCAAGCAATGAGTATACTATGATAAATTGCTATGAATAACTGAATGAGAATAAGATCTACTCCCATTATATCACATAAAATTTTTGTTAAAAGACAATTCTGTGAGTTGTCCTTATCAGATTCTTTTGAAACTGGAATTTCAAGTCAAAATTTTTGAAAAAAAAAAGGACTGACAGATGTATCACAAGTAAGATTGAGTACAAAAAATTTACATGTAAAAATTCAGGAAAGGCCTAAATTTTTTCAACTGCTCCTATCTAAACTAAATGAAGGCTACAAAAATACAAGTAGGACTACTAACAAAGAAAAGTCTACCATCTATCACTTGGCTTCTCCACAAGGAAATTTCAAGAATAAGCTTGTCTAGGTATGCAAAATTAAAAAATATATGCATAAAAAGAGAATACAGATAATATAATAGAAATATAAGCATAGTGTGGTCGGAAATGCCAAAATAATTGTATTCTAACCCCAAAAGCAAATACAAGATGTATTCTTGACACTATATTTGACCATTAAAATAAAAACGTGAGACATTTGTGACCGTGAACTTCCAAAAACTTTTCTTAGCAACACTAGTTTCCATCCTAGTGGCATCCAATCCATGCTATATTCTATTGTATTTATCTTAATTACCTTAAGCAAAAAATAGTGACGTTCTAAAGGAAATTTCATAATCAACAGTTCCAACTAGGGTAGTTATCTAAGATAAGATCTCAAGACTCAAAACATGGGCTCGCAAACCCCTCTCAGCTGACAAGTTGAATTCTGCAATCAATCTCCTATATCATTCCAAGGAAAATAGATCATCAGCTTCTCAATCCAAGTAAGAAGGCCCTAGATGATCAACTTGTCGATCTAAGTAAGAAAGCTTCAAGGGAACTGTTGCAAAATGTGGTTAGAATAAAGGAACACAAGCCAAAACTTAAGCAAAAATTATTCCTCCAGCACAAGAACATAAAGCATCCTGCCCTCCATCTGATCTTTCAGAGATTCAAGCACTGCTATCCCATTCCATAAAACATAAGATTACACCGGTCAATGCCCCATGGTCGCCTCTATATCAAATATTGGACTATTCACCATGCTGAAAATGCAAACTGCTTAAACCTACTCCACTGAATCACTCTTTGGCATATTTATCTTCAGACCTAATAATCTGTGAAACTTGTGACAAAACTACGGTGTTGTTAAAATTACTACTGTACTCTGGTGTTGGTAAAATTATTACTGTGCTCTGATATTATAAATTTGTTTAAAGCTGAAAAATGGGAAACAATGAACCTCAGCACACCCAATTTGTATCAAATCATAAAAAGTTGCAGACTATGGTCTTGGCCCTTCACTATAATAACTAAAAACGCAGATGAAGACATCTAATATCTCCATTCTCCACCTGACATGGGATTCCAAAGTCATCACTTAAAAGAGCAGCACCATGAAATTCCAACTGTCAGTAAAGGGAATATGAAAGTTAATTAGAAGTAAATACTCCAATAAAATCAAGCTGAGAAGGAAAGACACACATGCATGCATTCAGTTTCTCAGAAGCTATTTCATTACAAGAGATAATATTGATGTGGCTTCAAGCTTAAATTCAATCATATCAAGAGAGATTAACATTCAACACCAACACACAGAAAATACCCGTGCAGCATTTTCTCACAGTCCAACTTGATTCACATATATAGTTGAGAGCAAGTGGCCGAGGAAAAATGCAATTTGTTATTCTCCAGCAACAAAAGTTCATTTTATTGAATTGAAATTAACATGGCGTGATTGAGAAACACAATGATACTTCACCACTAACTACACAATTAGAGGTATCTTACAAGTCAAGAAAAGCAGCTAAGGTTAATTCAGTCATAAATAGAAAGACGGAAGAATTAATGATGCAGAAAATCATAACCCAGAAGCATATATCAGAAGAAAAATTACGTAAAGTGGCTTAACCTTCCAGTTGAAAATTTGTCTGAGAACCTCAGGTGGACACACAGTTTTTGCATCCTCAATCCTGCATCCTCTTCCTAGCATCTGCATGACAGTTTGTACAGCCTGCAAGAAAATTATGAAAGTTTGTGTTTAAGTCCAAAACCCATCATTTTACTAACTAAATATGATGGAATTCCAAATGGAACTATGATTGACATCCGCATTTCATGAGAACTCAATAAGATATACCTCCACAGAACCCTCTACCAATCCCAATGTAATGGACTTGTAAACTTTAATTTTGGAGCTAAGATGTGTATCTGGGAAATTCCTTTTCTTAAATTCTTCAACATCAAATGAGGAACTTATGCTTTCCATGAGGGTCTGAATTCTACATGATCAGGGGAAAAGCCGAAAATATTAAGCACAGGGACACAAAATTTTGAAGTATTTTTTCCTTAAAAATAGCACAAACAATAAACATCATTGAAGCCATGCACCAGACAGAAGTAAAATTATTACCGTTTTTCCATCTCAGCATCACGCAGAGGCAAGGACATCTTTGTTTCTTTCACTGCTGGCTTTTCTGGAACATGGCTCTTATCTTTACTGCTAGCAATATTCTGCTGTTTAGACTTGAGTGAAGAAGATCCCACAGATAAGTTATTTCTGAAGGTGTCGTCCTCTGTGAATGACCTGGCATGGATAGAACTAGTCTTGTTCAAAGTCTTTTGAACTGGATCAATTATATTTAATTTCCTCAAAGGTTTAAGACCCTCTGAGGAGTGTCCTTTCCTCTTTAAAGAAGCACCATAAATCTCAACGTCATCATAAAGCCTGTCAATCTGTCTTAACTTCTTCGTAGCAGGTACATCCATAGAAAAACCACACAAATCCTTTGTTCTTTTGGACATTGCAGACGCTGCTTGTCCTGCTATTAGCTCAGATGTGTGTCTTCTTACACCACCAGGAAATATTAGATGGTTTCTAGCAGGAGTCTTTAGTCGCATATTGATCTTATGCTCCCTGGTTAAAATAATTACATCCATGTTCCATAAGCAATCAGATGTAAAATGTGTAAACCGCATAAAGATTGTTAAGAATTAAAGGCTCTTACATGCAGTATATCAGAATTCTTTTATTTGACAGTAGACCTTCCCAAGCCCTTGCTAAATTATTTTCATCACTCTGATGTTGAAAAACAAAATCCCTGGAGATAAAGCAAACACTTCAAACAAAAGCCAGCTTGTAAATAAGTTTCTAAAAAGCTGTTCAAAACTCAGAGGTTGTACCTAGGCAAGCATTTCCTGTGATATGCTTTAGGGCAACGTCTACAAATTGCAAACTGTAACTCATACACATCAACAACTTCAGGCTCTTTACAAATAAAACATCTATGAGTTGGACAGGTAAAAGACTCCCCTGCAACAATTTTATCTCTAAGCTTGTCTGCTTCAATTTCATTTCCAGTATGAAGCAGTCTTGCAACACATTCTGGGTGATAGAAATGACCACATGCAGCAGTAGCACAAGGGAAGACCTTAAAGATCGTCAAGAAAAAATATATTTGAGCATGTAAATGAATTCGTCAAAATAGCTTCTATAGAAAATGGATAAACATATGTAATCATGACAATATGTTAGGAGTTCCTATATCGAACAGAATTCTGAAAAAATGGCAAACATCAGTATTTTATGTATATTTGGATGGTGATAAAATAAACAATAAAATACAGGACTAGGTTAAGAAAAATCAATGAAACAAGAATTTTAACTACTGAGCCAGTCTTGTAACTAAAGGAATGTATTTATTATTAACATTATCCTCCATTGTACAATTATTTAAGGTGGTCCACTACATAGCTTAGGTTGATGGGATGAAAAAACTTAGCAGTATACTTACAAATCTATGTGATACTGACAAAGAAAGTCAAGGAAAAGTTATAATCTGACATACATAATCACATATTCGTATATTGGTTACTCCTTAAGACAAAATGCTCACATGCAAGTTGCCTTAACATGGTTATGAACAAAGTCTTAACAGAATTTTTTTTTTTTTTTTTATGTAATAACCATATTCATCGAGACTGAGAAAGCTGTCAATGCTGCAAAGGAGAATGACAATAACTACATTCAATAACATCCTGAAAGGTGCAATGCTCAAACAAGGTTTATATCCATATCAGATCTTAAGCTGTGTCTAAGAAAAGAACCAGAATATCATACCTCTTGGCTGGAAGATCTGGCAGAGGAGCCCATTCTACCACAAGCAAAACACTGATGTTGCTCATGGATGCAATTTTCACACTGAAAAACTGGAATCGCCTGTACATTTCCAAACAATTAAAAAACATCTTAAAGCTTCACAATTTATTGAATAACAGAAACAGATGTATCAGATCTTTCTATTTCTGGAGATGAAGTTTCTCCAAAAATGCTTCAGAAAAAAATTGGAACTTAATATTATATGATATTTTTCTATTTCTTGCTAAAAGGAGCAGAGCAACATAATTATCTAGAAGGAAAAACTTCATAGGATATTGGAAAGCGGCCCCTACTTCATATCCAGCCTTGTTTCTATAACCAAGGGATGCACATGCAGATTCCACCCCATCAGCAACAGTTGGATGAAATGATCTCAAGCACCTTCCATTACAGCTGCATAAGATCAGAACAGATTAAATCATAAACTCAAAATAAGAACAAAAAATACAATCCTACTTTTTGTAAGAAAAGGAAAAGCCAATAAGTTGAAATAATTCAATTCAAGGAGGACCGGAGAAGAAATTTTAATCTCTTTAACATTTAAAAGGAAGCTGTTATTTATTAATCAATAAGTTCAACTCTATGGTCACATGTTTCTTGAGGTGACCATGAAATATGTAACATATGTATCAGCAGAAACTTTGTTTAAACATCCAGGTACAATGTTATCTTACTTATAAAAGTGGTAAAATCCGGTGCAAATAAAAAACTGAAATTCTGAAACAAGAGCATACCACAAAATGTTACCACCATCATCACAAATTGCGCAAACTTTATCAAAGATCTCTTCTTTACCATCATCATCATCATCACCTATTGTCGCTTCAACATCCTATTAAACCATGAAAGAAAAAATTATTGAAAACATTTGAAAATATAATCTATAAAATAGGAGGAAGGGAGGGGCGGTGCTGGGACAGAGATAATATGCATGCAAGAGAGTTATCTTCAAGTACTGACCTTATCAGCTATGCCTGTCTGACTCTTTCCGGCAAAGGTGAGAAAACCCTGTTCACAAGATTAATCATCAAGATAATATTCCATATACCGTATTAAACATAAGCACACAGAAAATTAAGAATTATAATCAAAACAATAGAGAACAGCCCTAGCCCCCTACTAAAATAGCATATGAACTCATAGCCTACCCTACATTAGTCAGCATAATTCTTATTTATGTCACATCCAAAATTTAACCTTTCCAATAACTTCATTAGTGGCAACAAAATGAGATTTTCATCAATCATTAAGATGCATGAATGGTGACTAAGTTATGTGATCGATTTCTACCTATATTAAGAGGAATTACATTAAAAACTTATTGGAGTGACAACAGTTAGCGGATGATAAATCAAGAGTTGGTGTCTAAACCATACACATTCTTGCTCACGATGAGCATCCACATTTTGCCTTAGACTGAAATCACATTTTATTTTTAAAATCAACAGAAACGAATAACAGGATGGGCGACAAAAAGAAGGGCACGTAATCTAAATAATATTTCAAATAGGCACTACCTTCAGATAAACTATAGTTTATACATGGTGGACTGAAACACCTAAATAATGTCAGTAAGAACAATCATTAAGATTCAACATAGATGTAGTATAAGAAAGAACAAAAACCTTAGATTCTTCTATATCTTTATCCTGTCTTGCTGCTTTGAAAATTAATTCCTTGTGACCCAACAGATCATTCACAGATGGCTGAAATAAGCTGCAAAGAAAAAAAAAAAAAAAACACCGAGTAATTGTTAAAATAATAATAATAACTCTGCATAGCTCAACTGCATCGAAACAAAAACCTGGAGGCTTTTAGCAAGTGTTTCCATGCAGATAAGGGAGGTGAATCCGGATTCTTCTTGATAAAATGAAGCCAGTGAACAGTGATCAAGATTGTCCTGATAGTTGGCTCAAAAGCCTTTCTTGGCTTCTGAAGCATAATCCATTTCCTTTGCTTAGTGAGGACAGAAATTTCAGGGTGCACGTAACAAAGACCAAACTTCCATGCTATGACAGGCATGTAAACTGTGTGAATCCCGTCATTGCAGGTCCCACGCAGCACAAGCGGCGTTTCCGGTTCGTTCAATATCTGGTTCTCACCCCAAAAGACCGGCAAATTGGAGAAAGAGACAGGCGCATCATTTTCATCAACAAAATGATAATCAGAAACGCAGTGGGATAAAATTTCACCATCTTCTTCGTCAGGTAATGCCATAATAGTTCCGCTCATACACTCCACACTGCATGTATAATGAACTAAATTACAAGATCAACTCCACACCAAAAAACATATTTCACATGATCGTAAAAGAAAAAATAATTACTAAAGAAAAAAGAGAAAACAGAAAGTGCAAGAACACATTTCACAAGTATCTTTTTGCACTAAAATTCTGTTTGGTTGCAGAGAAAACAGAGAGAAACGCTTAGTAAAAGCAAAAACCGACACAGTGTTTTACTTTTTAATTTAAGGTTTTGAAATTATAAACCAGCGGTCAAGATAAAAAAACTCGCGCGGTTTTCAAAAAACTGCATTTTCCTGTACTTTCAGAGTGACCAAACAGTGCACTTTAGTTAGATTAAAAAGAATGGTGAATGAATGAAGAGAATCAAAGAAGATACCGAAATGAACTCTGCAGAAGAATGGAAAACCCTAGAAATCAACCTGAAAGAAGAGGTGAAGTGAGTGATTGTTTTGGGTTTTAAAGAGTACAAACTGAGAGAAGGTTTTGTTTCATGGGGACTTTTTGTTTCTTTATTTATACTGTTTTCGTATGGGTTTATTTTTGGCAAGGGATTTCAAGATTTTTGAATATAGAGAGGGAAGTATCGTGTAACCGTTACTATTTTTTATCGTTGTTTCTGTGCGTTTTATTGGTTAAAAACATTAATTAATAAAAAATCTATTTAATATATATATATATATATATATATTACCTCTATATCCTATATCACTAACATCAGTTTCGACAATTTTAGAAAAGATTAAATCAGTCAGATGAAGAAAAGAAATTAATTTTCTGTTATGTACTAGTAGAGATATGATAAAGTTTGAATATGAGGTTCTTGAGTTTTTTATCAATCATGGCTACAGTATTGGAAGACTCAATAACTTTATGGGTCTGTTTTTAAGTTGGTGAGAAGAGTCTCCTATAAATGAAATATTATAATTAAGATGAGAGTAGAAATAACATCTTGAATGGGATTTTTTATTTGGTTAAGAATAAGTATTTCTTCATTATTTGTGTGGATAGCACGAAAAATTTCTATATACACACATAAAGGGAGCACAAATAAAATTATGAAAAAGTCTATACTCATTATTATATAAAATTTGAATAATTTAATTATTTATTAATAAAAGTAAAATTAGATTAATTAAAATATAATAATTTGATTGAAAGTTTATTTTCTATTTTAATTAGTTATTATTTTCTATTTTAATTAGGTTAATTTTTATTTTATCTCTAATAAAAATTAAATTAATTAAAATATAATTCTAATTTAATTGAAAGTAAATTTCCTATTTAAATTAGGTTAAAAATTTTTTATTTTAATTAGGTTAATTTATATTTTATCTCTAATAAAAATTATAATTTAATTGAAAGAATTTTTAATATAGAGAGGGAAGTATCATGTAACCGTTACTATTTTTATCATTGTTTCTGCAAGTTTTATTGGTTAGAAACATTAATTAATAAAAATCAATGATATATATATACACACGCGAAGAGGTAAGAACAAAATTATAAAAAAATTTACACTTATTATTATATAAAAAATGGATAATTTAGTTATTTATAAAAATAAAATTAAAATATAATAATTTGATGGAAGGTTTATTTTCTATTTTAATTAGGTTATTATTTCTTATTTTAGTTATGTTAACTTCTATTTTATTTCTAACAAAAATTGAATTAACTAAAATATCATTCTAATTTAATTGAAAATAAGTTTTCTATTTTAATTAGGTTAATTTATATTTTATCTCTAACAAAAATTATAATTTAATTGAAAGTATAATTTTTAGTCTAATTAGGTTAATTTCTATTTTATCACTAATAAAATTAATATAATTAAAATATCTTATAATTATTTAAAAAAAATTATAAAAATTGTAATGAATTATAGCTATATTAAGTCAATGTCAAATTGTTATATAAATAGATAACATTGTTATTATTTTTAAAATTTTTATTAACATCAACAACAACAATAATACTATTATTATTATTATTATTATTATTATTATTATTATTATTTGTTTATTTACTATATATCACGAATTAAATAAATTTTTTGTTCACGTATAAAACACGTGATTGTTTACTAGTATATATATATATATATGGGAAAGATAAAAATTTATCAAAAAACATTTATTAAAATTAAAATTTTAATTAGCTATATAATCATATTAAATAATATCGTGCTGGTAAAACTAGAGACACACTTGCTCTGTATGCTTATAGAGGTAAATTTCAGTTTGCCTTCTTGACATATAAACATAGCATTTTAATAACTAAATTTTTAATTGAGGACATAGGTAATGTTAACACATATATGATCAAATTTAATGTTATGATGGATATAAGGATTGGAAGCATACATGGTGGTAGATAATAATTAGCTTTTAAATTGGAAAAAGGAAAAAAAAATTAGTGAAATTGAAGTTAAAACTTTACGGATATCAAATGACAAATCAAATATTTAAAATAATAATGGATCCAAATAAATTATCAGGAATTGTAAACATATATTGTCTAAACTTGCGTATCAGGGCCACTTTCTCTCTTTTTCTCCCTATCAAAAACTCCTCTTTTCTAGGGCTGGAAATTTATTACATAACTGTTTAGACATCGCAATACAAAATTAAATGAATTTAGATTTAGTATAAAGGTTCATAAATAAGTCAATCCATTTAAAACACTAATAAAATTATGCATAAACAGATTGAACTCGTCTAATCTATTTAAACACATATAAATACATTTAGTAAACATGTCACATAATGAACATGTAACTCGTTTAAACACGTATTAACATGATTCATAATATTTAGTCTTGATATATTGCATTGTATATCCATGACAAAATTATATATCTTTAAACTTTAGTGTAAATTAGTATTGCCAATTACATATTGTTTTAATAATATATTTATAGTCTCGAAATATATGTAGTCTTGATTTTATTACATATAATAAAATTTTATATCTTTAGTGTAAGATAATATTATTATTACATATAATAGAATTATATCTTTTTAGTATAGAATAGTATTTGTCAATTGTATTGATATAAATCCATATATAGTTTTGGTGAATTATTATTATCTATAAACATTTATACTATTGCTAGCAATGCCAATTGAATTGTATATTTGATGATAAAATTATATATATCTTTAAACTTTAGTATAAATTAGTATTGTCAATTGTATATTATATTAATAACTTATAGTCTTGATTGACATATATATAGTCCTGACATTATTACATACAATAGAATTTGTTTCATCAATTATGTTAATAGAAATTTTGATATATACTAATATTGTTATTCATATTATGTATTTATTATTTATACTAATTAAAGATAATTTAAATACTAAGTGAATGCTATATATATATATATATATATATATATATATATATATATATATTAAGCCAATGCATACAATAAAATACTAATTACTGATGGATTTTTGTCATCAGTATTTTGATCGTTGCTAAGTTTAATGATATAATTTTCAATCCGTCACTAATTTTAGTGACAAATTAGTGATGGAAATTTCAATCCGTCTTTAATTTTAGTGATAGATTACTGACAGATTAGTGACAGATTACCTCTCACTAATTTAGTGACGGATTTTCCATCATAAATCCATCATAAAATTATAAAATTTTTTACTTTTATTAATATAATAAAATTATTGATTAATATTATTATTATATAAATTGCAAATTTATAATATATTTTATAAATTTATAATAATAAAAATTGAGACAACAAATATATATAACAGAGATAAAAAGGATGTGCATGAATCTTTGTGGTGGTGGATCGTTTTTCGAAGTATGACATCTTCATTCCCGCTCCAAAGTTATATATATATATTCAATCCAACAAAATGTATATTACAAAATTAAATACAATAAATATCAATATTATATAATTTGAATTTGATACAAAAAAATTCAATACTACTAAATTTATACAATTTCTGTTCTTGAGTATTTCACGAATGATCTTTAACTTCATTTGATGTTTGATTGTGCTCCACCAAATAATTTGTAAATTTTTTTAAAAAAAATCAAATTAGAAAAATAAATTAAAATGGTATGTACAAATCAAAATACTTTTAATATGTCATTTTTATACCCAACAACAAATATAATATTTTCACATATAATACAAAAAAAATATATTAAAAAGAGTATATGAACATGTATTTTCATATCTAACTATTGAGAGTATAAAATTTTATATTACAAATAAAATGAAAATAGATAAAATAAACCTAAATTACCAATTAATTTCTTAAAATAGTGTTAATCTCATATAATTACTTATTACAAAGCAATTTAATTTAATTTAGCTTAATTTTTCTTAAAGATTAATTAATTTACTCTAATTATAATTTATAATTACTAAGAAAATCAATTAACCAAATAAAATAACTAACTAATTAATTTATCACAATCTAACTAATTATCTAAACCATATACATTATATATAGCTATTTAAAACATAACAAATATATATCAAGCAAATTTTTCCAATAAATTTTATCAAGTATTTGTTGAAAATAACTAACTAATCAATTGACCAAAAATTAACTAATTATCCAAATCATATACATTATGTGTTGCTATTTAAAATATAATAAATAAAAAATATATCAAACAAATTTATTCCTAAAAATTCATTAAATATATCGAGTAACATAATATATATCAAGATCACAAATCATAATAAATATTGAAACATATTAAAAAACAACACAAATTAAAAATTGACTAACTAATTAATTAAACCATTTAAATCAATTAACAAAATTAAAACTATTAAATTTAAAGAGATAAGAAAAAGTACAAAAATACAAAAGAATATAAGAAGATTTAAAACTATGAACAAAATACAATAAAAAAAAACTTGAAGACAAGATCTACAAGTGATGGCAACCGATGGAGGTGGCCGGCGATGGTTGACTGGGAGTGAGGTGGTCGTGAGAAGAAAAGATTGGAAGTAATAGAGACAAGGAAAAGAACAAGAAGAGAATAAGAAAATATGATAGAGATGCTAAAAAGAAAGAAAGAAAAATGACAAAAAAAAAAAAAAAGGCAAAAGATTGTAGAGAAAAAATTGGTGGGAGAGGGGAAGGAGGGAAATGGAAAGTGAAATGAAAAAAATGGGAGGAAAAAGGGGGAGGGGAAGATGAAAAATGAGAGAAAAAAAAGGGATGGAAAAAATTTAAATAGACATAATGGGAAATGAAAACAATTAAAATAACTATTTTTATATACAATAATAAGTTTTAAAAATATAAAATAATATTTTATAAAAGTTTACGCCTTCCGTCACTAAATAGTGATGGATTTGTGATGGAATACGTAAATTTTCACAAAAAAAATTAATTTTTTGTAGTGACTATATAGTTTAAGACTTAATTTTTAAGTTCTAAAAAAATCAATTACAACTAGAAAAATTAAATAATTAAATAATTTTTTCATCATATATTTTGTATACAAATGACATTTAGATACTCACACAAACCTTAAACCAACAAAAAATACAAAGATTAATACTACTAATTTTTAACTTATAAAAGAATAAATAAATTTACTACTATTACTACTACTACTACTACTACTACTACTACTACTACTACTATTATTATTATTATGCAAGAAAGTTTGATTTTAAAATTTAAATTTACCAATAATACTTTTGTGATGAACGGGAGAATTGATCACTAAATAGTCACGGATTTTACAATCTATTACTAAATAGTGATTGAATAGTGATGGAATATATAAATTTTCAAAAAAAAATTATTTTTTGTAGTGACTATGTAGCTTAAAACTTAATTTTTAAGTTCTAAAAAAATCAATTGTAGCTAGAAAAATTAAATAATTAAATAATTTTTTTATCATATATTTTGTATACAAACAAGTAACAACATTTGAATACACACACAAATGTTAACCCAACAAAAAACTACCAAGATGAATACTACTAATTTTTAACTTATAAAAAAACTAAATAAATTTATTATTATTATTATTATTATTATTATGCAAACTGTATGATTTTAAAATTCAAATTTACCCATATTATTTTTGTGACATACAAAATCCGTCACTAAATAGTGACAATTTTATAATCTGTTACTATTAGTGGTGGATTCCATGATCCGTCACTAAATGGTGACGGTTTCTGGAATCCATCACTATTTAGTGATGAAATAGTGATGGATACTGTCCATCACTAAAATAATATTGGTTGATTAAATCTAAGCTTAAAAATTTTTGTGATGGACGTGAGAATCTGTCACTATTTAGTGACGGATTTTACAATCCATCACTAAATAGTGATGAATTTTTGACGGAATACATAAATTTTCAAAAAAAATTATCTTCTGTAGTGAATATATAGCTTAGGACTTAATTTTTAAATTCTAAAAAAATCAATTATAGCTAGAAAAATTAAATAATTTAATTATTTTTTATCATATATTTTGTATACAAATGACATTTAGATACACACACAAGCCTTAAACTAACAAAAAACTACAAAGATTAATACTGCTAATTTTAACTTATAAAAAAACTAAATAAATTTATTATTATTATTCAAAATGTTTGATTTTAAAATTCAAATTTACCAATTTTATGTCCGTCACTAAAATAATATTGGTTAATTAAATTTAAGCTCAAAAACTTTTGTGACGTACAGGAGATTCCGTTAGTATTTAGTAACAGATTTTACAATTCTTCACTAAATAGTGTGAAATAGTGACGGATTTGTGACAAAATGCATAAATTTTCAAAAAAAAAATATTTTTTTGTAGTGACTATGTAGCTTAAGACTTAATTTTTAAGTTCTAAAAAAATCAATTACAACTAGAAAAGTTAAATAATTAAATTATTTTTTCATCATATATTTTGTATACATATGACATTTAGATACACACACAAACCTTAAACCAATAAAAAACTACAAAGTTTAATACTACTAATTTTAAACTTATAAACAAACTAAATAAATTTATTATTATTATTTTTATTGTTGTTGTTGTTGTTATTGTTGCTATTATTATTATTATTATTACATATGCAAAAATGTTTGATTTTAAAATTCAAATTTACCAATATTATTTTAGTGATAGACAAAATCTGTCACTAAAAAGTGACGGGAGTGATGGATTCTAAAACGGTGATAGATATTGTCCATCACTAAAATAATATTGGTAAATTTGAATTTAAGCTCAAAAAATTATGACAGATGATAGACTCCGTCACTGAATAGTGACGAATTCCAGATTTTGGAATTCATCATTATTTAGTGACAAAATAATGATGGATTTTTTTTGTCACTAAAATAATGTTGGTAAATTACATTTTAAGCTCAAAAAATTTTGTGACGAGAGGAGAACCCGTTAGTAAATAGTGACGAATTTTACAATAGTAATAGGATAATGACGGATTATTAATTCGTCACTAAATTTGTCACAAAACCATCACTAGATTTGTCATCTTAATTTTCCAATTTCATATGCTTTATTTTAGTGACGACCTATCACTAATTATCATTTTCGTCACTAATCCGTCACTAAGATGTCATAATTTAGTAATGAAAATTTTTGTCACTAGTTTTCATCACTATTTTGCATTTGTTGTAGTTATTATCGTGTCTCAACACGACCCGTTAACACGAATTGCCAACCTTACTCTTATCTTTGTTAGTTGATGAGCTATTATTGGCCATTTTTGGCTAGCAGTGGCCCTTTCCTTATGATTCTTCCTTTATTATTTGTCTTTTCTAGCACTCATCATTAAATAAAAATGTATTTTAGTGGATTTATAAATTTAATGAAGATATTTGTAGATTATGCCTCTCTTTTATGAGTTTTTTGTGCTTGCACTAGAGATCTACATTTATATTGACAAATTTTTAGTTTGATTTACTCAAAATCCAATTAATTCTTCACAAGACTTTTAGCTTTGTCAAGGTGAGCACGATAACCACTAGTTTGTTGAAGGTATCGGTGTTTTGGTTCAGTTAACCTAAAATTCAAGCATCTAGTTGTCCACTTCCTTCCATGGAGTTAATATGAATGCTAAAATTTTGCATTTTATTCACTTAAAATTTTAAGTGGTTTTTTTTATTCTGGTTATCTTTTGGATGCAAACCTTCCATAGTCAATAGGATTATTCATGGTTTGATTTGGTTGGTTTAAAGTTTAAATTTCTAACAAAAAAAAGTCAGTTTTTAAATATGAGGATTCTTAATGAAACCAAATACCATTAAAAATTGTCTAAACCAATGATATTTGAAATCAATTTGGATTATCAGTTCAATCAGTTTAATAAAAAACAAATAAAGAGAATAAAGATTAAAATTATTAATAATACATCTCGTGAAATCTACTAAAAATATGCAAATTTCATATTGTATACTTATCATTCAAAATAATAATATACGAAAAATTCAACTCCTATAAATAAAGGTCAAAGTCCTAGTCATATGTTAAGTTAGCTTAATACTGGTCAAATCGACAATCTATATACTTCCACCAGCGAAAGGGCCTACGACTTGAAGCCTGCAGAACAAGTAAATCACCCATTATCTATAAATGTCGCACACGATTTCCACACGTCTAGTAGTGATGGAAGTTCCTTAATTTACGAAGCCACTCCTCAACTAAGTCAAAAATCACTACATAAGTGGCATATCTTTGATCTTAAATGGTCTTTTATTCTACCAAAATAAGGTAACTCATTCAATAACCCTAAAATATCTACTTATCATCCAATCATGATCAAACTGACTTAAGTATTGAAGTAGGACTAGCATAAGTAGCCCTAGCCCCATTCTTATGTCTTTTTATTTTGTAAACTATTCAACAAACCGTACATATCTCTTCTATCCTCCATTAAAGTATGAGCTCAAGGGAACCCCTTTTATCATTAGTGCAATGAGTGTGGACATTTAATTCTCATCGTTTCCTTGAAGTTTTTATATCATGGTGGAGAATTCCCCTAATGATGAATATACATAATTAGCTATTTTGAATCCACCACTTACAGTATCTTCAAATCAAGATCCAAATAACTCACAAGTCGCCAACAATGGCGATCCTACCTTAAGTATGCCTAATTTGATAAGACAAGTTGAATTAGCTTCCGTTCAGAAAGATCTTTTACTCTCATGAAAAGGGTGGAACAAGCTATAACTATGATAATAAGTATGCCACCAAAGATGAAAGAATCTCTAGTTTTGAAATATTGTACTAGTCAAGTGCAGAAAGGCAAAAAACCTATTTTGAAATATTATACTATTTCTAGTGAAGACTTATCATAAGATGAACTTAGCAATGTAAACAAATTCAGGTCGCAGATGTTGAAGTATTGAAAAAAGTGCTGCACCTGAAGAATTAAATCAAGATTTAGTTCACACCTCACATTTAACAAAACAAATTTTACAGGTGCCTTTTCCTTCTAAATTCAAAATTTCACAACTTAAATTATATGAAGGAACCTCAAATCTGAGAAGTCATTAGTTAAAATTTGCACTGGGATGCATCTTCATACAACTTCTAAAGCTTTACTCTTTAAGTATTTTCTACAACCTTGAAAGATGCAACTCAATAATAATACTTGGGGCTAGAAGAAGCTTCCATCAGTTCATTTCTATAATTAACTTTATTTAAAGTCAAGTTCATCACTAACATTCCTACTAAAAAGATATCTTTAGATCTGTAAAAGGTGGTATAGGAAGAAGGAGAAAGCGTGCAAAATTATATAAGTCACTTTCAAAATAGTTGTGCAAATAGAAAACTTGAGCCATAACAAAGCTTTAATAGCCTTAAAATAAGGAACCAGGTATAAAAAGTTGATTGGCTCTTTATATTTTTTTTCCTAAAATTTTTGCTAAGTTAATGTGTAGGGTTCAAAAGTTTATAAGATTAGATGAAACCTGAAGGCCCATAAGACCACATTTTAAATTTTCCAAAAAGCAACCTTACGATAAAGAAAGAACAAGGAATTGAGATGAAAGAGGTAGGAGTACTTATCGTCATGCAGGCTACACTCCACTTAATTTCTCAAAAGCCAAAATATTAATATGGGTAAAAAATTTAGAGATAACATCCATTGGCCAAAGCCAATGAGCCACCATTTTGCAAAAAAGTGAGATCGAGAGAAGTACTATAGATTCCACAGAGATGTAGGCCACGATATCAAAGACTGTAGACATTTGAGAGAGGAGATAAAACAGTTGGTATAAAAGGGAGCTCTGGGCAAGTTTATTCTCTTAAGGGTCACAAATGACAAATAAGTGGTAATTAACAAAGCTACTACTAAAAGACGTGTGAAAGCTAAAAGAAGTATAGAAAAAGTTAACCAAAAGGGGCTAGAAAAGAACCTATATGAGTTATTAATATTATAGTTGGAGGCTTAATGCTGAAGGATATCACAACCAAATGTAGAAGGTAGGGTAGTGAAGTATACATAATTAGAGTAAATAAGATTTATAACCTACTAAATGAGTTAGGAGGTCAATACCATATGATATAGGAGCTTGCATGTCTATTAGAAATTTGACCAGGAAGATACCTACAGAAACTGGTGTAGCTATGGTTTGAGAAAATTTAAAAGCAAATAAGGAAGCTTATCTTTGACATTAAAGGACACATCTTAATCATTAACGATATAAACTTTGAGTGTCCTAAAGAAAGTCAATATAGAGCCTTTGGATGAAATAGTGATGTTACCAATCTCTGTAAAAGGTCATAAAATCTATAGTTTGTAAATGTTTCCATAAGAAAATTTATGGAATTTTATGAAGATGACAGGATCATGAAAGTCTGAAGGCTAAAAATCATAAAGAAGATCTTTAACAGGCTTTTAAAGTACTTTCCAAACATGGTATAAAGTCGAATATTAAGAAAATATTGGAGTCAAGATCAAAAGGTTCTATGAATTTATAGTATTATAAAGAGGACCTGAAGAATTTCAAATGAACAGCTTAATGTCAATAAGCTATTGAAGACCTTAAAACCTTCCTTAACTCATCACCATTGTTGAGTAGACCTGATCAGGGTAAAACTCTATACTTATATATATCTGCAACTAATGAAACTATCGCTTTAGTGTTAGTCAGGAAAGAAGGAAAAATGCCTAAGGTGCTAAGAGGTACAAAATAACGATATCCAGTCATAGAAAAGATAGCATATGCAGTGGCAATTTCTGCAGCAAGGCTAATGCCTTACTTTCGAGTAGATACAATAGTGGATATGATAGAATAACCACTAAAAAAAGTCCTACAGAAAGTGAAAATCTCTAAAGAAAAAGGCACGTTGGTGAGGAAATATTTATAGTAGTCAACAAGCTATAACCTGTAGCACCTATCATATTCACTTTAGAAGATGGAAATAAGGTACTTATTAAGGGAGCTACGGATCTAACAGTTGACAATATCTATGATAGGTAAAAGCCTTTTCATTAGCTCACTTCTACAATAACATGTTAAAATTCAAATAGAAGAGGTTCTGAAGGTTAATGAATTAGCATTTGCCTGGAACCCATATAATATTACAAGAATAAGTCCTGAATTGATATGCTATAAATTGAATGTACGTCCACATGCTACAAATGTCATATAAAAAAAATAAAACCATGCTCTTGAAAGGCAGGCCGCTATATCTACAGAAATTGATAAACTAAAAAAATGCAGGCTTTATAAGGGAAATTTTTTACCCTGAATAGTTGGTAATGTAGTATTGGTCAAAAAGCCTAATGGCAAATGGCGGTTATGAGTCAATTCCATATACCTGAATCAAGCATGCCTAAAAGATTATTATCCTTTTCCTAATATAGGTCAAATTATTGATTCTACCATAGGACTTAAAATCTATAGCTTGTGGATGCATTCACAAGATATCATTAGTTCTTAATATATAAAGAGGATTAAACCAAAATAGTCATCATTACAGACAAAGGCATATACTGCTATCAGGTTATGCATTTTAGTATGAAGAATGTCGGAGCTACCTACCAAAAGTTAGTAAACATGATATTTAAAGAGATGATAGGAAAATTTGTGTAAGTAAACATGGATGGAATGATAGTTTGAAGTTAGAAGATCACACTATAGATCTTAGTTAGTGTTCAAAGTGTTTTCAAAGCATAGAATGAAATTAAACCTAGAAAAATATGTCTTCGATGTTAAAGTAGGCAATTTTTTTAAGTTTCATAGTGTCACAAAGGGGCAAAAAAGCTAACCCAAGAAGATTTAAGCTATTATGAACATAGCACCTCCAAAAGCAATCAATGAAGTCCAAAAGCTAAATAGAAGGATTATGGCCTTGGGAAGGTTCATTAATTACTCAGCTAGAAGGTGCATACCCTTTTTTCAAATGTTAAAGGACTTAAGGAACTTTAGGTGAACAGACAAATGTTAGTAGGCTTTTGCAGACTTGAAGAATTTCTTTAGCTCCCTACCTTTATTAAGCAGAACTAACCAAGGTGAAGTCCTATACATATGTGTTTACAAAAATACATTAAGACATTTATGGAGCTCATGAAGCTGCAAACTCATTGGCATGAAAAATAACCCTATAAGGGCACTTTTGGCCCACAATGCTTAAAGATGCTAAATATTTGGTAAAAAATGTGAAAAATGCTAAAGCTTTAACGGGGTTATGCATCAACCTATGGCAAATGAAAAGCCTATAGGCAGTGCATATCCTTTTGATCAATAAAATATGGACATCTTAGGCCTTTTTCGAATTGCCACAGGTCAAAGAAAATTCATAGTTATGGCCATAAACCATTTCACTTAACTACCATCACACTAGCCTATCCATAAACTAATAGAATGTTGGAGGTTACTAATCAAATCATACTCTAAAACCTAAAGAAAAGGTTAGATCAAACAAAAGGGTTATGGGTGGAAGAGTTATGCAACATCTTATAAGCTTACAAAATTATACCTCAATCTGCTATAGGTGAAACACCTTTCCTATTGACATATGGCACTGAAGTTGTCATATTTGTGGAAATGGAAGTCCCAAGTTATAGAGTTATGCATTTTCATAATCGAGAAAATGAAAAAGCCTTGAAGGCAAACTTAGACCTTTTGAAAGCCAAGCAAGAGCAAGCAAGTGTTTAAATGATGGCTTATAGGCAGAAAAGGGCAAGATACCACAATTTGAAGGTATTGGTAAACTTGGGGTCAACTGGAAGGACCCTACAAAGTCATCAAG
This sequence comes from Mallotus nudiflorus, assembly GCA_947683625.1. Taxonomy (NCBI): domain Eukaryota; kingdom Viridiplantae; phylum Streptophyta; class Magnoliopsida; order Malpighiales; family Euphorbiaceae; genus Mallotus; species Mallotus nudiflorus. The sequence continues at coordinate 7,509,253 of CANTUR010000157.1, read as the reverse complement.
ATGGTAGGACTTGGTACTTATAAGCTTTAAATTCATGGAAGGAAAAGAGTTGCCCAAAACATGGAACGTTGAGAACCTCAAGAAATATTTCCAACAAGATGAATTTTCCTTAGGTACAAGGTTTATAGTAGCTTTTAAATATTTATATATTTTCAAATAATTATTCACAAGCTAGTGAGAGCAGCTTTAGACTTATATTTTTAAATTTCTTAAAGAAAGGTTAATTAAACCTTCAAGTTGTTTGTTTCTTTTTCAACTCCCTAAAGAAGGATAATGAAATCCTTCTAGATTGCTTCAGCCTATAAGTCTTTATATATATGTTTATGATTAAGTAATGAAGTTTCTTTTCATTATATCTTTGGTCCACAAATACTTATATATTTTAAAGCCATTTTAGCTCAAGGTAAAAGCACACTTTAGATAGTGGAAGCCACTTTATAGGTAATAGCCTATAAGTATATTAAGGTTCATTGTGTGCACATAAGAAGGCCACCATGGATACCTACCCATGAGATTAAGATCATTATAATAAATGAGCTATTGACATAATTGTGATTGTGTGAAATTATTGCTAGTTACAAATAAATAAATAAAAGGATTATATAAAATGATATAAGTCATAATTTTTAATTTTTAAAAGTTAATAGTCGAAGACTATATGAAATCAATGCTAAAGGCCAAAAGCTAAAAGTTAAAGTTTAAAGCTAAAGGCTAAAAGCTAAAAGTTAAAGTTTAAATCTAAAGGCTAAAAGCTAAAGGCTGAAAGCTAAAAGTTAAAGTTTAAAGCTAAAGGCTGAAAGCTAAAGTTTGAATATGAAGGTTGAAAGCTGAAAGCTAACATTCGAATATAAAGTTCAAAATTGAAAGTTGAAAGCAAAAGTCTAAAGTTAAAGGTAGAAAGCTAAAGTTCAAAACTAGAGGATGAAAAGATAAAACTGAAAACAAAAATTTTGACGTTGAAGGCTTGAAAGCTAAATGCTAGAAGTTCAATGCTAGAAAGCTAAAAATAGGAGCTAAAAGTTAAAAAGGTAAAAAACTAAAAGGTTGAATAACTAAAAGAAATAAAGCTAAAGGTCTTTAAGATGTCATAAATAAAAAAAGAAGAAAAAAAGAACTTTAAACCCTGGGTAATGGCTTATGAGATCAAACTAAAGAATTAAAACATTAGAAAATACAAGAAAAATGCTAAAATTATGGATTTATAAAATTGAGTTATAGAGTTAAAAGCTTTAAAATGAAATTTGAATGTTATAAAATATTACCATGGATAAATTCTAAAAGTTACAGAGCTAAGAGCTCTAGAAGTCAAGTCTAAATGTTAAACAATATGGTCATATTTAAGTTTCATTAACTTACAGAACTAAAAGCTATGAAAATTAAAGGTTAAATATAAAGATCACTATCATAAAAAGCTCATAAGCTGTAGAGTTAAGAGATTTAGAAATGAAAGCTACACACTATAAGTATAAGAGCTACAAAACTAAAGCTCTAGAAGAACAAAAGGGTAATTGCCCACAAAATTAAACTTCAAAGGTTAAAGGTGCTAAAAGTCAAAAGAATAGAGCTAAAGAGCTCTAAAATGTTGAAAGAATGAAAAGTACATTAGACCATACGCAATAGCCTATAAGATCATACTATAAAATTATAAAAGTTCAAAAAACTATAAAAAATTCCACATGGCTAAAATATTTCAAATTATAGAGCTAAAAATGCTAGAAGTCTAAAGATATAAGAGCACCAAAAGATGCAATCTATTGGATAAGCAAAATTTGCTTATCCACATTAAGGGGGGACAACCACAATATTAATAATTATTATTTTCATGAAAAAATCAAAAAGCCAAAAGCTATAAATTGAAAGTAAAAAGCTAAAAACTCAAGTGCAAAAGAGATGGAAGTTGAAACATACAAGCTAAAAGCTGAGAGACAAAAGCATAAAAGCTAAAAGCATATTCATCAGCAGTAATTTATTCTCTAAATAAGTTTCTATAGATGAAAGTTTCTTCACTTATAATTTTCCAAATACATACTTCTGTAGCTATAAACTTTATTGCATGCAGTAAGGTATACTAAAAGAAAGCGGGAAGCTTTTATTAGTCAAAATTTGACCTTTGATTTGTAGCAAAGAAACCTCTAGAAAAGGAAATTTTTTTAGCACATATGATATTCAAATGTTAATTTTGAAAAGATAAATATCTTATCTTATTAATTAATGATAAGATTCAAATTTGAAATCCAAAATTATGGTCTAAAGCTTAATTTTAGTTTCACTTTTGAAATATTTCTACGAAATTAGTATATTTTACTTGTAGCAGAATGACATATGAAAAATGAAAACCCCTTTACCTGCAGAAGAAAAATAAGTATCATATAAAATACCTTTTTCTTGCAAAGCTTATCAATAAAGCTAAAAGTGGTTGTATACAAAGTAACGATAAAAAAGGAGAAAGAAAAAGAAATAAGTCCTTGAATTAGTTAAAATAAGTCTTTTGACCTCTTTGGGTGGGGGACATTTAATAACATACATTTAATAACATATGGAAAATTTAACTCCTATAAACAAGAGTCAAAGTCTTAGTCATATGCTAAGTCAACTAAATACTGGTCAAATAAGCAATTTGTGTACTTTTACAGGTGAAAGGGCCTACGACCTATAATGATAGAATAAGTGGTCATATGACATATGTTGACATGTGTCATTGATTATGTGGAAGTATGAGCTTTGTTTCATTGTCCACTTGGGTAAAAAGTTGTCACATAAAAAATAAGAGAAAATGTATTGTTTTGGAGGGAAAATAGTATTATTTTTAGAGGGAAAGTGGGTAAATTTTAAAGGAAAAGGTGAAAAACTTTTTTCTATATATAGTTGCTTCATTATATAATATGGTTTTTTTTTTAAAAAATTGTCTTAAAAAAAAGTATTTGAATCTATAAAAGTGAAAATTCATTTAAAATTAGAAAAAAGAAAGAGAGTTTATAACTAAGTTGGTGAAAGCTACAATATTTGCACTTAAAATATTCAAGACAATAATGATGTTTAAACTTGTGTTAATAGTTTCATTAATTATATTAGTTTATTAAAATATATCACATTATACATTAAATTAAAAATTGATTGACATCGCATATACAAAATAAAAAACAAATACTTAGTTTTATTGTTAAAGTACATATAATTTGGATTATTGAATAAATGTTATAGAAAACTAGTATAGTAGTAAATAAAAAATTAAAACATGAAGTTTAATAAAAACTTAAATATTCATAATATTATAATTATTTAATTGTGATATTAGTTTTAGTTTGATAATAAAATGAAGTAATTAGTTTAATATTTCAATAAGATTCGTGTAAATTAATACATATGAGCCTACTTAAAACTACATAGAGTAATAGTAAAATGACGTAATTTAGGTTAACCTAAGTAATTGCTATATTTTTTTCTCTTAAGATCAAAGCTATTCCTAATTGAGGGAAAATAGCAGTTTGAAAACCTGATTTTAACAAGGAAATCAGCTTTGATACTATGGAAAAAAAAGCAATATCGTTTTCCACTTCTATGTTAGCCAACTAAAAATGAAGAATGAAGAGAATTAGATCACTTTTTTCCTAGAAAAGGACGATGCTAAGAAGAAACCATGTAGCACCAAAGCTTGCTTTTTTCTTTGCAACTAGGAAAAATGAAGCATGGATACAAAGAAAATTGAATGGTTTAACTCCATAGACGATCGAAACGACAATGGTTTTATTTTTATTTTACTATTGAACTCTAAGTTCATAGGTAAATAACTTCAAATATTAAATAAGTATGATATGATGTCAAAGCTAATAGTAATCTAATATTAAATACATTAAATGCAATAAAAAAACTATATATTTATAACTAAATTTAATATAAATATTAGAATTAAATGAACAAAATTGAATTATTAAGTAAATCTAGTAGTTAGTGTCAACGAAATAAGTCAACCAAAAACTAGCTTCATAAAGATAATATGTGGTTTCATAATGATATTGCATAGCTTCGGTTAGACTTAATTATTACTATTTTTGTAAATGTTAAACTGAACCCTAAATTCCTAACTAATATAATAAAAATTATTAAATAAGTCAAATATTAACTAGATATACGAAAATAATAAATATTTTTTTCTCTAGAGATCAAAGATTCTTCCAATTAAGAGAAAATAGCAATCTGGAAAGCTAATTTTAACAGCAAAATCAACTTTGATACTATGGGGAAAGAAGTAATATCATTTTCCACTTCCAAGTTAGCCACCTTTGATTTGACTACTATTCTATACAAAATAAATAAAAACACTAAAGAATGAAGAGAATTATATCACTATTTTCCTGAAAAAGGACGACGCTAAGAAAAAACCATGTAGTACTAAAGCTTGCTTTCTTTCTTTGCAAATGGCAAAAATGAAGTAGGCATATAGAGAAATTTGAATGGTTTAACTCCATAGACTATCGAAACAACAATAATTTTGTTTTTCTTTTACTGTAGAATTCTAAGTTCGTAGGTAAGTAACCACAAATATTAAATAAGTATAACATGATGTCAAAGCTAAAAGTAATCTAATATTAAATAAATAAAAAATATTAAATGTAGTAAAAAACTATATATTTATAATTAAATTTAATGTAAATATTAGTATTAAATGAAAAAAATTGAATTGTTAAGTTAACATAGTAGTTAGTGTTGAAGAAATAAGTTAAATAAAAACTAGCTTCATAGAGATACTACGTAGTTTTATAATGATATTGCATAGCTTTGGTTAAACTTAATTATTATTATTTTTGTAAATGTTAAGCTAAACCTTAAATTCCTAACTAATATAATAAAAATTATTAAATAAGTAAAACATAAAGTGGATACACGTAAATAATAAACATTTTTTTCTCTTGAGATTAAAGCTGCTTCTAATTGACAGAAAAGAGCATTTTGAAAAGCTGATTTTAATAAGGAAATTAGCTATGATACTATCGAGGAACAAGCAATATTGTTTTTCACTTCCATGTTAGCCACTTGTGATCTGACTACTACCCTCTGCAAAATAAATAAAACCCACAAAAGAATGAAGAGAATTATCACTTTTTCCTTAGAAAAGGATGATGCTAAAAAGAAACCGTGTAGTATCAAAGCTTGCTTTTTTTCTTTGCAAATGGCAAAAATGAAGTAGGGATATAAAGAAATTGGGATGATTCAACTCCATAAACTATTGAAACAACAATGGTTTTATTTTTCTTTTATAATTGAACTCCAAGTTCATAGGTAGATACCCTCAAATAATAAATAAGTATAGTATCATGCTAAGCTAATACTAATCTAATATTAACTAAATAAAAATTATTAAATGTAGTAAAGAACTATATATTATAATTAAATTTAATATAAATATTAGTATTAAATGAAAAAAAATTGAATTCTTATTTCAACATAATAGTTAGTGTTGAAGAAATAAGTCAACCTAAAACTAACTTCATAGAGATACTATGTAGTTTCATAGTAATATTGCATAGCTTTGGTTAGACTTCATTATTATTATTTTTGTAAATATTCCTAATTCCTAACTAATATAACAACAATTATTAAATAAGTATAATTTTAAGTGGTTATATGTAAATAATAAATATTTTTCTCTTTAGAGATCAAAGATGCTTTTAATTGAGAGAAAATATCATTTTGAAAAGCTGATTTTAATAATGAAATCAACTTTGATATTGTGAAGGAAAAAGCAATATAATCTTCCACTTCCATGTTAGCCACCTGAGATCTAACTACTATCCTATGCAAAATAAATAAAACCCACTAAGGAATGAAGAGAATTAGATCAATTTTTCCTTGTAAAGGGACGATGCGAAGAAGAAAACGTGCAGTATCTAAGCTTGCTTTTTTTCTCTACAAATGGCAAAAATGAAGTAGGGATACAGAGAAATTTGAATGGTTTAACTCCATAGACTTTTGAAACAACAACAGTTTTATTTTTCTTTTACTATTGAACTCTAAGTTCATAGGTAAATAATCTCAAATGTTAAATAAGTTCAATATGATGTCAAAGCTAATAGTAATATAATATTAAATAAAAAATATTAAATGTAGTAAAAAAACTATATATTTATAATTAAATTTAATATAAACATTAGTATTAAATGAAAAAAATTGAATTATTAAGTTAACATAATAGTTAGTGTCTACGAAATAAGTCAACCAAAAACTAGCTTTATATAGACACTACGTAGTTTCATAGTGATATTGCATAGCTTCGGTTAGACTTAATTATTATTATTTTGTAAAAGTTAAGCTAAACCCCAAATTCCTAACTAATATAATAAAAATTATTAAATAAGTCAAATATTAAATGTACATACAAAAATAATACATATTTTTTTTCTCTAAAGATTAAAGATGCTTCTAATTGAGAGAAAATGGCAATTTGAAAAGCTGATTTTAACAATGAAATTAACTATAATACTATGGAGGAAGAAGCTATATCATTTTCCACTTCCATGTTAGCCACCTCTGATCTGACTATTATCCTTTGCAAAATAAATAAAACCCACTAAATAATGAAAAAAATTAAATCACTTTTTGCATAAAAAAGGACAATGCCAAGAAGAAACTATGTGGTACCAAAGATTTTTTTTTTCTCTGCAAATGGCAAAAATGAAGTAGGGATACAAATAAATTTGAATGATTTAACTCCATAGACTATCGAAATGACAGCAGTTTTATTTTTCTTTTACTATTAAACTCTAAGTTCATAGGTAAATAACCTCAAATATTAAATAAGTATAATATGATGTTAAAGCTAATAGTAATCTAGTATTAAATAAATAAAAATTATTAAATGTAGTAAAAGACTATATATTTATAATTAAATTGCATATAAATGTTATTGTTAAATGAAAAAAATTAAATTGTTAAGTTAACATAATAGTTAGTGTTGAAGAAATAAGTCAACCTAAAACTAGCTTTATAGAGATACTGGGTAGTTTCATAGTGATATTGCATAGCTTCAATTAGACTTAATTATTATTATTTGTGTAAATGTTAAGCTAAACCCTAAATTCCTAACTAATATAAAAAATGATTAAATAAGTAAAATATTAAGTGGATAAATATAAATAATAAATATTTTTTCTCCGGAGATCAAAGCTGATTCAAATTAAGAGAAAAGAGCATTTTGAAACGCTAATTTTAACAAGGAAATTAGCTCTGATACTATGGATGAAGAAGCAATATTGTTTCACTTCCATATTAGCCACTTGTGATTTGTCTACTATCCTTTGTAAAATAACCCATTAAAGAATGATGAGAATTAGATAACTTTTTTTCTCAATAAAAGGACGATGCTAAGAAGAAACCATGTAGTACAAAAGCTTACAATTTTTTTTCTCTGCAAATGGCCAAAATGAAGTGGGGATACAGAGAAATTTGAATGGTTTAACTCAATAAACTATTGAAACGACAATAGTTTTATTTTTATTTTACTACTAAACTCTAAGTTCATAGGTAAATAACCTCAATTATTAAATTAGTATAATATGATGTCAAAGCTAATAGTAATCTAATATTAAATAAATAAAAATTATTAAATGTAGTAAAAAACTATATATGTATAATTAAATTTAATATAAATATTAGTATTAAATGAAAATTTTGAATTGTTAAGTTAATAAAATAGTTAGATCTGAAGAAATAAGTCAACAAAAAACTAGCTTTATACAGGTACTACGTAGTTTCATAGTGATATTGCATAGCTTCGATTAGACTTAATTATTATTATTTTTGTAAATGTTAAGTTGAACACTAAATTCCTAACTAATATAATAAAAAATATTAAATGAGTAAGATATAAACTGGATAAATCTAAATAATAAAAAAAATTCTCTAGAGATTAAAGCTGCTTTTAATTGAAAGAAAATAGCATTTTAAAAAGCAAATTTTAATAAGGAAATCAGCTCTGATTCAGTGGAGGAAGAAGCAATATCATGTTCCACTTCCATGTTAGCCATATGTGATTTGACTAATATTCTTTGCAAAATAAATAAAATCCACTAAAGAATGAAAAGAATTAGATCACGTTTACCCTAGAAAAGGATGATCCTAAAAAGAAACCATGTAGTACCAAAACTTGCTTTTTTTTTTCTTTGCAAATGGAAAAAATGAAGCAGGTGTTATACCTCAAATTTCACTGTCCCCAAAAAGGTGCAATGATGAAACAAACCTTTGAGATGACTAGAGTTTGCTTGTTTGTAACACCTCTAAAGTACGAAACCTTAGAAAACCTAATCGACCCCACCAGTGAGCAAAATCGATCATTGAGCCATTAAGTTGTGCTTTGACCTTACGAAATACGAATTATCATAACAATAAGAAGCTTATTCTGAGAATTCCTTTCTCAGAACACTCAGCTTGTTGGACCAGTGTTCATTTTGTTAGACTGAGACCCAACTTTGTAAATAATGAAAATTGATTTTGATAAAATGGACTTTGGAAACACATATAAAAGGCTCCAAAACCTTTGGAAGTGGTCCCGGAATAGTCCAACATAACTTAAGGATCAGCGCATGTCACTTAGAAGTGAACATAAAGCCATAAACACCCCTAGGTGTCACGCGCTAAAATCAAAGCCAAACTAGACAAAATGGACTTCAAAAACACATTCAAAAGGCTTTAAAACATCCGAAAGTGGTCCCGAAATAGTCCAAAATAACTCGAGGATTAGCGCGTATTGCTCAAAAGTGCGCGTAAACACCCTTAGGTGTCATGCACTAAAATTGAGACCGAATTTGACAAAATGGACTTCGAAAATGAGCCCAAAAGGCCTAAAAACACTAGAAACCATCCTAAAAAAAGCCTGTGTAAGACTCGGATGGAGTACGTAACATGCGAAAGTGCACGTAATCATGCACAAAGCGTATAGTCATGTGCATTTCATGTGGTCACGTGCTCCATCCTAGGGACATGCGCATGAACATGCCTAAACCTCTTATTCTACATATTTTTCACTATAAATGGGCACCTCCACACCCCACTTTGAGGGGGGAGCAAGTACAAAAAACACACACACTTAAGAAATTTATCCGATCGAAAGTGCTGGAAACCCCTTTCTAGATAGTTTTTGCTCTCCAATTATCTTTTTCTTAGGAGATTGGACCTTTTTCCAAACAAACTAAGCCTCAACTTTGTCAAAGCACACTTCAAAGGTATATAAACTAGCATCATTCTATTGTCATTTTGAACCTCTTAATGAGGAAAGCTTAATAATCCCTCAAAGTTAAAGCTTCAAAACCCACACAAGCTTAGTCGAGTTTGAGGACCACACAATCATTTTAGCACGTTTATTTTATCACATTGCATTTTATTTTATCGTCGCTAGCATTTGGGAATACTAATGTGCTTGTGTGATGAGACTGGCAATTTTGCATGCTATGTGAATAATATATACTTATTATACTCATTTCATATCATCATTTTGCATCCGTTAGTTATGAAACATGAAATCACATTATAAATATCAATAATGTGAAAGTTCATCATGTTTTTTGTTTAGTGATGACATCATGAATCCCTTAAATTATCATCATAGCATAAATAATCATTATGAACATGCATGATCATCTACATTTTGCTTACTCTTTCAAGTGATCAAGTATCCATTGCTTATCCCATTATTTATGTGATCGAGCAAGCTATGCAAATGGTCATACTTACCCTACAGATTTATCATATCTAAATTAGATTTACTTTTTTGTAATCTTTTTTTTTCTTTTATATGTATTTTATTAGGAAATCCATGTAATAATAATATCTTCAGCTTTATTATCCTTCATTATCTGATGAATTATATGATTTCTATACAAACTGTCATTACCAAAACTAGGGTGTTGCGGTAGCTATACATTAAACATCATATAATGAGAAATAGTAAAAAAGTATATGTGATCCCTTGTACCCAAAAATCTCTACTAGGGGCAATACTCACTGAGTGACCCAATGTTGTCCTTGTTTTTTCCTAATTTTCTAAAAATTGGGTGATGACTCCATAAAATTAAAAAAGTGTCTTGTTCCTTTCGAGACCAATCCTTTGTCCTTATTTGATAAAGTTTCCATGTCCCTTAGAAATAAAAGATCCTTACAAAACTAATTCATCTCGAAACAAAAAAAACAAGAAACGCAAAAAAGGTCGCTCACATTGGTGACTCCACTGGGAACTTCTAAGTAAGAGAGATTAACTAAAAATGACTATTTCTCATTATATAATGCTTTATCGTATAAAGCCCCTCACCACTGCATTTTCACTACACATCACATATGCACCATTGGTCCCCAAAAGCCTTAATAATACTAAATGACATCGCCACCATAATTCCACTCAAGTCACAGGGCAACAAAGATACGATATTACCACCTTTAGTGTTTACTCGTACATTCGTCGGACTCATCTGACCAAGTCCTAAAGGGGGGCAACCAAGTAATCAAAAGAATGCGAGACTCACTAATTGAAGTCTGTAACGCTAGTCATATGGGGGCATTCTTACTAAAGGAACCCTTAGCCTTTCACCCTAGCTTAGCTTATGTAGATAATCCAGTAGTAACATCCACTAGGATTCCACCAAGTTATACATGTTATCCCTATCCTAACGTTGTCCTTCTGACATGATATTTATAAAATGATATGACTCTCCCAGTGTCTATCATCAAATGGTGTCATAATGTTAGTTTTCATAGAATATTTATTCTTAGAACCACATGATTCTCATATATTTTGTGCGAGCCTGAAGCATGGGGAATGATAATAATTATATACCTCAGCTTGAATACTCTATGTAAATTAACAAATAATGACATCCCTCGATGATAGAACCTATGAGATGTCATTCATTTATCCTTATTAGATCAAATGAATGGGTTAGGAATACAACTAGATTGTGGAACTTTATATCGGTAAAATCAAATTGTAAACTATTGAATGATACTCTCATGACTCCCAATAAACATATTGAATATCGATATAGGGGTAAGAACTCGAGCTCCCTCTGATTGACCTTGTGTAGACGATGGGGTTTAGCACGCGTCCAAGATTTTAGCAACTGCGACACTGTTTGAGCTTAGGGCTCTAGAGAACACAATAACCACTATCACAAAGACATGGTGTGGAGATAAGGAGTCGCCACCCAGGGTAATAACTAGGACAAATTGAAAAGGTGGTACTCAATTCCCTAAAAGAAAGCTAGCACTACAACCAAGAGATTCTGGGTATGGAATACCAACTTCTTTCAGTCTTACGTTCATTTATAATTACTTTATAAATTACTATATTATCCTCTATTTACATGCAATTTCATATAAACCCCTATTCTAGCAATTAACTCCAAGGCAAACCAGTCATAAAAATACAAATAAATAATGCATTCATTCAAACATATAATCCCTAAGTTAGTCTAATGTACATTAATTTTAATTAAATGAGTTAAATCTATATGTTTTAATTTACAAATGATCTAAAGACTAATTCCTTTTAATTTTAATTAAATGAACCTAAGTCTATTTATTTTAATTCTAAAAATGGACCAAATTCTACAAATTATGGAGGTATTTAAATTAATGGGCCTAATTCTACATATTTTATTCTAAGGTGATCTTTAAATTTACAAATTATGAAAGGGGCTTTAAATTAAGTGGGTTAAGTCTAAATAAATTAAATTAAATTAAGTGGGTCTATGTCTAATTTACTAAATGGCCCTAAGTTATTACTAACCTAAATCTAATTAATTATGGGCCTAAATGCATTTTAATTAATTAAACCTAAAAACCTAAATTTAAATGAGTGGATTAAAATACAATATGGACTTAAGGCCCAAAACACATAAAAATAAACAAATAAGCACAAAACACATAAAAATAAATAAACAAACCCAAAAAAACAAATAAAAGATCAAACAACTAATTAAATTATTTCCTTATAAACCCTAATTTTTATTAATATGCAACCTAAATTAATCTACTTCCTTCATTGATTTTAATTAATTACCCAATTAAAACCCTAATTTTACTAACCAATTAATCAAAATAAACAAGTAATCACACATAACTCCATTATTCCCACTATTGGGGCTATTACAATAATCTATTAAAAATAATAATAAAAATAATTAATACAACCCCAAAAATAAATAAATAAAATAAAGCAATAAAATAAAATAATAAAAAACCCTAAAAACTATATCTCTACAAGGTCTTATCCATGACATTCCATGGACCTCTTATGGATTTGATTCTCCAAATTTGATCATCATGTGTTTTCCTCTATAGTCACCATGAAAAAAAGAATAAAAAATTATGATTAGTAGATAAATTATAACAATAATCAAAAAATTAAAAAAAGAAATAAAATAAAATGAAATAAGAAGAAGATGATGTTTATGGATGATTTTAATGGAATGCTCCTCAGATTTTGTAGAATCACCGTTCTTAATAGGTCTTCAAATATTATTCTTCAAAAATCCTTTAAAGATCTTTATTTAAGCAAAAGAACTTGTAGAGAATAAGATATTTTTCTCTTTTTTCTCCCCCTTTTTCTTTTTCTCTTTTTTTTCTTTCTTTCTTTCGTTCCTTCCTCTTCTCTTTTCTTTTTCTGCCTTTCTTTTTTTCTCTATTTTGTTTTGCCTCCCCCTATTTTTTAGAGCCAAAACACTCCTTATATAGGGATACATCTTCAAACCCTAGTTATAAATTGATTCCTAAAAGACTTCTATTTCCTTAAAAACATTATTAAAATAATTTAAAGAGAATTTCAAACCAATTAGGACTTAATTTTTCCTAAAAAATTTGAGAACCCAAGGTAGAAGAGGTTTAAATCGGAATTACATAATTCCGATCATAATTAGTGTAATTCCGATCAGAATTACATAATTCCGATCAAAATTATACAATTCTGACCACTTTTTTTTTCTTTTTTTTACTTTTAATTATAAAAAGGTCCTTGAAAGAATTTAAGTTTTGCAATTAGGTCCTTAAAAAGCATTGCAATTTAGTCCATGAAAATATTAGATTCTTTTTTTGAAAAATGCAATCAGACCCTTGAAGTTTCAAATTCAAGTATTGAAGACCTATTCATGACATTTTAATCATTGGAGTCTTTTGTCGTATCTATAACTCATCATCCCGAAATTGGGTGTCTACACCTTGGTCCTATGTATACGGGTGCATTCAGGCTCTAGACATCATTTGAAGCCTGACAATTGCCCTTTACATCGACATCATGTGGTTACCTCAAGCACATTTTAGTATCATTCCTTAGTTTACCCTTTGGTTATGATCACATAAATAAAAAAAAACCTAGTTCTAAGAGGGGAACCATATTTCCCTAATGACTAAAGGTTCAAAACCTACCTAGGAAAGGGATTGAATAACCTCGTGGAGAAATAAGGTTGGAAGTGAGAGCTTGCTTGTGATTGGTTTGTTCATTGTGTAGAAAAAACTAACTAGCTTTAATCATGCATACATAAAATACATATAAATAAACATGTACTAATAGTTGTTTCTTACAGGAATAATCATCTTTCATCATAGGATTTTGCATCCATTCCATGCATACATGCTCACCCTTTTCTTTTGCAGGTACACATCATGCATCATTCATTTAGCTAACCTTAATAAATGTATAAGAATCTTACTCCCAACATGAGTGACCAAAAAGATACTTTTTGTTAGCAATTCGAAGATTGGCTATGAGAGGGGATCCAAAAACTGCTCACTGATGGTACTATAGCCAAAATCCTCCAAGACCAAACCAAAGCCAAAAGTGCTCAAGATGGGAATAACACACCACTGAATGAAGCTTCTGTATTTGTTCACCTAAGGGTAGATAAGGCAAAAGGAATTCCTCGCACTCTAATTCAAGCTGATGATGATGATGATGACTACTACGAGGATCTCAGAAATGGACCAAAAGTTGTAAAAATTGATGGTTAAATTGACAGGGGAGGTCAAATTATTGGTTAATAGAATGGCTCATTTGGAATTTGCCTTCAAAGATAAGGGGACTCATGGCTCCAAAAGCTTGACTAACTTAGCATTATTCAAAGATGAACCACTTCTAGATATTTTAAACTACCAAACTTTGCTAAGTTTGATGGAACAGGGGATCCAAGGGTCCATCTAAGGCAATATACTACCTTTATGGCTGCTATAAAGCTTACAAAATCTTATATTATTCTATTCATATTTACATCATTGGAGGAAGGATCAAGGGCTTGGTTCTTTGACCTTGAAGATGAAATCAAAAGTAATTGGCTACTGCTAACTCAAAAGTTGATGAAGCAGTATGAATACAACACTTAGCTAGACATCACTCGAAGAGATCTTGAGACTATAAAGTAAAAACCCAATGAAGCTTTCTCTAATTATGTCATAAGATGGTGGGGAAAGGCAATCAAAATGAGAAACCGTCCTTTGAAAGATGAACAAATAGAGCTGATAATCAAAGGGGCACTACTGTACTTCAGAAAACAAATGATCTTTACTCATTATCTTAACTTCAAAGCTCTCCATCAAGCAAGGATTAGAATTGAGGATGAGGAACCTCAACAAACTAAGAACAACTTCTGCTGCAACACCTAACCGAACATCCAAAACACATTCACTCGAGCTACATAAATAAACATAATCCAACCCAACACCTATAGTTCACCATCTATGAATGCCATCAGACCACTGAGAAAGTTCTCAAACTTTAACCTCCCACTATCCAAAGTATTCTAGAGACTCTAACAAAAGAACCTCCTATAGCCTAAAGAACCTAGGCCTTTTCTAAACCTACTAGCCTCTCAAATTAATTAAAACTTATTTTGCCACTTTCACTAGATGCCTGATCACACCATTGATACATGTAGAACCCTCAAGAATGCAATCCAAGACCTCATGGACTTTGGAAAAATTGACAACCCAAAAAAATGACCTAGTATAAAAACAAATCCTCTCCTAAATTATTAAAACATGCCTCCACCAACCATCAACATGATTTCCTCCAATCTACTAGTAAACCTTATTAAATAATCGATCCAAAACATCTAAGAAACCCAAGAAAAGCCCTCATAAGACAAACTCTAGAGTCTTATTCTTGAACACCATATTTCGATGAACAGTGAAGTGATTTATTGCTCTTACTCACAAGAAGTAGACACAGACTGTAATATTCTGAGATTTTAAATAATTTTAAACTGCATCAGGATATGCAGTGTTAATAATTTTGATAAATATATTTGATTATTTAATTAGTTGTTAATTATTAAAGTTATTTTTAACTATTTTAAATTTCTTACGTAAAATTTTCCCGAGAATTTCATTTTTAGGAAAATTAAAACCTAAATAAATATTTATTTATTATTTATGTTAGTCCGTTTTATGTAATTACATGATTCCATGAATGATTTTATTTATTATATTCATATATATACATATACATGCATATATATATACATATTTAACATTTTAAGGTTTATTTTTAATTATGCATGTATATATATAGTTTTAATTAATTAATAAGTGTTATATATATATATATATATATATATATATATATATATATATATATATAGAATTATTTACAACCCGTGCCATCGTCTTCTCCCTAAGCTCCCAACGCCCCCTCCTTCTCGATCACCGTTGCAACTCCCTTTTTCTCATCGTCGGTGTGCCTTCTAGCGTGCCACCACCCTCTCCAGCTTGCTCCACCGCCTGCTACTCCCTTTTCTAGCTTGTTTTGGTCGTTTCTTGGTCGAGAAACCGAAATCCAAGCTTAACTTTGTTCAACCATTTTTTGACGACCAAATTGGACGCCGCCGGTCTCTATCTCTTCCTTGAGCTCCAATGAGTGCATTTCTAAGCTTGGTTTTACTTGATTTGGTCTAGATTTTCGTTAGTGATCAATTTTCTATTTCGGCCATTTTGAGTTCTTTCATTTGTTGAACTTCTATTCTAATGATTCAAGCTTACTTCCTTCATAAAGATTGTCCTAACAACTCAATCTATATCTTGTAATTTTTGTAGAATTTTTAGAATTTATTTTGATTTTTGTGAAATTTTTATTATTTTATTAATATTTTCTAATTTTCGTAAATTAATTAAATAAATTGTGAAATTGTCATTTATGGTGTTTTTAGGGGTTAAAATGAATTTTAGAAATTTATTTTTAATTTTTGTGATTTTTGTGTAATTATTATAAATTTATTTAGTTTAGGTGAATTTTGGGAAATTAGGTTAAATAAGTATTTTGTTAACATTAATGCGTTAATTGAGTATAATTATTGATTTTATTGAATTATATGTTGAGAAATTAATTTTTGAGCAATTATATAATTTTTAGTGAATTTTTGAATAATTATAGTATATTATGTGAATTTATATATAACTAGGGGTATTTTGGTAATTTGATAATAAATTGGTTGAAAATTAAGTTAAATTGGTTTTAATAATTATTTGAGGTATAAAAATGATTTTTCACAAATTATTTAGTATTTTTAACTAATTAAAACTATTTTTCAAAAATTATTTTCAAATTATATATAATATATTATTTTTGTAAATAAATGAGTTTTTATTGATTTTTAACATGTTTTTAGGGCTAATTATGTAATTTGGATTTATAAAATGAATTTTGGTTAATATTTATGAATTTATCAAGAATTGTTGATTTTTAATTATATTTTATTAAAATTAGGGTTTTTATGTAATTATCAGTAAAATAATTATTTTTAGCATTTAAATACCTAATTTGCTATATTTTTGATTTATAAAGGGTATTTTTGGTATTTTTGGAATTTAAATGTGTTCTGTGTTTATTTCGTGAATTGTGAACCTCAGTTGGTAGAATTGTAGTTTGGGAGTCCGATCGAGGGGTTGTGTGGCTATATATTCTCGAAGTGTGTTTTCTTGCAGGACCAACTCTACTTTCTGAGTAGAGAGATTTTCATTTTACAGGGGAGGTTCTTCGAATTTTTGGTAGAATTCTCGTAAAACGTGACATTCGGTCAAATCCCTATTCCTAATCTGTGTTCGGTGTTTTAGATCGAGTCTCTAGAATTTCATTAGATTTATTCTAATTTCTTGTTGTCGTTTATTTGTTAGTTGCGCCGAGACCGAGGCCTAGTGGACCAGGCCCGTCGAACCCGTCTCGAGGAGCGCACAACTATGAGTTGTTATTTTATATATACGTGTATTTAGGTTGCATGTTTTACAAATATATGTTTTAATTGCATGATTTATGCATAAACTGCTTTAGTAAATGATTAGTATATTTTTGGTATACTTTGAAATAAATGCATGTTTTACTTTTGATTTATACCTAAATTGTTTTTTTTACGTATATATAGGGTTTATTTTTGGTTTATTTTATAATTGAACTGAATTTATCTAACATATATATACTTGAAATATATTTAGTTTATTTTTAGTATATATATGGTTTATATTGCCATTTAATTTGATATCATACATCATTTATTTTATGAATGTATGGGCTTATTTTTAAATGAAGGATATCGATAGAACGTGCTACCTAGTGGGCAGCACTAGGATCGAGTACGTATCGGTACGATGATAGAATTTAGGTTAAATTACTAACCTATTGTGGATATTTATTGGATTGATTAGATTGATGTGTGATGTGATTTGAGAGTGTGATTGCTGGAGCTCGGTTGACCAAGTGTCTCAGGGACAATCACACTGACAGTCAGACTACTGGAGCTCGGTTGACTTAGTGTCTCGGGGCCAGCCTACTGTCCAAATGGAATAAGTGAATTTATTTAGAATAAGTGAGCTTGTATGGCTAGAGTGTTGTCTAACACTGTTTGAGGTTGCGATCATCTAGGGTTCTATTTGATCCTCCATAAACGGTTATTATTTTCCGTATTGTATAAAATGATTTTTGTTACATCCGTGTGTATTTTCCTGTATATATATATTTATTATATATACTATTGAATGTGTGCATTTGCCATTTTGTTATGCATGTATATGTATTATAACAATTCACTCAGTGAGGTCTGACTCCTCTCCGTTGATTATTTTCATGAGAGTCTTCATCCTTAGACCTCAGTAGCAGCCCTTTACGCCGGATTTCTTTTGCCCCGGCTTTATTATGTAAACTACTTACTTGATTTTATTTTGTATTCTTGACACTGCAGTAGTTAAGTCGTGGGATGTATGTTTTATATATGTATGAGATTTATATTTTAAAAGATTGAAATGAGGATTTGTATTGAAAGATTATATATATATGAAATGAGCTTGTGTTATTAAATCAGCTGATGAGTTACATTATTACATATGAGATTTTAATTTCCGCTGCAAGATATTTTATTTATTTTATATATGTTGCATGCTTTTATTTTATTTTTTAAGGCTTGCTATGGGTTCCAGATTCGAAAGAATTTCCGTTCCCTAGTGCCGGTCATGGCCCCCTATTTTGGGTCGTGACACAGACGAAAATCCTAATAGTGACTACAAAGTATAGGATTTATTGGGCCAACCATTTGGGAAGTTCGACTACAAAGTCAAGTATACAACACCTCATGCTACCCACACACACTTAAAAGATATAGTACCCTCAGGATGGGGAGAAGAATTTGACATCGAAGATGAGGAGGTAAGCAATATTCAACTTCAGAACTTGCAAGTCATGGGGATCGATATATGGTATGACTCTGATGATCGTGAAATCATTATTTAGGACCAGAACAATAATACAAAAGTAGATAAGCAAGTAGCTAAGAAGCCCTTACTAGCAATCAATTATGTAACTCGTAGAGGGCAGGTATATCAACCTCTTAAGAAAGAAAAGGATCCCTCTAAAGGAAAAGAAGTAACAAGTGATCAAGCTCCAGCCAAAGAGGAAGACACTGTCCTCAAGCAGCTTAAGAAGACTCAGGCACAAGCCAGTATCTAGGACCTACTATTAACCTCTAAGAAGCATAGGGATACCCTTGTTAGAGCAGTAGATGAGGCAAAGATTACCACTAATGCCTCACTTTGTGAGATGATAGCCTCTTTAATGAAAGCTCCCTCCAATGGAATCACCTTTTTAGACAAAGATTTGCCCCTCGAGGGAAGGGTCCATAGCCATCCTCTCTTTATACAAGCAATTATTAGATTTAATAAGACTCTGTGTGTTATAGTGGATGACGGATCTGCCATTAATGATTACCCCCTAAGGCTACTACATAAGTTTAGGATGAATGTTGAAAACCTGAAAGAATCCAATGTGCTCATACGAGCCTATGATGATTTAAAAAAGCCAGTCATTAGCACTTTAAAAGTAGTAGTCACAATGGGGATATCAAATCAGTAATAAAATTTACTGTCTTGGACATCCCTCTAACTTTTTCCGTATTATTAAGAAGACCTTAGTTCCACCCACTAGGGGGCATACCATCCACTGTGCATTAGAAGATTAAGTTCCCTATGAATGGGAAGGTCATTACTATCCCTACTAAAATAAACAACATTATTGCTTGTCTAAATGTGGTCCCACTAAGATTTTGGGTTTTTATAATCAGTGATGGTCATGTCGACACCAAAGTTATTGTTGTGATGAAGAAGATGCAATATCTACCTAGAACAGGATTAGGAGGAAGGAACATTGGGGTCACAAAATTCCCTGACTTCTAAGGACAAACCAACATATATGGTCTAGGGTATAATCCTGAAGAGGACACTGGGCCACAAAGCTTATCCTAAGTCTACCAAGGACAAGCAGAGAAGTGGGCAAGCAATAAAATTGAGAAATTTGGGTTTAAGATCTTCAATGACACCCTCAAAGGAAAGCACTCACTAGATATGGTCACTGAGATTGACATCAATGAGCTGATGAGAAATCTGGAACTAGAATATGGGAGTAAGACTATCAATTATGCTCAAGCTGCTACAATCCTTAAATCAAGCATTAATGATATCTTGTTTGAAGACATTACTGATGATGATCTCTGTACTTTTTCTTTGTTTGAAACTGATGATGTAATGAACTCCAAAGTTAATGAAATGAAGTCAGATTTTTCTTATTTATTTCATGTCTTTCCTTATGGTAGTGTGCATTGTATTAATCAAAACATTAGCATATTTGACATTCATTCCATATGCACTGAATCATTTAACATTAGCACAGAATCTGAACCACACATTTTGCATATTTTGAAAGATGTTATCCCTGAAGAGAGGAGAGAAATTGAAAAAAATATTTAAAAGTATTTGCCTGGACGTACGACGATGTGCTTGGTATTGACAGAGACATTTCTCAACACTTCATTCCTACCAAAGATGAGTGCAAATTGGTAAAGCAAAAACTGAGAAGACTCAAACTAGAATGGGCCCAACTAGTGAAAGAAGACATCAAAAAGCAGATTAAGGAAAAATTCCTAGAGGTAGTAGAATATCCGAAATGGTTAGTAAATGTGGTGCCAGTACCGAAGAAAGACGGAAGAGTTGAAATCTGCATGACTATAGAGATCTAAACAAGACTTTCCTAAAAGATGATTTTCCATTACCTTATATAGATATACTGGTTGACAATGTTGCCACATATGTAATGTACTCCTTCATGGATGGATTCTCTGGGTACAATTAGATCTTAATGGCCATTATCGACAAAGCAAAGATAGTCTTCATAACGGAATGGGGTACTTATTACTATAGAGTAATGCCTTTTGAACTAAAGAATGTGGGAGTAACTTACCAAAGAATGGAAACCATGATGTTCCATGACATTATACATAAAAAATTAGAGGTATACATCAATGACATAATGGTTAAATAAAAAGCCAAAGAAGAACACCCATCATACCTCAAAAAATTCCTCAAGAGAGTCAAAAAGTACAATGTTAGGCTTAATACGAAGAAATTTATTAGTCATAATGGGATTGAAATGGATCCAGATAAAGCAAAAGTGGTTATAGAGATGCTAGTGCCAAGAATAAAGAAAAAAATCAGATAAGAAACTACAATTCATTAGCAGATTCATTGTCAAGTTAATAGCGGTATGTAAATTGATCTTCATGCTACTTAGAAAAGATCAATCAGTTGAATGGAATGAATAGTGTGAACTAACATTCGACAAGATTAGGAACTACCTAGCCAACCCATCAGTTCTAAGACCATTTAAACTAAGGACACCTTTAACCCTGTATCTGGCCATCAAAGGAAATGCAATTGGTGCAATGTTCGCCCAAGGGGGAGAAACAAAAGCAAAATATATAGTCTACTACTTAAGTAAGAAGATGTTGCCTTATGAAGAGAAGTATAGCTAAGTCGAATAGATATGCCTGGCAATGGTATGGGCAATAAAGAAACTCAGACATTACTTTCAGTCCTACAAAATTTAGGATATGTCTAAAATGGACCCAATGAAGTACCTTTATGAAGCTCCCTCTCTAGTGGGAAAACTTTTAAGTGGCTCATACTACTAACAAAATTTGATGTGCAGTATTTAACTAAGAAGGCAATAATAAGAAGAGCAGTGTTTAAATTTCTAACTCTTAACGCCATTCTAATCTTATAAGAAATCCAACTAGACTTCCCAGTTGACCTTAGTTTAGCCATCGAAATCCAAGGATGGCATATGTATTTTGATGGAGAGGTCAATAAGTTTGGCATAAGAGTCGGTGTCATATTACAATCCCTAAAAGGTGAAGTAGTACTAATGGCCAAGAAGCTCAAATGTAGAGTCATAAACAATAAAGCAGAATATGAGGCATGTGCACTAGGAATAGAAGCACTAATATCATTGGATATTACAAAAGTCAAAATCTTTAGAGATTCCATGCTAATAATTAACCATGGCACGGAAGAGTGGGAATTGACATAGCAACACTTAAAGCCTTACCTAGATAACTTGAGGCTACTTACCATGTCCTTCCAAAAATGCAAATTCATTCATCTCCCCAGGAATCATAATCAGATGGCAGATGCACTTGCTTCCCTAGCATTAGTATGGAAGGACTATCTAAAATGCCTAAGCCTTTAATCTTACTCAGATCAGGATAACCTTGTTATAAGAACTACAGAATAGCAAAGATAGAAACAATTGAAAAACCCTAATTCCATGACAATTAAAGATATTTGAATGAACGAGCCTATCTTGATTAAGCAGATGAAAAAGATAAAGCAATCATTCAATGATTAGCATCAAAATTCACATTGCACTAGAGTATGTTATACAGAAGAACCTCGAATGATTTATAACTTTGATGTCTAGATGAAACTCAGGCTGAAAAAGTAATAAAAGAAGAACATGAGGGTGTTTGTGGTTTGCACATGAATGGAGAAATCCTAGCTAAGAAACTAATCAGACAAGGGTTCTTCTGGACAATGATGATAGAAGACTATATTAAATTTGTAAAGGAATGCCTTAAGTGTCATATCCACGGGAATGTTAGCACCTTCCTCCAACAGAATTGCACTACATCTCCTCTCCATGGCCCTTCTTAGCATAAGGACTGGACATAAATAGGGAAATCCACCTGACAGCCTCAAACGAACACAAGTTTATCTTAGTGGCAGTGGATTACTTCATAAAGTGGGTCAAAGTAGAATCATTTGCAAGGATAGGAGCCAAGAAAGTGACAAAATTCATTAAAAGAAATATGTTCTGTCGATATAGGATCCACCATCATATCATTTCTGACAATGATGTCCAATTCCAAGGGGAAGTTAGAAAGCTGCTAAGGAGTTATACGGTGAAACATCTCAAATCTTCTCCTTACCAACCACAAGCAAATGGGGCCATTGAAACTAAAAACAAGAACATCAAGAAGATTTTATAAAAAATGACTTAGACTTACCGAGATTGGGTAGACAGATTTCCATATGCCTTATGGAGGTACCGAACAACAGTTAGGACTTCAACCGAAGAAAATCCTTTTTCATTAGTATACAGATCAAAAGTAGTGCTTCCAATTGAAACATAAATCAAGTCTTTTTAGGTAGCGATCGAATTTGAAATACCTGAAGTACAATGGTCTTAACAGAGGCATGATAATCTCACCCTCTTGGATAATTGAAGGCTTAAAGCTCTATACCACACATAGTTGTATCAGGCTCGGCTAGCCAAAACCTTCAATAAAAAAGTGAAACATAGGAGTGTGAAAGTAGGAGACTGGGTGTTAAAGCAAATGAGGCAGAACGTTCTAGACCCAATAGGGAAATTTAGACTAAACTAGGAAGGCCTATACTTGGTCAAATATGTCTTATCAAAAGGAGTAGTCAAGCTAATGGATTCTGAAGACAAAAAATTCTCCAAACCTGTCAATACAAACCACTTAAAAAAGTACTACCTCTAAGGCACAAAAAAATCTCACTAAGTTGTAAACCTAAAAATGATAGCTCAGGTAAAAGTTAGGGACCTCCCGTTAGGTTGAAAATCCTTCATGGGAAACCTAGGAAAAAGTTAAGGAAAAAGAGAAAATACTTAACTAGAAAACTTAAAAAGGCTAGTTAAGGATAGGGGTAACCTCAAATTCGAAATTTGTATGGATGCACTCATGCTTCTCTTAAGTGATTTTAGTGAAATGAGAATGACTGCTGATTTATGCAAAATGTCATTGAAAAATGCAACACATTTTATCATCACTAATTACATTAAGCATATTTGCATTTTCTTTCATTACATGATCATAGTTCCTAACTCTCTCTTCGAGATCAACCATTATCATCAAAGCTTAAAAAAAATCCAGCTAGATGTGAAGAACTCTAAGAGGAGACACCCTAGGCAAAAAGGGAAGAAAAAGAAAATCCAACTAAGTATGAAAAGCTCCGAAAGGAGATGCCTTAAGCAAAAAAAGGAAAAATAAAAGAGGCAGGCAGGAACAATGGCAAACATCATCAATGATACACAACAAGGAGCATATATAGTCATCATCATATAAGTATCATATAGAATATATGGGATAGATGCCTATATATAACACCAAGATTCCATAACCTCAGGAAAATGATACTATAAAGTAAACCACAGGCCAAAAGTCCTACACCTAACTCCTAAAAAAACTACATCATCCATGGCTACCATCAGAAGTAAGCACCAATCCTACTCAAGCATCTCCTTTAAATGATTTGGGCTCATAATTATTCATCTCAAAGGATTATACCCATGACTCCAACTCACTAATATGATCATAATAAGCTATGTGCTCCTGCTCCCATTCACAACTATCATGATGGTGTTCAACCTACATAACATACTGCATATCATACACATAAATAATACATGTTGATAAAATAATAGGTACAATAAAGAAAGCATACCATTTGAGTGGTCGCAAACTCTAAAGCGTACTGTTGCACACTCCCTATAATGGTATACTAGTATTGACTAGAGGATATGGGAATCTACAAGAGCAAATAAATAAGTCAATCACCACTCACCAAATAAATGAAACAAAGGCAAAATGAGTGAAATAAAACATGAACATAGGTAGCGTTAAGAGGAGCAACACTCGATTGGGGAAAGCTAGGGCAAGGCAAATCAAAATGCACTACTCTACTAAACATATCTATCGCAAGCAAATCCAAGGATGGTTGAACCATCAAGTACCCGAGAATAGTACTACCAGAAGTCACACAGTTAGCATAGGCAGTCGCCTCAGTATGGAATGTGCCCTCATTCTCCTCAAAACAAGACCCAAATCTCTTTTGATGAGATCCTCGTCGTTCTAGATAAGCTCTCATAACTCATGTCAATTACATTTTATTACTAATAAAGTTTGTTACATGCTTGTATAAAACACAAATAAAAGCCTACCAGATCAGAAGAAGCAACTTTCGACAATTCACGTGATGGCCCGGTCCTTGGATCTAAAGGATGAGACACATCTGCCTAAGGAGGTGGAGGAAAAGTGCCACTAACCACAACGTCAATCAGCTGAGGGATCAACACATCAACATAAGGCATGCTCGTACTCTCTAAAAGGCTCTTAGAAGAGTATATTATCATAGCAGCAGCAAGCTCGTTACCACTAAGCTCATGGCCCTAGAACATGTCACCAAGGGGAGGAATAGGGACTCTTCTTACAAATGGACTGTCCCACCAATTATGGACTCGCTCACCCATATACCACACTCTTTAGTAAGGTCGGAGAAAAACACTCATCTCCTCGTCAACTGCCATACAGTCACTATCTCTACCGTCCAATGTGACCTCGCCACCAACTAGTAAAGGAAAATCTCTTCAAAAGGCAAGAATGAATAAAAAAATCTCTAAAAGAGAAATAACAAACACAATAGGATTTAGACATACCTTATTAGGGGACAACTTGCACATGTAGTCCCAAGCCACTATGCAATCCTTAATCAAATAAGTAGTCCTCCTGATCGAGTAAAAATAATAAGGAAAGCTATCCTCTAAGAAATACTCGATAGTCGGATGAGGGAGAACCCCAAACTCATAAGCCCAGATCTGTCAGAACCAAGAAGTAAAAAATAACAAACTCAAGACAAAGAGTAAAAAGAACAGACACTAGAACTCCTACTCACATCCAGCATGAATAAGCATCCGCAGATCCTTGAGCCACCTCGATATGCTGCATCAAGGCCCAAGTATTTATGGAAAAAAGTGGCAGTACCCGAGTAATACCTCGATAAGCCATTCAGATCCCTTAAAATAGGCAGTGATCGTAGACTACCCGTACCTAAAGGGTTCAAAAAGATGACATCACTCAACAAGCAGAGCAAATTGCAATGAGCCAACTACTCTGCTGAAATAAGACCGTCATCATACATCGTCCGTATAAAAGAAACAAACTCAGTGTCATGAGTGAGGTATAGGCAACCAGACTTCATAGGAGTGGCCACCCTAAGCAACTCCATGGTAAGTTGCCTCCTCGCTACCATAGAAGAGCACTCCTCCTTGCTAAAGGGAACAAGCTCTCTAAAAAAGCTCAAGCTTACAATAGCAAAAAAGTCTAAAGGAGTGATGGTCATTTCCCCAATAGGCAGATGGGAAGAATATATCATGTCCATCTATCACTCCATCAGTGCGTATATATCAATCTGACTCGATGCATATGAGTTATAAAATAATGCAGCAACAATCCCATCAAAGCCCTTCCCGAAAATCATCTGCTTCACACATAATGGAAGACCTTGATAATACATGCTAACCCTATTAAAACTACCAGGTAGTATAGTAACAAACCTACGAGGCTATAAATAATAAGTACGTTATCAAACATTTGCATAATTAATAAATACTAACATATCTTTTCTTTCTGTTATTTAATAGGAACAATAATAAAAGCTAAAAAGAAAAGCATCACAACAAGTACAAGCAAGAGCTATCAGCTATCAACATTCACATTAAAGCTATAACTTAATAGACAGTTATAGTAAATACTACAGAGCTATGGAGCTACAGCTATAAAAACCTCATACAGTAAGACAATTGATTAATAAGGGTAAAAAAGGACTTACCTAGCGACAATGATGAGCCCAAGCATAAGTCTCCAAATTGTAAACCACATGAATCGAGTGTCCTCGAGAAAGCCTAAATAGCTGAGGTCCTTGAGTTCTAGATGGACCATCAGTACTAGTCCCTAATGTGGAAGTCCCTGCTCCAGTGGCCTTTGTGAAGTTACCCTCCTCATCTAAAAGATATCCTTTAGACCCTCCAGAATATCAGGGAACTCCATCTTATGCAGAGAAAAATGAAAATACATAAGCAAAAACACAGCAGAAAGCACCTAAAACATGAAAGGGGTTAAAAAGAGTTGGAAAACACTCAAAGAAGTCTAGAAGAAGCCTCCCTAGACCTCCAAAACACACGTTTAAATAAGCATGGAGAGGGGAAGGTTTTTAGCCATGTCTTAGGCACGTGATCATATGCTTAGCACGTGACCACGCACCCCTCATGCATAACTACATGCACTTCTCTCCTCCACGCACTCCTGCACAGCTATATGTGCACTTTGAGATTTTGTACATTCATTTATGTAATCCTAAACCTCAATTTGAAAATAAGACATGCACTGTACTCACACAAAAGTACACTAATAAGGACTACATTTGTTTAGAGACACCACGCATGGCCTTACCACTTTCCAAAATTTAACACCTCCTGAAAGAGGAAAAATAAGGAATAATCATCGAAAGGATACCCTACTCGAAATCATCAAAATAACATCTGCAACACAATAAGTAATGACATTATCATTACTACATCATCACTATGTCATCACCAAGACTAAAAGAGAAAGACACATTACAATGATCACAACAATCTATTAGCCTGACACTAGAAGAGGTTATAGTGGCATGATTCTGTTCGCCTGACATATGAAGAGGTTATAGTGGCATGATTCCATTCTCCTGACACCTGAAGAGGTTATAGTGGCATGATTTTATTTTCCTAACACCTGAAGAGGTTATAGTGGCATGATTTTGTTCACCTGACACCTGAAGAGGGTATATTGGCATGATTTTATTCAATTGACACTTGAAGAGGTTATATTGGCATGATTCTATTCACCTGACACTTGAAGAGGTTATAGTGGCATGATTCTGTTTGCTTGACACCTGAAGAGGTTATAGTGGAAGTACTTATCTTTTGGCCAGACACATAAAGAGATTATAGCGGTAGTATCTATCCATTCACCAGACACCTGAAAAGGTTATAGTGGCAATATCCTAATGATCAAATCATAATAATGCAGCACTCAAGTAAGTACCTCTCTCTTTAAAAAATGATTTTTTATATCTTTGCATTTGCTTCACATGTATTAACACTAGCATTAGGTGGCTATACAACACATGTGAAGTAGGGGGCAATTATCATACCTCAAATTTGACTGTCCCCAAAAAGTTCCAATAATGAAATAAACCTTCGAGATGACTAGAGTTTACTTGTTTGTAACACCTCTAAAGTGGGCAACCTTAGAAAACCTAACCGACCCCACCAGTGAGCAAAATTAATCACCAAGCCATTAAGTTATGCTCCAACCTTATGAAATACGAATTATTGAAATAATCAGAAGCTTATTCTGAGAATTCCTTTCTTAGAACACTCAACTTGTTAGACTAGTATTCATTTTGTTAGACCGAGACCTAACTTTGTGAAAAATATGGAAATTAATTTTTACAAAACAGACTTTGGAAACACATCCAAAAGGCTCCAAAACCTCTGGAGGTGGTCCTGGAATGGTCCAACACAACCCGAGGATCAACGTGTGTCACTTGGAAATGCATGTAAAGCCATAAACACCCTTAGGTGTCACACACTAAAATCAAAGCCAAACTAGACACAATGGACTTCAGAAATATGATTGAAAGGCTTTAAAACCTTTAAAAGTGGTCCCGGTATAGTCCAAAATAACCTGAGGATTAGTGTGTATTGCTCAGAAGTGCTCATAAACAACCCTAGGTGTCATGTGCTAAAATCAAGGCCAAATTTAACAAAACAGACTTCAGAAACACATCTAGAAGGCCTAAAAACACTAGGAACCAACCTTAGAAAAGCTTGTGTAAGCCCTAAATGGAGTGCATAATGCATAAAAGTGCACGTACCCATGCGCCAAACGTGCAGCCACGCGCTCTGTCTTAGGGACGCGTGTGTGACCACGCCTATATCTCCCTATTCTACACATTTTTCACTATAAATAGGCACCTCCACACCCCATTTTAAGGGTGGAGAAAGTGGAAACACACACACACTCAAGAAATCTATCAGATTAAAGGCATTGGAAATCCCTTTCCAAATAGTTTTTACTCTCCTACTATCTTTTTCTTAGGAGATTAGACCTCTTTTCCACCAAAACAAGCCTCATCTTTGTCAAAATATGCTTTAAAGGTATACAAAATAGCATCATTATGTTGTCATTTTGAACCTCTCAATGAGGAAAGCTTGATAATCCCTCGAAGATAAAGCTTCAAAACCCATACAAGCTTAGTCGAGTCTGAGGATCGCACAATCATTTTAGCACGTTTATTTTATCATCGCCAACATTTGGGAATACTGTTGTGCTTGTGTGATGAGACTAGCAATTTTGCGTGCAATGTGAATAATATATGGTTATTATGCTCATTTCATATCATCATTTTGCATCCTCTAGTTTTGAAACATGAAATCATATTGTAAATATCAATAATGTTAAAGTTCATCATGTTTTCGATCTAGTGATGACATCATGCATCCCTTATATTATCATCATAGCATAAATAATCACTGCGAACATGCATGATCATCTACATTTTGCTTACTCTTTCAAGTGAATGAGTATCTGTTGCTTATCCCATTGTTCATGTGATCGAGCAAGTTGTGTGAATGGTTGCACTTACCCTATAAATTTATCATATCTAAATTAGATTTACTTTTTCGCAATCTCTTTTTTCTTTTATATGTATTTTATTAAGAAAACCATATAATAATAATATCTTTACCTTTATTATCTTTCATTATCTGATGAATTATATGAATGGTATATAAACTATCATTACCAAAACTAGGGTGTTATGGTAGCTATACATAAAAAATCGTATAATGAGAAATACTTAAAAAGTAGATGCGATCTCCTGAACTCGAAAATCTCTGCTGGGGGCAATACTTGCTGAGTGACCCGATGTTGTCCCTTTTTTTTCCTGATTTTCTATAAATCGGATGGTAAGTCCATAAAATAAAAAAGTGTCTCGTTCCTCCCAAGACCAATCATTTGTCCTTATTTGGTAAAGTTGCCATGTCCCTCAGAAATAAAAGACCTTTACGGAACCAATTTGTCTCGAAACCTAAAAAAAAGAAACACAAATAAGGTCGCTCACACAGGGATACAAAGAAATTTGAATGGTTTAACTTCATAGACTATCAAAATGATAATGGTTTTATTTTTCCTTTACTATTGAACTCTAAGTTCATAGGTAAATAACCTTAAATATTAGATAAGTATAATATGATGCCAAAGCTAATTGTAATTTAGTTTTAAATAAATAAAAATTATTAAATGTAGTAAAAAAACTATATATTTATAGTTAAATTTAATATAAATATTATTTTTGAATGAAAAAAATTGAATTGTTAAGTTAACATAATAGGTAGTGTTGATAAAATAAGTCAACCTAAAACTAGCTTCATAGAGATACTGTGTAGTTTCATAATGATATTGTATAGCTTCGGTTAGACTTAATTATTATTATTTTTGTAAATGTTAAGTTGAACCCTAAATTCCTAACTAATATAATAAAAATTATTAAATAAGTAAAATATTATGTGGATATATGTAAATAATAAATATTTTTTTTCTTTGGAGTGCAAAGATACTTAAAATTAAGAGAAAATAACACTTCGAAAAGTTGATTTTAATAAGGAAATCAATTATGATACTATCAAGGAAGAAGCAATATTGTTTTCCACTTCCATGTTAGCCACTTGTGATTTGACTACTATCTTCTGCAAAATAAATAAAACCACCCACTAAAGAATGAAGAGAATTATATAAGTTTTTCCCTTGAAAAGGGCGATACTAAGAAGAAACCATGTAGTACCAAAGCTTGCTTTTTTTCTCTGCAAATGGCAAAAATGAAGTAGGGATAAAGAGAAATTTGAATGGTTTAACTCTATAGATTATCAAAACGACAAGGGTTTTATTTTTCTTTTACTATTGAGCTCTAAGTACATAGGTAAATAACCACCAATATTAAATAAGTATAATATGATGTCAAAGCTAATAGCAGTCTAATATTAAATAAATAAAAATTATTAATTGTAGTAAAAAACTATATATTTATAATTAAATTTAATATGAATATTAGTAGTAAATGAAAGCAATTGAATTGTTAAGATAACATAATAGATAGTGTTGATGAAATAAGTCAATATAAAACTAGCTTAATAGATATACTACGTAGTTTTATACTGATATTGCATAACTTCTGTTAGACTTAATTATTATTATTTTTGTAAATGTTAAGCTAAACCTAAAAATCCTAACTAATACAATAAAAATTATTAAATAAGTAAAATATTAAGTGGATATTTGTAAATAATAATTTTTTTCGGAGATCAAAGTTGCTTCTAATTGAGAGAAAATAGCATTGTGAAAAGTTGATTTTAATAAGGAAATCAGCTTTGATACTATGGAGGAAGGGGCAATATCGCTTTCCACTTCCATGTTAGCCACCTATGATTTGACTATTATCCTTTGCAAAATAAATAAAACCGACTAAAGAATGAAGAGAATTAAATCACTTTTTCCCTAGAAAAGGATGATGCTAAAAAGAAACTCTGTATACCAAAGCTTGATTTTTTTCTTTGTAAATGGCAAAAATGAAGCTGGGATACCAATAAATTTGAATGGTTTAACTCCATAGATTATTGAAATGACAATGGTTTTATTTTTCTTTTACTGTTGAACTCTATGTTCATAGGTAAATAACGTCAAGTATTAAATAAGTATAATATGATGTCAAATCTAATAGTAATCTTATATTAAATAAATAAAAATGATTAAATTTAGTAAAAAACTATATTTTTATAATTAAATTTAATATAAATATTAGTATTAAATGAAAAAAATTGAATTATTAAGTTAACATAATAGTTAGTGTTGAAGAAATAAGTCAACCTAAAACTAGCTTCATAAAAATATTACGTTGTTGTATAGTGATATTGCATACCTTCGGTTAGACTTAATTATTATTATTTTTGTAAATATTAACCTAAACCCTAAATTCATAACTAGTATAATAAAAATTATTAAATAATAAAAATATTAAGTGGGTATATGTAAATAATAATTTAAGATTAGATAAATAAATATTATTATGTAAAATATGTAACTCGACAAAAGTATAAAGGGTAAAAAACTATATATTATAATTAAAGGTAATATGAATATAAGTATTTATTGTGAGTAAACTGCAAGTGCATGGTATCGATAGGTGGTAAAAAAGATATCGTCACATGGAGATTTTTGTCCAATAACCTATTTACCAACCTCTTATTGTCTAAAACTAAAAATAAATGTATGTAAAATTAATCTAAATTGTAAATTCAAGAAATCTACTTAAAAAACAAAGAAATAATTCAATAAAATTAACTTGCTAGGAATTAAATCACCTCACAATCACTACGTTACCCAAATTTACTACTCAATTAGCCATACATATCCTAAGTTTTCCTAAAGCATTAATCAATCTCTCTCAAGTATCAATTAATTTAAATTCACAATTATTAATCAAGGTAATAAATAATTGCAATCTAAATACCTAAACATCAAAATCTTAAATTATAAATCCTAACTTAAAAGGGAATTTAATCAACTAAATTTATCTCTAATTTGCATTAAATTAAACTTATCTTTATAGGTCTGTTAGAATTACCATCTCTCAGTGCATAATTCCAATTAAAATCATGTTATTAGTGACCAATCAATAACAAGCATAAAGATCAATAAACATAATATGCAACAACTAATGAGTATATTAGATTGAGAACTTAGATTATGTTTGGATTATTAATCCATGATAAAGAAAAATTTAGACTAACATATTGTTATTAATCCCCAAAAATTTACAAGAAAAACCCATAATAAAAAGTATAAAAAAGAGAAGAAGAAGAAGAATAAAATAGTTATATTTAATCTTTAATGTTCACTTTCTTGTGGTTCTTTTTGCTCTTCTAGGGTTTCTTGTGTGTTTTTTTGAGTGATATTCTCCTTCAGTTCTCCTTAAAAGGCATATAAAATTCCTTTTGAAATAGCTCCTTTTAAGTTGCCCTAAAAATTTATTTCCTTTAAAAGCAGTTTTGGGGCATATAGTCATGCCTGATTGCCTTCTCTATAGTCCACTATTTTTTTGAATCAGGCATGGTTGTATCACTTTAGGCACGTGATTGTGCCTGATTCTTGCCATCTTCACATTTTCACACACGACTGTGTTAAACATTTCATGTTTTAACTATGCCTTATAACCTAATTTTCACAGTAATAGATATAGAATTGGAGCCTAATGTTATGGCCTGCGACATATGGTCTGCCTCCATGCCATATGTTGTGTGCAAAATGCTAAATATTCGGCCTAAGGCAAGCCAAGAGGGGCTACTTGCCATCAAGGCCAAACTAAGTGCCTAGAAAAATATAGGAAGCCTCTAGAACATGCTAGAGTTATTGCACTCAATGGGAACTTGCCTAGGCCAAAATGGATGCCTAAGAGCATAAGGGAAGACTTTAGAATGTGCTAGATACTTGTAAAAAAATGGGCAAGGCTATATGTTGCCAACCATGCCAAAGAGGCCATTCGGAAACTTCCATCAAAGGGCAAGGATGCATAGCCTTCCAGAAAATTCCCATGCTTATTGCCTATTTAGGCAATTTAGGCAATATCTAGAAAGTTCCCTTACTCTTATAAATATCAAGTAGCTTATTGTGTAAGCCTTGTACATAAGATGTTTATAGAAATGTTTAGATGAAATAATTATAGCCACACATTGAGGAGGTGGAAAACCTATATAAAGGCCACTTCATCCATTTGTAAAGCTTGATGAGTTCTTAAGAATTAATGGGAGCTCACTATTTGAACTCATTCAAGTGCTGCCTACTATACTCTAATCTCATCCCAAACATATTATTGCCTACTTGCTCACTTATTTTCACTGTATTCCAACTCTTAGGGTTTCTTAGTTCTACTTCACCTTCAACGTAGGTTAAATATCATACGTCTTAGCGAACCTCTAAGGCTAAGCATATGACAGGTGGTATCAGAGCAGTGGTTTGAATCCTATGTACTGCTAGTTAGGAGATTTAAGCAAATGGAAAGTAAGGAAGCCAATGTTGCTACTACCATAGTGGAACAACAAACCGTACAGACTCGTGGGCGTGAGGAGGTACACTTATAGCCCAAATGAAGCAAATCTAAGGCTCCAGCATAGAGTCTCGAGTTGCTGGCCTTGAGAGGGATTTGGCTAGCATATCCTCAACTGTTGGTGAGGTCAGAGATCAGGTTGATAACCTCATCCAAAAGAATGCAGAGATCACCAGGGCTGCCAAGGCCATGATTTAAGAACTTGGCCATGCTTTAAGGGGAAAGCTATGCTCCCTAACCTAAGAGTTTGCTGACCTACGTAAGACTCTTTAATGTGATGTGTAAGAGCTTTGTAGGGAAACTGATGCCATTCGTCCACCCTCGACAAGCACTGCCACAAATAGCACTTCAACCTCACATGACTTAAAGGTGCCGAAACTATCCATGTATAATGATGCACATAATGCAACAACTATGGAGAACTTCTTATTTGGCCTTAAGCAATACTTTGAGGTCATGAATGTTGTTAATGACTTCTTAAGGATTAACAATGCTGCCATCTTCCTTAGGAACTTTGCCCAATTATGGTGGAGGCAAAAACACACTGAAAAGGAGAAGGGGCTTTGCATGATCAACACTTGGGAAAAATTCAAGGCTAAACTCTTCAAGAAATTCATGCCCTATAATGCCAATGATGAGGTTCTTCTATGACGTTTAAAGCAAACTGGTAGCATTACAGACTATGTCAAGAAGTTCACTACCTTAATGCTTGAAGCCATTGAATTGCCTAACCACCAAATCCTTTTTGACTTTAAAATTGGGCTAAAGGATTGGGTAAAGATGGAGCTAGATCGTAGGGGACTCAAAACCCTTGACAAAACCATTATCGTGGTTGTGTCCATTTGTAACTATTCTGCCCAAGCCAAGGTAAAACAACCCAATACTAGCAAAAGTAAGGGAGACAAGGAGAGCTCTTCGAATGATGATGAAAAGTGCTCTCAGTATGGACACAAGGACTTTAGGCACAAGGAGTCCAACCATAAAATTCCATGGTAGTAGCTCAAAATAAGGCAAAAGTTCCTTAACCAAGAGTGGTGCTACCAAGCCTTTAAGGCCATGCTTCATATGTGATTGGCCATATTGGATGTGAGATTGTCCAAATAAATAAACCATCAATGCCTTTGTGGTAGAACTGCACAAGGTAAAGTCCCATAAGGAACCACAAGCTACCTTAGGTTCCTTGCAACTTGTGGATGATTCAAAGCAAGATGGCAAAAAACTTACTATGATGAACTTCCTCTTTAGCACATAGCCTATGGGAGAGAAAATTAAAGGAGGCAAATGTTAGTTAAGGCCACAATCAATAGAGCAACATTTATGATCATAATGGACACAGGTGCTGATAATGTCTATATGGTAAAGGAGTTGGCCAATGAAATCGGCCTGCTATACACCAAAACTCATGCTTATACTAAATGTGTGGGTTCCAAGTTTGCCATTGTGGGTAAAACATACAAGGTGAGGATCTGCATCAATGAATGAGAAGACAAGACATACATCTTTATTACTTCAATTAACAAAAAAAAGTACTTAAGAATTGGCTTTCTATATACTATGAAAGCCATCGTGATTCCATATGCCAATGCCCTATGCTTTGCATGAAAGGATGGGGTAATTCAAGTGCTTATTGAAGTAGAGCTAAGCAAAATACATGGGTTTTTTGACATTCAACTCTTGGAGGCACAAGGTGGGAAGGCATCAAAGGTTACCCTAACAAGGGAGACAGCTCACAAAGGTGTGCAAGAAACTTCCCAAGTGCACCAACAACACAAACACCTTAACATGCCAAGCTCAAAGTGTAATGAGGATGCTACGAGCTTAAGTGGGGGAGGGTGTTATGGCCCCTGACGTCTGGTGTGCCCCCATGATATGTGCTATGTGCACAATGCCAAATATTCAGCCTAAGGCAAGCCAAGAGGGGCTACTTGCCACCAAGGCCAAACTAAGTGCCTAGACAAATATAGGAAGCCTCTAAAATATACTAGAGTGCTTATAGAGTTGTTGGACTAAAGGGGAACTTGCCTAGTCCAAGACGGATGCCTAAAAGCACAAGGAAAGACTCTAGAACGTGCTAAAGACTTGCAAAAAAATGGTGTTGACCTTAGAAATAATCAATCTTAGTTTTGATCTCAACAAACTTAATTTTGAGCATTTAATATGTTTATTTTAAGTGTGTATAAGTTAAGACTCAAAAGAAAGCCAAGTTAAAGCTGAAATGAATAGTAAGCTATGACTGAAGCAAAAGCTTCTATTATGATAAAAAGTTAAAATGAATAGATACTGTGACTAAAGTAAGAGTTGTTATCATAGCAGAAAGCCAAAGTGAACAGTAGGTTATGATTGAAGCTCTACTGCTATAGTGACATTCCAACTATCTAATTTTTAAATTGAAAAAAGAGACATTGGAGACATGTTTGACGTTTCCAATGACCATTTTTTTATTGTTTATATATATAAACACCTACTTAAACTCAATTGAAGTTAAGATACTTATTACAATTTTTTATCTTAATATTCATCAAAACTATCAAACTCTCAAATATTCATTTTTTATTTGTAGAACTCTTGTAAGAGTTGGTTGTGCGTTAGAAATAGAATTTCTCTTCATCTAAAATCTTAGGATAGATTAGATTGGAAGTGAGTTTTTTTCTAAAAGAATTGGTTTAAGTGTTTAGCCATCAAAATATTTGGAATTTGATTTTTTAAGTAAGCCTTGAAAACTGAAGTTGTAAGATTAAAAGAGTGAGCCTCAAACTCTTGTGTAATCTCAATCTTGTGAATAAGATTATAGGTATTGAAAATCCTAACTTGGGGATAAGTTAGGTAGAGACATAGGATTGTTAAGAATCTAAACTCCTTAAATCTTTGTGTTCATTATTCTTCCTACTCTATTCTCTTTTAATTCTTATTCATTCCTTAATTTAATTTTTAATTTTCTAAAATCCTTTGTTAGCCTTATTCAGCCCCCTCTAAGGCATTGTCAATTGGTATCAAAGCTCGAATTCTAGGTACTTCATTACTAGAAAACAATATCATGAGGAGTGAAAATCAAAACATCTCTTATCTTAGACATTCTTCGATGGTAGTAATTATCCAAATTGGAAATTCAAAATAAAGCTCTATCTAGATTGTGATTCCACCAAGCTTTGGAAGATTTTTCTAAAAGGATGGGGACCACCTAAAACTACCAAAGATAGAATAGTCACTATTCTTCTAAGAGATAAGTTGGGCAATGAACAAAAGGAAGACAATTACAAGAATAAAAAGGCTACGATCACTATAGCATCCTCTATGACAAGAGAGGAAAGTAGCAAGCTTCAATGTTGTCTTTTGGCCAGGGAGATGTGGAGACCTTGGAAAATCACTATGAAGGAAATATTCAAGTTAGAAGCAAAAAGGTTCAACTTCAGATGTATGAGTATGAACTCTTTAAAATGAAGTCACATGAATCAATAACGGAGATGATAAACCATCTCATGGCTCTTCTTACAACCCTCAAGAAACTTGGAAAATATTTCTCTAAGAAAGAAGTACATAACAATATTCTAAGAATCCTACCTAAGAAGGATTAGGAATCTCGAGTTCCTTTAATTGAGGAAGCTCAATACCTCTCAACCTACTTTCTTATTGAAAAGTTTCTTACCCATAAGCTTATAATTAAGCAAAGAGGTGAAGAGTAAGAAGGGAAGGAAGAGAAGAAGAAGAACATTGCCTTAAAAGCTTTATAAAATGATGAGAAGAAGAAAACCTTAAAGATTCTGGTAATGAGGATGGTGAAATTGCCATGCTTATAAGAAACTTCAAGAAGTTCTTGAGATAACAACACTCCTCAAGAACAAAGACTTTAATAAGAAACATGAAGGAGAAGGTAAAAAGGAACCCAAAGATATCACTTATTATGAATGTAAGAAACTGAGACACATGCAGAGTGAGTGCCCCAAACTCAAAAATAAGAGCAAAGGAACAAAAGAGAAAAGGAAGTATTACAAGGCAACTTAGGATGACTCCTCTGAATCAGAAATGGAAAAGGAGCAACAAGAGGTAGCCAACCTTTGTTTCATGTCTCTTGAAAGTGACAATGACGTACCATCTACATCTAATTCTTCGTGTGATGATGATTATTATGATAATAATGATAATGATGATGATGATGATGAAACTTCTATTGCTATTAAACTTATAGCTAAATGCAAAAGTTTATTATCTAAGAAAAAACATTATAAACATAAGTTAACTAGCTTAACTAAGGAATTCAAAATTTTGAAAAATGAAATTTCCAATCTTGTTGTATCAAATGATGAACTTACTAATTATTTAAAAACTTTAAATTCCTTAGAAGATCAACTTAAGAAAGTAATTGATGAAAATCAAAACCTTTCTAAGGAGGTTTTAAGTTTGAAAATTTTCTTTAAGAAACTCATGAAGGGAAAAGAATCTTTGAATAATATTCTTGACTCTTAAAAATTCCACAAAGATATACATGGAATTGGATATACCAATGGAATGACTTCCTCATCATCATCATATATTAATTTTGTTAAAGCCTTATATAATTATGCTCCTTCTACCTCTAAACCAAATAAGACTCAAGCTTTTAAAGCCAAAAGGTCTTATATGTCAAACAATAAGGGAAAGTCTCATAAGACTGAACCTTCATTGATACAAAAAGGTAAGGCTCAAACTATAGCATCTCAACCTAAGTATACTTATATGGACATTAGACATAATCATAATAGGCATGCTACACAATATAATACACATAACCATATTGTGAAAACCTATCAAAATACACATTATCATTGTCAATGCATGTCTCACACTATGACTTAAAAGAGTTATAGGAAGCACACCCCAACATAACATGAAAGGCATGCTTCATATACTAGGAAAGCATATCATCCTAGGAGATATAAATTTTCCAATGTTGAATGTTTCTATTGCATGACCAAAGGTCACTCTAGCAATGTATGCTTCTATAGGAAACTACATTTGCAATTGCTACTTACAGACTACTTTGAGACTAATAACCTAGACCAATTAAGGTTTGGGTTCAAAAGAATGTTTGAGTTATGTTTTGTAGGTGTGCTTAAAGTCCATAAGAACAAAAACCCAATAGCATCTTGATAGTGGATGTTCAAGACACATGACCAGAAATAAAGAGCAATTCAACAAGCTTGATGCTAAGGATGGAGGACATGTTATTTTTAGGGACAATGCAAAAGGAAAGATTATTGGCACTAGAGAAATTGGTAATCCTTAATCCTTATCTATATATTATGTATTTCTTGTTGATAGTCTTAAACATAAATTTCTTAGTTTAAGTCAATTATGTGATATGGGAAATAAAGCCACTTTCTATCCTAAGAATTGTTTTGTTAGTAGTCTTAATGAAAATAAAGTAATTTT
Source organism: Mallotus nudiflorus (assembly GCA_947683625.1). Classification (NCBI taxonomy): domain Eukaryota; kingdom Viridiplantae; phylum Streptophyta; class Magnoliopsida; order Malpighiales; family Euphorbiaceae; genus Mallotus; species Mallotus nudiflorus. The sequence continues at coordinate 7,470,007 of CANTUR010000157.1, read as the reverse complement.
TAATGGTTAAAGGTTGATAATGTTTTTGTTATTGATTTAAATAAGATTAATAAAAAAATATTAAATGCTTAATGTCTATTTCCCATGACATATGGACATGGCATAGAAGGCTAGGACATGCAAATTTTGAGCTATTGAATGATCTTTGTAAACATGAACTTGTGATTGGTTTTCCTAAGCTTGAGTTCATTAAGGATAAACCTTGTGATGCTTGTCAAAAGGAAAAACAATCCAAGTCAAAAATGTTGTGTCCACCTTTAAGACACTTGAACTTATATATTTGGATTTGTTTGGACTAACTAGAGTTGCTAGTTTAGGTGGAATGCACTATGCATATGTATTAGTTGATGATTCCTCTAGATACACTTGGGTATGTTTTCTTGCTTATAAGAATTATGCATTTAAAGCTTTTGAAAATTTTTCTAAAAGAGTTTGAAAAGAAAAAGGTTTTTGTATTTTAACAATTCAAAGTGATCATGGAACTGAATTTGAAAATGAATTTTTTAAAACCTTTGTAATGAAAATGGTATTTATCATACATTTTCATTTTCTAAAAACCCTCAACAAAATGAGGTTGTTAAAAGGAAAAATCGGACTCTTATGGAAATGGCTAAAATAATGCTTTATGAGTATAATTTACCTTTATAATTTTAGGCAGAAGCCATTAATACGTCTTGTTACATTTAAAATAGAGTTTTAAAAAGACCAATTTTAAATGAAACTTCTTATGAGCTTTGGAATTATAGAAAACCCAAAATTTCATATCTAAGAGTATTTGGATGCAAGTGCTTTATATTGAACACCAAGGATAATCTTGGGAAATTTGATTCTAAAGTCGATGAAGGAATTTTCCTAGGCTATGCCAACACTAATAAAGCATATAAAGTCTTTAACAAAAGAACTCTAGTAGATGAAGAGTCAATGCATGTTGTATTTGATGAATTAAACTCATTTAATCCTAGAAAGGACGTTTGTAGTGTTGATGATTTTGTAGATGAGCATGTGGATATAAACACTCAAGAAGAAAATAATAGTAAGCCTTTGAAACTTAAAGGTCCAAACAAGGAGGGCAATAAGGAGATGTCCCAACCTACCTTGAAGGATGAACTTCTAAAGGATTGATAATTCAAGAAAGCACATCCTCAAGCCCTCATCATAGGTGACACTACAAAGCGGGTAATTACTAGATCTCAAATTAAGTCTATTGTTAATCTAGCTTTCATTTCTCAAATTGAACAAAAAAAATGTTGATGATTCTTTGAGTGATGAATTTTGGGTCCTTGCTATACAAGAAGCATTAAATCAATTTAAGAGAAACAAGGTTTGGACCTTGGTTCCTAGACCTAAAAATCATCCTATTATAGGCACCAAATGGGTGTTTAGAAATAAGATGAATGAACAAGGTGTCATAACTAGGAACAAAGCTTAACTAGTAGTTAAAGGTTATAATGAAAAGGAAGGCGTTAATTATGATGAAACATTTACCCCGGTTGCAAGGTTAGAAGCTATTAGAATGCTACTTGCATGTGCATCATTCATGAATTTTAAAATTTATCAAATGGATGTTAAAAATGCATTTTTAAATGGTTTCATTAAAAAGGAGGTATATGTTGAACAACCTCCTGGTTTTGAAAAATTTACTCTTCAAATCATGTTTTTAAATTGTCAAAAGCATTGTATTGATTGAAACAAGCTCCAAGAGCTTGGTATGAAATATTGAGTAACTTTTTATTCGAGAAGGGTTTCTCTAAAAGAAAAATTAACACAACTCTTTTCATAAAAAAATCCAAGCATGATTTACTTATTATGCAAATTTATGTTGATGACATTATTTTTGATGCTACTAGCCATTGCTTGTGTGACGAATTTTTGAAATTGATGCAAGGAGAATTTGAGATGAGTATGATGGGAGAATTGAAGTTCTCTCTAAGACTATAAATCAAGCAATATAAAGATGAGATTTTTATAAATCAAACCATATATGGAACCTTAACTAAATCAATAGGTAACTATTGATTCTACATATGAAGGTACTAAAAGGTTTAGGAGGACATGTCATAATCCATGGAGATATGGATTTCTTATAACAAATAATGATGATGTGGTGATTATGGATCAAAGGGAGCCCATAACCTACTAAGAGGCTGTGGACAGTCTAGACTCTGAGAAATGGTTAGAAGCCATGAAATCATAAATGCAATCCATGTATGATAATCAAGTATGGACTTTGATTGATCCACCTGATGGTTTAAAAACTATTAGGTGCAAATGGGTTTTCAAAAAGGAAATCGACATGGATGGCAATTTGCACACCTTTAAAGTAAGACTAGTTGTAAAGGGTTTCAAGTAAACATATGGTATAGACTATAATGAAACCTTTTCACCAGTTGCTATGCTTAAGTCTATTAAAATTCTCCTTGCCATAGTTGTATACTATAATTATGAGATATGGCAAATGGATGTCAAAACTGTGTTTCTTAATGGAAACCTAATTAAGGATGTGTACATGCCACAACCAAAAGGTTTTGTCAATCCTGAGAATTCTAGAAAGGTTTGCAAGCTTCATAGATCCATTTATAGATTAAAGCAAGCTTCTCCGAGTTGGAATCTTCATTTTGATGAATCATTAAAAGAGTTTGGATTCATCAAGAATGAAAATGGATCTTGTGTTTATAAAAAGGTTAGTAAGAGTTCAATAGTTTTTCTAGTGCTATATGTTGATGTTATATTACTTATTAGAAATGATATTCCTACTTTACAAAATGTTAAATCATGGTTACAAAATTGTTTCTTAATGGAAGAATTAGGTGAAGTCGCCTATATTTTAGGCATCAAGATCTATAGAGAAAGATCAAAGAGGCTTGTTGGCCTAAGTCAAAGCATTGACATTGATAAGGTATTAAATAGGTTCAGTATGCAAAACTCTAAAACAAGATTCTTGCCAATGTCCCATGGCATTAGTCTTAGCAAGAATCAGTGTACAATGACATAAGATGAGCGAGACCACATGAGTAATATTTTATATGCTTCTACTATTGGATCCATCAAGCATGTCATGTTATGCACTTGACCAAATGTCTCATATGCCTTAAGTATAATGAGAAAATGCCAGTTAGACTTAGGTGAAAGTCACTGGATAGCTAATTAAGATCATCCTTAAGTACTTGAGAAGGACTAATGATGCATTTTTACTACATAGTGGGAAGGAAGATAAGAAAATTATAAATGGTTACACCAATCAAAACTTCTAATATGACAAAGATGACTTCTGATCGTAGTCAGGTTATGTGTTTTATTTGAATGGAGGTGCAATGAGCTAGAGAAGTTCAAAGCATGACACTATTGTCGATTCTACAAAAAAAGCTGAGTATATAGCTACCTCAAAGGCAGCCAAGGAATTTTTTTAGATTAAAAAGTTCATAAATGGATTAGATGTTATTCCTAGTATATCAGATCCAGTGGACTTGTATTTTGATAATAATAGAGCCATAGTATAGGCTAAGGAACCCATATGTCACACCCATACTCTAACTCTCAGTATATTTGCATTGCATTTACATACTATATATTGATTTAATTTAAGTATAAGTTAGTATATATATAAATATAGTTATAGAGAAAATAACTCAATTGTAGCAAATGATTGTCCTTGATTGAACAATTAAAAGCTTGAGGATTTATAGGTAACTTAAGCATTTCATTAAGGACCAAAAAGAGTATTTTACATATTATTTAATTATTTTTTATATGTCAAGAGGAGCTACCATTAATAGAAAGAAAGGAAGAAAGAAAGAAAAAAAAAAGAAAAGGGGAAAAGAGGGATGATAAGAAAGAAAGAAAGAAAAGAAAAGAAAAGGGGAAAAGGGGGCTGATTTATTTTTTCAAGTAAAATTGAAGATTTAAAGTACAATTAAGGCTATAATCTTCATCTTAGAAGACTTTGGTGATTGATTTGGTAAGTAAGTTTAGTATTTTGGTTGATTTAAGTTAGGGTTCTTAAGTTGCAGAATTCAGGTTTGATAAGTCTAGTTTATTAGTCTTTGTAATTTAATTATATCTTGATCCAAAGAACTCCAAATTAAGTTTTATTTAATGATATAAAACATTTGAAGAATTATCTAAAATTTATCCTCTTTGAGCTTGATCCGATTTAGTCTCTATATTAGGGTAATAAGAGAAAATATTTTATTGCTCAGTCTATCAGTTTCTTTGAGCTAGTTATAATTCGTTATATATAACTCTATTTGTGGGTATCCAATTCATGTGAAATTTTTACAGCATGTTTTAGACATATATAACTAAGACTAATTAAAATTTTAGCTCAAAATTCCTTTTCTATAAGTCCTAGTAATTTTTCAAAGTCAACTCCAAAAGCAACCATTTTGATAATGTGAACTAGGTCTACAGAGTTCATGAGTTAAAAATAGTCTAGATACATTTGGTATATCTTGAGTTGGAAACTCAAAATTAAGTTTAGTTTGATTTTAGGAAAACTTGAAAGAGTTCTCTAAAATGTTATAGTTTTGATGAAGATCTAATTATGTTTTAATAGTGGTTTAATTGACTTATACCTTTTTTATACGAACCCACTAGACAACCAGCTCTAGGAACCCGTTCAACATGAACCCAAACCCACGCTCTCAAGGAAAGTTCAAATCAAGTTCCAATTCAGACATAGAGAACCTTCACCTCATGTTTAGTTAGTCCAAACAACCAAAGCTATATCAAAACTTTAACCTTTTGAACAATAACAAACAAGCAACAAAGGTTATTAAAAAGATGCCACAATCTACTGTCTGAAAGATAGATTGATAAGTCACAAAGGTTGTCACATGGTTAACCACCAAGTAACCAAAGAGAATTCTCTCTAAATTTTATTAATCATCCATGATTGCACCCCCCCTAGGTTACCTAAAATAAGGCCTTTATATAGGCTTAAAGAAACCCTAAATAAAACCTAATTAATATCCTAACTAAATAAGAAAACAAAATCCTTCTTAAATAAGAAAATATAATTCTACTTAAATAAGAAAATATAATCCTAGTTAAATTCGGATTCACTTATGTAGCACATTGTAGCACACTTTTCAATATGATTATGGCCGAATTAACTTAAGCCCAAAACATAAAAGTTTTAGCCCTTGTTGTTATCTTTCAGCATCATCTTGAATCACTTCGTTTGGATCTATATTGAGTGAGATAAAGCCCATTTACTGATGTATATTCAGTCTGCCCAGTTTTATTCACGATATGATAATCTTTCATAATTTTAGCTCAGGCATAATGCCGAATTAACTCTATATATCTTCATCAAAGTTGTAGATCTCTTCCTTAGCTTTCAACAACCTCTTGAATCATCTCAATCCGAGTTTTTTAGAGTGATTTATGGCCAAAATACTAAAGTATGCTACACAAAATACGAATTTATGCGAATTGCTCTTTTCTTGAATGAACGTTGCCTTATTAGCATGAACAAATCTTGAAATCTTCCTCTTTGGAGCTAGGATCACATCACTTTTATTACTCAATTTTTTTGGGTAATTAAGCTACTTGTAATGTGACCTTTATAATTTTATTTTTGGTTATTGAATGGAAGTGAATTTTTATTAAAGATACTATACATAAATACCTAACTTTGTGTAATATTCCGAGATTTTAAATATTTTTAAAATGCATCGGGATATGCAGTGTTAATAATTTTAATAAATATATTTGATTATTTAATTAGTTTGTTAATTATTAAAGTTATTTTTAATTATTTTAAGTTTCCTGCATAAAATTTTTCCGAGAATTATATTTTTGAGAAATTTAAACCTAAATAATTATTTATTTATTTACGTTAGTTCATTTTATATAATTGCATGATTCCATGCATAATTATGTTTATCATATATATATATATATATATATATATATATATATATATATTAGTTTTTTTAACATGTGGTGAGTATTTATTGTGAATATAATATTATTATATTAAAATATTAAAAGTTTCACTTGTTTTGGTCTAAATTTTTGTTGGTGATCAATTTTCCCAATTCGGCCATTTTGATTTCTTTATTTTTTTGAACTTCAATCTTGATAATTCAAGCTTACTTCCTTCATAAAAGTTTCTCCTAATAGCTCAATCTACATTTTGTAATTTTTATAGAATTTTTGGAATTTATTTTGATTTTTGTGAATTTTTTATTATTTTTATTAATATTTTCTAATTTTCGTAAATTAATTAAATAAATTGTGAAATTGTGATTTATGGTGTTTATAGAGGTTGAAATTAATTTTAGAATTTAATTTGTAATTTTTGGTGATTTTTGTGTAATTATTATGATTTTATTTAGTTTAGGTGATTTTTTGGAAAATTAGGTTAAATAAGTATTTTGTTAAAATTAATTGGTTAATTGAGTATAATTATTGATTTTATTGAATTATATGTTGAGAAATTAATTTTTGAGCAATTGTATAATTTTTAGTGAATTTTTGAATAATTATAGTATATTATGTGAAATTATATATAATTAGGGGTATTTTGGTAATTTGATAATAAATTGGTTTAAATTTTAATTAAATTGGTTTAAAATAATTATTTGAGGTATAAAAATGATTTTTATAAAATATTTAGTATTTTTAATTAATTAAAACTATTTTTTGGAAATTATTTTCAAAATATATATAATATACTATTTTTGTAAATAAATACGCTTTTATTGATTTTTTTACATGTTTTTGGGCTAATTATATAATTTGGATTTATAAAATGAATTTCGGTTAATATTTATGAATTTATCGAGAAATATGGATTTTTAATAATATTTTATTAAAATTAGGATTTTTTATGTAATTATCAGTAAAATGATGTTTTTTAGTGTTTTAATATTTAAATTTCTATATGTTGATATATAAAGGGTATTTTTGGTATTTTTGATATTTTCATGTATTCTGTGTTTATCTCATGAATTGTGAACCTCGGTCGGTAGAATCGTAGTTTGGGAGTCCGATCGGGGGGTTGTGTGACTGTATATACTCGAAGTGTGTTTTCTTGTAGGACCGACTCTACTTTTTGAGTAGAGAGATATTCGTTTTAACAGGGGAGGTTCTGCCGAATTTTTGGTAGAATTCTCATAAAACGTGACATCCAGTCAAATCCCTATTCCTAATTTGTGTCCGGTATTTTAGACCGAGTCTCTAGAATTACGTTAGATTTATTCTAATTTCATGCTGTTGTTTATTTATTAGTTGCACTAAGACCGAGGCCTAGTGGACCAGGCCCGTCAGACCTGTCTCGTGGAGCGTACAACTATGAGTTGTTATTTTATATATATGTGTATTAGGATTGCATGTTTTAGAAATGTATGTTTAAATGTTATGAAATAAGCATAAATAATTTAATAATTGCTTAGGTATATCTTAGGTATATTTTGGTATATTTTTTGTGTCTTTTAAATTAAATGCATGTTTTATTATTGAATTATACCTAAAATATTTTTAAGTATATATATAGTTTATTTCTGGTTTATTTTGTAATTAAATTGAATATGTTTGATGTATATATATACTCGAAATATACTTGGTTTATTTTTGGTATATTTCTAGTATATATGTGGTTTATATTGCTATTTAACTTAATGTCATGCATCATTTATTTTATGAATATATGGTTTTATTTTTAAATGAAGGATATTAATAAAATGTGCTACCTAGTGGGCAGAACTAGAACCTAGTACGTACCGGTACGATGTTAGACTGTAGGTTAAATTACTAAACTATTTGTGGATATTGATTGGATTGATTCGATTGATGTGTAAGGTGATTTGAGAGTGTAATTGCTGGAGCTCGATTGACCAAGTATCTCGGGGCCAATCACACTGACAGTCAGACTGCTGGAGCTCGGTTGACTTAGTGTCTCGGGGCCAGTCTACTGTCCAAATGGAATAAGTGAATGTATTTGGAATAAGTCAGCCTGTATGGCTTGAGTGTTGTCTAAGATTTTTTTTTAGGTTGCGATCATTTAGGGTTCTATTTGATCCTTCATAAACGGTTATTATGTTCAATATTATATAAAATGATTTTTGCTGCATCCGTGTGTATTTGCCTGTATATATATTTATTATATATATACTATTGAATGTGTGCATTTGTCATTTAGCTATGCATGTATATATATTATAACAATTCACTCAGTAAGGTCTGACTCCCCTCCATTGATTTATTTTTTCGGAGAGTCTTCGTCCTCAGACCTCAGTAGCAGACCTTTATGTCGGATTTCTTCCACCCCGGCCTTATTGTGTAAACTTCTTATCTGAGTTTTATTTTATATTCTAGACACTACAATAGTTGTGTTTGTGGGTTGTATGTATTATATATGTATGAGATTTACATTTTAAAAGTTGAATTGAGAATTTGTATTAAAAGATTTTATATATATGAGATGGACTTGTGTTATTAAATCGGTTGATGAGTTACATTATTACTTATGAGATTTTAATATCTGCTGCAAGATATTTTATTTATTTTATTATTATTGCATGCTTTTATTTTTATTTTAAAGGCTTGCTACGGGTTCCGAATTCTAAAGAATTCTTATTCCCTAGTGCCGGTTATGGCCCCCTGTTTTGGGTAATGACAGTTTGATTAAAATTTAATGTTAAAATTCATTTTCTACAAGTCAGAGCAATTTTTCTAATATAGGCCTAAAAATAACCCTTTTAGAGTTAATAAGGTTGGTTTGTAGAGTTAAGTTAATTTGCATATAGTTTGGGGGCTGCATGGTTAAGTTAGTTTATAAGATTATTCTATTGATGATTTATAAATGAAATTGCATATGTTAGGTGCTGGAAAAGGTGAGAGAAGTGCAGGTGCAAGTTAAGCAAATTTTGTGAACCAGTTTTGTGTGTTTACAGGTTATTTAGTGAGTAGATGTTCAAGCTCTTCTAATATTTTTTATATCGGCATTTAAAATGGGCTTTTTGAAGTTATTTTATGAACCTAATTTGACATATTGAAATTAATTTAATTCGGCTTGTTGTTACTTGAATTATTCAAGCTTCGAAATAATAAAAAGGTTTCGTATTCACAAGTTTAAGGTGTTACTACATTATGCCTTTGTTTTGCAGGATGAATGAGATTTATTTTAGTTACTTGATGATTTGAATGAGTTATAATCATATTATTTTTATTCCTTTGAATTTTTATGAGAAGTGGTTTGATTTTTAATGCTATGATGAGCTATAAATGTGATAGAATGGTTTTGATTAATTTTGGATGAAATGATATTTATTTTGTGTATTACCTCCCCATATGAGATGTATGAATATGCTGAGGTGATATATGCACATTTTATATTTGTGTTGGTTATTATTGCATAATAAACAATAGGGCACTTGATTGCAAAATAATGTAAGAAGAAGGGGTGTTCCGTGCCAATGTAGTTGAAGGGTTAGCCTTCAAGTATGCCTAGAGAGTGAGCTTATGATGGCCTGTATATTATGGCTAAGTTGTGATGCTTGTTATAAGGATGGTTAATACAAATGAAAGGTTGTCTTGATATCTGCAAAGGCACATGTTTCAATTGACTAAGCTTTGAATATGTTTTAAAGCAAGATTGAATTAGATATTTTGAATGAATGATAATTTAATTATTAATGCTTTAGTATTTTAATTTGAGATGTTTATTATATTTAATTTAGGTAAACTATTTTCTGCTTGTAACATCTATTCATTAAGTATTTATGTACTCAATTTACTCTATTTTATAAATGTTTTCAGATAGCAGGGCTTTATGGTTAGTGGATAGAGTTAAGTGAGTGTGAATAGAAGTTTCAAAATAAAGTTGACCAAAATCCTCATTAGAGTAGCCTTGTTCCTTTATTTCTTGAAATTATTGTATAAGTGTTGGAAAATATAGGTGGCTAAGCCATATTTAAAAATATAATTTTTATATTATCCAAATATTTTGTACGTATTTTACTATTTATAAATATATATTTTACTATTCAAAAATACATAATACGTTAAAAGTTCTTATTCTCTAAATGTAATGTATGTACAATACTAAACTTTTATAAGAGATTAATTTTGAATCCTTTTGCAAATATAATGATATTATAATAAAATTGATTAAAATGAGCAATATATTTGGTGATTGGTTTTAAATGTCCATCTCGGGCTATGTGAGATGAGGTGTGACACATGATCACATCAGCAATCCAAACATATACTTAGATGTTATCATCTTATTAAATAAATCGTTGAGAGAGGAGATGTCAAAATATGCAAAGTACTAATAGATGACAATGTTGCTTATCCACTAACTAAGTCTCTTCCACAACCTAAGCATGAGAGTTATACTAGGTCAATGGGTATGAGATACAATATTGATTGGGTCTAGTGCAAGTGGTAAACTGCTAATGATATGCCCTAGGCTTATTATGTAATAGCCATACTTTGACTTTATCATATTTCCATTTTATTAATAAAGAGACATTTTTATTATTACTGGCTAATTCTAATAGTATCCTTGATTAGTTAATTTTGACTAAGGTCATCAAGTATGTGACTTGATAGTAAAACTCTTAGGTGATACTTGAATTCTAATCTAAATATCCCTAGTCAATTATTATTGTAGGAACAATAATTAATAAAGACTAGTATGAGGTTGACTAATGATTATGTTTTATTGATCATGCATATGAGATATTAAGTCAAACTCATAGGTACATATTTAGAGAAATGATGTATTAGATTGATCCACTATGAGAATACTACATGGATAATTGTCATAAGTGATTCTCATCACAATAGTATTATCTCAATTCTTTGACCTGAGATCACCATGGTTTCCTACATAATAAGTTTTGTATTTTGACACATCCTTACATTATCTTTAACTAGATGGTAAAATAGGTTGTGATTGGATATAGAATGAGTTATGTGAGGAATGTGAGTGATTAAGATGGAATTTGTCCCTCAATTATTTTAAGAAGATATATGTGGGCCCCTAGATGAGTTAGACTGAAGAGAAATGCATGGTCATGCTATAATGTACTGATAAAGAGTTATCAATATTTGATAAAAAGTTATCAGTATTAGTCTACTTGGGATTAGGAAATAATATGATTGAACTATATAAGGATGATATAAACCCTGCTTTATGTTCAATTAAGATATTGTGTGACAAAAGGATTATAATACACATTATGGATTAGGTTATATCGGATTATCGGCATTTACACAACTTGGGTAGTCATAATGTCTTGCTAGAAGCCACTTCTAACTTGTGGGCTAAAATGGAAATTTTAAGCCCACTGCCAACGTTGTGTGAACCTATAGGGTCGCATACTTGGAACATGCCCAAAGCATACTTGGGTTAATTAACCCAGTAATAATATATATACAAAATTTTACCAAAGTGATGGACCCTCAGAGATGTTCTTTTGAGTGTGATCTCCACTTGGGTATGAGTTTCACTTTGACACAAGCTTTTCTCCTTTCTTTCCTAAGGATTATGAACTTGCTTTGGCTTACATTCTCCCCCTCTCCTAAGAACATTTCTTTTTTCAGAGCTTAGAGCCCCCTTTCTTTTTTTTCCTTTGAACTCTCTCTCCCATTCCAGCAAGAAATAATGGTCCCTCCTCCTTTTCTTTTTTTTCTTTTTGTACCCTTACCTTGCCCATGCCCCTAGGCTTTCTAGCTCATCATGAACCCCTATAGCCTTTTTCTTCCTACCAAAAATCTCTTCCTTAAGAAAAATTAAGTCTTGGGGTATAGGGCCCATATAACTTGGCCACCATGGTTGCAGCTGCAAGTGGTTTGCCATAGAGGCGACGCCTCTACGATGAGGCGATAGCCTTTGTAGCAGCTGCCAAAGAAGCAATCACCTCATTGCACTGAGCCGATGCCTCTTTGGCCCAGGCCTGTGTTAAGTCAAGAGGGCCTGGGTTATTTTTGGATAATTGGGCTAAGTCTTGGACTTTTAAGGCTTTTAGGCTTTCAAGTCCATTTCCAATTGCAGATTCAGGTTTTGTTCTTGTATCCAAGTTTCACATTCTCATCATTGGGCTTAACAACGGGCCGATCAAACCAAGCATCTTTAATTCGTCCCCTAACATGGGCCGACCGAATCGGGTGTCTCTCTAAACAAAAAATTAGAATATGAGTGCATACATAAACTTGTTAATTATGGATCATTTCAGCTTGTATATACAAGCTGTAATTGCTGTTGTGAATGGCATTGCAATATTACACCAAGCTTTGGCAAATATTGAGCTTGAAATGTTGCCAAGATTGATTTTTCTGTATATAATTGCTAGTGTCGAACTTCAATAGACCATGAGATATATTTTCAAAATTTATGAACACATTTCTTTTTTAATTGTTCGTAATTTTACATTTTTAATTATATAATTAAGTTACAAATCATTTTTTTTGGCTAGCTAGTTAAAGTGGTTAATTCCATATCATAAGGGACGAAAGTAAGGGTGGAACTACTAAGGTAACTTTCTTTTATATATATATATATATATCCCCTTCAATTTAAACAATTTAAAAGCAATTTTTCATTTTAACTTTATATGAGACATGATCTCTACCAAACTAAAAACTTTACTTAGTTAAGTCCAAAAAATAAATTTAATTAAAAAATAAGTAAAATTTACCTTAAAATATACTTGAACTCTTCACTATTCTTTCACATTTTTGTCTCTCAAATTTCCCTTAAATTTTTTTTTTCTTCCTCTATATTTTCAAAATTCTTCACTTTTCCACCTAAATTCAATTCTATTTTTATATGAAGTGTTTTAAAAAAGGAATATTTACAAATTTGGTGTCTCAATTTTTCAGTTTTTTCTATTTGAGTGTCTAATCTTTTTTTTTTTTTGCAATCAAGTGTTGAACTTTAGAAAAGCATACCAATATAATGTCTCTAGCCGATTTAATGTTGATTAAGTTATGAGTCAGATTAAATTAGATTCATTTTTATCCCAGTTATTAGTCATGTCATATGCCATGTGTATTGCATTATTTAAACGACAAAAATACCCTTATTACCTTATTAAATATTATGAATTAACAAAAATAATTCTAACATTAACTTCTGTCGAAAACATAAAGGATGACTGAATAATGATACTTTTATCATTTAAATAATACAACACATATGACAAATGATATGATTAATGTCTGATATAAAAATGGGTCTCGTTTGATCTAACTGAGCACCAAATTAGTATTAAATTGGCCGAAGACACTACATTGGTATGCTCTTCTAAAATTCAGACACTTGATTGTAAAAAAAAAAATTAGAAACTCAAATAGAAAAAACTGAAAAGTTCAGACATCAAATTTATAATTTTTCCTTTAAAAAAACAATAGGCTTCACATATGATATATTACAAAGATATACATTTCAATGTCTTATCAATTTAAAAAATTATCTCTTGTTCTTTTTATTTCTTTAGTGACTATTTTTTTCTTTTGTATATATAAGATTCGATCACTATTATGTGGTTATTATTAAAATATTTATATTTTTTTACATACCAATCTTTTTGTCAAGCATTATTTGTACTTTAGTACGTTATTCATAAATGTAAATTATATGTTATGATATTAGTTTATAGATAGTGATGGAAAATTTTAACTAATACATTTATTCAATCAATTTGGTAGTAAAAAACTTTTGCCTCCCAATTCAATGTTCTAGTTCCACCCTGGACAAGAGCAAGGAAAGCGGGGCTCAAATCTTACTCTTCTCATCTCTATGTTCACACACTCTTACCACTTTGACAAAATCAATTTCTTTTTAATTGGATAATGATTATGAATCCAATAGTATATGCCTTATATTGCCTTCTTATTAATTAAAAAAAGTTAATTATATTCCATTACATATTTCGTTGGATTTTATGTTGAGGCCAATTTTCCAATTAATTTGTTTACATATTTTTCTTAGTTGCTTATTTGAGGCAAACTCACAATATTATCTTTTTTTTTTTTTTTTTCAGAAAGAACCTCACAATATTATCAATAGACATAAAAGTTGTTAATTTGTTTGGGAGATATGTGGCACATTTTAATTAGTTTAGTCTATATGTGCTTTGGTTTGGGCGGTCCATCGAATTAAAAATTTCTCATAATCAAGCATTTCATACAAATTAATTACAATTTTTTCTTTAAAAAAAATTACTATTTTTTCATCATTTTGTTTTCTAATATTTAATGTTAACTTTTACTTTTTTTTTTTTTAACTGGAAGGTCAAAAAAGAGTGGGGATCGAAAATTTGCCCTCACATTATAATGTTTATCATTAGAGTCAATAAACTATAAAGGGATGATATAATATAAACTATAAAGGGATGACATAATATTTCATAATTAAATTTGGCTATATTAATTTATATAATTTGGTAAGTGCATCAATTTTTTTCCTAATAAAGAGGTGTAATTTGTGATTTAACGTGACATAAGTCAAATATCTCAAATATTTAGCTATATAATGTCCCAAATATTAATCGAAAAATTCCTAAAGATTCGGAGTACTCGTTGTAGTTGCTTGAGCTTCACTGCCAAGGAACAAAGATTTGCTAAATCGGTTTAGATTACATTTAACAGCTCACTTGTCACCCTATCTCTTCTCTATTTATGATCGGTTCGTCTATAGTCTTTTCCTATTCAGAGTTGAAATCACTTCAAATCGCTTACGATCACAACGCAAGAAACAAGCATCTCGTTTCCATGGCGGCAGCTATGTTACCTGGGTTGAGGTTTCGCCCTAATGAAAGAGAGTTGGTACATTATCTCTATGGCAAGAACAGTGGCAGCTTGTCACCTGTTGATCAGCAAGTGCCTATCTACTGCTGGGATTTGTATGGTAAAGACGAGCCGTGGGAGATATGGAAGAATTTTGGCGGTGAAAAACTAACCCATCTGGATGATCTTTTCTTCTTCACAACTGTAAAGAAGGTAGCTGATGGTGGCTCTAACATCAATCGCAAGACTGGGACTAGCAGAGGAAAGTGGCATGCTGAAACTTCAGGTAAAAGCTCAAAAATTTGTTTCAATGGGATAAACGCATATAAAAAGAGGTTTAGTTATCATAATGACTCAAGATTGGACCAAGATCGTTGTTGGATTATGATTGAGTATAGTTTGTGTGATGGGGAATCCAAATATGTTCTCTCCATACTCAAACGGAGTAGAAAAAAATCCATGTAAAGAAGAAACCGATCTGACGACGAAGATGAGGCTCTTGATGATCAGCCTGATAAGCGATCAAGGGTTCAACAGGTGTCGCCAGTGATCTCTCAAGAAAATCAAACAGTGGTTAATGTGATACAACCTATGGAGGATCAATATGCCATGGCTGCTCCTGCAGTTACGCCTCTGCCTGATCATGATTATGTTCAAGGCTCAATTAGTGTTGCTGACTACTGTCTCGAATATGAACCGACTTTTCAGATGGCGGATCCTAACATGCACTCATGGCTTGAACATGAATTTCCAAACGATATTTATGCAGGCCAACAAGCTGTTCATGCTACGGTACCTGGTATAGAAGCCGCAACCCACTTGCCACTTTATGATGATTTTAATTATCTTCCCTGGATCAATTAATGTCGATGACTTTAATGATGGTGAACTTCCTGAATTGTAGATCAATAACAATACATCGGTTCCAATTTATTGTATTCTGTTATTAGTTTTTTATACCAATGTTATTATGGAATATTCATTATATATATATAATCAGCAATCAGAAGGTTATTGCTTAATCTGTTCAACTATTCGATGCATATGTTTTTCAATTCAATTGTTGCTCAAGCTTGTTGTAATGTAGTCTGTAAGATGAAGTATGAGAGTGGAAAGGAGGATTTTTTCGTTGATGTATTATGTCAGGAATATAATATTAGTTTAGGAGATAATAATGGTAGATAATACAACACAAACCTCTATCTTTACAGCTCTGATGTACGAAGAATGAAACCTTTCTCATAATAGAGGGCTGTTACCACATGATTATTAGTTAATTATATACATAAATTAACATGTTAGCTTTCAAGTTATTCTGAGTGCAGTGAATGAACATATATAGAAATTGCAGCAAACCAAATTTGCATGCTTCGGCAAGCTCACCAAGCCTTGATGCGACCAGTTATGGATAAAATTTTGCTGCCAATGCATTAAGAAATTTAAGGTTAATGGTGGATCCACACCAAGATGGCTACTAATATAGAAATTTATTTCGTTTTTTTATTAATCATTTTCGTTTTCCAATGCAACATATGTTCTTTTGTTGATAAAATTCATAATTAATTTATAAATTGGCTGAGGGAATTATTATAAGGTAGTATATTAGTTTACACATATATGAATTACATTCCTTAATTTAAGTTCATAATCCTTAATCATCAATTAAATTAGAACAAAATGAGTAATATATTTAATATGGCATTCCTTTCAATATTGAATGATATTTATTATAGTCCACCTTTGGTAGTCTAATAGCTTAGGTGATGAAAATTGTAAAGGGAGATCATAGATTCGATTTTTAACTCATCTTAACCTTGCAATTGTTAAAAAAAAAAAGATATTTATTATAAATATTATTTTTATTTTTATTTTTTCTATTTCCTATCTTAATTAAGGTTAACTTTTATTTTATTTCTAACAAAAAATTAAATTAACTAAAATATAATTGTAATTTAATTGAAAGTATGTTTTCTATTGTAATTAGGTTAACTTCTATCTTATCTCAAACAAAAATTTTAATTTAATTGAAAGTATATTTTCTATTCTAATTAGTTTAAATTCTATTTTATATCTAATAAAAATCAATTTAATTAAAATATAATTTTAATATAATTGAAATTATATATTCTATTTTATCTGTAACAAAATTAAAATAATTAAATTTAATTCTAATTTAATTGAAAGCATATTTCATATTCTAATCAGATTAACTTCTATTTTATCTCTAATAAAAATAAAATTAATTAACATACAATTCTAATTTAATTGAAAGTTTGTTTCTTATTTTAATTATGTTAATTTCTATTTTATCTCTAATAAAATTAAATTAATTAAACTTTTAGTAGTAATTTTGTTAAAAATATATATTTTCTATTTTAGTTCAGTCTACTTATATTTTATCTAATATAAATCAAATTAGATAACATAATTTTATATGTCTTATTATATTAAATTTAATAAGTAAATAATTAAAATCAAAATAATAAATTTATAAAAATAGAAAATTATATTATTTTTTTTAAAAGATGATATTTTATGAATTAAAAATTAATAAATAAAAAAATAGAGCACATAATTATTTGAAAATATATTTTCTGTAATAAATGTAGTATAATTATCATTTTTATATATTTTTATAAAATTTAACAAAAAAGACTTAAAATTAAATTAATTAATATTTATCATTTAATTATTAGTTGAACTTAAAAAAAATTACATTAAATTAATTTTTGAGTAAATAAAATTATTAATATTAAAAATATTGAAGAAATAAAGCATCGTAGTGCAAATAAAAATTTACTAAAATTGTAATAAATTATAAGTTTAATGGATTATAATATTTAAATTGTTATATAAATAAAATATAACTTTTATTATTTTAAATTTTTTATTAAAAAATAACTAATAATTTTTTATTATTTTATGATTCATTATAACGATAATATTTTTTTAATATGAAATTAATTCAGAAAAAATATTTATAAAAATATTGAGAAAATATCATATAATTATTTAAATAAAAGATTTATAGAAGTTGTAATAAATTATAACTATATTAAGTTAATATTAAATTTCTATGTAAACAAATAACATTGTTATTATTTTTAAAGCTTTATTTAATAATAATAATAATAATATGTTTAATTATTTCTTTACTATATATCATGAGTTTGATAAATTTTTTATTCACATATGAAACACATAGTTATTTACTAATATATATATATATGAAGAGGGGGACAGATAAAATTACGAAACAGTTTTCACTCATTATTATATAAAAATTAGATAACTAATAAAAATTAAATTAAATTAATTAAAATATAATTTTAATTTGATTGAAAGTATATTTTCTATTTTAATTAGGTTAATTTTTATTTTACCTCTAATAAAAATTAAATTAAATAAATATAATTTTAATTTAATTGAAAGTTTATTTTCTATTTTAATTAGGATAATTTCTATCTTATCTCTAACAAAAATTCTAATTAAAAGTATATTTTCTATTCTAATTAAATTAACTTTTATTTATATCTAATGAAAATAAATTTAATTATAATATAATTAAAAGTATGTATTCTATTTTATCTGTAACAAAATTTATAAATTAATAATTAATAATAAAAAATATAGTATATATCTAATATAATCCAAATTAGATAATATAATTTTATAAGTCTTATTATATTAAAAAATAATTAAAATCTAATTAAAATCAAAATTAATAAATTTTATGAAAATAGAAAAATTATATAATTTTTTTTAAAAGTAGATATTTTATAAATTAAAAATAATAAATAAATAGTAGAGCATATAATTTATTTAGAAGTATATTTTATATAAGAAAATTAATATAATTATCATTTTTAAATATTTTTATAAAATTTAACAAAAAAGAGTTACAATTAAATTAATTAATATTTATAATTTAATTATTAGTTGAACTTAAAAAAATGGCATCAATTAATTTTTTATGTAAATAAAAGTATTAATATAAAAATATTAAAAAAAATAAAGTGTCATAACTTTAAAAAAATTATTAAAATTGTAATAAATTATAAGTTTAATAGGATTGGAATATTTAAATTGTTATATAAAAAAAAATATAACTTTTTTTAAAAAAAAAATTATTAGCAGATAACTAATAGTTTTTATTATCTTATGATTAATTATGATCATAATATTTTTTTTATACAAAATCAATTATAGAATTAAGAAAAATTATTTATAAAAAATATTGAAGGAATATTATATAATTATTCAAATAAAAAATTTATAAAATTTATAATAAATTATAACTATATTAAGTTAATATTAAATTGCTAAATAAATAAATAAATAATAGTGGTACTATTTTTATAATTTTATTTAATAATAATAATATGTTTAATTATTTATTTACTATATATCACGAGTCTAATATATTTTTTATTCACGTGTAAAACACGTGGTTGTTTACTAGTGTATATATATATATATACACACACGCGCGAATGGGAGGGGGCATTACGAAAAAGTGAGGGGGATTTTGAAAAAGTATGCACTCATTATTATATATAATTAGATAATTTAGTTATTTACTAATAAAAAAATAAAATTAATATATAATTTTAATTTGATAGTAAATATATTTCCTATTTTTATTAGGTTAACTTTTATTTTATCTCTAATGAACATTAAATTAACTAACATATAATTTTAATTTAATTAAAAGTATGTTGCTTATTTCATTTAAGTTAACTTCTATATTATTTCTAACAAAAATTCTAATTTAATTGAAAGTATATTTTCTCTTCTAATTAAGTTAAAGTCTTTTTTATTTTAAATAAAAATTAATTTAATTAAATATAATTGAAAGTATAGTTCCTATTTTAATTAGGTTAACTTCTATTTTATATTTAACAAAATTAATTTAATTTAATTTAATTTAAAGTATATTTCCATTTTTTATTAGGTTAACTTCTATTTTATCTCTAATAAAAATAAAATTAATTAACATTTAATTCTAATTGAATTGAAATTATGTTTCATATTTTAATTATATTAATTTCTATTTTATCTCTAACAAAATTAAATTAATTAAATTTGTAGTGATAATTTTGTTAAAATATTGTCACAACCCAAAACAGGAAGCTATGACCGGCGCTAGGAAACGAGAATTCTTTTGAATCCGAAACCCGTAGCAAGCCTTTAAAATAAAATAAAGCACATAATAATGATAACATATATAAAATATCTTGCAGCGAAAATTAAAATCTCATATGTAATAATATAATCCACCAACTCATTAGATAAAACAAACTCATCTCAAATATATAATATCTTTTAATACAAATTTTTCATTCAATTCTTTAAAATATAAATCTCCAACATATATAAAACATACTGCTCACCAAAACAACTACTGCAATGTTTAGAATACAAAATAAAATTAAGTAAGCAGTTTACATAGTAAAGCCGGGGTAGAAAAAATTCAGCGTAAGGGTCTGTTACTGAGGTCTGAAGATGAAGACTCTCTTGAAAAATAGTCAACGGATAGTAGTCAGACCTCACTGAGTGAATTGTTATAATATATATACATGCATAACTAATTGACAAATGCACACATTCAATAGTATATATATAATAAATATATATATAGGCAAATACACACAGATGCAGCAAAATCATTTTATATATATACTGAAAAATAACATTCGTTTATAAAGGATCAACTAAAACCCTAAATGATCGCAACCTTAAAACAATGTTAGACAACACTCTAGCCATACAGGCTTATTTATTCCAAATAATTCACTTGTTCCATTTGGACAGTAGATTAGCACCGAAACACTAAGTCAACCGAGCTCCAGTAGTCTGACTGTCATTGTGATTGGTCCCGAGACACTTTGTCAACCAAGCTCCAACAATCATACTCTCAAATCACATCTCACATCAAATCAATCCAATCAATATCCACCAATAGGTTAGTAATTTAACCTAAATTCTATCGTCGTATAGGTACGTTAGTGCTGCCCACTATGTAGCATATTCTATTGATATCCTTCATCTATATAAAACATACATTCATAAAATAAATGATGCATGACATTAAGTAAAATAACAATATAAACCATATATATATACTAGAAATATACCAAAAATAAATCAAGTATATTTCGAGTATATATACGTCGAATAAATTCAATTTAATTATAAAATAAACTATAAATAAACTATAAATATACTTAAAAACATTTTAAGTATAATTCAATAATAAAACATGCATTTAATTTAAAATATACCTAAAATATACCTAAGCATTTATTAAATCATTTATGCAAAGTTCATAAAATTTAAACATACATTTTTAAAGCATGCATTCCTAAAACACGTATATATAAAATAACAACTCACAGTTATGCGCTCCTCGAGATGGATCCGACGGGCCTGATCCACTAAGACTCGGTCTCGGCGCAACTAAACAAACAAACGACAATACGAAATTAGAATAAATCTAATGAAATTATAGACACTCGATCTAGAAATACCAAACATAGAATCAGAATAGGAATTCGACCGGATATCACGTTTTATGAGAATTCTACCAAAAATTCAGCAGAATCTCCCCTATAAAATGAATATCTCTCTACTCAAAGAGTAGAGCTGGTCCTGTAAGGAAACACACTTCAAAAATATACAGCTATACAACCCCTCGGTCGGACTCCTAAACTACAATTCTACCGACCGAGGTTTACAATTCACGAAATAACACAAAATACATTAAAATGTCAAAAATACCAAAAATACCCTTAATATACCAAAAATATAACAAATTAGATATTTAAAATACTGAAAATAATTATTTAACCGATAAATACATAAAAACCCTAATTTTAATAAAATATTATTAAAAATCCATAATTCTCGATAAATTCATAAATATTGACCAAAATATATTTTATAAATCCAAATTACATAGTTAACCCTAAAACATACTAAAAATCAATAAAAACTCATTTATTTAGAAAAATAGTATATTTTATATAATTTGAAAATAATTTACGAAAAATAGTTTTAATTAGTTAAAAATACTAAATAATTTGTAAAAATCATTTTTATACCTCAAATAACTATTAAAACTAATTTAACTAAATTTTTAACCAATTATCACTAAATTACCAAAATACCACTAGTTATATATAAATTCACATAATTCACTATAATTATTCAAAAATTCATTAAAAATAATATAATTACTAAAAAATTAATTTCTCAACATATAATTCAATAAAATCAATAATTATACTCAATTAACCAATTAATTTCTACAAAATACCTAATTAACCTAATTTTTTAAAAATCACATAAACTAAATAAATTCACAATAATTATACAAAAATCATAAAAATTACAAATAAATTTCTAAAATTTATTTTAACACCTATAAACATCATAAATCACAATTTCATAATTTATTTAATTAATTTACGAAAATTAGAAAATATTAATAAAATAATCAAAAATTCACAAAAATCAAAATAATTCCCAAAAATTCCAAAAAATTACAGGATGTATATTGAGCTACTGGAATCAATATTTTTAAAGGAAGTTAGCTTGAATCATTAGAATCAAAGCTCAAAAAAAATCAAGAACACATATAGGCCGAAATTGAAAATTGAAAACCTAGGAAAATCTAGATCAAATCAAGTGAAACAAAACTTAGAAATACACTCATCGGAGCTCAAGGAAGAGATAGAGACCGGTGGCACTCAAAACGGTGGCCGAAAATAAGGTGATCGGAGCTAGCATCAATTCTCGGGTTCTTTGGCTTTTCATAGCCAAACGACGCCGGAAAAGGGAAGAGAGGGTGGCGGAGGGAGCTTGGGAAGGAGGAGGATGGTTGGGAGGCACTCCACCAGCGTGAGAACGGAAGTTGCAGCGGTGGAGGAGGAAGAAATGCATTGGGAGTGTTTGGGGAAGAAGAATGGCAATTTCGTAAATATTTCAAACTTTCATTTTTTGTATATATATATATATATATATCTAGGTAACTTTAGTTATTATAATATTTTATTATTATATTCAAAATATTCATACACCACATTAAAATAATAATATTTACATACATATACATGTATATAACACACATTATTTATTAAAACTATATAATATAAATTTAATTAAAAATAAACCCAAATAATTTTAATGTGTATATATACATCTATATGTACGTATATTAATACGATAATTAAAATCGTGCATGAACTCATGCAAATTCATAAAACCATCCAAAATAATTAATAATTATTTATTTAGGTTTTAATTTTTCCAAAAATAAGATTCTCGGGAAAATTTTACGTAAGAAACTTAAAATAATTAAAAATAACTTTAATAAATAACAAACTAATTAAATAATAAAAATATATATAAAAATTATTAACACTGCATATCCTGATATAATTTAAAATTATTTATAAACTCGGGATATTGCAAATATATATTTTTCTATTTTAATTAGGTCTACTCATATTTTATCAAATATAAATGAAATTAGATAAAATAATTTTATAAGTCTTATTATATTATATTTAATAAGTAAATAAATAAAAAATTAATAAATTTTATGAAAATAAGAAAAGTATAGAATTTGTTTTAAAAGTAGACATTTTTAAAAATTAAAAATTATTAAATAAAAAGTAGAGCATATATCTAATATAAATCAAATTAGATAACATAAATTCATAAGTTATTATATTAAAAAAATAATTAAAATCAAAATTAATAAAGTTTATGAAAATAGGAAAATTACATAATTTATTTTAAAAATTGATATTTTTATAAATAAAAAATAGAACATATAATTTGTTTGAAAGTATATTTTCTATAAGAAAAGTAGTATAGTTATTATTTTTAGATATTTTTATAAAATTTAACAAAAAATTAAAATTAAATCAATTAATATTTATAATTTAAATATTAGTTAAACTTAAAACATGTCATCAAATTAATTTTTTGGGTAAATAAAAGTATTAATATGAAAAATATTAAAGAAATAAAGTGTCATTACTTAAATAAAAAATTTACTAAAATTGTAATAAATTATAAGTTAAATAGGGTTGTAATATTTAAATTGTTATATAAATAAATTATAACTTTTATTATTTTAAAATCTTATTAACAAATAACTAATAATTTTTATTATTTTATGATTAATTATGACAATAATATATATATATATATATATATATATATATATATATATATATATATATATAATCAATTCGAAAGTTGAGAAAAATTAATTATAAAAAATATTAAAGTAATATCATATAATTATTTAAATAAAATATTTATAAAAATTGTAATGAATTATAACTATATTAATTTAATATCTAAATTATTATATAAATAAATACGATTTTTATTTTTTTAAATATTTAATTTATTAGAGATAAAATAGAAGTTAATCTAATTAAAATATGTTACATACTTTTAATTATATTAAAGTTATATTTTAATTAAATTAATTTTTATTTGAAAAAAATAGAAGTCAACCTAATTAGAATAAAAAATAAACTTTTAATTAAATTAAAATTTTTATTAGAAATAAGATAAAAATTAACCTAAATAAAATATGACACATACCTTTAATTAAATTATAATTATATTTTAGTTAATTTAATTTTTATTATAAATAAAATAGAAATTGACCTCATTAAAATAATAAATAAACTTTCTATTAAATTAAAATTATATTTTAATTAATTTAATTTTACTTTTATTAATAAATAATTAAATTATTCAAATTTTATATTATAATGATTACATACTTTTTCGTAATTTTATCTATCACTTTATATATATATATGATTGCTAAAGAAAAAAGTTACTATATATTTAATTACAACCCTATAAAAGGGATATAAAAAATTATTATTCAAAAAATAATAAAACTATTTTGCATCTTATTATTTTGATATATGATAAAATTAATGTTTTAATTGTTTACAATAATTTAGTAACACACGCCTTATACTTTTTGCACTTTTTTTTTGGACAAACTTATACTTTTTACATTTTTTTTCTAACGCCCAACCTTCACCTTCACCTTCACCTTCACCTTGGAGTCATTCCTCTCGACTTTAATGATAGACCTTCCAACTTAAACGGATTGACAACCACTTTGTACATTTTATACCATATTAACTAATAGTATGCAAATTTTATAATAAAATATTCATATGGCATTGACTTCTATAATAAAATTATTTATATATATAATTTATTAATCAATCTAACAATTTAAATATTTTTTCTATCAAAAAATCGCAGTTCCAAATTATTTTTCTCAAATATTTCCCCAACTTTTAAGCGTTACAAATAAAAAAAAAAATTAAGGAAAAATTATCAATTATTCATCTTTTAATTAAGATGTTAAAATGAAAAATCCGAGCAGCACCGCATTTTTGGCAGTTAGCAAGCTCTGCTCCACGGCCCTATATAATTGAACAACAACCAAATCTTTCAACCTCACATTCAACGCAGAGCCTAAAACCGCCAAAACCTTTCGACGAAAATGGCAGGATCATTACTCTTCTTCCTCCATAACTAAACCAGCAATAGCAGGGATTTGTTGTTAGACCCAAAACAATGGCAGCAACAACAAAACCCAGATGGACACTGGATGCATACCTGGATGGAATAGACTTGGACCCGTCAGATTTCACATCCTCTCTGCCGCTAAAAAAGGTCCCAAACGGCGATGTATTTGAGGCCTCGCGTGCCGGCGATGTTGATCGATTAAAGTACTTGCTAGAATCAGGGGTTAATGTGAACGCGCGTGACCAGTGGGACTCGGTGGCTTTGTACTATGCTTGTTTAGCTGGGCATTTGGATGCTGCGAGAATGTTGCTAGAGAATGGAGCTATATGTTCTGAGCATACTTTTGATGGAGATAGGTGTCATTATGCTGCTCTGAATTTGAAAGTTAGAAAGCTTTTAAAAGCTTTTGAAGCTAGACCTCCTCCATTAGGTCCGTTACAAGCTGCCTTAAGAGACACTTTTCTAGGGTGTTTGAGTAACAGGGCTTATTTGGAGCAAGCTGAATTGGGTGGTTTTCAAGTTCCAGGTTTTTGACTTTTTATTTGAATTGCTTTCTTAGTGTTTTACAAAGTTAAGAATTGAATTGAATTGAATTTAGTTAATTCTTTATATTTGGAGGGATGGTAGTTGCTGAACTTAGATTATTTAGAAACTCTAAAGATATGAAATCATGAAGCTATTGAGTGTGTGTTTGGAAAGAGTATGGGTGCAAAAATTCATTTCAGATGAATTCTAATTAGTTACTTCTTGTTTTGGAAAGATTCAAGTTGCTAGAATTCAATCATTCCGTCTTGATATTACTAAGTCATTCTGGAAGCAAATGAAATTATGCCAAAAATGGCATGAATTTTGCAAGTTTTCAATTGAAGTTTACTTTTGCATATGATTTAGTCCACACAAGGTGCAATGGAAGTTGAATTTTTTTCTAAATAAAGTTGTGTAATGTTGGTTGTGTTATCGTTGCTATTGTTATGTGTGGTCAAATAACAAATTGTGTATTCATGTTGGGTGTAAGCTGGTGGCATTTGTGATGACAATATGATAGTCATATAGGTTTTCTTTCCTTCCTTTTTCAAAATTTTTTTCTTTGGAGTTAATATACTTTGTTTTTTTTGGCCTGTAGAGTTTATAGGTTCGATTTAACATCATGGCTACTCTAGAGTTCCCATGTCTAGTCGAACATCTTTCAAAGAAAGTTTGTCTATAGTACAAAAATAATTCAATTTTGGTACGAGGCAAGAGAGTGTGAGTGCGCGCGTGCACGTGTGCTTGTGGGTGTTTTTGATGTTGTATATGCACCACAAACTGAGTGAGGGAAGTAAAAAAAAATATAAATTTGAACATTTGTTCAGATGGTTGAGAAATAAAATTGAGACAAGTGATATGATGTGCAGGAACTAAGCTAACTAAAAGAAGAGATTTGGTAGGTTTACAGGATGGGGGAAAGAGAATTTGTTCAGATAATATTGGGAGAGATGAGATTGAATGATTGGTTCTGAAAATTTGTGATTGCACTGTGTAGGGTAAAAGGCTAATGGAAAATCTAAAGAATGATGGATCCTGTTTGTGTAATTTTTAGTAAGAACTAAGAAGTTCATCCTTCCTTTTTATACTCTGTCATTTATTTTTGTGTGAGATCATGTAAATATTTAGAAGATCTTAATTAACTTTTGTTGCATTTTCAAATCTTTATGAAGGTTTTGCTTGTACCTACATAATGTAAAACACCGATTACTTAAAAAACCTATTTTTCTGGCAAAATCTAGAATGTGCCCGGGCAATGGTTTGCAAGATTTCTTTTATCAGACAGCTTATTATGGCCATGCACTTCATTTCTTCTCCAAACCGTATGGATGTGACATTTGACATGTGACGTTATTCAGTAGGTCTTTCATCTAATGGGATGTTCAATTCCAATCATTTCCCTCCGGATGTCGCCTTTTTTGTTCAAGGTAGGCCTATTGAAGCTCACAGAGTCATATTAAGTGCTCGATCACCATTTTTTAAGAGAAAGTTTGAAACTGATTGGAGAGACCGGCATGAAGTTAGATTCGCAAAGGAAAAGTTGTCTTATCCTGCTCTCTACAGCCTCATTCACTTCTTCTATTCTGACAGACTAGAGGTTGTAGTCGATGACATGGAAGACCTTGTAAGAATCTGCAAAGTGTGCAAATGTGAATCCTTACAAAGGATCCTTGAGAAAGAACTGATTCATCAAAAGTATGCAGAATACAAGGCACTTAGAGATGTAGACAACTCTCAGAAGCGGTATATCTTACAGGGAGCATCACTTCCTGAGGAAGACCGGCTGCCTGCTGCCTTGCATCGCATCCTTCAGGCTTCCCTAGAAAGATCCACCATGGAACAAAATCTGGATGGCAGTGCCAATAGGTTAGCATATTCTTTTAGTTCAGTGCAGGTGAGTGATTCTGCAGACGATCTTGCTGATGTTTGTGTAACAGTTGATAAGAATATTTTCCGCGGCCATCAAGTTATTTTAGCATCAAGGTCAGAGTACTTTAGAGCAAGATTGTCCAGAATGAAGGATTTTCATGAAGGGAAAGATGCATTACCTGTTGGTAGTCTTCCATGTCTCATAGAGCATGATTTGAGCACGGAGACGATGGAGAAAATGTTGGAGTACATGTAAGTGTTATCTGTTTTGGGTAGAACTGTAGCTTTGTTTTGGATAATGTTTTGTTATTTCCAGCTTAATACTACACCATTATTTCTGACCTTAGTTTTCTGTAGACCTGTAAATTATTTATGCAATAACCTGATATGCTACCTAATCATATAATTCTTATCATCCACCATATTTTGAAAAGTTTGGAACCTTTTCAGCTACTGTTATAGTAATTATAAATACTAAGCTAAATGAGGACTTATTTAGAACCTTGGTTCGTTCAGGTATACTGACAGTTTGAAGGATATAGACCCAGATCAGGTATCCTATATTTTAATGATAATGGCTTGTCATATAAGTTAAATAGGTGTTCAATACCCACTGTATATCTTTCTCAGGCAGAGGAAATGTTTGATGCTGCTTCAAGGTATCTGTTATTTCCCCTTAAGCGTGCTGTAGCAGATGTACTGTTGCCACACTTGGAAATGGTTTCGCCTGCAGAACTTTGCAATTGGCTTCTTTTGGCCGACATGTAAGTTGCTCATTTGTGGCTCATTTCATTATAATTAGTGTTTTGATTGAGAACATCATTCAAAAAGTATTTGAGATGGATACAAAGTTAAAATACTCAGATCTTCATGAGAAATTGACACCCTGAACATGTCAATCCTTAAAAGGCCATTGCTAGTTATGTCATTATCTCAGGCTACTTTTGTGCTCTCAGCTTCTACTTTTTCTCTTTTGGTACAGCAGAATGTCAAAGAGAACTTTTTTCTCAAGTATATCTGATCTACAGAGATGCCAAGAGATTAGATTTCATTTCTGTAAATGATATATTGATTCAATTAAACCATGTCTTAAAATTAGCAAGATACTTAGAATCTATAAAGTTGTTGATGATGAATTAACATGTTCAGGTATGGTGTCTTGAAGATCCGGGAGTCTTGTCTGGATATAATAGCTTGTGACTTTGAGACATTTGCTGATACTCGTGAATTTCGAGCAATGCTTCTAACACTTCCTCCACCATCTGGAGACTCTTCGCTTCGCACAACAGCTCCAAGTGCTCCAGGAGCTGTAATAAATACAGACCAGGGAAATATTCTTGATGATTTGCGAGAGAAATGGCTTGAAGCTGAGGCTGCTGAACTTGACAAGAGAGATGAGAGTGCATTACTTTTTGACAAGCGCCTTGAGATGCTTATGCTTGTAGCAGAGAAAGAAAAATCTGATGAACCTACTAATGGTAACAAGGAATGCTCTGAATAATGTTTTTTTTCTAAATATTTCCTTCATTCTGTCCTTGCACAAAACTAGATGGGGATGGGAAAAAAAGAAAAAGCAAGAGGAAAAAATTTGGAATATTGTTAGACAATTTTTTGGTGTCTATAAATAAATGATGTATGATTTACGTGTCACTCATTTGTAACATCAGACACAGTATAAGCTCAGAGTGAGTTGAGTCTGTAATATCTGCTGCCCGAACACTGAAGTAATCTGAATTTTCCCTTATTTTTTTTTTGTGAAAATTCATCCTGCAACTAACAGATAGCCTCAAAAATCCTTCATGAAATTGTTTTCTGGTTTCTTTTATTGAATTTCTTCCTTGCCATGAGAGTGATGGGTGCAAAAAAAAAAGTAGTTTGGTTTCCATTTTATTCTTTTGATGAGCTATACAGATTAAGCAATTCGAATACACCGTAATCAGGCAGCTATCGATCTAATTGCCACTTTATCTCCTTACTGACTTCCTGATAAAGTGAGGAATTATAGCTGAATATTTTTCTAGGTTACATACAACTTCTATCCTGTACCCTATAAGCATGCTGCGGTTGGGATTACCCTGTGCCTCAGACATTGCATGAGGCAACTAAAATGGAGGCATTGCATCACCACATTAACATAAGGTAGACAGGTTTAGCGAGATAGTACGCTTCTGCACTTCTCAAAAAAAGATTCTTCTTTGAGTTCACCTTTCCTTTAATGTGAAAATTGGAAGCAGTAAAAAAAAAAAAAAAAAGCATAATCGTAGGTTGACAGAATTGTCGAAGCATAGTTTTTAGCTTAAGCGCCAAATGAGCAATACGAGTACTGACAAAGGAACACATGATCTTGCCATGACGGCCAAGCTTTCAATTGCTATGCATCACCTTTTCTTGCACCAGTAAATAATTAACATGAACTGTTTCTCACCAGGTCAAATTATTCAACTTACATAAAAAAGCAATTTCTTTTGGTTAAGAAATTATGCCTAAAGCACAATGCTCCAGTTAACAAGATCTTACTTTACAAAAAAAAAAAAAAATTCTTCTTCTAATGGTTTATGAACAAAGATGTAAACTCTCCCTAAGCAATTTGGGATCTGTTAAATGCAGCCGGGCTCTTTTTTTATCCAATTTCTCTTGAAAAATAAATTTCATTTGAGGTCATTCTCTGTTTTTTTTAATCTCCAACCTAAGGAGACATAGCGGAATCTGAAGCTGGTTCATCCATATACATATCACAGCCATCACCAGTATGAGATGCCTCATTGTCGCTTTCTGCAGAAGCTGTAGAGGATGCATCAGATGATTCTGACTCCTGATGCTGCAAGCTCCAAAACATTATGCTTGCAGTCAAAGTAAGTATCATCTTCTGGTTAACCTGTCATAACAATGCATATAGCTTGATGGTTAGGTGCACCATATCAATAAAGAACATGACTTGAAAGTAAGTTGAAAACAGATACAGCCATTAATCAATGGGCATCAACTCAAGAATGTCAGTTAATGATATCATTTCACAGGGTTTTATATAAATTTCAAGTCAAAAAAATCTAATAGGAAAATAATTAGAATTTGGTAAATACCAAGTTCAAATAGACAAATAGAGGCTCAAGATTTCTCCACATACTGAGTGGAAGAACTACTAGTTGAACCGGCCAAGTTCAGTAGCAGTTCATTTAGAATTATTCTCAAATTCTAAAATGAAACCAGCTCCAGTCAACTCAGGGTTCGTCCCAATCTAGTTAGTTTTGCTACTATAAATCCTTCATCTCTTTGCTATGTTTAAAGTAGCCTTTTCGATCAAAACTCGTGAGATTAAAACGAGACTAGAACCACCCTGACAGCTGGTCAGTCTTAGTTCATTCTCTTGTCTCTCCTTTGGATGTTCATAGTTCTGTAACAGTGCCTCTGCTTGTTTGCATTGGTAGGAACCAAAAATCTGAACTATCCATCCTCAATTTATTTATGTTGCGTAATCCATTTTTGTAACATGGTCCTTTTCTTGTATTTCTACACATATTTTGAAGCATCCTTATCATTGCTATTCTAATTTCTTAATGTAACATTTCCTGTCACAATGCATAGCCATCAGAATTGGTATTGTACACTTCAACTTACACTGCTCTTCTCCATTTCAACAACTTTATCATTTCCCACGAGTGACATCCTTCTCATGGTATGACTCTGGTAACAAATTACTTTCAAGGCACTTAAATTATCTTCAATTTTAACCCTTCTTCTCTCACTTTCCCTACCATGCTAAAATTGCAATGCAAATACTTGTTGCTCGTTTAACTAAACTTCACAAGTTTCCAGAGCTTTTCCATTATTGTAGCTGCTTGAGATTATTTTATTTTTATCATAACTATATCATCAGTAAAATGTATGCACAAAGAAATATAGTCTTATCTTTTACTAATAAATTCATTCATGACAAAATACAAGTTTAAGACTTAATGCTATTTCTTAAAGGGAAAGGATTCAACTAACATTTTTATCCATGTTCAATGTGTAATGAAACTTAGCTTGATAGTTGAAAATTTTAGTTTGATTAACTAGAGCAGTTAGTGTTGTACTATCAAGAATTTAGTTTGATTAACTAGAGTAATTAGTGTTGTACTTGCAGATAAGGTTGAAGATATGGTTCTTGTTTAATTGTTCAAGTTATGTGCACCATACTAGTAGGTGCAAATGTAAGTTTTTCAGCATGGTTTTTTCTTGTAAAATATGTAACATTGCTGCTATAAATACAGCAGCCTTGTTAATGAAAGTGTGTGAGAATTCAAGATAATTTCCTAGTTCTTTCATTTCTTGTTTGTTGGCTCTCACCACCCCAGCACAATGGATCATCAGAAAAAAATACTCTCATGACATCTTCAACTTTGTATGTTCGACAGTAGCTTTTTTTTTTTCTTCAAAAAGCTGATCCAACTATAAATTACAGCAACACTTTTCTTTTCGTTATAATTCAAACAAGTAATCCAAGCAAAAGCACATAAAATTTTTGTACTCCATCATATCATCAATGGCAATTATCTAATATTCTAAGTTTAGCACAAAATCTGACCTCTATAATGTCCTCAGGTAATAAGAAAACAGAGCACCCAAGCTTCCGGGCAACACTGATTATGTAGGTAGCATTTAACTTCTTATCCTCATCTGCAATGTGAGTAACAAAAAGGGAGACATTGTTTTATAGCTTCATGTAGAGCACATCAGACCAATTATGCCCCAAGCTCAGCATATTTCGTTTTTAAGAAATAGTTGGATGCAATTTTTTAATTATACAGATCATGTAGCAGGAAAAATTATATGGCATACCAGTTTCTCCTTTTGTAACAACACTCCAATTGACTACCCTTGGCTCCACAGCACCAAGAAGATCAAGAAAGAAAATTCCATTTGAGAGGCTCTTATCCTAAAAGAGTAAAAGTGGAAAGGATCAAATGCTAAAATTTAATCTTATGTTACCATATATTTGTAACTGAAGTCATTGTTTCCTCGGTTACCTTGAAGCTCTCCATATGAGATGTTTTACCAACTTTCTTGACTTTGCTATTGGCCCAGCTTAGAATGTCAGCATCTGTAATTTCTTTACCTTGAAAGTGAGATGAGTGAGATCTCAAGTTTTTCAGAAGTTGAAGCATGGAAAACCTCATTAGCTGCCACAGAAATGCTGCGTGTTGAAACAAAGGCAATAGTCAAAACGAAAGGAAACTTAGGAAAAAGAAGAAAGTGAAATAAAAGGAGAAATAAAGATCAGTTAAAAACGCTGTTGATTGAATTAGTGCAAAGATTCCCATTGAAGTGAAGTCATCTATAAGCAATTCCCAATAAATACGATAGCAAAAATTACAGTTGGACACACAAGGGGCATCTAAAGTGAAACACTATCATTGTGAAACACAGGCACAAGCAGAGCATTTGCATGGATGCATGATATTGATTCAAGCTGCAGGAACCACTACAAGTAGAGAATAATTGCAAAGGATCTAAGGGAGCATATGGATTATATTGATAAATTCTAAACCAGAATAGCTTTGTATCAGATGCTCCACGACTTATAAGAAACCAGAACCAGTGAAAATGGTAATAAATCAGTGTATAGAACAGTGAATTCAAAGCACACTAACCCAATAAGAGCTTCTTGTTTCCCTGGACAATGTCATTTCCAGCAACATTTACAAGAGAGAAATGCAAATCCTTCCCTATCTTAATAACTTGATTGCAATTTTCAACCTTTCTGAATGGCATCTTTATAGGAGGCTTAGTTGCATGCTTCCAATTAACCGAGCCAGGGGAAACTTTGTCCAGAACTTCTAAAAGAACCCATCTGCAAGCGCAAGCAATAAACATTAATCACATGTTAATGAGGCTTTGTGCTGCACAAGGAGATATATTAAAAGCTCACCCATTTCTGACATCCTCAAAAACATTATTAACATATGTAACAACCCCTACACTGTTAATCCACAGCCGGAAACATCTCTCTTCACGAGAAGTTTGAGTATCATCTTCCATCATCTCAGCAACGGGCATCTTGTTAGTGTCAGTTGACAATCCATTCCTGAAGGGATATATACAGAATAAGCTAGAACACACTCATGCATGTATGAACAAAAATAAAAATCTTCAACATTACTTTTCCACTGCTATGTAGCCTTAATAACCATGTACAATTGAAACTACTACTAATTGAATTAAAGATGTTCAGCAGAGGCATGAAAGTTTTCAAGCAGCATATTCACTGCATCTTATGTGAAGGTAGTATCATACCCCAAAAGAACAGAACTTTCCATACAAAACTCAAATTTTGTAACAATAAAGAAACTCTTAAAATGCAAATGACAGATACGTACAAATCAAAGTCAAAGGGAAAAAACAAACAAGATAGCTCAACCACATGCAAGGAAAACTGCATGAAATTTTATTTTATTTTATTTATTTATTTTGTCTCTCACCTGTGCTGAAATATTTGGGCAACAAATGCAAGATTAAGATTTGGGGAACCCTCAACTATGTCTTTTGCATTGAGGTATCTTTTGCAATCCAGTTTCTCTGCCTGCTCAAGAACTAGTTTTGCTCTCTCTGTAGGATTCCTAGCAGTTTTGGTTGCAGGGTTACTGAGTTCTGGGGCAAGAGCATTAAGCAGGTAAACGTAGGCCTCTCCATCCTGCAGATGCAATGCCCACAGTTACAAACATGAAAAAGGAAAAGATACAACTTTGAAACATAAAGTCAACACAGAAAAAAAGAAGTTTGCAAATACAATAACATAAAGTCAACACAGAAAAAAGAAGTTTGCAAATACTATTGGAATATGTGATATTCAACCTATAGTGTGCTAATTGCAGCAATGTCAGCTTAAAATGCCACCAAGACATGAGCAGTGTAAGATTTTCACATCATCTATTCTACCATTAATAAACTGATAATTTCCTTACCTTCACGTCAGAAGAGAAGTTTGTAACCTCTTTACTGTAACCAACTTTCTTCAGATGAAAGTTCATCCATTTCAGTAAAACTTTCTCAGGCGCTAAACTCTTAAGCTCCTCCACATCCTGAAAGTTCTTAGCATGGTAAAAAAAAATTGTATTCCAAGTAGAATTTTTACATTATCTTTTATACTATCAAACTACGAAAGAAGGTAAAACCAAACCTTGCTGTCGTCCACCAATTCCACAAGTTGAGGAGTTTTCTTCAGATCAAGATCTGCTAACAGTTGAATCTGAAGATACCACCATACAGCAATATCCCATATTAAAATGTAAGATAACCCAACACTTCAGGTCCAAGTTAAAAAAAAGACTGTCATCATCATGAGGATTTCTACATATTACCCAACAAGATGCAACTACATTTATTAGGGAAGAAATTAGAGTAACATACCTTAATAATTTGGGAAATCAATCCAAGTACCAAATGAGGCTGTAACCGAGAAAAGAACATGAAACAGAAACCTTCAGCATATTGAAATTACAAAAAACCCAATATCAAAATCTCAATCAACAGATTCAAGTAGTCCAACTTACTCTAGCTTCGATAAGGTCCTGTGTTCCAATGTTGACAACTGTGCAGCCAATAGCCTTTGCAGAGTTGAGACAAAGGGTGTGGTTCTCATTTCTCTCCCATGGATTCATTTCCTTTTTTGTGTTGATAGCTCGCTCGTCTATAGTTCCAGGAACAGCCACATTGATAAGCTTACTGCATCAAGCATTTAAGAAAAACATCAGTAAGCGCATAATACATCTATCAAAAGTAAAACCCCAGAATTGTTGAATGGGAATGAGACTCTTACCAAAGAAGAACTCCACTTTTCACAAGATCAAACAAAGCATTAGTTGTTGGATCTATAGGAAGATACTGCTTCAAGAACGGATCTTCTCCCAAGTAGTTGTTAATGTGGGAAACATAAGAAGCCTTCTCAGATTCATTAATGTTATGGCGAAAAGTAGTTGTGGATGCCTTAAGGAATGAAGAAGAATATCTCAGTTTTTTTCCACCTGTTTTTGCAGGTACTCGTGCTTGGACATTTAAATATGCCTGCCAATCATGAACCAAATAATAAGAGCGCCAAGAGCAATGCAAATTTTTATTTCAACTTATTGAAATTATTTTTCCAAATTTAGCAATGCTATAATTGTAACCACCAAAATCACATATTGAAGTGATAAAAAATGACCAAAACAAATGAACACAACCTCTAACCTTCAAAGACTCACCCGGAGAAAGGTTTCGAAGTCTAATTCTTCCTCTATTTTAGCATAAGACTCCTTCAGTATAGCCTTAATCTCGTCTTCATTAAAAACCTCAGTAAAAGCCCTCAATTTTACAAAAACAGGAGGCAAATCAGCCACTGTGACCCGACCTTCCTGCGTTCTAATTGATACATACTGGAACCAGTAATGCAAAAATTATTCAGAAATTGCTGATTCTAACATGACACACAGCATAACTAAACAGTTAAAACTCTAAATTGAAGAACAACCCAAAATTCATAATTACCTTGGATTTAAGGGTGCGTAGCTCAACTTGCGTAAACTGGCCTTGAAGCCAGGGATCAGAAACAAGTATACCAACAAAACCTGTAGACATCTCTTATGCGTTTCTTTTTCTAACAAATTCTTCTCATTCACATAGGCTGCTGATCACCCACATAGGATTCATGCATCAACCGCATGCATAAGCTTGTCAGAATATGAACATCTTGAACTGATTAACGTCGAACACAGAACCAATAATCAATAACAAAATAAAGATATGAAAAAGTTTCCATCCGCGAAAGAGAAAAATAAGAGACACCCAATAGAAGAGACAATGCTGTATAGGTGAATTAACGTGTGAATGCATATATAATGTAATATATACACGATCATAATGCATGATTGATCAGAAACTGATGAAACTAAAGAAAATAGCAAGAACCAACTAAAGAAACAGACATTAGAGACAGGAAATGAAGGAAAAAAAAATCCAACCTTGATCAAAACTCAGAGATTGGTCGTCATCATCATCATCATTTTGAGAGGAAAAAAAAAACAGCAAAAAAAGAAAAACAGAGGAGAATGATTGAGAGTTGGAAATAAAAATAGAAGGAAGGAGGATTGATTGAAGGAATGAGAAGGAGAGAAAAGCGTGGTGCCCATAAGACCCGCGAACACAACAGCAAATTTTTATGAAAAAAATAGAAACAGAGGACAGACAATCAGAGATATTTAGCCGTTTATTTCACTAAAATTTAAATTTATTTATTTATTTATTATTATTTATTCCAATCTTGTTCCATAACAATGAAATTATAAGCGAAATATTTTTTTAAAATCTTTAATATTCAGCATTTATTAGATTAATTTTGTGCATATGACTTAATTTTCTTATCAGTTTCGCATATAGTTTAATTTTGTGAAATCCAGTATTATGTATGTTGTTTTAATTTTGATTATATTAAAAATTTTATTTTTTAAATTTGATATCAAAGCTCGTTAAATTTCTATCTTAATGTTTTAGAATTTGTTTGGATAAAATTTATAATTCTGCATTTTGTTTTTAAATCTTACAAAATTAGTTTAGTTGTTATAAAATTCAACATTTTATCATTCGGATTAGATAAAATTTTAAAAAATTACTTTGTTCTAGAAGTTATTAAATCATACAATAAATAAAGTTATTTTGGTATCTCTAAAAGATATATTTGGTGATTAAAATTATTTAGAAATTATTATGATATTGGTAATTCATTTATAGATACGTAAATACGTTGATATTTCTAAAATGATATTTATGTTTAAAATGCCAAAATTATTAAGTTTAAAAATTTTATAAATTAATTCGGAAATGTATAAAGTTATATATTAATTGATATATTTAAAATAAAACAAAGGTTGATATAAAATTTAAGAGGAATAATATATATCGCTAGTCACGACATAAATAATATTATTATGGAGAATAAAGAATTAATGGATACTACTATATTAAAAACTCAGCAAATTACATCTAATAAAGTATATATATGTGTTTATGGGTACTTTTGTAATTTTCATTTCTTCTTCCTTGTGAGCCTCTTTTAATTTTTTTTATCTTAATCCTCTATCCTCCGTACTCTCTATTCAACAATGATAGAATAAACAAGTTTTATAGCATAGGTAACAAGTTTATCAATTTATCTCAATCTACTAAGAATAAAATTAAAAATGCAAAGTTAAAGTTCTAACCAAACTACTTAGCCAAAATAGTCAGGCTTCAAACTTAGGAATTCTAAAGGCAAAAACAACATTGAGACAATGTTAAGCACACATATCAACATACTTTTCTCATGACATTTTTAGACATTTTATTCATAACATACTTACTAGATATACTATTTCCGAATGAATGCAAATGAGGAGCGAATGCAAATGCACTCAACTTACTCTAGATCCATATACTTGTGACATTATACATCTCTTTCTGAATGAATGTAACTAAGGAGCATACTCAATTGCACACAACTTACTCAAGATGCATCAACTTACAAGCATTATTAATATTTTATTTATTTATTTTTTTTAAAGTCTTCATCCATTATTGAAAAGTAATGTTCATATGTATTATGGCTATAGTTTCCCTAAGGTTATCTAAGTCTCTAGAAAACCTAAGCTTAAATCATTACTACCTAGCCTTAAGCATAGTTAGCAAGTTGACTAAAGCATTCTTTAAACTTTAAAAATAATAAAAAGAGATAAAAAAAAATATAAACTTACTATTTATACTACATGAAACTTAAACTTCTACCAATTGAGCAATAAGAAATTCATTAATAACAAAACATATTGACTTTATTAAAAAGACTATTAAGGATATCTACTTATTTAATATAGGAGCAAAATGAATAACAAAATTAATACAAATACACAAAAATATAGCACAAACACACAAACTAATATAACATCCTAATATATAAATGATTAATATACTAATACTAATATATATCCCTTCCCCCACACTTAAGAGCATGCATTGTCCTTAATGTAAAAAAAAATCAAGCAAAGGAAAGGATAGAAAGACTGCCTTAGTCCTCAGTTGGAGTAGTGGGCGGAGACTCAATGGAGTATCCAGATTGAGCAAAGTATTGGTTCAACTTGTACTTCATTTTTCGCTGACGACGAGCCAATTGTTTTTTGTGAAACTCCATCTCATGCAATTGCCCTTGTAAGGCAATTTGATTGTTCAAAATTTGGTCCCAAATGGGAGGGTGATCATATGAAGAGCCCGGTGCACTTTGAAGAGGATAGGTTAGTAAAGGAACATCTCTAAATGGTTGATAGTGAGGAAGTTCTTCCTCCAGTTCACTTTCTGTTTAATAAGTGGTTTGAGACTCCTCAACCCAAGATGATCCAGCAAGTCCACTCCAACATGAACGTGATTGGGGAGGAATAAATTGGAATCCTACATCAACGATTTCCCCTCTCATAAAAGCATGGGTAGTAAAATAAGAGCATTCAACCTTGCGAGTATAACTGGCAATATCAACATTTAAAGCCTTAGCTACTATTGTGATCACATGTCCATGTGTTAAGGGTGAATCCTTACATGGAGCATAAGACAATAATTGATTGAATATCCAATAAGTCCAACAAATTTGCTTCTTATTATGAATACACCACATAAGAAACATTTCTTATGCAGAAACCCTATTGAACTCAGACTTGTGAAAAATAACACATGCTAGGACCTTATGCAATAACCAGTATTTCATGTCTTTAATGAACATTGCCTTGGCTTTTTTAGGTTGAAAAGGAGTTTGCAAATTAGTTAAAAATGTCCAAAATTCTTTCAACTTGAAGTTAGATGGGGGATTACATAACCTATCCTTTTTAAAACCAAACACATGATGCATGAAAGAATAGTTTAATTGGTGTTTCTCTCCTTCCATCCTAAATTCCAGAATTTAGGAATTGTTCTTATTAACATCCAAAGTAGTGTAGAATTTAGTAAGTAAATCAACATAGGTGTCCTCATGCATAGAAACAAATTTCTTAAGGCCACATTGAGTTAACATTTGATCAAACACCTCAAGAATACCCATATTGTTCAAGAGAGAGTTAGGAATATAATTACAATCCAAGATTTCTTTAAACCGGATTGTGGTCAACTTAGCACCTTCTGCATGTGAGAGGATTATAAACTTAGCCTTGTAAGTCTTGCTCAGATTTTCTTCCTCCTCTTGATGGGATTCTTCAATGTGTGGCCTCTTGGATGAGGATCCGCTAATCTTTCTCATGGTGTTAGTAATGATTGAATAAAGTTAAGAAGTGTAGAAATATATAAAGAGTAAGAAATGAAAATGGAAAAATAGAGTAAAAAAGATGGAATAGGAAGGGTGGTATTAATTTAGGTAGGGTTTGATTTAGAGAAGAAATGAAGAGTTTTATGTTTAAGGAAGAGAGAATAAAAAAGATAAAGGAATAGGAGGTGTTTGAGTGTATTTAAGTATTGAATTTCGTTTGGAAATTTAAGAATGGAAGATGGGTAGTCAAAAGGGTGTATTTATAGCTAGTATAGGGGTGTAAGGTGTAGGGGTGTAAAAGATAGTGAAAGGTTGTGTAAGAGAAATGTGAAAAGGTGTGTATAGATATAAAAAGACATGACCTCTTTAAAAGAAAAAGACAACTTTTCAAATCTAAAACTGAACTAAGAATAAATAAACAGTTATAAAAAGATGTAAAAAAAATGCTAACTTATGGCTGTTATAAGTGTGTGTAATTGGATGTGTAAAATACACATAAATATATTAATGAGATGACTCGGCACAGGGTGTCGAGTTGGCACAAAAGCTTTATGTAACGAGTCGTTCCACAGGAACGACTTGTTATAGCTTCTTTGCATGAGGGATCGAGTCGTGCTAAGCGTAACGACTTGGCATGATATCTCTCGGTAACGACTCATCCCTCTGTAACGACTTGTTATGGCATTTTTTATTCCTAAGTCGAGTCATCCATTGCAAAATGACTCAACATGCTATCTTTCTATAATGACTCGTGACTGTGTAACGAGTCACGACAGTATGCTAAAGTGCAAATATAATTTCAATGAAACAATATATGAAAGAATGCATAAAAATAAGAAAATAATCATAAACCAAATGTGTACTAAAACTAATCATAAAGAAATGTGAATAAATAAGTGAAATAAACTAAGAAAAAGAAATAGTATGAAATAATAATAATATATATATATATATATATGTGTGTGTGCGTGTGTGCGTGTGTGTGTGTGTGTGTGTGTGTGCGTGTGCGTGTGCGTGTGTGAATTTGAAAATAGTGTAAATAGAACTTTTGCTAACTAAAATAAAATGAAATAAGAATGAAATTGAAGCATAGAATATAAAAATATGTAATAAAATAAAAGATAAAATGTGTTTAGTCTTACCATGCTAAATTTAAAGGTCTGTAGCTTGACCTTACCTTAATTTTATTAAGATGTAGAAAGGGAGAT
The DNA here is from genome assembly GCA_947683625.1 of Mallotus nudiflorus. NCBI lineage: Eukaryota > Viridiplantae > Streptophyta > Magnoliopsida > Malpighiales > Euphorbiaceae > Mallotus > Mallotus nudiflorus. The sequence continues at coordinate 7,428,811 of CANTUR010000157.1, read as the reverse complement.
AAATCAGGTTGGATCAATTACATTACTGATCAAGTAAGGTTTCAGACGATGTCCATTTACCTTGAATATTTCCCCTTTGTTATTAGCAATTTCCACTGCACCATGAGGATATACCTTAATAACTTTAAACGGACTTGACCACCGTGATTTCAACTTTCCCAAAAATAACTTTAGTATTGCATTAAAAAGGAGAAAAATCTCACCCTCGTGAAATTCATTCTTAGTTAAATGCTTATCATGCCACAACTTAGTACGATCCTTGTATAGCTTAGCATTTTCATAAGCATTCATTCTCAATTCATCTAATTCATTGAGTTGAAGTAACCTTTTCTCACCTGCCTTCATCATATCAAAATTCAGAGCTTTTGTTGCCCAATATGCTTTGTGCTCAAGCTCAACGGGTAGGTGACATGACTTCCCGTATATTAATTGATAAGGAGTAAGGCTAATTAGGATTTTGAAAGTTGTCATATATGCCCACAATGCATTATCAAGCTTCAATGCCCAACCTTTCCTTGAAGAAGACACTGTTTTCTCAAGAATCCATTTAATTTCTCTATTACTCACCTTGACTTGCCCGTTCATTTATGAGTGATATGGAGTAGCAACCTTATGTGTTACTCCATAATTTTTCAAGAGAGCTTCAATCACATGGTTACAAAAATGGGAACCTCCATCACTTATTAATGCTCTAGGGGTACTAAATTTCAAAAAAATTACTTTCTTAATCATTTTCTTAACCACTCTAGCATCATTTGTCAAGGTTGGCATGGCTTCTACCCACTTAGAGACGTAATCGACCATGACCAAAATATATTTATAACCCAAGGAACTAGAAAATGGACCCATAAAGTCTATTCCTTAAACATCAAAGATCTCGATTTCAAAAATCCCTTTTAAAGGCATCTCATGTTTCTTTGATATATTTCCCATCCTTTGACATCTATCACATGTAAGCACATATTCTTTAGCATCCTTAAACAAAGTAGGCCACCAAAATCCAGATTGAAGTACCTTAGATGTTATCTTTGATGCTCCAAAATGTCCACTAACATCCAAAGAATGACAATGCTTCAAAACATCTTGGACTTCATCTTAGGGAATGCATCGTCTAATCAAGCCATCCGCACACCTTTTGTAAAGTAACGGCTCCTCCCAATAGTAGAAGATGCTGTAATGTAAAAACTTTTTCCTTTGTCTATAATCCATGCCATAAGGAAGAATTCCACTTACAAGATAATTTGCAATATCTACAAACCATGGAAGTTCTTTTGATGAAATAGTTAGGAGATATTCATCATGAAATGTCTAATTGATTGGCACACCATCATCATTCTTTTTCAATCCATCATGATCAAGCCTTAATAGGTGATTGGTAACAAGGTTCTCACTTCCTTTCTTGTCTCTCACTTCCCAATCAAATTCTTGAAGCATTAAGATCCATTGTAGGAGTCTAGGTTTTACATCCTTCTTGCTTAAAAGATACTTAAGAGTAGCATGATCTGAATAAACAATCACCTTTTGCCCTTAAAGGTATGCTCTAAACTTATCAAATGCATAAACAATAGCTAGCAACTCCTTTTTTGTAGTGGTGTAGTTAATCTGAGTATCATCAAGTAGTTTGCTAGCATAGTAAATAACATAAGGCTTACTTTCCTTTCTTTGGCCCAAAACAACCCCCACTGTAAAGTTACTAGCATCACATATTATCTCAAATGGTTGGTGCCAATTAGGTGGCTACAAAATAGGTGCTAAAATCAGAGCCTTCTTCAAAATTTGATATGCTTCTAGGCATGCATCATCAAACTCAAAAGTAGTGTCCTTGGCAAGCAATTTACATAGTGGCTTTGCAATTTTAGAAATTTTTTGATAAACCTTCTATAAAAGCCAGCATGTCTAAGAAAACTTCTTTTATCCTTAACACATTTTAGAGGTGGCAAATTAGCAATCACTTCGATCTTTTCCCTATCAACTTCAATGCCTCTCTTTGAAACTAAATGTCTAAGAACTATGCCTTCTTGTGCCATAAAATGGCACTTTTCCTAGTTTAGAACTAATCCATGCTTAATACACCTATTAAGAACTTTAGATAAATTGTCTAGACAATTAGAAAAGTCAGTACCAGAGACACTAAAGTCATCCATAAAAACTTCTACACAATCATCAAGTAAATCACTAAATGTGGAAAACATGCATCTTTGGAAAGTTGTAGGCACATTACATGAACCAAAAGGCATACGCCTAAAAACAAAAGTACCATATGGAGTGTAAAGGTAGTCTTAGCTTGATCTTCAGGATGAATAGGAATCTGATAGAACTTACTAAGTCCATCTAAATTACAAAAATAAGAAAAATTAGCTAACCTCTCAAGAACTTGGTCAATAAAAGGCAATGGGAAATTATCATTCCTAGCTGCTTTATTTAGTTTTCTATAGTCAATACACATACGCAATCCTTTGACAGTTCTAATAGGTATCAAGTCATTAGATTCATTCTTATCAACAGTTAAGCCTCCTTTCTTTGGTACAACCTAAATGGAGCTCACCCATTTACTATCACTAATGGAATATATGATTCCATTATCAAGTAGCTTAGTCACTTCTTTTCTTACCACTTCTTTAAGAGTAGGGTTTAATCATTTTTGACTCAATGGAAGGCTTAGCATTATCTTTTAAAAGAATTCTATGCATACATATATGAGGACTAATACCCTTCAAATCACTTATAGAATAACCAATGAGATTCTTATGTCTATTCAATGCATCACATAAGGCATCAACATTATCACTAGGCAAAGATGAATTAACAATAAAAGGAAATTTAAGATTAGAGTCAAGAAATACATATTCGACATTTGATGGTAGAGGCTTAAGCTCTAACTCAAATTCTTCACTTGATGTAGTATCTTTTGGATCGTCCTCTCTCCTTGAAGGTTCAAATCTTAATGTCCTTTGAAAAGGTTGATACGGAATTACCTCCAAAATTTTCTCATTAGCTTCTTCCATCATGTATAACTCCATAGAATCATTCCTCAAACACTCATGAATTACTTCTTCAATGCATTCATTAATAACATCAATAGAATCAATTTTACTTGCCACTTCCACTGGTGTTGACTTCATTATATTCAGCACATCGAATTCCATACACTCATTATCCAGCTCTAATGTGATCTTTGCTTTCTTCATATTAATGATTGCTCTTGCTATCCTAAAAAATGGTCTTCCAAACAAAATTGGGATCTCAAGATCCTCCTCCATTTCTAACACAACAAAGTCAGCTAGTATTACAAACTTACCCACTTTAGTTGGCACATTTTCTATAATGCCAAGTGGATATGTAACAGATTTATCCGCTATGGAAAGACACATATTGGTAGGCTTGAGCTCATCCAAATTTAGCTTTTTATAAATAGAACAAGGCATAAGGCTAACATTAGCACCAATATCACATAATGCTATCAAAATGCGCACCTCAAATTAGACAAGGAATCGTAAAAGAACCGGGATCCTTAAGCTTTAGTGGAGACCTAAAGTACATAGCTTTGGATTCTTCAACAAGATATACTAAACCATAATCTTCAAGCTTGCTTTTATGATTAATAATATCCTTCAAGAATTTACCCCAAGCTAGCATATCTCTAACAGCATCCGTAAATGGTATAGTGATAGTAATTTCCTTAAGATAGTCAAGGAATTTTCCAAATTGCTTATCTAAGTTATGCCTTATGAACCTTTGAGGAAAAGGAAGAGTTTTAATATCCACCTGTGATTCCTCATTCTTTGATGGTAAAGCATCTTCCTTATTACTTTTCTTCTCACACTTTTCATCATTTTTACTTCTAACATCCACCTCCTTAATCTCTACCCCATCATCCTCATCATCAACCAGTCTCTTTTTCTTATTGAGATCTTTTTCAACCTCCTTACCACTACACAAGGTAATTGCTTGACAAGACTCTTTTTGTACATACTCTGGTTGGCTAGGGAGCTTCCCAAAGGTTTAGTGTTGGATGAAGAGGCTTGTTGGGCAATTTGGGTTTCAAGGATAAGGTTATGAGTAGCAATTTGTTCAAGTTTATAATTTAGTCACTTAAATTGCTCCTCATTTTGTTTATTTATGGACATTTGTTGATTAACAAATTGCTTTATAAGATTTTCAAGAGTAGGTTTAGGATGGGTAGGACTAAAGGTTTGTTGTTTCATAGGAAATCCATGTGGGTTTTGAAGTTTGGTGTTTAGGCTATATGGAGGGTTTAATCGAGAGAATGGGTTTGATCATAAGAATTCAGGATGGTTCCTCCACTGAGGGTTATAATTATTGGAATTCAGCTCCATTCATTGGTTAAAACCTCCTTGCACATAATTCACATCCTCATTTGAAGTTACATTACATTGAGAATATGAATGAGGTCCTTCACAAGTCTCACAAACAACATTGGCACATTCTAATGAATTAATTTGAGAATTACTTACCAATTTGGTGAGAGTATCTACCTTTGCATTCAGCATTTTAATTGTGTCAAGTTCCGAAACTCCCCTTGCTTTTGCCATTATGGTTTCATCACCCATGTACCTTTGAGATGCAAGTTATTCTAGCAAGGTTACAGCTTCTCTAGCCGTTTTATCCATCCATTTTCCACCAAATGCCGCATTGATAATGTTTTTATTTTCATCCATCAATCCATTATAGAAAATTTAGGGAATCATCCATTCCAGGAAGCCATGATGTGGACACTACCGTTGAAGTTCCTTAAACCTCTCCCAAGCATAATAGATTGTCTCACTTCCACTTTGCTTGAAAGTAATGATCTCATTTCAAAACTTGGCCATCTTGTGTAGTGGAAAATATTTATGAAGAAATGCTTGCTTTAATTGATCCCATGTTATGATTGATTCATTTGGCAAACTAGCAAGCCAAAGTTATGCTTTGTCCTTGACTGAAAATGGAAAGAGTCTTAGCCTTATAGCATCATCTGTCACACCATTAATCTTGAAGGTTGCACATACGTTGAGGAAAGTCAAAATGTGGGCATAAGGATCTTCTCCTTATAAACCCCAAAACTTATTATTTTTCACCATTTGTATAATACTTGGCTTGATCTCAAAATTTTTATTAGCAATAGCTGAAGCCACTATTCCACTAAAACTACCCGAGATGTCGAGCATCGCAAAATCGCCTAACGTCTTTCTCTCTGGTTGAGCCATTCTATTCAAATTGAGTTGGTTCTCTCTTCTTTGTCTTTGTTCCTTGTGTAAAGCACGTAAAGTTAAATCAATTTCAGGATCAAAGTTCAAATTACTATCACTAGTACTTCTAGTGAGCATGTAAATTCATAATTAAACAAATAACAAAAATAACTAGAAAATAAAAATAAAAGAAATAAAAATTAAAACAAGGCCTAAAACAACCTTTCTATACCCTAAGTTAATAACAATTACTAATCCAAAAACTCCCCGGTAACGGTGCCAAATTCTGAAGCGAGTAGAATTGTATAACCCTAGTCTCTAGGACTTAGTATATAGTAAGTAGAGTGTCGAACACTCAGGAATTTTTGGGCAATTCTATATTAACCAGATAGTTACTTATATGGATAGGCAAAACTAAATCAAAATAATTTAAAGAATCTAATTACTACTAATTTACTATAATGCTAAACAAAAATAAAATGTAAATATATATAAGAGAAGCACAATTCAGAATGTAAATAAGAACTTATAAAAGATTATCATAAAACATATTGATTGGAAATTAATGCATATAATCTTTAAAAGCAATTCTCATTGTTAATTTAAAGTTAGAGTCTTTAAAGGTAACTCTCGTTATCAATTAGAAGTATTTTCTCTTAGAGTCTACAAGCCCTCTCATTGTATTACAAAGATAAGATAAAATCATAAATCACATTATACCAATAAATCCTTAAAAGCAACTCTCATTGTCGATCAAGGATGATTCTATTTAGAGTCTACAATCACTCTCGTGTCTTTGTAGAGATACACAAAATCCTAAAGTAATTATACTAATTCTTTTCCCTTAAAATGAATTCCTTGTCTCCAAGTAAATCCAATTCTTAAGTAATTTCAATTATATGTCCACCAAATTACTCTAACTCTTGTTGTAAGTAATTTTGATTAAAACAAGTTAAATATGGTGATCAATCATAAATAACTTAATTAAGCACTAATTGAAATTAAATCATAAACAAAATGAGATAGAAAATGTAGTTCTTATTTAATTCATCATTGCTTCTCAAACAAGACTTAGCCAAAAAACATAGTTAAAGAATAATAAGAAAAGAAGAAAGAGAATTAATAAAACCCTTTTGACTAAATCTTCTAGCACTTGCTTGATGTTGAGCAATCTTCTGTTCTTGGTTCTTACTTTATCTCCTTCTAATTGATCTTCAAACACTAAGTCTAAGCAATAATTGCTCTAATTAAGTTATATGTTTTTTTCCTCTAAAAATAATCAATATCTTGTTCAGGTCATAATTTATCTATATATAGACCTTATATGTGGTTAAAAGGAGTTACAATTGGAAAGGTACCCTTTTAAACGAAGGGTCATAACTCAATGTAAATATAGTAACTTTTAGGGAATTTTTTTCCTTTTAGATGACCTTATCTTAAGAATATCCCTTTATGAAAATTATAGATCTCTGAGTTATCTTTTTAGAAAAACTTGAATCACCTCGTTTGGATGTCTGTAGAGGAAGTTATGGCCAAAATATGAAAACTACTCAAAGTTGGAAAGTTGCAACCCTTTGGTGAGACATCACTGGGACGACTCGGCACAGCATGCCTCTGTCACGACTCATTCCCACTATAATGACTCATGCCAGTATCAATTCAACTTCCTTTTGCTTCTTAAGCTTCATATTTCATTCTAATAAGTCCAAAGTCCTTCCTATACATCAATTGAACCTAAAAACATATATAAAACATACAAACTACTATAAAAAGCAATTGGAACAAAAAATAGCATTTGCATAAATAAATAAACAAACAAAATAAATTTTATTAAATAAAACAATACTTATAATACCTAAATAACTATGCATATTTGCATTGTATCAAATTTTGATTTGAAGAAGGTAGGAAGGAAAAGGCTACTTTAACTCATTGAATTAGAAGAATTAAGGATGAATACTTATGAAAATGGAAAGTTATATAAGGATCGTACTAAGTTATGGTGTAATAAACATTCAATGAAGAGGTACTTTCATGAGGGAGAACTTGTTTTACTTTATAATTCAAGACTGAAATTGTTTCCTAAAAAGTTAAAGTCAAGATGGTCAGGTCCATTCAAGGTTATCAAGGTTCATCCCTATGGAGCAATTGAAATTGCTAATGAAAAAGGATAAGTTTTCAAGGTTAATGGCCATCATCTCAAACCTTATTTGATAGGTAAAGCAATTGATCAAATTAAGTCCACATCTCTATTTACATCTCAAATTGAACATGGTAAGGTCAAGCTATAGACCACTAAATGTAGCAAGGTATCGTTCCACATTTTTATTTTTTATTTTTTTTGTTTTATTTTGGTATATATATATATATATATATATATATATATTATATTTTATCTTTTTTATTATTATTGTTGATTTTGATTTGAACCATATTGAAGTATTAGTAGTATTTATAATATTAGTAGTGTTTATTTTATTATTTAAATTCATTTTTTACAATTCTTCCTTTTACTTAAATTTTATACATTAGCTTTTCTTTAGTTTAGTTTGGTTTATTTTATATATTTTAGTAGTAAATATTTTAGCTTCTTTCGTGTAGTTTATATATACACATTGTTTTCTTCTTGTTTTAAAAAATTAGGGGGGGGGGGGGGGGGGGTGGGGGGGGGGGGGGGATTTTATATATTGAACTGGGTCCATGCTAAGTCAGCACATCCGTGCTAAGTTAGCACATCCATGCTGACTCGTTACAGATTCAAGTCCTGTCGAGTCAGCACATCCATGCCGACTCTTTACAAATTCAAGTCGTGCTGAGTCAGCACATCCATGCCAACTCGTGCACACACTAAGTTCTTATTTATTTAATTTCAAGATTTCTTTTTCATATAATTTTTTCCATTTTTTTAGCATATGTATCATTTATATTTCATTTTGTTAAATTTTTCCCTCTATTTATTTTTGTTTTCTTCCTATAACAAATGCCCAAAAATTTAATTCCCAAAGCAAGTCCTATCCTTTTCCAAAAAAGGTCATGACCTTTCTAATCCTCCTTACACCCTAGTCTACATAATTACCTACAACTCCTTTAACTCTTAATTTTATATTCTCCCATACTTACTTCTTTTCCCATTCCTACTATCAACCTTTTATCTTCTCATAATTTTGAATTTCTCTCTACATATTCTTTTCTTTTCTTTTTTTATTTTTATTCTCATCACCATCTTCTCTTCATAATAACTCTTCCTTTCATATTTCTCTTCACCATAACTAAAATTTACACTACAATTTTTTCTTTTTATTTCTTTGCTTTTTCTTTTCTCTACACCTTTGCTTTTCATCTCTATACCCTACCCATTTCCTTTTTATTCTCTTATCATCTCTATATCATTCCTTTCATAATGAGAAGGACTAAGGGCTCTACATCCATAAGATCTCAAGAGGAGCATCAAGAGGAGGACTTGGCACCCATTTACAAAGCTAAATTCCCCATTTTTTTCCAAGAAGAAGGTGATATACCATACTAAAGTTTAGGGAAATCATTCCTTGTAAGTATATCCCATCCTCTTTACTTGTTGGCATGCAGGAATCTTTTAATCAATTATTGACTAGTTGTGGACTTTAAAAATTTGAATCAGTGCATGAGAATACTTATATTGACTTAATTACTGAATTTTATACATCTCTAGAAGTTAACTCAATGGATTCCATATTCTTGAATTTAGGATGTTAAGGAAGAAACACCAACTTACCTATTCTCTTATGTATAGGGATTTTAATTTTAAAAAAGGTGGTATGTGTAACCCCCTAAATCTTTTAAGGTGAATGAATTCTGGACATTTTTTACTAACTCGACATCCCCATTTCAACCAAAGAAAGGAAAATCCATGTTTATTAAGGACTTAAAATTATGGTTATTGCATAAAGTTCTTGCTTGCATTGTTTTCCACAAATCTGAATTCAATAGAATTTCTGTACAGGAGTTATTTTTTATGTGGTGTATTCATAATAAGAAACAAGTGTGTTAGACTTATTGGATTTTTAATCAATTTTTGACTTGTGCTTCACATAAAGATGCTCCACTCACACATGGTCATGTTATTACTATTATTGATAAATCTTTTGATGTCAATTTGAATGATTTCACCTGTGTTATTGAGTGTTTTTATTTTTCTAGGCAATCATTTGTAAGAGGTGAGGTTATGGATGCTGCATTTCATTTAATTATAGCATGGTCTAAGTCTTATTGGAGAGGATTGTCACATCCTCCATTAGTTTTAAAAGAGCAAAAAGAGGAGGGATCACAAGAAGAGGAGCCACATGATAATGCCCCTCTTTTATCTTTCTTAATGCAAAGTGGTGCAAGTGCCTCTTTAAGTGGAGCATCACATATTTAGGAGCAAATTTTGGAGAATCAAAAGCAGATGCAACATCAATTGGCTACAACAAAGACTTTCAACTATCAAGTCGATCGAGGCCAAGGGAAGATGGAATATAAGTTGAACAAATTTTTTGTCCACTCCAATTACAACATTAAGTCTCCTTTACCATCTCCTTTAGAGGATTAATGGAGTTTCTCTTTTCACTTCTATTATATTTAGGATTCACATTGGGGATAATTTAAATTTTTAAGTATAGGGGAGGGGATATTAATAGTAGTTTTAAGTTATGTTTATATGAATTTTCAATAATGTCTATATTTTATTTTGTATAATTTTATCTTTGCCATACTTATAAGTAGTTTCTTTTCTAAGTTTATCTTGATTGTGATTGAGTTTTCATTTGATTTTATGTTAACATTTAACTTTTTATGTTTAATTGGTAGAATTTTAAAGTTTCATTTAGTTAGGGTATTAAGTTTTTCTTTTTATCTCTTATTATTATTTTTAAAATCTAGAGAATGTTTAGTCAACTTTCTAACTATGCTTAAGGCTAGCATGATAAAAACTTAAGCTTAGGTTTTAAGGATTAAAGTAGCCTTAGGGAAACTATAGCCATAATATGAGTAACTCATTTTTCAATAATAGATAAGGACACAGATTTCTATCTTTATAAATAAATAAATACTTTTGATTCTTGTTGACATGATGCATTTTAAGCAAGTTGTGTATAATTGAGTATGCTCCTTAATTACATTCATTCGGAAAGAATGTATGATGTCACAAGTTATTGCATTTCGCATAAGTTATGTGTAATTGAGTATGCTCCTTAATTATATTCATTCAAAAAGAATGCACCTATATTTTTATCTTTATAAAAAAAAGTGTTTAAAAATGCCATGAGAAATGTGAGTTAGTGCGTGTACTTAATCTTAGTCCCAATGGCTACCTTAGTCCTTATAAATCCTAAGTTTGATGAATGAACATTATAGTTAAATAGCTTGGATAGCATTTTGACTTTATATTCTTTGATTTTATTCTTAATAATTTAAAATACATTATTAACTTATTCATTATGCTATGAAGGTTATTTTCTCTGTCATTGTTAAGCATTGGAAGTTTACCTGTTAACAATCATTTCCTTAACTTCTTTTATGATTAAGATGACTTATTGAGATAACTAAATTTATTTTGGAGAAGATAAAAGATTTTTGTTATTTTCCCACTTAGATCTTTATTTCTTGCTTGAGGGCAAGCAAGGTCTAAGTGTGGGGGAGTTTGTTATAATGCAAAATAACACAATTCTTTAGTATGGTTATGCTTATTTTTCCTTATGTTTGTTTCATTATTGCATTACTATCTTCATCTTTGTTGTTCTCACTTTAATTTTGTGTTTTGTAGATTCTTTTAAGCTTAATCCATACATAGAAGTGCATTTGAATGCTTTAGAATGTAAAAGGGTTCAAGAAAGGCCAAAGCAAGGATCAAGTGAGTGTGCCGAGTCATGACAGTAATGAACCATGCTGACTTAGCACAGCGGTGTTAAGTCATAATAGAAAAGGATGGTATTGAGTTACTCCTAAGTCAACACAGTAGTGCCAAGTCGTCCTCTACATCCCTTCATTGTATCTTTTCATATTTACATTTATTTGAAGAAGCACAAATTGGGATGATAGGAAGCCTATAAATACATGAACTTGACTCTATTTTAGGCAAAAAAAAAACACTTAGTTATTATTTAGAAAATATTAATATTAATTATGAGTTTTATTATTGAATTATTAAGCGTTAAAAGACATAGCTAAAAAGTTCAAGGAAGATATCAAGAGGATCATTCAATAATAAGTAACTTCCTAGAAATAATTGAAAAGTTTATCAATTACAATCTTTTCTTCTTTTCTCTATTTAGTTTCTTGATGTTTAATTTACTTCCTTGTTTATGCTATATTTTGAATTCTATGATTTTGGTTAAGTCCTTGTTATTAGAATTACATTGATGAATTAATCTATGAACTACATTTTTATCTTTATAATTCATAAATGGTTTAATTTAATTGAGTTTTGGAATGTGTTATGTATGTTTGATCACCATGTATAACTTGTCAATCAAATGTTCACAATAAGAATTGGAGCATTTTGGTGGAAATGCAATTGAATTTATTTAAGGGTTAGGAAAGTACTTGGATATAAAAAAATCCACTTTAAATTGTTTAAGAATTGGTTTGGAAATTAATGTTTTTATTTATCTATACATTGTCATAAGAATTCTTGTAGACTCTAAAGGAAAATAACGTTAATTGACAATGAGAGTTGCTCTTAAGGATTGTTGGCTAAATTCTCCAATCATTGCATGTATTATTAATTGTTATAGTTCTTTGATTAATTCTAAATTGTAATTCCAATAATTGCTAATTGAATTTGTTGTTAGATAATTTAGATTAAATAAAATAATTAATAATTCTTAAAAATTTTGATTGATTAGAATAATTAAATAGTTTTTCATATTTTAGTATTTTACCTATCCATCTTAGTATCTACTCGATTAATATAAAATTGCTACAAGATTCCCTAGTGTTCGATATCATACTTGCTTTATACTTAGTCTTAAGAACTAAGGTATTAATTTGACCCGCATCACTATTCTATTCATACAACCAACACTCAAAGAGTTTAAATAATTATAAAGAGAGTAGATAAAGGAGTAAATGCTCAATCAATGCTTATGAGAGAAATTTTCAATGTTCAAAGTGTGTAACTCTTCAATGAGACTCCAGAGCATGTTTATATATGTTTAGCATAAAAAATATGGTTTTTAAAGCTATTAATTGCATCTTTAACCTCTCCTATTTTTTATTAAATGAAAAATAGCTTTTTACAGTCAGAATGCCACTCACGATTGTAAGGGCGGTGTCTAGCTTGTGAGGAGCAAGTTTGACGACCGTTGTATTCAAATTTTTTTATTGGAGTCTATATGGCCTGCCCCCACGAGCAGCTCATGATCATGAGGAGCACTCATTAATGGCTCAGACTAGCCATTCTGAATGGCTTGGTAGAAGGCTGGATGGGGGGGATAGAGGGCAGCTCATGAGGGGCTCATGAGCAGCCACTTATAGTTTAAAATTAATGTTTTTAAACCCATAATGCATTCTCTTGACTTGGACACTTGCATAGGTCAATGTACTTCATTAAAACACATATGAATACTCATTTTATAAAGAATTTCAAATCACCATGTATTGAACAAATAATTTTAATAACTTTGAATAAATTCCTACACACTTATATAAAATCATTAGTAATTTAAATTGCTTGTCAAAGTCAAAATCAAGGGTTTGATCATGCAATGTTCAACACAGTCATATAAACTCTTCTAGCTTTTGTCATGTCTATTTTCATGATACCTACTAGCATCATCAAAAGTATAAAACAGTTAATTAGGCAATTTTGGTGGTCCCAATATGTTAGTCAGAGAAAATTACACTGGATTAAGTAGGATACTCTAACAGAAATCAAGAAGAATAGGGGACTTGGTTTTCATCAATTAGAGTTATTCAACATTGTTATGCTAGCTAAATTAGGATGGTAAATGATCTAAAATCCAAACGCCCTCTATGCTCGATTGCTATGAGGGATCTACTACCCCTTAACCACCTTCCTACATGCTAATTAAGGGAAAAAACCATCTTAGATTCGATGCAACTTAATCAAAGCTAGGAAACTTATCCAAGATGGAATAAAATGGAATGTTAAATCCGAAATTGATATAAAAATTTTGTCAAATCCTTGGATCCCTACCATTCCTAACTTTAGAGTTAGGTCCCTAATGTTGGAAAATACATAGGTTTTTCATATTAGGGACCTTCTGGATCAGAACACAGGTAGTTGGAAAGAAACCTTACTCTTTTCTCTCTTTATTGATGATGAACATAGAGCGATCCAGTGCATTCCTACTCATTTTAATTTAAAAAATGATTCTTTGGTATGGCACTTTAATAAAAGAGGGAATTACCATTAAATCAGCCTATAAGTTTCTCAAGCAATAGCATATCATCATCTGAGTCCTGTGTCTAACTTTATATCCTCCACAAGCAACCTTTCTTTATGGAACTCTATTTGGCAACTAAACATTCCATAAAAAATTAAGATCTTTCTTTGAAAACATGCATAGGATGATATAACAATGAAAGAAGCCTTATCTCATTGAGGATGTGCCACTAATATAAGCTATAGCAGATGCCAAAATGAGCCATAGACATTAGAACATCTATTTTTCCTTTGTGAAAACTCCAAACATACTTGGTATGCTAGTCCATTTGGCTACACCCCAAGTAACCAAGGTTTCCAAAATTTTCAAAATTGGTGGGTTGACACTTTCTAAATGCTAGAAAACTCCAACCAACATAACCTTAAGGAGCTAATAACTATCGTGTGTTACTACATTTAGAAAGCATGGAATAAGCATATCTTAAATTGTAGTCCACTCTTCAAGCATTGCAAACCACAATCAACCTTGAATCTTTTAAGATTTATCTACTCCTTGTCGAGACATATCAAAGTGGCATCCTACACTTAAAGGAACTTAGAAGATAAATTATGATGCTACTTTCCCACTACGTGTTAATAAATGCAACACAAGCATAATTAGAAAAAATTTAAATGGATCAATCTCTATATGTCAACCTCTCACTTTTCTTACATATCTCCATTACAAGCTGAACTCCTTACAATCAGGGAGGCAGTCAAATATTCAAGGCATTTTCCTCTTATTCCATTCATTAACAGCACCCTCGCTTAGGATTTAGAAGTTCTAGTGTTAGAGATAAAATAACTCATTCAAACCTCCTCATGCCTAACCTTTCATCATATTCTCAACGATGGCAATAGGGTTGATATTGGTTAATAAAATATGAGTCTATTATTTTCTTGCCTAGTGGCCCTTTTAAAGTTCATCAAGATTTATTGTAGTTAATCTCTTAAAACCTTAATCTATCAAAGTTTGTTGTAATTTCCAAAGTCTGATGTAATTTCTTAGTTTTCATTTTATATAAATGGTTTATTCAAAAAGATTTTTGAATAATTAAGGAGTAGTCATACTATCTTTAATTATGATAAATTATATATAAAGTTCTTGAATCACATACGGACTATATAAACATTAACTTATAATTAACTATATGATTTGTAATAATCTTTTTCTATTGTTTTATCAATAGTATATCAAATTTAACATGATAATATTGTAACATTTCTAGTTGGTTACACAGAAATCACCTAAGCCTGTGTGTGTGTGTGTGTACAATGCTTATACTATTTTATACAATATAATAAAAATGAAAGGTTAGGTATGACCAAGTTTAATTGATCTCAGTTAATCCCTCTTATTACTTAGAGATAAAGTAATATGTAGGGATGATAGGATTTGAACCTGTGACATTTGGTACCCAAAACAAACCCCTTTAGTTCTTCTACTTCCCAAGTCTCAAGTGCAAGTCAAAAAATCCATTTATAGTAAACCTACTCAATAAAGTATAAGAAATTCACCTTGGAAGAATACATAGCAAATTCATTCAAAACTCATAAGGCCCTTAATGTACTGGGCTCTCCTTGACAATCGAGTGTTTAAAGACCCTCTCACTTCAGTAACATCATACCTAATACCATTTCCTCTCTCTTATAGGGCCATTCCAATAAAAAAAATGATTGTTACTAATCATATAGTTAATTATAAGATAATGTCTATATGGTCCACATGTGATTTAAGTACTTCATATAATTTAGCATAATTAAAGATATTATGACCACTCCCTAATTATTCAAAACTATATACATCATTAAATATTATTTTATGAATATATATATATATATATAATGGCTTTTTTAGTCCTATAAGTTAAGTGGATTTCATAAATTAGTCCTAAAAGTCATTTCCTTCACAATCAAGTCCTTAAAATTTTAAAATTCTCACCGTTAGTCCTCGTTTGTTAACTTGGACAGAAATTGCTTACATGGAGTAGTAGACCCCACTTAACTTTATGTTTCACAAGCTACATAAACACACCCAATCCACTTAGCAGCCATATCATCTTCTTTATCATCATCATCTTCTTCTTCTTTTTATTGCCTCCTTGTTTACCAAGAAGAATCAGCTCCACTACCTCCTCCTAATTCAAACTCTTCACCTTCTACCAAATCACATCCTCTGCCACCAAAAAAGTCTTTCTATCCCCTACATTCACCCCCACCTCTTACTAAAATGGTATCACCCAAAACACACCTTCCACCAACATCACCATCACCTATCTACCATAATGTATCACTACCTTCTCCACCCACCCACTACCATTCTTATGCTTCATCGCCACCAACTGAAAATGCCTTCCTAAGTATACATCATGCACCACCACCTGTTGAATACTTTCCTAAACCTAATCACTCATTTCCACCACCAACTAAGTATACACCATCTCCACCACTTGTTGCAGGAGCATATGCAAACAAATAAAAAAGTCAATCTCATAAAAGGGTAGGCAACCGTTTTCTCTAAATAGAATGTCTCTCTTCCTTCGGTAAATTGAATTATCTCCATAAGAAATAAAGGAAGAAACTTTAGCTGAATATTTATTTTCTCATAGTTGTTATCTGCACCTCAAGTTGGAAGCTTTTTTGTTTATTCTCATTTTTAATAGTTTATGATTTTACCATATTGTGGTTTTCCTTTTTTCCTTCAGGTAAAAATATTAATTTTTTTCCTTCATATAGAGTAGAGTTTGTTCCTTTATGCTTATGTTTCCAAAAGAAATTTACTGTTGAGGAAAAGAAATTAATATTAATGAAAAAATGGAAGTCTTCTAAGATTAAAGCTAAACCTAAGAGTTTTTTCAAATTGGGGCTAAGATAGTAACCGGTTTAGCCTCAATTATTGAAGATAAAGTATAAAGCATGAAATTTTAGAGAATGGTGTAAAGAAGGATTTGGAGGTAGAGTCATTATGGAGGAAGAAGAAGAAGAAAAAGAAGATGATGATGATGACTTTAAACTAGGAGGAGGTTATGGAACTGAAGGCCTTTTTGTAAAGAATAATAAAAAGAAGAAAAAAGATGATGATGTCGTTGCTAAGTGATTGGTTGTGTTTACATGGCAAGTCAAACATGAAGTTAAATAGGGTCCACTACACCATATAAACAATTTCTGTCCAAGTTAAAAGATAAGGACAAACGATAAGAATTTTAAAAATTTTAAGGACTCGATTATGAAGGAAATGGCTTTTAGGACTAATATGTGAAAACTACTTAACTTATATATATATATATATATATATATATATATATATATTATTGGTGAAAAAAATCTAAAACTTTGCTACCTTTTGCAAATTAATCACAACTTTTTAATTTTTACAAGAATATCCCAATTTTAAAGATTATTTGCAATGTTAGCACATTGATGAATCTAGTCAAAATAGATTTCAAAAATGTTGAGTTGGTGCGAAGTTGGCGCTAAGTTGTCATGCTAGCACCCCGAAGATGAGTTCCTACATACACGTTAGCATACCATCAGTAAAACTAAAACTATGTTGTTTAAAGGAAAAAAAAATAGCTATGCATCCCCAACCCCCATGAACATCCCAACCTATCTCAACCACAATATCACTAACCTAACAGTAGCTACAAATCTGAGTGAGAAATCATTATTAAAAAAAAAGGGATAATGACCTTTTTAGTCCTATAAGTTTAGTGGTTTTCACAAATTGGTCCTAAAATAAATTTCCTTCATAATTGAGTACTTAAAATTTTTAAAATTATCATTGTTAGTCCTCATTTGTTAACTTGGATGAAAATTGCTTACATGGACAAACCAATTTCACTTAACTTCATAATTCACCTACCATATAAACACATCTAATCCACCTCATAAATGTACCTAAATTGGCAACCACATCAAAGTACATTGAAAATGAAAAAAAAAGTTACAAACCAATTTCACTTAACTTCATAATTCACCTACCATATAAACACATCTAATCCACCTCATAAATGTACCTAAATTGGCAACCACATCAAAGTACATTGAAAATGAAAAAAAAAGTTAAGGACTTAGAAAAATTAGGGAGAATATTTCCCTCCACTTTCATGGTGATTTAGTTAGTAAAGGAGGTGTATTTAAAGAAGAAAGAGGAAGTGAAAGCCTCACATAATAAGACTAAAAACAAGGAGGAGACACAAAGAAAGCAAAAAAATCAACATGAATTCTCACTGTCATTGTAAAAGAAGGGCAATCATAAGGATGTCATGGAAAAACAACAATCTTGGAAGATGATTCTTGGCATGTTAAAGAAAAGAGGTAATGACTTGCCTATGATATTCTTAGTTTCTTATGATATATGACTTTTAATAGCTCCTAATATATGTATTTTTCTTATGGTTTTATGATTTAAGGATGAAATGGGGTGTGAATTTTTCAATAGGTTAATCCTCCTACATATGGTAGATCAAAAGAAATTATTCCAAAATTGTTAAGAATGGTTTATGATATTGAAAATAAAAAATATAAAGTTGAAGAAGAGGAATAAAAAGATGCTAATATGGTGTATTATTTTATGGACGATAATATTGATGTTGTTTTGTTAAAAGTAATTGTAAAATCAATAAGGAAGAAGCATCCTATCTGACCTAAAAAAATAAGTATTATAAAAAGTATTTTGTTTAGAAGAAAAAAGGGAATATGTGTCTCAATTGGTCAAATGTTGAACTTGTAGTTATTTGTTTTGAAAGCAACTTAATGTAATAGTTTAGATGTTTTAGTAATGAATATTTTTTAAAGAAAATGTGTGTCTTCAATTAAATATGTTGCATGAAGAAATTATGAACTGACAGAACACTTAGATACATAAACCAAAATTGTAGACATAATTTATAATTGGAACTCTATCTTAAACAAGTTAATAAACTTAGAAAAATTGAGTTAATATGCCAAAATTTGGGCAATTGACAGAGTGTTACCATACAAGATACATTTTTTTAGAGTACATATAACAAAATATCAACAAACAAAATGTTAATCCATCAAATTTAAACAAGTTGATAACCTTAGCAAAACTGAGTCAATATGCCTAAATATTAACAATTAATAAATTGTTACCTTACAAGATACAATCTTGAGTTATATGTAACAAAATATCAACAAATAAGATATTGATCCATCATAATTTGTTTAGTAAAAAGAGAATTAAATGTCAATTTATCAACATCGGTAAACCCATCCAAAAAAGTTAATGCCAAAATTAGTTTCTTCCAAGCAACTTGATGTAAATTATCCCTTCATCTTTGTGAATGTTCCTACAGATTCTTGTGATTATGGATATAATTGTGATAAAAGCACTGCATCAATTATTTGATTTAAAAGTCCATGACTATAAGGGCTGCCTTGGCCTCCACAGAATTTTGATGGGTGCCTTAATTGCTTTGTATAGAACTTGCAATCCTAATATATTGACCCCTCAAATGCATCGTACCTGAGTTGTTAAATTGAGGATTTAAGGTATAGATAATGATATGTTTAATTGTGTTCCTAAGATGAAATCCAAATACAAACCATTTATGCATTACACAAAGAGCAAACACATTAAGGTTACTACAACACACAATGAAATCATACATACATTTATAATAAACATATTACTAACTGTATACACACCTAATCCAATTAGTATCTTCTTGCTCCTCTTAATTTTTAAAGCTTGGTCAATCGACCTATACAAATATAATGTTGCCTTTATTATAAATGTGTTATGAGTAAGTTATTTTTTTAATATTGGGCTCTCTTTCTTTTTGCAATCCTTTTTGGATTACTATACCTCTAGACCTCAGCTATTTACTTAGTAAATTAGTTAATTGGTGCATCTTGCTTATAGTTATTATAGAATTTGGACTCAATTTAACCACCTTGGCTTTCCCCTTTTTAGCTCTTTCTTCTTTATCTTAGTTCTTTCTTTGACATTCAATTGATGTTAGTTGTGTTTTCTTATCAAGAAATCTTACTTTCTTAACCTTACTCCTTACTTTAGATAGAGACACATATATATAAACACATTTACAAAAACACACATTACACATTTAAAATGACATAAACATACTGGTAACTTATCTAGTCTTATAGTAGCAAGTTCTAGACTGACAGTAGCAATCTCTTCATAGACACCCTCAGTAGGTTTTAATTCCTTTTCCTGCTAAAAAATACACTAGGTTTTTATCACATTTTGACTTCACGAGTTAATTATCATTGCATATAAATTTAGAAATTGTAATATCCCGAGATTTTAAATATTTTTAATCTATATCAGGATATACAGTGTTAATAATTTTAATAAATATATTTGACTATTTAATTAGTTTCTTAATTATTAAAGTTATTTTTAACTATTTTAAATTTCTTACGTAAAATTTTTCTAAGAATTTCATTTTTGGGAAAATTAAATCTAAATAATTATTTATTTATTTACATTAGTCTATTTTACTAAATTACATGATTCCATGCACGGTTATAGGTTGCCTATTAATATATATATATATATATATAAAGTTAAGTTTATTTACAATTCATGCCCCTCCTTCTTCCTCCCTAAACCCAACGCCCCTACCTCCCCTGTCACTGCTGTAACTCCATTTTCTCACCATCGGTGTGCCTCCCGGTGTGCCACCTCCACTTCCAGCTTGCTCCGCCGCCTGCGACCTCCTTTTCCGGCGTGATTTGGCCATTTCTTGGCTAAGAAACCGAAACTCAAACTCAACTCCGTTCACCGTGATTTCGGCCACCAAATTGGATACCGCCAGTCTCATTCCCTTCCTTGAGCTCCGGTGAGTGCATTTCTAAGATTGGTTTCACTTTTTTTTGTCTAGATTTTTGTTGGTGATCAATTCTCCAATTCGGCCATTTTGATTTCTTTATTTTTTTTTTGAACTTCAATCTTGATGATTCAAGCTTACTTCCTTCATAAAAATTATTCCTAATAGCTCAATCTACATTCTATAATTTTTGTGGAATTTTTGGAATTGATTTTGATTTTTGTGAATTTTTTATTATTTTATTAATATTTTCTAATTTTCGTAAATTAATTAAATAATTTATGAAATTATGATTTATGGTGTTTATAGAGGTTGAAATTAATTTTAGAAATTTATTTGTAATTTTTGTGTAATTATTATAATTTTATTTAGTTTAGGTGAATTTTGGAAAATTAGATTAAATAAGTATTTTGTTAAAATTAATTGGTTAATTTAGTATAATTATTGATTTTATTGAATTATATGTTGAGAAATTAATTTTTGAGCAATTATATAATTTTTAGTGAATTTTTGAATAATTATTGTATATTATGTGAATTTATAAATATTTGGGGTATTTTGGTAATTTGGTAATAAACTGGTTGAAAATTTAATTAAATTGGTTTTAATAATTATTTGAGGTATAAAAATGATTTTTACAAAATATTTAGTATTTTTAACTAATTAAAACTATTTTTCAAAAATTATTTTCAAAATATATATAATATATTATTTTTGTAAATAAACGAGTTTTTATTGATTTTTAATATGTTTTTAGGCTAATTATGTAATTTGGATTTATAAAATGAATTTCAGTTAATATTTATGAATTTATCAAAAATTATAGATTTTTAATAATATTTTATTAAAATTAGGGTTTTTATGTAATTATCGGTAAAATAATTATTTTTAGTGTTTAAATACCTAAATTTCTATATGTTGATATATAAAGGGTATTTTCGGTATTTTTGGCATTTTCATGTATTCTGTATATACCTTGTGAATTGTGAACCTCGGTCGGTAGAATTGTAGTTTGGGAGTCCGACCGAGGGGTTATGTGGTTGTATATACTTGAAGTGTGTTTTCTTGGAGGACCGGCTCTACTTTCTGAGTAGAGAGATATCCGTTTTATAGGGGAAGTTCTGTCGAATTTTTGGTAAAATTCTCGTAAAACGTGACATCCGGTCAAATCCCTATTCCTTGTCTGTATCCGGTGTTTTAGATCGAGTCTCTAGAATTTCATTAGATTTATTCTAATTTCGTGTTGTCGTTTATTTGTCTAGTTGTGCCGAGACCAAGACCTAATGGACCAGGCCCGTCGGACCCGTCTCGTGGAGTGCACAAATGTGAGTTGTTATTTTATATATATATGTATTAGGATTGCATATTCTAAAAATGTATGTTTAAATGTTATGAAATATGCATAAATAATTTAATAATTGCTTACGTATATTTTTGGTATATTTTGGTATATTTTTGGTATATTTTAAATTAAAAGCATGTTTTATTATTGAATTATACCTAAAATGTTTTTAAGTATATATACAGTTTATTTTGGGTTTATTTTGTAATTAAACTGAATTTGTTTAACATATATATACTCAAACTATACTTGGTTTGTTTTTGGTATATTTCTAGTATATATATGGTTTATATTGTTATTTTAATTAATGTATTGCATCATTGATTTTATGAATGTATTGGCTTATTTTAAATGAAGGATATCAATAGAGCGTGCTACCTAGTGGGCAGCACTAGGACCGAGTTCGTACCGGTACGATGATAGAATTTAGGTTAAATTACTAACCTATTGATGGATATTGATTGGATTGATTTGATTAATGGGAGATATGATTTGAGAGTGTGATTGCTGGAGCTCGGTTGACCAAGTGTCTCGGGGCCAATCATACTGACAATCAGACTGCTGGAGCTCGATTGACTTAGTGTCTCAGGGCCAGTCTACTGTCCAAATGGAACAAGTGAATTTATTTGGAATAAGTGAGCTTATATGGCTAGAGTGTTGTCTAACACTATTTGAGGTTGCGATCATTTAGGGTTCTATTTGATCCTTCATAAACGGATATTTTTCAGAGTTATATATATAAACGATTTTTGTTGCATCCGTGTGTATTTGCCTGTATATATATTTATTATATATATTATTAAATGTGTGCATTTGTCATTTAACTATGCATGTATATATATTATAACAATTCACTCAGTGAGGTCTGACTCCCCTCCGTTGATTTATTTTTCAAGAGAGTCTTCGTCCTCAGACCTACCTCAGTAGCAGAACTTTACGCTGGATTTCTTCCGCCCCGGCTTTATTATGTAAACTGCTTACTTGATTTTATTTTGTATTCTAGACATTGCAGTAGTTGTTTTTATAGGTTGTATATATTATATATGTATTAGATTTATATTTTAAAGGTTTAAACCGAGAATTTGTATTAAAAGATTATATATATATGAGATGAGTTTGAGTTATTAAATCTGTAGATGAGTTATATTATTATTTATGAGATGTTAATTTCTGCTGCAAGATATTTTATTTATTTTATTATTATTGCATGTTTTTATATTTCTTTTTAAAGGCTTGCTACAGGTGCTGGATTCGAAAGAATTCCTGTTCCCTAGTGATGGTCATGGCCCCCTGTTTTGGGTTGTGACAGAAATATACTTGTCCATGTTCAACTGCCTTTCCAACTTCACACTTGGCTTTATTATACCCTTTGTAGACGTCAGGGTTTAGTGCATGCCCAAGATTTTAATAATCACGTCACTATTTGAGCTCAGGGTTCTAAAAAACATACTAACCACTATCATAAAAACATGGGATGGAGATGAGGAGTCGCCAACCAGCGTAATAACTTGGACAAATCAAAAAATAGGGGTACTCGACTCCCTAAAAGAAAGCCAGCACCATAACCAAGAGATTCTGGGTACGAAAGACTAACTTCTTTCAGTCTTGTGTTCATTTAGAATTACTTTATGAATTACTATTTTATCCTCTATTTACATGCAATTTCATATAAACCCTTAAAAAATAATCAACTCTAGGCAAACTGGTAATAAAATATACAAGTAAACAATGCATTCATCACAATCCCTAGGTTAATCGAATCTACATTGATTTTAATTAAATGACCTAAATCTACATATTTTAATTTATAAGTGAGTCTAAAGACTAATGGGTGTAATTCATATTTAATTTTAATTAAGTGAACCTAGGTCTATTTATTTTAATTTTTAAAATGGGCCTAATTTTACAAATTATGAAGTATTTAATTTAGTGGGCCTAATTCTACATGTTTTAATTCTACAATGATCTTAAATCTACAAATTATAGAAAACGCTTAAATTAAATGGGCTAAGTCTAAATTAATTTAATTAAATTAGGTGGATCTATGTCTAATTAACTAAATGAGCATAAGTTATCTCTACTCTAAATCTAGTTAATTTATGGGCCTAAAGATGCATTTTAATTAATTAAACCTAAAAAAACCTAAATTTAAATGGGTTAAAGCCTAATCTGGACCTAGGGCCCAAAATACATAAACATAAGCAAACAAGCCCAAAAACAATAAAAATATCAAAATAAACACATAAAAGATCAAACAATTAATTTAACTTTCTCTAAAAACCCCTAATTTAATTAAAGTGACCATAAACAAATAAAATAAAATAATCAACAAGCAACCCTATTTTTATCTACTTAAATCTAGTCCAATTTTAATTAAACAACCTAATGATTTCTATGGCAATTAATTTTAATTAATTACTGAATGAAAACCCTAATTTTACTAACCGATTAATTAAAACAAAACATCCAATCGCACACATAAAAAATTTCATTATTTCCACTATTAGGGCTATTACAATCGACTATTGAAAATAATAAAAAAAGAAGAAGAATTAATACAATCCTAGAAATAAATAAAAATAAGATAATTAAACAAAAAAACTCTGAAACTATATCTAGCTACAAGGTTCCATCCATGGCATTCCATGGACCTTTATGGATTTGGCTTTCCAAATATGATCATTGTGTAATCCCCTCCATAACAACTATCACAAAAGGGTAAAATAATTATTAGTGAAATAAAATTATAATAAAAATTCAATAAAATTGGAATTCAATAAAATCAAAATAATAATAGAAAATAAAAATAAAAGAAGGTAGGGAGAAGATGATACTTATGGATGCATGTGAATGAATTGCTCTTCAAACTAGTAATATCACCATTATTTTTTTAGTAAGCCTTCAAAACTTATTATTCTTCTTCTTAAAAGTCTCTGAATAAATAAATCACTAAGAGTTTTTTTTTTCTATTGCCTAAAAAAAAGTCTAAAGATACTTAGGAAGAAGATAACTAAAATTGCAGACAATAATGCAGAAATTGAGTCCCCCGCTCTAAGAGCCTAAGCTCTCCTTTAATAAGGAGAAAAATAAAAACCCTAAGTTCTACGTACTAAGAATTTCCTAAAGAGGTAGACAAATCCTAAAATAAATTTAAGAAAATTTTTAAACCAATCAAAACTAGGGAAAAAATAAAAAATAAAAAAATATTTTTATTTTCTATAAAAAAATATAAAAAAACAGACGAAAAACATGTAATTCCAACTGGAATTGCGTAATTCTGATCAAAATTCTATAATTTTGATTTTTTTTAAACTTTTAATTATAAAAAGACGCCTGAAAGAAATTAAATTTTTTAATTAGGTCTTCAAAGGTATTACAATTAAGTCCTTAAAAAATCAACGAAACTCTTTTTTTGAAAACGTATTCAAACTTTTAAGGTTTCAAACTTCAAGTGTTAAAGGCCTACTTATAATATTTTCATCATTGGAGTCCTTTGTCGCATCCATATTTTATTTTTTCAAAATTGGGTGTTTACAGTTGTCCCCTTTTTCCCTGTTTACTTAACAAATTAAGGTGAAGCAAATAAACACACAATTTCTTAACAAAGTTTGGGTACTATACTCTGACATATATATTGGTTTGGATGGATACATCACACTCGATCGTATGATGTTGACTATACTCAGTCGTATAGTCTGGATTAGCAGGATGCATTGTACTTGGTTGTACAATGTTAACTATACTCGGTTGTATAGTCTGAATTAGAAGGATGCATTATACTCAATAGTACAATGTAGACTACACTCGGTCGTATAATTTGAATGAAAATGACAAATTGAACTTGGTTGTACTATATTGACTACACTCGATCATATAGTCTGAATGGAAATGACACATTACACTCGGTCATACAATGTCGACTATACTCAATCATATAGTCTAAATGGAAAGATACATTATACTCGGTCATACAATGTCACTTTTATCTTTCCTAAATGAAGCTTTATGTTGCTGCAATCTATAACTGTTGGCAATTTTTGAACATCTGCAACCCTTTCGTTGTTTACCTTTGATGCTGCAGTCCATAACTACTTATGACTTTTGATTTT
Organism: Mallotus nudiflorus; assembly: GCA_947683625.1. Classification (NCBI taxonomy): domain Eukaryota; kingdom Viridiplantae; phylum Streptophyta; class Magnoliopsida; order Malpighiales; family Euphorbiaceae; genus Mallotus; species Mallotus nudiflorus. Next base: position 7,402,952 of record CANTUR010000157.1, on the reverse strand, counting down.
GCTACAATCCTTTCATTGCTTATCGATGATTTTGGTCAGTTGCAACCTTTCATTGCTTATCGATGATTTTAGTCAACTGTAACCTTTCATTGCTTGCTGGCTTTAATCGGCTACAACTCTTTTGTTGCTCACCATTTGATTTTATAGTCCATAACTGCTCAAAGCTTTCGATTAGCTACAATCTCTTTCTTACTCACTGTTGGTTTCAATCAACAACAACCCTTTCGTTGCTTGCTCTTGATGCTGCAATTCATAATTGCTCATAATTTTGATTAGTTGTAACCCTTTCATTGCCAGCCCTTGATGCTAAAACCTATAATTGTTCATGGTTTTAGCTGCAACCCTTTCATTGCCTACCGATGATGATGTAATCCATAATTGCTTACGATTAACTGCAATCCTTTCATTGCTCACTGATGATGTTGCAATCCATAATTGCTTGTGATTAGCTACAACCCTTTCATTGCTCACTGATGATGATGCAATCCATAATTACTTGCGGTTAACTGCAACCCTTCCATTGCCCGCCGATGATGCTGCAATCCATAATTACTTGCGGTTAACTGCAACCCTTCCATTGCCCGCCGATGATGCTGCAATCTATAATTGCTCACGATTAGTTATAACCCTTTCATTATTCACTGATGATGCTACAATCCATAATTACTCACAAATTGACTGCAATCCTTTTATTGCTCATCTTTGATAATGCTTCAGTCCATAACTATTCGCTAATTTTAATTAACTGCAACCTTCTCGTTGCTCGCCTTTGATGCTACAATCCATAATTTCTTACAAATTAACTATAATCCTTTCATTATTCACCTACTGCAATCCATAATTGCTAACGATTTGACTGTAATCCTTTTATTGCTCGCCTTTATTGCTACAGCCCATAACTATTCATTGATTTTTATCTTTGGTTATTTTAGTCGAATGCTTTGAATTCTTTATGCTTACTGACTTTTGCTAACTGACTTTGAATTTTGCTGTATTGATTGATTAGAATTTCTCTACTAACTTATTTCAATTTCACTATGTTAACCATCTCTACAATTTTGGTGCACTTTCTTCTGGATTTGCAATTCCTAAAGACTTGTTGAAGTTAGTCTCAATCATGATAAATGCTTAAAAGTACCTTATAATATTGAAAATTTATAAGAAAATTCATCACTTTTTCATGAGATAGCTTGCACTCACCAAATCTCACTGTTTTTTATTTTTATGACTATCAATTATTTACCATTTATAAAGGATAGAGGCATCGTTAACCATTTTATGTTGAGAGCATATCTTTTAACAAGTGAAGAGCTTACTTCCACACCTAATTTTAGGGAGAATTTACTAAACAAAACTCATGGAATTTGAGCATAAACATATCAAAGTGTAAGTATCAAAATAGCCTTTAATTTATTTTTGTGCTTTCCTTCCTTATCCGAGTATTCCCCCGCCTTTCTCATATTACTCAGCATGGATACCGTTGGAAAGGTCCTTTGGATACTCATTCTCGTATAGAGAATTGGAGTAAATAAAGCAATTTTTGGCATGGTCCTCTTTTAATATTCCCCCACCTTTCTTCTATTACTCAACATGGATACCGCCAAAGGTTTCATATTGATACTCTTACTTATTTATGAGCATTGGAGTAAATTATGCTTGCTCTTAATTTGGTTCTCCTTTTAGTGTTCCTCCACCTTTCTCGTATTACTCAACGTGGATACCGTCAAGGGATTTATACTCGTACTTATTTCTGAGCATTGGAGTATATTATATGCATATTTATCATTCGAAAGACTGAAATGATACTTTAAAATTCCAGCAATTTATGCTTCATGTCCATAGATTTTGTATTTGTATATTCTTCCCCTCGTTTGGGTGCGAAGTAAGCATTAGATTGATTAGAGTTTATAAACTCTCAACATAAAGCTGTTAACTGCTCTTCTGAATTCTGCGAGGCTAATAAAAGAAAGCCATTATGCTCAAAGGTTATGAGATAGGCTTTTCGCATATAATCTCATGAAGCGGATGAATTTACTTTTAATTTGTGAATTTTATGATTAAGATGGTACTTTATTACATAATTTAAGGAAAGAGAGTTCTATTACTGCTTTTTTTATTATCTTGATGAGTGTTTGATATTTACTAACTAGCCCATTCTTATTGATGTATCGATTCCTTTCCTCTTGTTCATTCTCTTTTATTTTTCCCTGCATAAAATACCATAAGTTAGTATGGTCTATTCACAAATGAATAAATTTTTTCAAAATGCAATGTTATTCTTTTGCATTCTTCCATTTTTATTATGGTGATGATATCTCTAATCGCAGGGTCATGATACTCCACTATTGAAGTTGTGGCTTTGGGTTGCATTTGTATTTCTAAAATTCCATTAATGCTATGGTAGAGGGCTTCATTTCTCTTTTTGATATCTCCTAAAAAAAGGTTCAGGAGTTAGAGATCTTATTTCATGATCAAATAATTTCTAGAGTGCATTCATTTCAAGTGTTGAGTGCATTCTGCCCTTTTATAAGGTCGACGAATGTATTATTGACATGTTGGACCTTCTCATCACCCTATCCACACCTTACACTAGTCTAACTGTTGTGGAGAGATATTCCAAATGATGCACTCGATGAGACTATGGAGATGGATATTGAGTTTAAGAAGCCTAAATGTCCTATCCAGCCTCTTTAAGTCGCCAAGATAATGCTTTTGCAAGTATCACTGTCGATTATATTCCCTTACTGGATGGGCCCTTTAGACTCCTGAGGTCTAAAGTCCCATTGAGTATCAGGTTCACCTTGTTAGTGCTAGCCTTTTGCTTTTAGATGCTTCATATGTGCAATTTTGACTACCTTTTTGCATTCTTACGAATGTTAGAAGCAAAGTATTTGTACAATCTCGTCTAAGCTCAAAGAATTTATCATGCAAAGGAAGTATTTCACAATAAACGTATGCAAGTGTATGCAAGTTATGTATGATATGCATGATTCTAATAGGTCTTCTATTTATAACAAAGTTATGTTTGCAGCTTAGAGTGTGAGAATGAGGTGCCTCATCAATAACTTATAGGTTTAAGCCCTGGATGCTTCGTTGTTAGTACTTTGATGTTAGAGCTTATGATATAGCTCATCGGACTGATGACCAGGCTAGCGAGTAGGGTCTATGGCTTTATACTAAAGCTCATGAATAGCCAATGCACTGTTGAACTTTTCTTTTTGTTACTGCTTTTGTTGTATGATAACTAATGTATTTGTATGCTTCTTTCTGCCCCGAGATCTCTTATATTGGCTCTTATACTTCAGTGTTCCATCTGTGCTCTTTGAATGCAAACTTAATGTTCTATAATTTACCCCTAGAGCTACATTTTGTCCCTAGTTTCATTATGAATTCATTCATGTTATTCTAGCAATCTTTTCCTCCATGTGTGCAAGACACCTAGTTCGTTCACTGTTGTTGTTGATCCTTTGATTTACTAACCCTATTAGTTGTAATCCTATGCATTGAAGATGCAGAGGAGTGGGTGAACTAACTAAAGTGAGTTCTTGATTATGAAATCAACTGGACTTGCACTTTGAAGAACTCTTGAGCAGAATATGAGGCTTGATGTTAATGCAATGATTGATGATAGTTACAAGACAAGACTTGCAATGAAAGTTATTGAGACACTTAAATTCTCAAGGTATAAAGGGATGCTAGGCTTACAAGGAAAATTACAAAGGGGTGGCAAAAAAAGAAAACATAACTAAAATAGTGATATTATGGCTCTAATTTAGCTTTCATTATGTGTTGTCTTTATATTTAGATACTTATGCAGTATGATAAAGATGAATATGCAATATTTGAACAAAAATTTCAAAATTCAATTTTAATCATTCATTAGGTCAAAAATGAAAATATTTATTTCATCATCTGATACAACTCCTATTATCAGTTAGTCCTAATTTTTACTCTCTAATTTTTACCTCACTGTTCTTTTTTTTCTCTCTCCTTATTTTTTTTCCTTTTTTTATTTTTCATTCTTTTTATTTTTTCCTTAAATTTCCTATATTTAGGAGTTACATCATGTGATATATGAATTTTCTTTGAAATTGCATTTGTGCCCATGCTGAATGAATTAAATTTATGTTAAACATGCACATGCGATCAATATCATAATGCATAGTACCATTAGGATGTACATTACATAAGTAAGCATAATTAGAATTTATATCATCGACCACCAAAATAAACAAATTCTAAAAAAACTAAAATTTTATTTAAAGAAGACAATAAGAAAATTTATTTCCTATTCTAAATGCTAGGGATACTGAGTCTCATAGTGGTTATCCTTCAGGTGGCTGACATAACAGCTATTATTGCATCTTCTTGCCAACTATCTCTATGAATTCATCTTTCTATACCTCTACTATGCATGTTTCTTTCTTGTCTAGTAGCTTCTTATCATCAAGCTCATCACCCCTATCTTGTAGGCATAATCGACTCGAAGGGTATATAAAAAAAAAGGTGGTTTAGTGTAAAACACCTTATAGTCGAACTGGCCTGAAGGCTGACCCAATATGTTTTCTGCTCTTTCCATGTCTTTAGGGGCATTAGGAGATTTCTCTTTGGTTTTAAGGTCTAGGGCCTCAAAGGAGCTTAGCACTTCTTCCTCACTAACTCCTGAGTTAATCATTATGGTAGCTAGGGGTGGTATATTTAGGTAGTTTCAGAAAAGATTGTTTTTGGTGCTTAGGTTGTTTGGGTCTGTTATCTTTTCGAAGTCTATAAGGTTTTAGATTTCATATTTAAGGCAGATGTAGTTATCCATGTTGTGTTGGAGGTTTTGATGGAATTTGCAGTGCTTGTTTGGGTTATAGCCTGGGGTGTTTAGGTTTGGTAGGTTTGGATTAGGTAAAGGTTGAAGTAAGCCCTTTTGCATTAGGCACTCCAGGACTCTTGACAAAGGTTGGTTAAAATTAGAGAATCTCCTTAGTTGTGAAATAGCATGCACTTCCACAATCTAACTAGTGCTTCCTTGTTGTATGCCCCCAGTTAGGTAGTTTCTTACTCTTATGCTTTTAGCAATTCTCTTTTTCTCTTTCTTAATCTCCTCAGCTTGTAACCCATCATTATAAAGGTCTACAAATGTCTTAGGGTTCATCATTTGTAACCTCTCAACTAAATTAGGTGACACATTTTAAACAATCATCCTATCCTAATCCTTCTCAGCTAGTTTATTCTTTATTAATCTTGCTTTATTCATGAATCTAATAAGAAAATCTAAAAATGATTCATTAGGATTCTGCTTCGTCAATTCTAAATTCCTTATGGACATTTCAAGCCTGGCATTATAATCGTACTTTTTTAAAAAAGCGGTACACAGTTCCCTCCAGTCTGCTCAATTAGACTTCTCCAACCCATGATTCCAAATGATAGCCATACCCTCTAAAGATAGTACAAACAGTTTGGTAACTATAGGGCAAGGAGCCTTAGTGGTGCTCTAGTAGTTGTATATTGACTAAGGTGGATCCTTGGGTCTCCAATACCATCAAACTTCTATAGCTGTGGCATCTTAAACTTATTAAGCAGCTTATCTTCCTCCAATTACATCATATCATCAAAATCAAACAAATATCCAATGCCCTGTCCTCTCATCAATTCTTCTATTTTGGACATCTTTTGAGTCAATGCTTTCATCTGCTTGGATTCCAGCTCTTGAACCAACTCAAGTGATTCTTTCTTGACTTTCTCTACTAAAAGGTTCTCCATATCCTTATATTTCATTTCCACAGTAGGCATATTCCTTGCAGCATTCAATGGTTACCCCCTAGCAAGTGGATCTTCTATAACAACAGCAGGTGGAATTACGGTAACGGATGCAAGTGCAACTGCAAATGGTGGCATTAATACAGCTAGAGCTTGTCTTAGTTCATTTTGCATCATTGCTCTTATATCATCCATCAATGCTCCTTTGATATCCTCTAGAGTCCAGTTTCCTCTTTGTTGTTCCATCTCTTCTATTTGAGTTAGTGTAGCTTTTAGGTAAAGCGGGTTGATAGGGCTCTTTTCCAAACTGCAAAGGATCTCTTTAGTTGTTGATTTGGACTTAAATAAGTTCTCACTAATCTACCACTACTCCGTTTCCAAACACAAGAAGACCTGAATGTATCTATGATGGTTGTGAAAGAAAGTATTAGTATGATGCATGAAATGAATGTATGCATGATGCACGTGCTATGCAACAAGTAGCAAGTCAAACAAGTTAAGTGTATATACATCCTTCTAATCTTATAACTCCTACACACGTATTCAATGGCGAGTCTCTTTTCCTAGGATTTTTTGTCTTGGCCTTAATATCAACAGGGGATATCAAGAACCGATGCTCATGACAAATCTCTCAAAGCAGTAAAGTATAGAAATAGTATTTCTAGGTATAAAAGTATAGCCCAATCTTTATTAGTCCTGATGGGCTTTTAAAGTATGGACTTGGGCCTTTTGTAGATAGAAATGCCTCATGGAAACATTCACAAGAAATTTAGGTAATCCTAAGGGAAATAACTAGGCCATTATATATGGTTAAGTCCAGTGGAAAAGGTTAAAGTTCCCTCCGCAAGATGCCCTCCTTTAAGACTTAAGTTATAAGCCATGGTTAGAGGGGCCCTGTATCCTTTACAAACTCGAGAAAAGACTACCCCCCTTTAGGACTTAGGTTACAGACTTTGGTTAGATGAGCTCGATAATCTCCCTTTAACCGAGTTAAGGCTAAGAGTGATGGTTAGTCAATTTACAATCCCATAAAGCTAGTGGAATCATGGAACCATAAACCAACGCTATCGGTTAATAGGGACATGCAAAATGAATGTAAGAATAAAATAATAATTAATAAAAAAATTCTAAAGAACACAAGTAGAATCAGTATCTCTTATCCCTAGTGGAGTCGCCACTGTAGATGGTGGGGTTTAGCGCACGCCCAAGATTTTAGCAACCGCGACACTGTTTGATCTCAAGGCTCTAGAGAACACACTAACCACTGTCACAAAGACATGGCATAGAGATGAGGAGTTGCCACCCAAGGTAATAATTGGGACAAATCAAAAAATGGAGGTACTCGATTCCCTAAAAGAAAGCTAGTACCACAACCAGGAGATTCTGGGTACGGAATACTAACTTCTTTCAATCTTGTGTTCGTTTAGAATTACTTTATGAATTACTATTTTATCCTCTATTTACATGCAATTTCATATAAACCCTTAAAAAATAATCAACTCCAGGCAAACTAGTCATGAAATATACAAGCAAAACAATGCATTCATCACAATCCCTAGGTTAATCTAATCTATATTGAATTTAATTAAATAAGCTAAATCTACATATTTTAATTTACATGTAAGTCTAAAGACTAATGGGCCTACTTCATCTTTAATTTTAATTAAGTGAACCTAAATCTATTTATTTTAATTCTAAAAATGGGTCTAATTCTACAAATTATGAAGTATTTAATTTAGTGAGTTTAATTCTACATGTTTTAATTCTACAATAATCTTAAATCTGCAAATTATAGAGAATGCTTAAATTAAATGGGCTAAGTCTAAATTAATTTAATTAAATTAAGTGGGCCAATATCTAATTAACTAAATGGGCCTAAGTTAATTCTACTCTAAATCTAGTTAATTTATAGGCCTAAAGATGCATTTTAATTAATTAAACCTAAAAAAACCTAAATTTAAATTGGTTAAAGCCTAATGTGGGCCTAAGACCCAAAACACATAAACATAAGCAAACAAGCCCAAAAAAAATATAAAAATATAAAAATAAACAAATAAAAGATCAAACAATTAATTTAACTTTCTCTAAAAACCCTAATTTAATTAAAGTGACCATAATCAAATAAAATAAAATAATCAACAAGCAACCCTATTTCTATCCACTTAAATCTAACCCAATTTTAATTAAACAACCTAATGATTTCTATGGCCATTAATTTTAATTAATTACTGAATGAAAACCCTAATTTTACTAACCGATTAATTAAAACAAAACATCCAATCGCACAGACATAAAATTTCACTATTCCCATTATTAGAGCTATTACAATCGACTATTGAAAATAATAAATAAAAAAAAGAATTAATACAATCCCAGAAATAAATAAAAATAAGATAATTAAAAAAAAACCCTGGAACTATATCTAGCTACAAGGTTCCATCCATGGCATTTCATGAACCTTTATGGATTTGGCTTTCCAAGTATGATCATTATGTAGTCCCCTCCATAATCACCATCACAAAAAGGTAAAACGATGATTAGTGAAATAAAATTATAATAAAAATTCAATAAAATTAAAATAATAATAAAAAAGAAAAATAAAAGAAGGTATGGAGAAAATGATGCTTATGGATGCTTATGAATGAATTGCTCCTCAAACTAGTAATATCACCATTGTTTTTTTAGTAAGCTTTCAAAACTTATTCTTCTTCTTCTCAAAAATCTCCAAATGAATAAATCACTATGATTTTATTTTTTTACTATCTAAAGAAAAGTCTAAAGACACTTCGGAAGAAGAGAACTAAAATTGCAGAAATTAAGTCCCCCGCTCCAGGAGCCTAAGCTCTCCTTTTTTTAAAGAGAAACCAAAAACCCTAAGTTTTTCGTACTAAGAGTTCCAATTTTAAAAAGATTTTATTTCCTGAAGAGTTCCAATTTTAGAAGGAATTTATTTCCTAAAGAGGTAGATAAATCCCAAAATAAATTTAAGAAAATTTTTAAACCAATTAAAACTAGAAAAAAATAAAAAATATATTTTTATTTTCTGTAAAAAATAAAGAAAAATAGACAGAAAATATGTAATTCCGATCGGAATTCTATAATTCTGATTTTTTAAAATTTTAATTAAAAAAATACCCCTAAAAGAAATTAAAATTTTCAATTTGGTCTTAAAAGGTATTACAATTAAGTCCTTAAAAAACCAATGAAACTCTTTTTTTGAAAACGTATTCAAACTTTTGAGGTTTCAAACTTTAAGTATTGAAGACCTACTTATCACATTTTCATCATTGGAGTCCTTTGTCGCATCCATATTTTATTATCCTGAAATTAGGTGTTTACACCCCTTGCCAAAGCAATACTAATAGGTTTTAATCCTGCCCTTTCTAACCAATCTTCCATTGTTCCTGCTTCTCTTTTCTTCTATTTTCTTTGGGCTTGTCTAGCTTTGCTTTGAAGGGAGAAGGCTTTATTGGTGGCTCTAAAGTAGTAAGCCAAAACTTTTGACCATTAATAGGAGCCATCATTAAGCTATATGATTTCAGATACATCTTTTTTTTACACTAAAAAGAGATATAGTCTTCAGGCTACTCATCTTTATTATAGATTGCAAATGTTGCATGACAAAAAGGCACACTAGACAAGTACTAAGCACCACAAGTACATGTATTTTTAGGCATATCAATAATAAAACTATTCCCATCATGTCCTATTTCATATCCTTCTACCCTATTCTATAAAATTGTGCATTGCCAACATTTTTCCTTATTTTCATCCAACTTCTTTTTAATCTTAAGGCCTAAATCTCTTCCCCACGTTTTTGTCATATCTCTATTAACATGTAATATCCTCATAACCAACTTTCTTTTATCTTCTAAACAAGAATAAATGTTCTTAGTCCTAACTAGAATAATTCTACCATTGAAAGCCTCATAAAGGTATTATGTACCAACTCACATTTTGTATTAGTCTAAAAGAAAGCCCTGCACTAGAATTGAGGATGATGATTAAGCATATCATCATGTACTTTTAATGAGATAGCAAACAATGCTGCTATTCTTTCTTTGTACTCTACCATGTTGTTACCATTCACATATAGCCAAAAGTGTTTCTCAAGCTCCTTCTATGATTATTTTTCCAGTTTGCATATAAATGCCTTACACACCATCATTTTTCAACTTTTGGAAATAACTCATACAATGTTGGCATTAATCCCTTCGAAAAAAAATACTTTCAAGTCAAAAAATACATAAAGGCAAATTTAAAATTAAACTTGAATCAAACATTAGTTAACAAAAGACATAGCTTGCATTGATTACTTATAAATGTCTAGCCATTTCTACTACCAATGTCAAGATCCATCTTCAATCTTTCTATAAAACACAACCAGTTATCCTTATTTTCCACATCCAAGGTATTGGATGTATTTGGTTATTGTCATCACATCTAGTAGTTGCTAACACCTCACTTATAATCACTCATTTTAGAAAAGAACCATTGAATCCTATAATCCTTCTACAACTAACTAAGAAACCTTTTTTATAGAAATCAAATGGCACATGAATTCTCTTAAATGTATTATTTTCTTTTATCTCTAATATTGATGTATTTTTTGAATTAAATCTCCTTAACTCCAATATATATCTCCATAGAATGGCATATTTCTCAAAGGAATTACCTTTCATCTTCTCAATTGCTATATACTTAGCTCTCAAACAATGCATCAAGTTCACTTGCAACTTATATTCTTTTTTAATATAATCATGCAAATCTACATGCTTAACTAACAAAGTGATGTCAAACCTATCCATAATCAAATTTTCAATATGCCAACGTCTTGGTTTGTTAATTAGGTTGCATTTATGATCATTTACATAAACAATTACCTAAAAAACACATTCTTTTCCACCTTTTGAGCTAGAAATAAAATCAAGACACTTAGCTTTTTTGCATCTCATTCTAACACAGTCTTTAGTATTTTTTGTATATTTCAGGTCATGTCTTTCCATAATTGCATACTTTGCTAAAACTTCTTTAAACTAACATGCACTTTCAAATGTCATACCAACATAAAAATGTAGGTCTCTTTGTCTTAGGATGAAAGGTTGGAAACTTCCTTTTTCCTCTTATATGTTAAATGCAATTATTTGAATTTACATAGTCTCATAACCACAATCTTCAACAACATTTAGCTCTTTATTTATATCTTGTTGTTGTTGCTTACAAAACTATGAATGTCATGGTTGACCATTAATATTTCATACATTAAACTTCCTTAACCTATCCCTCGCCTCCTGCAACTCTAAATCATCATCATCTGACAAGTATTCTTCGTTTACTTCTTTATATAGGTGGAAAAATGGATGGGTTAGATATAAATGGGCAGTAACATTAATCACCCATTTACCCATTTATTATTTATATGGGTACCCAAATTCATGTAACATATATAAATTTTACCAATGATTTTAAACTTATTTATTTTTATAGAATTTTTACATATTCTCAAATTTTACATAATAATTAAATATTAGTATTAGTAGTAATTTCAACTATTTGTATATAAATTTTTACATATATGTAAATTTTACATAATAATTAAATATTAATACTAATATTAATTTCCATTATTTAGTAATAAAATTATAATGATATATTTTTGTACCTCTAATTAACAATTTCTAATGGTAGCCAATTGAAAATGATCATACATGATAAGACAGGTATTGTTATATAGAAATCAGAATAAAAATAAAAATAAATTATATAAAGAGGGCATTCGTAGAGAAATTATCATGACCACAAATTAAACTCTCATGGCCTTTTTTAAAACTAAACTATCAAACACTATAATATGATGACTAAAGAGGAATATAACTGTATAATTTTGATACTGTGAAAAAGTTGTAACTTTGAAAACAAAATCACATTTGATAAGAAAAATTAAAATTAACTAAAGAAGAAGTGCAAAACATAAAATCCAAACCCTTTATGATTAAATTAACCAAAAAAGGGTGTATAAAGTTTATGGATATTCAATTCAATAATCATATTTCAGCCAAAACACCTAAGTCCACCATTGAGGCATACACAAATCCATCAAAACTAGAACACCCAAGTCCACCACTGAGCCAAAGAACAATATGATCCTCTAATGTGTGGTTCATCTCATATTCAATATATTAAAACAATTTTTTACTATGACTTTCATCAATAGTCACATACCTTCAAATTTAATAAACAAAGAAAAGAAGTGAATAAAAGCCCACAAAACCAATAATTCAATCCAAATAATTATTCAACAATCACATCTTCTGTTAGTTCCCAAAACTTGTGGAAATATCTTGAATGTTGAACCATCAACAACTACCTATGTAATTGAAGAAAAAAATAAGCAAGTAAAACATACCTAAAATAGTGCTTAGAAGGAAAGCACAGTCAAATATATCACATCTTGAATATTTTATAGGTTCACATACTAGATTGCGTATCCGTATCATTTATTTACTACAAGAAAAGATGCACTAGAGATTAAAGACCCTCAAAAACTAATAAATCTCTTTTTTCTTTAAGCTTTCCATAATTTCATTTAAGCTCACATCCAAAGGAATAAAGTCAATGCCTAGGCTTTTGTCTTAGACACTTGATATGTTGGCATATAAGGCTTATTATTTGTACACCTATAAAGATTTTCCAATATAACCAGACTAGTTTGTAGATCTAAATATAATATTATTGAAAATTCTTTACATTCGCAATTGAATATACACATACTAAAAAATGTTTGATAAAAAAAATTTTTTTTGAAGCCACTAATAAGTTTCCCAAATAGCACCAAAACACTATCAATGTAATCCATTAGTTTTAGTTATGTTGCAACCCATCTTGTGAAAAAAATTTCCTAGGCTCAAATTCAAACACTTCACATTTATTAAAGCAAAAACTATGAGAGAATAAAACATAAGAATTCTTAAGGCTAAACTAATAAAGAATTTTGATAATAATAAATAGAATAAAAAAATCCTAAATCAATGTTAAATATTAAATATATTTTTACTTTTAATTTTTACTAATATTAAAAGAAGAATATTTATTAAAAGATAACTATTTCATGGAAGACTAGGATTACAACTTGGACTTGGACTGCAATTGTGGTGTAGGACATAAACTCTACTAACATAATAAGTTACTATATTTTAATAATATATTTCCTTACAAATTTACTATATTTGAAAATAAATATTTATAATGAAATTTGTAATATTTTGTAAAGCAATATAAATTGTGACATGCATGTAGACATTACTGAACTTTATATATTAAATTTAATTAAGCTAATTTTATATTATACAAGTAATAATGTAAGATAAAAATTCAAAAAAAATTACTTAAAAAAAAGCTAAAGAGCCCTTTAAAATTTGGGAAGCTAAAAAGAATCGATAAAGAAATGTCAATAGAGTTATTCCCATATCTCAGTAACACATGCATGTGGTTCATAAGATGACTAAACCATTATAACAAATAAAGGCACATCTCCAGAAAAAGTAATAGTTGAAATCAAAGTTTTGAATTATAAGAACACTATATACTATTCTAACAAGATTAATAAGAATATTGTTAAAGATAAAATCATTTTTGGATTTCTATATGAACCAATAAAGCCAATGATAACAAGAATTTCATGGGCATCAAAATCAAGTGAAGAAATATGAAACTCCTACAATTTAAAAAGGAAGAAAAATCCATTAGATTGAGAGTGTAACCTAATGAGCTAGAAACCAAATTAGCTTAAACATTATGGAAAAAGAAAAAGAGATGTTCCATAATTTTAGGCTTTAGCTCACAAATAGAACATAAGGGGAAATCATTGCAGTGCTCTTTTATTTATTTATTTTAAAGAAGCCTTAACTTCTAAAACATTAGAGGCAACCCTTTCATGCCTCCACATTAAACTGATCATGACCCATTTCACTTACCACTCCTTCAGATTGATTGAAGACACAAAAACCTATTTTACATACATTCGTATTAAATAAACAAAAGTGCAAGCAAACATAAATCGACAAGTATAATAAATCTATTGAATGAATCTAAAGAATTTAAGCTAATAAAGCAAAACACATTTTGAAAATAAGAAAAAATATTAAAACACATACCTGACAATTTCTTTTGAAATGAAACCAAGAAATTTATATTGATGACAAAAATTGGAAGATGTGGAAGAATTAATAACAAACTAGCTAACGAGATGGAAGAGCATATTGTTTTTTGATTATAAGTTAATGATGGTTACAACAAGCTTAGAGTTGTTTGAGTTTGAGATCAATTTTCATTCAATTGCTTTAGGATTGAGTAGTGTCAATTGAGGAAAAAAGCTTTGGGCTTATATTGCTTTAGATTATATTTTTTCTCTGTGCAATGGGTACCCTTATCCTAACCCATTTATAAGAGGGTTAAAATTTTATAACTTTTTTTATTACCCATGTAACTTTTATATATAACCCATTTTGACCCATACCTATTTAATTTGGATGGGTTAGGATGGGTAAATGGGTATGGGTAATATTTGCTATCACTATTTCTTCATAAGCTTCCTCATATTCATTATCTTTATTAACTATTCAACAAACACTTCAACCTCACATAATTCATCTTCACCAACCTCACCTTCACAAATAACACCCTCCCTATAGTTATCACAAATCACATACAAATTCACATCTATTTTCTCATTTAAAACAAATAGAATTTTACAAGTACTTTGATTATCATGCAACAACTCTAGACCTTCAGTATTAGGAATTTTAAAATTCATTTGCAAGTTACATGTTAACTTTAATTTCTCCCTTGCATGTGCTAAAAGACACCAGTAGGGTTGTGCATGGGTCGGAACAATTTGAAAAATGCAAATTCTTCAAATCCCACCCGAAAGTCAAAAAATTTAAAAATAAATTCTTTGGACTTATCTTCGAAAATTTAAATCTTCACTCTAAATTACTTTGAATTTTTGAAACCATTCAAAGCAAATGGAGATTTTAAAACGGTTTGGAGTGAACTAAAATTTGGAGATTTGTATTAATTTTTTAATTTCTATCTTTTAAAATATATATATATATATATATATATATATATATATATATATAACAATTATACCATTTTTATAATTTTTATTTTAATATTTATATTTTAAAAATTTTATAATTTAAACATAAAAGATAAAATGACAATAAATTTTACTATAAAAATTTTATTTGTAAATTTAAATTTCATTTTATGATTTAAACATATGTTGGAAATTAACTATTAAAAGATTTAGTTGATGAGTGTATTTATTTTATTTCAATCAATTAAATAATTACTATTTAAAATGTCAAATATTATATGCTAAGTTTTTATAATAGTTTGTCCAAAATAAATTATTTGAATATAAGTAATTATTAAAATGGTACTAAATTTTACTTATAACACATAATTATAAATTTCTAATATTATCAAGTATTGATTATTATCTCTCTCTCTCTCTCTCTCTCTCTCTATATATATATATATATATATATCGGCTCTGGTTCCTCAGTCTGGTGCAATTTGGAACGGTTTGGTTCTCAGTTTGAAGAACTCATGATCAGTATCCTAACATATTAGGATCAACCCATTAATCAGCTATAAGCCCCCCTTTGTATATATTGTTAACAAAGTTTCCACCATAATTCCATATGATGTATGCCATATTCACAAGATATGTGCATATAAAAAAAAAAAAACTCATTCATATTCTTTGCCCCAAATTATATTCACAAGATTTGTTTTAAATGATTAAAAAATAGAAAAGATAATAACATATCTTTCCCCCACAATTTTAAGAATTGTTTGTTTTGTCTTTTCTCAACATCTTGGATCACACTTAATCAAATTTGAAGGATAAAAACAAAGAAAAGTTGTAGAGAAAAGTTAAAGAAGTTTATAAGAAGATTCGATTGTCTCCTTCTTCCCAAAACTATTTTTTTATTTCAACCGTTAGTGGAATTTTGACGTGTCTCTATAATTTTTGTGAATGTATGTGTTGGCTTCATCTTGTCCTTTTAGCAAGCTTGGTCAGTAATTTATGTCTAGTAGTTTGGTGTCGTTTTGTCAATGTAATCAATTTCCATTCAAGTTTACATGCATGAAATAATAGTGATAATTTTAAAAATTTTAAGGTCTCATTTGTAAAGAAAATTTCTTTAAGACTAATTTATGGAAACCACTAAACTTATTGGACTAAAAAAAGTCATTATCCCAAAACTAAACTTCCACAAATGCATTGTAATTCTACAGCTGACACATTCAAAATTATTTAGCTCCATGTTTATTATTAAACCAAAACAAGGTCAAGTTAACCATCTTGCCATCATATATAACTACTATAAAAAATAGGAAATATCATCCTACAACAATTACGACATTACTTTAAACATTAAAATGTCTTTTCCGCCTTGTTGAAAGAATAGAACAACGACTACAATGTAACAGAACATCAAAATTTGACTATAATAGAATCAAATTGAATTGAATTATTACATGTTTTAGACTTTCTAGATGCTATTTTCATATCCAATCCAAAAAAGAATATGTGGCAACATTATTACCAATTTACCATAATCGTCAGACGTTGACAAAAAAATTTATCAGAACCCAAATTTGATAACAAATTCTTTAACAAAAAGAAGTTGCTAGCCTCTTGATCAACCAAGTCAAATTTATTTAAAGCAAGAGTCAAAGGAATAACAGCAAACTCAACATCAACTAAAAACCTGGTAAACAAACGATTCAATCTTCAGTTGTTCCATGGAAAAAAGCACTAACAAATGATCTACATTAGCAACTGGAGGATCCAAAATCCCTATACTTTGTTAAAACACATTCTCAATCATACCATTGTGGTCTACCCAATCAATTCCCTAACCACCACCTTATCTCCTCCTAAAACTCTTTATTTTATCTTCTTCAACACTACTTTCACCACACATAACAACTCCACACCAATTTTTATTGTCTTCTTCTTCTTCATTACTCTTTTGTAATCTTACAAGGCGGCAACAATTGTACGATTATGCGGGTAAAATTGGCTTGAGCAACAACTACCTCAACCATGCCAATAGCTTGAGAATCATAGAGGTTAGGTTAGGTTAGGTTAGGTTTGCATTTTTTTTTTTTAAATGACATAGTTTTAGTTTTAAGTATGGTCTGCTTATGTGTATGTGGAAACTCATCTTTGGGTTGCTGACATGACAACTCAACGCCAACTAAGTATTTTTGAAATCTATTTTGACCAAATTAATTAATATGTTAATATTACAAATAACTTTTAAAATTGGGACATTATTATAAGAATGAAAAATTTATGATTAAATTACAAAAGTTTGCAATATATATATGTAGGAAATTCTAAGGGGAGAGTATATGGAATAATCGGATAGTGGTTATTACTATAGTAAGATGTACTTTGTTTTTGGTGTAGTCTATTATGTATATATAATGAAATCATCACCGTATATATATATATAGTTTGCGATTATTTTGTTTTTTTATAAAATACATTTTACTTTATTAATAACTACTTTTTGATGATTCCACACTCTCACCCTAGAATTTTCCATATATATATGCCATTAAAGTGTTGGTATGTATTTATCTATTTTAGATAATATTAAGAAAAATAAATTTTTATTGACAAACACTGTAAAATAAATTTGTGATGTCGTATAAGTAATTACCTTGCAAATAATTAATAAGTAGGAGTTGTGTGTTGGATGAATAACAGGCATGTACTTGTTAATGAGATGTTGAAATATGAACGAAGTAAAGAGTTTAATGTAGTATATAATAAAAATATCAAATTATGTTGAAGTATAATACAATTAAAATGAATTAATTTGCCAAAACAAAATTAAAATGTATTAGCTGTAAACATGAGAAAAATATAATATAACATGGCCCTTGCAGGTCTCGAACCGGCGACCTTAGCGTTATTAGCACGACGCTCTAACCAACTGAGCTAATAGCCCAGCTATCATGTTAGAAAAGTTTAACATAATTTCTAGCTGATGCCGATTCAAGAACTTACAATTGCTAAATCTGATTAATGCCTATTTTTTTCAATAAAAAGTTCATTATACTTTTAATAAATTAATAAATTATCTGATATATAAATTATTAATAACTAGTCATGAATCCTCACTTTATGTGGACTACAAATAATATATACTTTTAAAATAAATAATTTTAATATATTAAAATTACAAATTAATCAAATATAAAAATAAGAAATTAACAACTATTACTTATTGCGTTTTTTTAATATTATTTTTTTTATCAAGAGTACATATATCTTATTATGATAATAACTGAATAAAAAATAAAAGGAAAAATGGAAAACAAATGAAAAAATAGGGATGTTTTTCCTAGAATAAAAGACATAATTTTTTATGAAAGTGAAGAGTAATGTTTTAAATATAATAGAACTAGAGTGTTTTATGCAGAATCGAACATGTGTATTTTAAAATAAGATTATATATATATATTTTTTGATACATTACTCAAAATGTATTATATTATCATTTTATTTGTTGAAATAGTAGTTTGATTATATTAAGTATAAAATAAAATATAATATAATATAATATAATATATTAAATAAAGTGCAACATACTTGAGAAGAATAAATATATTTGTAAGTTTAATTTATAAAGAAAGTTATTACTGTGCATATAAATATAATACATAATTATCTTCTATAAATAAATAATTTTAAATCAGTTAAAGCCTTGTTTGATTAATAATTTGAAGTACTAAAATTATTAGTTCATACCTTTGATTATTTTGCTCATGATGCTAAAATGTTAACATTTTAAAGAGCCGCTATTCGTCCTTACAGCTTTTACATTACCAAACCGGCGAAATAATTTGGTATGAGATAATGGGTGGTCCTTTTATAATGAGTGTGCCAGCCTCATTTTTGGGCATTATCAGAAAGAGCCAACAATTAAAGTTATGCTCTTTTATAATCAACAGGATTTAATTTTGAGCATCACTTCACGTTCAAAGGAAGAAACCCTTCAAACATTAAGCAAGAATTCTATGATTGTTTTTTTATATCACATTATTATGTTCACATTTAAAATCCCCAAAGGCAATGATTACAAGTTTGGTGCTGGAAGTTAGCATTTCTCCTCCATCAGAGATTAAATTTGAACCCAAATCTGCAACATTATATTTTATGGATACAACATTGATGCCTCTTCATCATCTCTAGGCATCCAATTGTTTGATTCAATTGATCTGTTTTCTTTGATTTTAGTCTGTTATGGAAATGAGAACTAAACAGAATGGAAAATTGGTTGCATATTAGACTGGTGTGAGTTTCTTACCTTTGCCTAAAGTAATAGGTTCAAACGTTAAACAAGTTACACATTTTGAGTGTTTATACAACACGTATATGTATATTATAAAGGGTATAATACATGTTGTGAATAGTGACATTGTTACACGCGTGAGATTATCAGATTACTCCATGCACTTTTTGAAAGCTTTCAAAAACACGAGATAAATTTTAGTAATCTTCCTGATGCTGCGATGCATTATCCACGTTGCTAATTAATTGGTGAGTGCAAAACTCTGGAAGTAGGTAAGGGTTTACTAAGATGAGTTCTGTAGCCTTTCAAAAAGAACTACAACCAAAAGACAGGCATCCATTGAGGTGTGGGGATTATTATGACTAATCTTTATTGAAAGCACATCATATGATGCGAGTCTTGTATCTTTTTGTTGTTGCTGTACAATTGCCACACACTTTAAAATGTGGGTTTTTTCTTGGATTCTAGGAGAAGTAACAATCTTCTTAATAATTGGACAAGCCTCAAAAGATATAGACATTGGTAAGTGATAAGGTAAAGAATAAAGACCAGACCAAGAAGTCATGAACTTACAGAAGATTTGAGTCTCTCATAAACTTTCTAGTGGCATCATGACTGGTAACATCATTGTTGGAAACATTCTGGGACCTTTTGCGATGTAAAGTTGTAAGCTTTCGCTACAAGTAATTTCTTCTCTTCAAATTAAGAAAAGTGTGGTAACGGTTTAAAAAAAATGGACTGCTATACTACAATGCTTGAAAATATGCAACTTCAACAAAGTATAACCATTACCAAATGCAAGTAATGGATCAAACAAAAGGTAGTTTGAGTAGAAACAGAGATATAACAGTAACATTCATTCACTTACACAAATTCATTAAAATATATAATCAAAAAATGGTTTAAAATTCAAGCAGATAAAAAGATATCCGGGTGGTGCCCTCTCAGCATAAGTTAGGGACTCATCAATGAAATTTTTTCTCTTACAAGAACAACACCAGCACACCTGAAAGTGCAAGAACCAATTGGCTCCAAATACCCATGTTGATGATTCTATATGAAGAGTTTGGAGGGGTAGCACCAGGAGCAAGCCCTACTGTGGTTGCTTCAGAAGATGGAGTATCGGCTGTTGGGCTGATTGCAGGAGCTGGTACAGGGGCAGGAGTTGGAGGTATATCAGTACCAAAAATTGCCTCAGGTAGAAGGACCTTATCAACTTGATAAACTGCAACAGGATCAGTTGAATGTACACTGCTGCTAATTTTGGTTTTAGACCATCCTGAATCAAGGTGTACAGTCCCAGATACATCAGTAAAGTTCAGAGCAAATTGGCCAGCACCAGCAAATGTACTAACAGGGCTAGCTTGGCTAAGGTTCTTGAAGTCAGCAAGAGAATAATAATGAGGCAAAGCATGAAAAAGGATGAGTTGCTTGAGCTGATCTTGAGTGAGGTTTGCCAAAGAAGGCTTCTTAAGAGATGAAAAGGCGCTATCTTTTGGCGCAAAGATGGTAATGCCTTCATCTGTGTTATTGGCTTGGTTTTGGAAGGTGTCAATGACTTTAGTGGATTCAAGGTAACTAAGAAAAGTGTGGAATGGGCCAGCAACAGAAAGTAAATCAGTGAGATTTACATAAGGAGATATTGGTGCTGGTGCTGGAGCTGGAGATGGAGATGGAGGTAGGACTGGTGCTGGAGGACTAGCAGCTTCAACAGTTGAGGATGAAGTGAACAAAAACAATAGTGTACTGCTAAACATGAAAATAACAGATAGCTCCATGGTTTCAGAAAATTTATGTTGAAAATTTTGAACCAACTCTCCAAATTCCTGCAATTGCCAAATGGATCCCATCAATTATTATATTTCAGTTTATCAACCAAGTCACATCCCATAAATAAAAAACAAGAAGGAAAAAAAGCATTCAATTTGCTAACATGTGAAATAAAGATAGCACTAATCAAGTCCAGACACTTAAAAAACCAAGCAACAATCTCAGTAAGGATTAAAGAAACCAAGAACATAATGACCTTAACCACAGCAACCCAAAAAAAAAAAAAACAGATCTTGACCAGCTGTGCCAGAGAAATTGGGAATAAAAAGCAGAATGCTTAACTTTTTCGTTTGACTAGGCACATAATAGATATGGATTAATTTAATACACAAAGCTTGAAACAGGATCTGAAACAATACAATAGCAGATTATAAATGAAGAGAGGCGATGAAACCATGTATATATATATATATATCACAAGAACAAGATGTACCCTGCTTACTACAACTGCAGAAGATTCAGTGCTCTTGCCAAAACCTGAGATTAGAGTCCCAGGTCAATGTGCATTTTGTTTCTGCACAAGTTAATTGTTTTTACAACTTCCTCTTCACTTGCTAAAAAGTTGCTAAAATTAAGTGAAAGCCAATTTCTGTTGCCTCATGAAAGAGAAGAAAAAAATCGCAAACAATAAAACCACATCCACACAATGTACAACAGGACAAAAGCAAGAAACAGATCTAGACCAGCTCATCCAAAAGCAACAGTTCTTGAACATGGGCACACTAATTCTGTTGGCTAGTAGAAAGAAACAGGGAACACCCATTACCATTAGCAATAAAGAAACAGTCAAAAACAAATAAAAATCTGTAAAACCTGAAAATGGGTACTTCACATTGGCTAGTAGAAAGAAACAGGGAACACCCATTACCATTAGCAATAAAGAAACAGTAAAAAACAAATAAAAATCTGTAAAACCTGAAAATGGGTACTTCACATCACCATTACTACTATATGAAAAGCAAAAAATATAGAGCAGTGAAAGAGCAGAACTTGAACGACAAAACTGACCTGTTAAAGAGGAATTCAGAGAGAAATAAATGAAACCAAAATGCTAAAAGCTAAACTGCACTGCAATGGAGAATAGAAAGGTAGTGAAGGGTATATAAAGATCTATTTATTAATAGTGAAGCTTGAAAATATATATTTATAAATAATGAAGAGGGTGGAACCAGCTGGAAATAGTTTAAGATAATATGAACAGATAGGAAACGAGAGAGTCGGTCACAAGGTACAATACTAAATTACATAACAATGCAATATTATATTATATTATATAGCAATAGTGAGATGTGAAATCTACTTTTGAAATGTGAAATTTTGCGTTTTTTTTCGTTAGGTATATGAAATTTATTTACGGTGACAATTCACAGAAATATATTTAACTATTAATTACTAATTGTTCTCTTTCCATCTCTACGACACTCAATCCTGCGTCGAGGTTTAAAAAAGAAAAAAAAAGCCTGGAAATTTGTCTGTTTTCCTTGGAGGGTAAAGTAAAGTATGCTTTGTTGGAAATCTTTGTGAAGAAATAAAATCTATAGGCCCATTGTATGGTGGCATATCATAATCAACTTTCAACTAATTGATTTTTTTCAATTCTTAACACTCCCCAACCTTGCACTCTACCCCATCATTACAAGGTTTTGTAACCTTTCAGGAGAATTTGCTATATCAAGATAAATTCTGTTGCTGAAAGATGATTAATTTAATTGCATTGCATAAAATTTTTTTAATTTACTTAAAAATTAATAAGTTTAAATTTTAATTACGTAAAGTTTCTTTTCTTATGTTAAAAAACTATATAATACATATAAAATTTTCTTTAAAATTAGGTAAATTAGAATGGCCTCCCATTCATCATCATATACATAGTATTTAATGTGCATTTAACTTCACATGTGAACAAATTATGGTAGAAAATTTATATCTCAACTTCAATTGAGTTGAAGAGAGATCACAAGGAAAGGATGAGAGGGAGGAGATGGGTTCAGAATTTAGTGACATAATACAAAGTAAATGAAAAATAAAATTGAAGAATGGCTAATTAAGAAAGAAAAGTAAAATGTGAGATTGAGAAATTGAGAAATTGTTAAGGGTCAAATGTGGGCGCCCACCATGAGATATCGGCCAACTAGAATATTGCTGTCGAGTTGGTATGCCCATTAGATAGAAACCTCTCAATTCTCTCAAAAAAAATCAAAAAACGAAAATCCTGTTACATTAATGAACAAAATAATTATAATTTTCAAAATTTAAATGTATTATGCAAAAATCCTAAATAAATTATTCTATTTTAGATATGTAACAAAAATTGATAATAAATTTGTGTTATATGTAAGTTATAAATTAATAGATTTTTCTTCAATTATTATATAATATAAATAAAATAAAATAATTTTAAAATAGTTTAAAATATGGCATGCATATTATAAATTAATATATATTTAATTATTTTAAAATATAAATACAATAAAATTAGATAAATTAATTAAGTATTATTTTAAAATGAAAATTTATGATTTAAAAAAAAAACAAATAATACAAATTTACTTAAATATTCTTGCATCCTAAAATTTACATTTCAAAAATAGTTCTTAATTTGAATTAACATATATTTTTTTTAATATTTAAATATATATAGTGTCCATAAAAATTTTTGTAATTTATTTTCAGAAAAAATTCTTATATATAAATAAAAATTAGCAAATAATAAAAAGTTTTATTTATTTTAAATATATTAAATTAAACAGTTAGTTATATATAATTAAATATAAAATATTTAAATATATATTTATGCATTTATTATTTGATATGATATTTAAATGTAGGTAAAAATCTCCGCCTTTCTACACATGTTCTCGCCAACTAGCGACCATTGGTTATGACTCATTCGCACCACAAACATGTCCCCACCCTGGTTCTCCCGCCTGTGCCACCACTACCACCGCGGCCCCGCCGCCCTCACCACCTCTGCTGGCAGCTCAAGTTGTCAATATTTTGCTTTTTTTTTTTTAATGAATACGACACCGTTTTTCCTGGTGTCTTGCTCCACCGACACATTCCACGACACGTTATACTTATGCCTTGTGCCATGTTTGTATTTTATAATACAAAATTATTGAAATTATTGCAATAAAATAAATTATTATTGGTGGATTAATAAAAAATCATTATGCTCAATTAAAATCACTTGGGTTTATCATTTTCTTTTCTCTTAATATATATTATACTAGTACTATGTTCGCATTTTACACAAAATTATCATAAAATATGTTATTAATTTTTTAAAATTTTCAATATATTCTCAATTTTTTTTATTTATCATAGGTTATAGTATTAAATATAAAAAGAAATTAATACATTTCAACAGCAAATTTTTCATAAAATAAAAATTGAAAGCAATATAAAATTTAATTTATAATTAAAAAAATATTTCATAGTCTCGTTCTAATTTAATTATTTTTCTCCTTACAATTTACAGAAACTATTCTCACCAATATCAAATTTATGATTAAAAAATTGAATAATCTTTCTTTACCAATTAAATTTTAAAAATCACATCAATAATATATAATACCTCTAAAAGTTAATATTTTCAAATTAAATATATTTAAACATATTTCTTGAAGGTCACTATATAGTTATAATAAATAAATGTAAGTGAATAACTATTATTTTTATCTAAAAAAAACTATTATTTCAAATCTCTATAGCACAATTCAAAAAAAATGTCTTCATAACTAATGTTGATGTTTTAATTTTTTTTTTTTTTTTTGGGCAAAATGTTGATGTTTTAATATTAACCAAAAAATATCAAGATACGGAAAATAAACTTCACATTATATAAATATCCATGTATATTTATATGGTAGCTAGATATGTCTATGCATGGATCTCCAACCAATTAGACAATTATTTTAGCTCTCCTCCAAAATACGTTGAAGAAAAGATTAGCTAATGTCTTAAATTTAATTATTTTTTTATTATAGATCTGAGGGGTGTTAAGTTAATAAAATGGAAAATTAGTTAATAAAATTAAATATAAAAATATATTTAATTGACTTGTGAAAATATATAGATGAATGTTAGTGGTGTGTTAGTAATTTATAAAACTAAATGGGCAAAGTGGAGCATGTGATCTTTCATAAAACAAATCAATCATAATTTGACTGAGGGAGGTGGGTTTCGTCTTGTACTTAGAGCAAGGAAGGTCCATTGGCAATTTCCAGACCCACCAAATTAGTTGTTAGGATGTTGAAATATATTATGGCACATGAATCTTTGTTTGTTTTAATTAACACTAATGGATATCATTATCAACACAATTAGGCAAAGCTAAGTCTATATGCATGCTTTCTGTTTAAGGGTCTCTTTACACATGACTAGCAAAACCTAATTATATAACTTTGTTATATTAATCAAACTTTTTAACATCTAAACCGTTGGATTCGATTTCTCATTTAACAAGTTTGATTAAGATTAAAAACTTACTTAACCGATATTTACACCTTAAGCATTGCACATAATGGTTAGATGAGTGGTATATATTTCAAGTATCTTATATTTAGTTAAAAAAATTTAACACACATACGTACAAATATATATATATACTTCAAGGTATATATACATATATACCTTGAAGTAGATAAAACTTTAAGATAATTATTATATGTCTTATATGTTTTGATCTACCATACTATTTTATTTATGATATTTGAAAAAATATTTATTTATTCTTAATATTTATAAAATCGTGTATTATTTTATCTTTAAAAAATGATTTATTAATGAATGTTAACTGTTACAAATATTAATGATAAATAAATATTTTTTTAAATGTCAAGAATGAAGTAATGAAATAAGTCAAAATTAATAGGACATACAGTAATTATCTTTAAAACTTTTTAAAAAATAAAAGAAAAGTTTCAGCTTAAAGGTACATGCCACCAATCATGGAAGGTTCTAATCGTGTAAGGAAAATGGTGAGAAAAAATTGTTGGGTTTGGCCTTGAATAGTGAAGGGAAGATAAGAGGTTACTGTCAAACTTGGCTATAGGCAGCTAAGAGTGCCTTGTCAAGCTGATTCGGTTCCATGTTTTACTGGTTTGGTGGTCTTCATCTCTCATGTTCATGTATTATTTTTGTATGCACCAAAGTATATCTTCATGCTCTTGTATGCTTTTTTAGGTAGAAAGAATATCAGTTTTCGTCAAGTAAAAGAAAGTGCTGTGGCAATCCGTCATAGTTTTACCTTCGTAAATGGGAAAGAAAAAGTAGAAATGGTAAAAAAAACAAGAAAGGGTATATTATTAAAACTCCTCATATTTGTTCAAATATATTAATGTATTTTTAAAAAAATAAATAAATTATAATATTCCTTCATCTTTTCATTAATTTTACTATCAATTTAGGATTTAAATTATAATTTTTTAACATAATATAGTTTCTCCTGGTCTTAAAATTTTATATTTCTAATTTTTAAACTTTTTAATCTTTTTTAGCATCTATATCACTTTTTAAAATTCGTTTCACAAGTAAAAAATGAATTTATTTATTTGAATTTTAAATATATTAAATTAAAAAAATATAATTTTTTATATAAAATAATATTTTCATATTTTAGATCAAAGATGTTACATATACATTTTAAATGTAATATATATATATATTTTTTATCTTAAGCACAACATATTGTTTCATCAATTTTTAAAGCAATCGCTTTTAGCTTCTTTTTTTTTTTTTTTTTTTTTTTTTTTTTTAAACTTGAAAAGCAAAAGATAAAATCAATCACTTGATATATTAATGCCATAAAGGGTAGTTTTACACTTGACTGCTCAACCTTCGACCTTTTAAGCAAATTTTAAGGCATACAATTAATTATATTAGATCCAAATTAAGCTGTATCGAAATTTATTCTAAAAAGAGTTTATTGAGTTAATTATATTGAACTGGAATCAAACCTAATTTTAGATTAATCGAATTTGATAGAAAGGAGCGATTTGATTAGAGAACCATGGTTTAGAATTTGAGCTATAGCATTAGCATGTGGCAAAATCTAAAATTTTGATCTCTTTGCTTTTTGATTTTTTTATTGATTTCCTATCTTTTAATTTTATTCTATTGAATCTTTATATATATATTTTTTTCATTAAACCTTTATATTTTTTTTATACATTTAATCATTCCCTTAAAATTTCAGTTCCAATATTTAATATTATATCCAATTAAGTCCTTATAAAATATATAATTGAATCTCTTTATTTTAAAATTATACTAATTAAATCCTTATGATTTTTATTTTCAAATTTTTTAAGTTAATTGTTAAAATCCTAAAATGTATATTTTTTCATTTTTTTTCCTAGTTAATATATATATATACACACACTAATAAATAACCACGTGTTTCACAAGTGAACAAAAACTTTATATAACTCTTGATATATAGTAAATAAATTAAACATATTATTATTATTATTATTATTATTATTATTATTATTATTATAAGTTTTTCCTATTTAAAAACAATCTTCAAACTTTTCAAATACATTGCTCCATATTAAAGCAGTAATTTTAATTCCCTGAAAAACAAATACATAATTATATTAGTTAAATTCTCAAATTTCAACACAAAAAAATAAATAAATAAAGTAACATATTTTAAAAAGTATTACCTTAGCATCAATTAAAATTAATTTTTTTAGTTAATGATTTAGAAAGACATTAACAAAAAAACATACAAATAAGCATGATTTGATGGTAAATTGCTTTTCCTCATCTTCAAGAAAATTAATTTTAGATATTTCACTATTACTATTGATAGACATGTTGGTCAAATTCTTGAAGTGAAAGTAAATTAAAAAAAAAAAACAAAATAAAAACTACAATGCAAGAATATACTTGAATAGTGTTTCAATCTAATGGAAAACAAATAGAAGTAAAAAATAGTGTGCAAAAAATTACATTGAAACAAAGCCTTTATATAGAGATTTTTTTCATATTATAATTAGAATTAGAATTTTAAATAAATCCTAATTCCAATCGTATCAATTATAATATAACATATAAATTAATTATAATTAGAATAAAAAATATATTTTTAATAAATTAATTTTAATTTTAATTTTAATGAGAAATAAGATAAAAAAAATTAAATAAACAAACTTTAGATAAAATTTTATGACGTCTCTAATCCCAATTGCAATCCATTTAGTTATAATGCTTTTGTTATAGTCCATTTTGATGACAGGAAACTCAATTAACCTGAAAGAGTGTGATCAACTTACCCTGCCTCATGTAGGGTACAAGCCGTAGCAAATAGCTCTCCATAATTTTGAAGCATATGCTATTTTTACAATTCTTATAAAATAATTATACAACTTTTTTTAAAAAATTTTGCCTAAAATAATTTTAATCTAAAAAAATTAAATTAAAATTTTTTCCAAAGAAAATTACCAATTTTAATTACATTTAAATTCAAATTAAATAAAATTTAAAATTAACCTAATTAAAATAGGAAATAAACTTTCAATTAAAAATAAACTTTTATATAAAGAATTCTAATTACATTTCAATTAAATAAAAGTTAAAGTTACCTAATTAAAATAGGAAATAGACTTTCAATCAAATTAAAATTATATTTTAATTAATTTAATTTTATCTTTATTAGTAAATAATTAAATTATTCAATTTTTACATAATAATGAGCGCAAAATTTTTTATAATTTTGCTTGTCCCCCTTTCATATATATATATATATGATTTAAAAATATTTTAACTAGCGATTAGTATTTGTATAGCATATTAATAAATTTGTGATTTCACTAATTTAAAATTCTAATTAAATATGTAATTAATGCGGAAATTTAAATTTTAGATCATCATTAACTAATATTTTAAAGTTTAATAAATAAAAATTTATACTAACCAAATTTTTTATCAATAAAATATTATTATAATCCATGTAACCTTGAGACTACAATAATTCATACACATAATTAAAATACAAATGCTTTTATTTATTAAATTTATATATCAATTGGCAAAAATATGAAAATATTTATAATATTATTTAACATTTTTATAAGTAAATGACTTATAAAAGTATTAATTCACCAAATTTAAAGTCTTAAAATTATAACTAAATGACTTAAAGACAAATTAAATAAGAAAATAATGATTTAAATTCTTAACAATTTTATTTGGCCGCTTTAGTAAAACAAATTACTAAACTTACATATTTATTAATTAGTTATATAAATGCTGATGATTAATTAAAATATTTTAAATCAAAATAGATAAAAAAATACTTATCATATAAATTTAAATTGAATTTCTATTATACATATTTTAAAACATTGTTTTAAGATTATATTTTTTTTTTATTAATGAAATTTATTATAAATAAATGATCTATATTTTAAATATATAAGAAAATAATGAAAGAATATACATGTTAAGATTTTAATAATTAACATAGAAAATTTCAACATAAGGATTCAAATGGCTGTAAATAAAATTTGTGAGAATTTACTTAGCACAATTTAAAGGACTTAATCAGATATAATATTAAAATATAGGAACTAAAATTTTAATGTAACAATTTAATATATAAAAATATAAAAGTATAAAAATTTAATGAAGAAAAAATAAAAGTATAGGGATTCAATAAAATAAAATTGAAAAATAGGGACTCAATAAAACAAACTGAAAAGCAAAGGGACCAAAAGTTAAGTTTTGCCTTAGCAAAAAAGCTAAAGAATTGAAACAAAGAGGTACAGTTACAATACATAAAACAAAACCAAACTCGTTAGATTCACTACTAAGTTTCTAATATCTTTAACACTCCTACTACACCATTCAGATTGAGTTACTGCCCCTTACAATAAATGGAACACAGCCTGCTCGTAAACAATCCGGTGCGGGCGATGTCGGTCATGCTCATGCTCGGAATTTGAGGAATGCAGGGGATGGGAACTAGAGAAATAAAAATGCAGAACAGGCTAAGCTCTCCATTTATTAAATTTGTGGAAGTAATAATTAAACATGGTCTAAAGGGAACAAAATTTGAAACTGATAAAGACAGACATTATTAGTCTAATAAAGGACACAATATGCCTGCTGTTTTTTTTTTTCCTGGCAGCAGCATACTTCAAGTAGCAGCCCATTCTTTCTTGATGTCAAAGGTGTAGTTGATCTCCAAGTAGCACTTATTATCATCGTCAAGGAACTGAGGCACACAAAGAACCAAAAAAAAAAGGTGGTTAAGGTCAAATGCTGATATGGTTTTGTATCAAAAATCAAAGCAAATTGAGTCCACATCAAGATTTAAGTACGCAGTTCCGCATGGGCCAAGACTGTGTCAAAAACTGATTCTGTCGAATTAATGGACCACATGGTTCTTGTGCTCAGCCTTCAAAACTAGGTAGGTGGGACAGTTTAATACATTTGATACCACATTTGTCTATCAGATAAGATGAATCATGATAGAGATGATTTTAAAGAACGAGACGCAAAACAAAATAGTGGCTAAAAAATTTTCAGACTGCTACCGTTATCTGATTCAGATAAAATTAGATTGTGTGTTCTGAACATGGAGCGTGCCTAAGACCAGACATGTTTTGTTCTCAAATGCAGAATCAATGTGCAAGACAGTTAGTTGATATTCTTAAATGGACGTCAACCGATTCAACAAACTGGTCCACAAACAGAATAGTAGAATGTGACAACAGCCACATAAATGTGGCAAAAAATTTATGAGCAGAAGCCCATTTCATCATTAGCTTTAAACTGCATTACTGGATCTAAACTGTTATGGAGTCTGCTTGGCATTGCTGTGGGAAACCCAACTCTTAGAAAGTTTGAATTTTTGTTTATTTTATTATTTCTGCTTATTTAGCAAGTTACTAATCATTGAGAAAATATCTATATTTCGACTACTTGAATCAGAAAATGGATATATGATGCCAGAATATATCTTATTAGCCAACTCAAGGAAAAAGTTGTGGGGCTAAAGCTGACCTTTGATCTTGCTGAATATGATCCTCTTGCAAACAAGCCTGATGGGGTGGTCTCTTCAGGCATCAAATGGGTGTAAGGCTCTGGCTGAGGGCTGAAGGTCCCAAGCATCTCTTTTGTGCTGTCCACTGAAACAATGCTCACCATAAGGAAAACATTAGAGTTTTTGTAAGCAAACGTCAGCTGTAGCATTGAATTAGGATGCAGATATAGCTCACCCTTGACGCCAGTTTTCCAGACAGTGTTAGTGTATTTGAGGCCAGATACAATGTTGTTGCTAACTTTGAAAGTGAACATCAAGTTGTAATGACTGCCTTCTTTCAATGTGAACCATGAGCCTTTTGGATTTCCATTCTCAGGGACAGACAGGACAATGTCGGATCGGCCTGGTGAGATGATTGACAGACTAAGGATTTTCACTTCTGGTTCAAGAGTTTCTGCAATAATTTGTTTAAAAGGAAAACTGGATTTAGAGACTGTTTGGATGATTCCATTACATGAATATCACATGATTAGAGTAGCAAGGTCAGCAAAACTACTCGATTCTGCACATATATAATAACTATTCATATAGTGGTGAAATAAGGTATTGATTTTTTTTTCCCCTAAACTATTGGTATTCAGAGTCCATTAACTTTGACTAATTCAGTTCGACTCAAGCAAAACTATAAAGGCGGTACAAATCTCCCAACAATTAATTTAACGCAATTACATACACCATAACTTGAACACCAAATGTTTCTTAAGCGAGAACAGCCCTTAGGACATTGTTCTCTTTGAGGCACGCATCAGATGAGGAAAAAATGTCTTCCCATCTTCTATAAATCAAATTAACAATAACAAGCGAAATGAACCAGACACCAAAAAATCTTCAGCGACAGAATTTTAGCCGCAGCGACAAGTAAAAAGCTGAGATTTTGCTATTATTGTTTACAGTAGGCAAGCTTCAGCAATTATTGGTCAAATTGCACGAGTTATTGCTTCTACTATGTATTAAAATCTTAAAACTTGCCAAAAGTCGATTAATAAACAGGTTAAACATGGCAATACAACTAGAATCTAGAATCTTAAAGTGCCTCAAATAGTAGCTTACATGGGCATTATAGTACAAAGATTTCTGGCCTAATTCAACACCACTGACTCCATGTTAAACAGAAATATGTCAAAGTAACATCAACACCAGCCACTATATTTCAAAGTAAACAGAAACCAAGGAAAATTAAAAGAATTTACAACCCAAATTCCAGAAGAACCTTTAATTAGCTATACAATTATAAACTCTGAATTAAAGAGGGTCCAAATGTGATGGATACCTCCAATATTTTCATAATCCACAGTACCAAGAAGCTGTTCCTTCCATTTCCTCAGGCTCTCATCATCCTGAACAATTGAAATTCCATCAGCAAATTATCATGCATACACTAAACACACACACAAATAGAAAAAACTTAAAAAGAGTTGAAATTGCAAGAGAAAAAAAAAAAAAAAAAACCTTATCCTTTTCAAGTTGTTCTTTGAGGGTGTATTGAGGACCAAGTTGAATATTGTTGCTTCCTTCCTCATCTTCATCTTCTTCATTAGCAGAGTACTCAGTCTCACTTTTTTGCCTCTCATATTTCTCTCTTGCTACTGAATCACCACCCTCGCGACCATCATAATGAGGGCTTGCTTGAATCTTCTCTCCCTCATTTTTGTCATTATCAAGCCCCATATTAGCACCACTAGAACTTGACACAGCCAAAGACATCAAAAAAAAAAAAAAAAAAAAAAAAAGAAAGAAACTCTCTCTCACACACACACACAACCTGTGTTTGCTAGGAGCAGAGAAAGAAGATAACTAGAGGACTCATAGTTAACAAGGAATAAAAAGAAAAAAAAAAGGAACAGGATTTGTCTTGAAAAGAAAAACGATTGATACTTTGCGTTAAAAAACAACTTTAAAAAGGGCCTAATTTTTTATTTTCCTGTCGTCTAAAGATGTACCCACAAAGATAAAGATACGGACTAAAAGATGTAACCACAAACAAAAGAGCAAAAGACAAAAGAGAAGCTGGGTTTGTCTCTGTTGATGGATAGCTTTTAGTTTTGATGAAACAGAAATCTTGGGTGTCAAGAAGAGAAGAGAAAAAATGGGTTAGTTTTGGAAGTTGAGAAACGGTCATGCGGTGATCCGGAATGCAAGTTCTAAGTCAGTAAACGAAGAGTTTTGATCGATGGAACAGAGTCCTTGCCTATGATTGTGGGGGTTGTGTTGTGGTTGAGGAGACCTTTGACTGTTTCTTTTTTTATTCATAAAAAGGTCAAAAAAAAAAAGTTCTATGGTGAAGAAAAGATTGAGTAAAAATAGAATTATCGAAAAAAATAATAGTTAAATAATAAAAATATTATAAAAGTATAATATAAAATGAAAATTTTAAATTTTTAAAACTATTAATTTATAAAATTAATTTTTATTTAATTCAAAAGAAAATTTATATTTAACTCATAACTAATTTAGTCTCTATATTAATTAAAAATAATAATTTTTCTAAGATATTAAAATTATAAATTTTTTATAATCATGAAATTAAAAAAGTAAATTTTCATCTTTTTAATTAAAAAATAGTGGTGATTTTATAATAATCTCCAAGTGGTGTTTCTTTTTCGTCATGAATTAATGATGGCCATACATGAAGTAAGTGGTTCATAGCCTCTCCCTTGTGGTGGCAATTTTATCCTTGTAACTTTTTTATTTTCTTTGCTGCATGGAATGGATTTGTCTTTTTGAGTTTTTCCTTGAGATTGAATTTTGATTTTCATCTTTCACTGTCCTTCATTTGGACATGGTAGTGAAAATTTTAGAATAAGTAATTGCCTATATTATGAGCATATTCCTACTTACACAAATGATTGATATATTTCATTAATATTAATTAATTAAAAAGTATATTAAGTATTTAAATATAAAATATTTTAAATGCATAATTATTATTTATTTATTATGGCATACAATGTTATTACCTAATAAGCATAGATACGGACATGAGACACGAATATAATACCATACAAATACAACGATATGATAATTTTTATAATTTAAAAATACGACAAGAGCAAAATACATTATATATATATATGTTCTACATAAAATGTGTATTATTTTCTATTATATAAAGATAATTTGTTAAAACAAAATAAAATTAGTGTGATAAAATAGAAAATCTATGAAATTTAAACATTTATTATAATCATGTAATTAATTATCTATCATTGTCTTATATAAAAGCATACATGACCTGCACAAAAAATAGTCTTTATTTTAAATATTTTTTTTAAATAGTCCTTATTATATTTTATAATTTCAAATTTAATCCCATTGTATCTTAAAATGTGTTATACCGTGTGTTATACGTGTCTTAGTCATGTCCTTCTTGTGTCCTAAAAATAAAA
Organism: Mallotus nudiflorus; assembly: GCA_947683625.1. Classification (NCBI taxonomy): domain Eukaryota; kingdom Viridiplantae; phylum Streptophyta; class Magnoliopsida; order Malpighiales; family Euphorbiaceae; genus Mallotus; species Mallotus nudiflorus. The sequence goes on along the minus strand of CANTUR010000157.1, from coordinate 7,368,543 downwards.
AAAAATAATACATGTGTCAAGCTATGTCAGACATATGTTGATATCAAAAAGTGTCAGACACAAATACTTCATTCTATTTAAAGTGTCGGTACTTCATAACTAATTACCTAAACTTTTAAACTTGGGTTGCATTTTATATGGGTTAGAATTAAACGAAGAAAAAACACAGTTTTCTATATCTTAAAGGAATTTTTACAAAAATATCCAAAAAAAAAAAATAGAGCATTAACATCAAATGCCCCCTTGTTTCAATAATTTATAAGCGTGTCCTTTTGTTAATTTCTCTTTACACACATGCCTTTTTTTTTTTTTTTTTCATCTTCTTTCTTGTTTTCCTGCGTTTTTTCTCTTCCATGAACCTTTTTCCTCTTCCTCTTCTTTTTTCTTCTTCTTCTTTTTCTCTCCCTCATCACCTTCAAACTACACTCTTCCTGTGAACGAGAAATGGGTTGCTTCAAAGAAGATGATTATGGGAGTCCAACTGTTTAAAAACTAGCAAAACAGCTCCAATTTTTGGGTGGTACTAACGCATCAAAACTTGAAGCTATGGAATGTGTAGACGTAGTAGAGGAATAATATAGACAAAAAAAAAAAAAAAAAAGAGGGCAGCTGTGTTGATTTGCCTGTTTGAGGGCTATGAAGGAGAGTTGCGTGTTATTCTTACTAAGAGATGTATGAAATTAGCTTCTCATCCAGGTGACCATATCTTAATGTTTTTCCTTTTTTTATTTAATTATTTGGGTGTTTAGTGTTGAACCCATGATTTGAGCAGAAGCAAATATATTTTTTAGGTAAGTTTTATTTATTGTTTTATGTATTTTTTGGATGTTGATTGTTAGTAATTAATTAAGAAGCATGTGATGTAGCTTTGCCTGGTGGGAAAATGGAGAAAGGAGATTTTGAAAATCGTATCTCAAAATTAAAAATGATATTTTAAATTTATAAATATAGTATACTACTTGAATATTATATGTATGTAAAATTTTAAAATCGTATTCGATACTAAAATTAATATATTATCTGAATATTATTTAAATATTTTTCTCCAATTAAAAATATATTTTTTGAATATTATTTGTATTTAAAACTCAAAATAATATTTTAACTTCAAAACAGTATCTGAATATGATAATTTAAATAAATATATATTGTTAAAAATTGATCAAAGAAATAGTTGGTCTTAAATAATAAATTTCAAATATATTTGTATTCAATTAATTAAAATAAAAAAAATAATTGATATGCATATATCAATTAATTTGAATCAAAGTGTCCATCTATGCATGAAACTTGAAATATTTTCCATTTATTTCTATTTTATTATTTATATATTTTAATTTATTGTCCATCTATAAAATGAATAAAATAATATCAGCCTAATATATATATATATATATATACAAATTTATATTTCAAAATATTTTCCTAGGATATCTGAAACTTTAATTATTTATTAAAACTAATATGTGTTATATAATTTAAATATGTTTCTGAAATAGAGCATACCATCTATATGTATATTAATACCCAAAACCAAAATTGAAAAAACTAAGAATAAAAAATTAAAATTAAGGAAAAAATAATGATAATAGAAAATAAAAATAAAGGGTTATTTGTAAAAAAAAAAAAATCCTGACTTTTAGTCATTTTTGCAGTTTAATCATGATATTTAAAACTTGGCATGTTACAACATGAATTCGTATTTTTTGGCAAGTTGAAACATCGATAAAATATCCGGTAAAAGAGTGCTGAAGTGTCAAGCAAGATTTGAGTCAACTGGTTAAATTAAAATAATTTTTTCCATGTCAGCAAAACAAAATGGTGCGTTTTATTCCTCTTAACCATCTTCTTCTTCTTTTTATTCCCCCTACCCATTTTCATCTTCTTCTTCCTCGGCTACCAAACTCCTCATCAAACACAAAGCCCTTTTTGCTCCTCTCCTCACACCCACCATCATCAATTTGGATGCAATCTCAATCCCCACCACAAAAAACAAATTCCCTTTCGCAAATCCACAATCACACCCACCACCATTAATTCGGAGCAGCACTAATGAATTGAGCTTGTTAAATGTAGCACATACTCTGCTTGTGTATATATACTTTCTTTGATGTTATTTTTTTATGTTTCTTTTATGGCTACAGTGGTAGTACTAGTAGCATCCTAAAAATACAATAGCTCTGTTACTACAAAAACATTAGATGTAAGCTTCGCTTCCTTATCTCGCCATAATGATTATTGGGGATTATTGAAAATTCTTTAAATAATTTAAATCATGCACATGGAACTAATTATGGTGTTCAAATCAACACTACTACTTCTGCTACTAAGAAAAGAGTTACTATGATAAACACAACATCAATATTGAGAAATGGGCTGAGATGGAGATGTAGTAACCAGAGAGATAAAGGAGATGCAACAACTAGAGAATATTAAACTCAAAGGATGAAATTGTCCTCATTTTGGATTGCCATCCATTTGAAATTATGTCAAAATTGCCAGCGAGTGTTCCGTGTGGCGTTGAGGCACTTTTTGCCGCCTTTGGATTGCATGCCTTTAGTTTTGCCTTGTACAATCAGATGTTAGTGCTACTTGTAGTTGATGGTTTTGATGAGGATGATGGTAGTGTTGCAGAAAACGTGTCCCTTACAATCCAATAAGTACTTTAACCATTTTAGATTACAACAATTTCAAAAATATTTGATAAATAAAATAGAGAAACATACACTTAAACTAATTTAACATGGAAAACTCTTAAATGGAGAAAAATCACAGGCATTGTCAAAAGACAACCAATAGAAAAAATATTTATTATGTGAAAAATTATTACAACCACACTAAAAAAATATTTAACTCTCACACATACCCAAAAGCTCAAGTACACCTTAAAAGAATTCCCCATAAATTCTCTACTAGTATAACTAATAGCTCTCAATTGTATACTCTCATACATATCCAAGAGCTTAAGTATACCTAAGAGAATTTTCCATAAATTCTTTACTACTATAACTAATAGCTCTCAATGGTACAATCTCACACATATCGAAAAACTCAAGTATACCTAAGAGAATTTTTCATAAATTCTATACTAGTATAGCTAATAGCTCTTAATGGTACACCAAATATTACATGGTGATTAACACACACCAAATATTTGTGTGATTGACACACTTAACAAATGAGGGGGAGGAGTCCTTTTATAACTAACTAATTTATTCCTTCATTCTTTTCTAACCAATGTGGGATAACATCCATTTTAATTTTTTTTTATCATTTTTCAACAATCTCCACCATGATTAAAAAAATTAAAAGAATAACAGGTACCTCACCATCAGCTATGACACTCATAATTCTAAAAAAATAAGAATTGTCATACTCCACCATAAGAGTATACACACAAGGACTTCAATAACTCCAAGGATTTTCACCTCAACTAGTTCATGTCAAAAAAATATGCTAAAATCTATAATACAACCCTCACCCTTGGTTTTCCTGAGAGTTCCTCAGACATCGACATCCTTTCCATCAAGCCAATGCTAGTGCGAAAACTTGTGGACCTGCTAGCAGTAGCACGTCCTTTTCCATGGCAAACCTTGGAGATAAATAACATGTTAAAAGGATAATCCAGTCTTTTATGTTAAAAAGAGACCCAATGTTGGTGACAATATCAGCATCTCCATTTACTGATTTTAGAGCAATTTGTCAAACCCCACTCCATCGGTAATTTTTCTTTAGGTGTCAAAATTGCCCACACCTTCAAATTCTTGTGTAAATTGAATTAATTATCATTGACTTCATCTCGCCACAAGTCAATATTAACACACTCATCAAATTTCTCCACCTGAAACTCAAGCTCATTTTTGTTGAACAATGCACAGTACCTCCATTTACTTGAACAGTACTTCCTGCTACAGTGACATAACTCATGATTAATGAGTGAATAATTGTGTCTACAAAATATACTAAGAAAGATTTCAGGAGAGATTGGGGGGACATAAACAATATAACTTAAGTCTCAACTTCCTTAAGCGATTCAGGAGAGATTGGGGGAACATAAACATTATAACTTAAGTCCCAACTTCCTTAAGTGATTCAGGAGAGATTAGGGGGACATAAATAGTATAACTTAAGTCTTAACTACCTTAAGTGATTATAGCCTTTGTGACAAAGCTTTCTTAGCTGTACTTACTTACACAATACCATACTTTATAAACACAATACAAAGGACCTCTAGTGGGATCACAAAAATTTCTAAAAAATCTTTTCTGATGTTAAAGATTGGAAAAAACTGTAACCATAAAGCATATTAAGAATTTTAAAGAAATTCCTACGCCACCTTTAAGCTCATCTCTTACTGAACCATAAGCTCTAATACCAATTATTGGGAAAAATGTGCCCCTTACAATCCAATAATTACTTTCACCATTTTAGATTATAACAATTTCAAAAATAATTGAGAAATAAAAGAGAGACACATACAATAATTTAATGTGGAAAACTCTTAAATGGAGAAAAACCATGAGCATTGTCAAAAGACAACCAAAAGAAAAAATATTCACTATGTGGAAAATTATTACAACTACACTGTAAAATATTTAATTCTCACACATACCTAAAAGATTAAGTACACCTTAAAAGAATTTCTCATAAATTCTCTTATAATATAGCTAATAGCTCTTAATGGTACACTCTCACATATATCCAAGAGCTCGAGTATACCTAAGAGAAGTTTTCATAAATTCTCTACTAGTATAGGTAATAGCTCTCAATGGTACAACAAATATTATATAGTGATTAACACACAATAAATATTTATAGTGATTGACACACTTAACAAAGGAATGGGAGGAGTCCTTTTATAACCAACTAACTCCCTCCTTCCTTCTCTTATAACCAATGTGAGATAACATCCATTTTATTTTTTTATCATTTTTCAATAGGTAGTGATTGATGGTAATGGTGGTGCTAGTTTAAACTTAAAGTTTTAATTTTTTTCTCTTTTAAAACAATGATAATGAGAAGGAAGAGGAGTGGAAAATGAGGGTAGTAGGAATTTAGTGAAGGGGGTTCATGGTGCTCCATCAAGAGGAAAGACTTAAGAGCAAATAATTAATGCAAAACTCAGCACGGTTCCCTTTGGTTGGAGGAAAATGACCAGTAACGAAATGTTGGCTGCTCTCAATGTGGTATTGCTCTGCACAGACAGCACACCAACAAAATGACAAAAAGCGAATGAGGTGGTTGAAATGCTTTCTAAGAAATATAACAAAACTGATGCCATTTTATCATTTTAGTGACTTACATTATGAACCTACTGGTCATAATTCTAGTAAATGGCTTATAAAGGTGAAGGAGGAGAGTCTCTATATGTCAATTCAGATTTGTTTGTGTCCTCTTACTATGTACTAAAATATTTATGAATAAGAAACATATGGTCTTTTTGAGTTGGAGACAGAACAGGTGGTGTATGAACTTGTGTTTAAATGACCTATCAAAAGATAAATGGTTAATATGGAGATAAGAGTCAATAAAATGACATTTTTTTTGAAAAAAAAATGTCTAATGTGGACAATGCAGTTGAGATTTGCCTGGCACGTTAGCACTCTTTCACCGGATATTTGATCGGTGTTTCGATTTGCTAAAAAATGTAAATTTATGTTTTAATATGCCAAGTTTCAAATGTCATTATTAAACTGCAAAAATGACTAAAAGTCATGATTTTTTTTTTTTTGCAAATAACCCAAAAATAAATAAAAAAGAGAGAAAATAAAAAATAAATATAAGGATAAAATAAAAAATAAAAAAAAGGATAACATAGAATAAGGAAAAAAAAAAGGAAAAAAGAAAAATAAAAATAAATTAAATTAAAAAGAAATAAAATTAAAAAAATATGAATAAGAAAAATTAAAAAAAATTAAAAAAAGAGGAGTGAAAAGTAAAGAGAAAAAAATAAAAAAAGACAAAAAGAAAAAAAAAGAAATGGGAAGGAAAGGAAACAAAGAAAATAAAAAGGAGAAAGAAAAAATAATGGGTGAATGAAAAAATTAATGAGAAAATAAAAAAAAATAAAATAAAAAAGAGGAAAAAATAAGGAGAAATAAAAATAAATAAAAAATCAAAATCAAAAGGAATACAATAAAAAGATAACTAATTCAAACCAAAAGATTTTAAAACAAAAGAAAAAAATAGGAACAATGGAGAAATGGACAAAATTGAAAAAGAAAAAAGGGTATAGTTGAAAATAGAAAAGGTAAACATGTAATTAATTAAAAAAGTATGACATTTTAATGTAAATCAGCCATAAAAATGGTCTAATTTTGTAATTTTCTGTATCCTGAATTCATAAAAAATAATAAGAGCTTTAAAAAGGAATTATCATATCCTTAAAATGTACCAACATGTTAAGAGAACATTTTTATCTTTTTTATTAATCCATTCAATTTTATTACGATTAATTAGAATTAAGAAAATAATATTTTTAGTCTTATAATTTATATTATTTTTGTAATTGGTTTCTAAAAAAACTCTTCTTTATAATCAAATTTTACAAGTTTTAAGAAGTCAACTACTTAATTGAGAGAGTCTTGTCTATTAGCAAATGAGTTTATCTTATTCCGGAAACAATTTTAGTGTGCAAGACTCTCTAGATTGGTGAGTTTTCTTAAGTCATTCAATTTCTTCAAAGTGTTATCCTACAATGGTTGCATTGAGTTAACGAGACAAAAGATCCATTGAGGAGGTGTATGCTCAGTTGTTGTTAAAAAAAGAGGATGATAGAGGGCTAGTTATTGAGGGTGAAGAAGAGAGGAAATTTGATTATAGTCTCAAATGGTGTCTGATTGATAGATTCTTAATTGATAAAGTCACTAATTTTTTGGCAACAAAGAACATACTAGTAGCACTGTGGTGGCTAGTAAAAGGGGGCTACATAGAGGAAGTAATCCATTTTTTTCATGTTTGGTGATGCATACTCTTTTTTTTTTCACCAGATTTCTTATATGAGAAAATAAAAGAAGAAGATCAAGAAATTTAGAGTAGAGTATACTTAGCATAATGGCTTGGGTGAGCATATGGTAGACTATTTTAAAAACCTATTATTCATTATTTACATGATTAATGTGCAATTACCCATGTTTTGATCTTAACACATCAATTTTGATTTACTAATCTGTGAGCCTAAGTGTGTATACAAGATAGGTAATTTTTGGTGATTATTTGGAAGTAAGGAACCTAAATTTTCCAAGATTCTAACACTCCTCGCGAGCCCTCACACAATTGTGATCATGCATCCTATGATCATGAGCCAGAGATGTTTTATTTTTGTAAAGTCACAGTGGTCCTCATGAGCACTCTCATGATTATGAGGATGCCTTATCCACTCGTGATCATCAAGACCTCTAGAAGCTCTAGTCACAGTGTTCCTCATAATCTCAACCACAATCGTGAAGACATCTAGTCAACTCGTGATTGATAAAGGTTTCTAAGAGGACAATCTTTGAATGGTCCTCACGATCAACCTCATGATTCTGGTCATGAAAAGCTAGCTCATGATGATTTACACAATCATAAATGACACAATATAAGCATTTTTTTAAGTTCTCCTCATGATGATTGCCATGATCGTGACTATAATTGTAAGCATACTAGCCACGATCATGATCAAGCTCACGAGTGGTGTGTCAAGGCAGTAATGGTCATAATTGAGCTCTAATGACTAGTTTTTCATGTCTCATAATCGTGAATGTACTCCTCCTAATCGTGAGTAAGCAATTTTATACAAAAGTTGAAACTTCATTTAATGAAGAAAGAGGAGGCTTAGGATAAATTTAATGCTTCTCAACAACCATTTTTTACTTTCTAAGTATAAAAGCAAGCTCTAAAACTTCATTATTTCAAGTTAAAGAGTTTGGTGATCCATTAAATCCTTTGATATTTACTTTATTCAAAAGCATTCATTATTCTTCTTTTGTATTCAATTAACAATGCTTTGATAAAATCTTTGCGAGTTTTGGTTTATGTGGTTAGTGTTAGGAATTCTTATCTTTTATTCTTTTTCAGGTTAGGGAGAAGGGAAGTAAGGATCCTCTATAAGAAATTGGTTTAAGTGTGATCCACAAAAGACTTAGAAATTTAGGCTGTGATTAAAGTTAAGCCAATAAAATTTTAAGTGTAATAAATATAAGTTTAGCCTCAAAAACTCAATTGTAATCAATTTAATGAAATTTATTGGTAGTGAATTTATAAAATCCTAACTTGGTGATAAGTTAGGTGGAGACATAGGTTTATTGAGGAACTAGATTTCTCAAATTGTGTGCGTTAATTTCTCTTCTCCTCACTTTCTTTAATTTTCTTTAAACCCATCTTAATTTTCTTTCAAATTTAAATTAGCCCTATTCACCCTACTCTAGGGCCTTTTACTTGTTCTCTTGATATATAGCTAATTGCTCTTTGGTAATGAATGCCATGGATTGTAGAATCAAGATAGGTCAGAATGAGTTATTCATAACCTAAATTTTAAATCTTAAAGTGAGGGGGGGGGGGGGATGATGTTCAGTATGCCTTCAAAAAAATCCCGTAATCTAAATGGATTGAATCATGCATTTTATAAATAATTTTGGAACATTGTTGAGAAGGATACGGTTGTTGCTTGTAAAAAATTCATTCATGAATGCCATTTTCTAGAAGGTTTAAACAATACATCAATAATCCATATTACTAAAAAGACTTATGTTTCTTCAATGAGACTGATTTCTTTATGCAATATTTTATACAAGGTAGTTCTCTAAAATTCTTGCTAACTATTGAAAGTGGTGTTACCTACCTTAGTTTTGGAGCAACAAACTGCTTCTGTAAATGGAAGAATGATAACTGATAATATTTTGACTGCTCTCAAGTTAATACATTACTTGAAGCATAAAAGAGTAGGAAAAGAAGGTGTGGTTGCCCTTAAGGCTAATTTGAGCAAAGCTTATGATCGTGTTAAGTGGGTTTTTTAAGAAATATGATGTAAGAGAAAAGAAAAGATAAGAGAGATCCATGGTTGCAAATTCACTCAAGGAGCACCTTTAATGTCTCATTTATTCTTTATTAATGACTGCTTGATTTTTTATAAATCAACTACATAAGAATGAAGTAATATAAAGGATATCCTAGCAACCTATGAAGCAGCCTTAGGCAAAGGATAAATTATAACAAATAATCTCTTTTTTTACTAAATAGAGAGGAGGTCGAAGTTAGTTATTTGCTCTCTATTCTTGAGAGGCCCCTTAATAATAAGTGTCTTGGGCCTTTTATGGTTAGGCAAAAGAAAAAGGAGTTTTTCATTCATTAAAAACAAACCATGGAAATAATTGCAGCGTTGGAGCTATAGACCTTTATCATAAACGAAAAAGAGATCCTCCTTAAAATAGTGGCTCAAGCTAGACCTAACTATATAATGAATGTATTCTTAATTTTAGTAGACCTCTACAATAATTTGGAGTGCATAATGAATTCTTATTGGTGGTATTAAGGTAGAGGCCAGTGCAGAGGTATTCATTAGACTCCGTGGGGAAGGCTTTGTGTTCTAAAAAAATTTAGTGGCTTGGGTTTTAAATAATGTCATGAGTTTAATCTGGCAATGCTCTATAAAGAGTTGGAAAATGCTATTGAGTTTGACAGACTTGCATCGAGAATCTATAAAGCTAGATATTTCCCAAACAAAACATTATTATAAGCATATATATGATGTAATGCTAGCTTCACTTGGAGGAGTATTTGGGTTGCAAAATTTTTGCTAAAGGAGGGTGCTAGACTACAGCTTGGTTCAAAAGAAAAAATAGATATTTATGGTGATTCTTAGCTCCCTAATAAGTATAATGGGCATATGACTTATAGTTTAGTGGATTATAGTGTAAATCTCAAAGTTTTTAGTATGATAGTTGATCATTAGAGATGGATTGTGAATCTGATTAATGAGATTTTTAATTTCAGGGATAAAGAGATGTTGTTAAAAATCCCTCTCAATTTAAGAATAACAACAAATTAATGATGTTGGTTGTTTGATAGTAAAGGTATGTTTTTGGTGAAAAGCTACTACTATCGAACTCATGAGATACAAAAGATAGATGATGGCCAGTGTAGATTTTAGATGAAGTTCTGGAGTATCAAAATCCCCACCAAAGTAAAGCTTTAAGTTTGGTGGCCCCTGGTGGCCTAGGGAGGAACGCAGCAATAATGAGGGCAGTTAATGGCATGCTTCCAAATCCTTTCGTGTCTCTATAAATACTACTGCACTTGTTAACTGGCATATTTTGCTTCTTTTGCTTTTCTATCTTTTTGACTTTGCTGCGTTGCTATCGCCTCCACTACTTCCATTTCTTCCTGTCGTAGTTCTTTCTTGTGGCGACCAGGTGATTCTTTTCATCTTTTCTTCCTCCTCTTTTTGCCCCTTTATGTTATTGCGTTTTTCCTTTCTATACTATGGCTCCAAGGGAAAAAGTTAGTTTTGACCTTTTTGTCTCCAATGTAGATAATGAGTTACTGGGGTGGTATCGACGGTAGTTTTGTATCCCCGTCGACTACGCCGTCCACACCGTAGATAAGAGGTTTAGGGCTCATTCCCCCTTATCGGGGCTAAGTAGATTAGTTATATGTTTTGACTAGTTAGAAGGGGGTATGAAATTTCCCCTAGATCCTTTTGTAAAAGAATTTCTCAATAGGAATAACATAGCGCTTGGTCAGCTTCATCCGAATAGCTATAGGATACTGACTGGGTTCATCCAACTGATGTATGAAGAGGGTAGGGACCCTGATCTAAATGTCTTTCGATACTTGTACAGGCTGACTAGGAAGAAGGGAGAGCTGATGTTCTCCCTGTCAGCTGTACCTAATCATACACTCTTCGAAAAGCTTCTGGATCTCCACAAGAAGTGGAGACACCATTTTTTTATTGTGGAGTATCAGTTGGACTTCTTGGACGTCCGGAGGATGTGGTCGGACGAGTGTCATAAAGTGACCCATCCAGCGAAACTTTCCGACCCTGATACAGAGCTAGTTTTACGATTATATCTCGATGGACTCGTCGAAGCTTGATCAACAGAGGATGCGTCCTGGAGGTACCTGTGGAGAGTCTGTCCGAGTCACGATCACTCCCCCGGTATGTTTGTTTTTCTTTGAGTTATCTTTCTGACTTGCTTTATTTTTCCATCTATAGATGGATGACTTTTTGGATTTTGTGGGTGGGATTTCCTTAGTAAATGAGCCAGCTGGTGTGGAGGAGGTGCGGGTTTCTCCTTCTCTGGAACCTGAAGCTCCTGCAGCTCCGGAAGCAGTTCCTGCTGACCCCAAGGGCAAAGCGCCGATGGAAAGTGAACGGCCGGAGCGGGTTGGGTGAAAAAAGAGGCAGCTGATTGACCTAGGGTCAGATGCAGAGGGGCTGGATGAAGAAATTTATGTTCAGCGCCTACGATTATCTAGGTGTTCGGATATGAGGGGCAAGATATTAAAGAGGATGAAGTCCCCGAGCATCTCCAACAGCCAAGTACGGGACCTGTACACCGAGTCGCTGCGGCTGCCTGGTGACATGTAGCGTTGGTCGGAGGAGGGCCTGGACGGGTTGCTGGACTCCATGATTGGCCAGTCATTAAAGGTAAGCTAGTTTCTACCACTTGATATAGTTATCGTACGTGTTTCTTATTTAAGTTGTCTGTTGGTTTTTGGCAAATGACTCAGGCCTTATTGCTGGCGAAGGATCAATACTTCTACCTGAAGAGCCAGTACAACTTAAAAGAAATTAAGGTGGGGACCATAGCCATCGATTTTAAGAAGAAGCTGGATAGCGTGAAGGCGGCTCTGGAGCACTACCATACGAGATACGCTGAGGCCAAATCTGATGCTGAGGCGAATCAGAAGAAGGTTTTTGAGCTGGAACATAACTAGGCCCAACTAACGAGGAGGATCGAGGAGTAGGATCTTCAGATCGCTGAGCTCCAAGGGAGGTTGGTGGAGCTTGAGAAATCCCGAACAAATGATAAGAAGGCGTATCAAAGCATGGTAGAGGGGTTTCTCAAAGCTTACCGAGCTGAGTGCAAGAGGATCCTGCTCTCTCAAGACTTAGGACTGGACTTAGGCACGGTAGACCGGATAACTCCAGCAGATCTTGCCAAAATTATTGCAGAGGAGGACACCTGTTGAAAGGCCAGTTCAGTTCCTGTGAGGGAGTCTGAAGAGGCTGATGGGTCCATAGAGCATCCAGAGATTGCTGATGCTGTTTCCCCATCCGTTTCTAGGCCTGGGGGTCCGGGTGTACATATAGTAAAGTACATATGTATAAGTTCTTTTCCTCCTTTTTTTTGTAACCGATCACATGTAAAGGCATTCTTATCAATGAAGAGACTTTATTATTGAATCATATCATATGTTTAAGTACAATTTTACTGATAGTATTTCTTAAGAGAGTCTGAGTTCCAAAACTGTGATAGTTCTTTGCCTCCTTTTTCTCTTAGTGTGTACGCTCCCTTTATTATGCATTTTGAGATCTGGTACGGACCTTCCCAGTTTGGACCTAACTTGCCAGTTCCTGAGGTGCCTTTGCCAATTTCTGCTCTTTTGAGTACCCAATCTCCTAACTTGAATTGTTCTGTTTGATGTCGCTGACGATGGTACCGTGTTATTCTTTACCGATGTGCCTCAGTTGTGGCTGTTGCTTGTTCTCTTCATTCCTCTAGTAGGTCTAGGCATATTTGAGCGTCGGCGTTGTTGATGGTGTGATCGAGATCTTGGCTTACCTAGTAACTTGGTGACCTAACCTCCACGGGAATTACTGCGTCCATGCCATAAGTCAGTTTGAATGGTAGTTCGCCAATGGATGATCGGGGTGTGGTTCTGTAGGCCCAGATTACGTTGTTGAGCTCTTCGAACCAATTCCCCTTTTTCACATCAAGTCTCTTCTTCAACCCTTGCATGAGGATTCTGTTTGTGACTTCGATTTGTCCATTTGTTTGCGGGTGAGCTATTGAGGTGAAGCGCATCTTTATACCAAGGTTCGAGCATAAAATTTTGAATTTATGGTTGTCAAAATGTTTGCCATTGTTCGTAATTAAAGTGTGGGGGATGCCAAACCTGTAAATGATCTCCTTCCAGAAGAAGTGTTGTATCCGGGCTTCTATAATAGTTGGGACCACTTCTGCTTCTATCCATTTGGTGAAATGGTCAATGGCCACAATTAAAAACTTTTTCTATGAGGTAGAGGGAGGGAAAGGACCAAGGATGTCCATCCCCCACATGGCGAATGGCCAAGGGCTGCCGATGGGATGCAGAGGCTGAGAAGATTTATGACTAAGTCAGGCATAGTACTGGCACTGGGGACATACTTGCATTAGCTGTTAGACATCTTTGGATATGGTGGGCCAGTAATACCCTTAGAGTAGTGCCTTTCTAGTGAGCGAATAGTAGGATTCATGCGCTCCATAAATTCCTTCGTGGATTTCTCAGAGTGTGTAATTTCCTTCCTCCGGGGAAACGCACTTCGACCATGGGTGTGAGAGGGATTTTTGGTAGAACTCCCCTCGATGGATGGAATAGTGGGCTACTTTGGTCTTGAGCTTTCGAGCCTGCATTTATCTTCTGGAAGTGTTCCATGCTCTAGATATTGGATTATGGATCACATCCATTCCGAGACTACCTGTGTCTCTAAAACTTCGGTTTCTTCTGTGCTGGGACTGGTTAGCAACTTGGTGAAATTCATATCCCGAAATGCTTGACTGTTCTCGACTACGAATTTGGCAAGGTAGTCGGCCTCACTGTTGTCTTCCCTAGGAATCTGGACAATCTTCCATTGGCCTCCGTCTCTTTCGATGTGTTGCAAAAGCTGTTTGGCCTTGTCTACGTACTTGGCAATACAGGTGTCTTTGACTTGAAATGCTCCACTGACTTAATTGACTACCAGTTGGGAATCTGAGTGTATGATGAGGTGTTCGGCCCTTACTTTGGTGGCTAACTTCAAACCTGTAATGAGTGCTTCGTACTTGGCTGCATTGTTGGTGGCTTTATACTTAATACGGACTGTGTAGTGGGTGTTAACCTTGTGCGGCCCTTTGAGGATTATTCCTATGCCAGAACCTTGAGTTAAGGATACTCCATCAACATAGAGCTTCCATTCCGATGCTTTGGTCAAGGCTATGTCTTTCGGAGCCATTTCTTGCATAAGATCTGCTAATGCCTGGTCTTTCATCTGCTGTCGGGGCTCATAGTCAATATCGAATTCACCGAGTAAGACCGACCATTGCACTAGCCTACCTAAAGTCTTCGGTCTCTGTAAGATTTTTCGCAATGGGAAGCGGGATCGGACCATAATATGGTGAGCTTGGAAGTAATGCCGAAGCTTTCGAGAGGCGTGGACCACGACCACGGCTAACTTGTCCAACATGGGGTATCGAATTTCAGGTCCTCGAAGCATCTTATTGGTATAATAGACAGGGTTTTACTATCTTCCTTCTTCTCTTACTAGTATTGAAGCGATGCATTCTCGACCAATAGAAAGGTACAAAAACAAGGTCTCATTTGGTGCCGGTTGGCTAAGTAAGGGTAGTGAAGATAAGAATCTTTTAATGTCTTCGAATGCCACCTGGCAATCAGCGGACCACTAAAACTTCCCAAAATTTTTAAGAGCTCAGAACAATGGTAGACATTGCCTAGCTGAGGAAGAAATAAAACACCCTAATACGGTGATCCTACCGTTTAACTTTTGTACCTCATGAATGTTCTTCGGTGCCTTCATGTTGAGTATGGCTTCCATTTTTTCTAAGTTGGCTTCAATGCCCTGGTGAGATATCATGACTGCTTGACTTCAAAGACGCATTTCTCAGGATTCAGCTTGATCCTGGATTTACTCAATAGTTGGAGAACCTGATCCATGTCTGTTGGGTGCTGCTCCGGATGCTTGCTCTTGATGATGATGTCGTCCATGTATACTTCTACACTTGTTCCAATCTATTTTTGGAGGACTTGGTTCATCATTCTTTGGTACGTGGCCCCAACATTTTTCAGTCCGAAGGGCATTACCTTGTAGCAATACAACCCTTCATGAGTGATGAAGGACATTTTTTCCTGATCCTCTTCCTTCATTGGAATCTGGTGATAACTTTGTGTTGCATCGATAAAACTATATCAGCCGTGACCAGCGATGGAATCGACGAGCTGATCAATTGTGGGCAACCGGTAGCTGTCCTTAGGGCATGCTCGGTTGAGGTCGGTGCAGTCTACACACATTCTGTACTTCTTATTTGCCTTTCTGATGAGTACAATGTTGGCTACCCATTCCGGGTGGGTAACCTCTTTAATGAACCCAACTACTAACAGCTTCGTTGTTTCTTCAGCAATGATCTTTTGTCTTTCATAGGCAAAGGTTCTTTTCTTCTGTGCTACTGGCTTGGCTCCCGGTTTGATGTTTAGGCAGTGACAGGCAACCTGTGGGTCCACACCGACGATTTCGGAGGCTTGAGAAGGCTTTTAACCGTGTGGTCGTGGGTTCGATTCCCACAGATGGTGTCACTTGATAATTGGTTTCCGAAACTCTTGGGCTCAGTGTCCTGTAAATCACGAATAGAAGGCAAGGTGAGAGGTGGGGAGGATCTCTACGAACACTCTGATGCCTAAGTTAGATATCAGAAGCAAGGAGAATGCAAGATAACTTGAATATGTGAGAATGAGAGATGTCCCATTGTGAGGGATGTAGGGCTCTATATATAGTAATACTCAAACTTGGATAGAGTCAGATTCCGTGTGGGATAGTGAATCATAATCTTAGTAGGAGAGTGTTCCTTTTGTGCTTAGGACTCCACTTTAGGGTAGTTCCCATTCTGGATGAATCTGCATTCTTCCTGATCCAAGTGTCCCTATTTAGGAGGTAAAGGGCCTCTAATTAAACGGGAACATTCTAGATAGTGTCAGTATCATTAAGAGATATAATAGATAATCATAATGAAAAGATATGCAGTTTGAGTATAATGATGATCAAGAGACTATGGTGGAATGGAAACAACATAGTTTATAATAATAAATTTTCTCTTACAATAAGAGTTTTGAACATAACAAGTAGCACACACTGCTAATGGTATTTGCTCAGAGTATTGGAGACTTAATTGGGTGGCATAGTGAGTCAAAAGTAGTGGGAGCATTATGCTAGAGTCCACCACCCTCATGATGGGTTAAAGTAAATATTCATGCGACTGTCTTCGAGGAATCTAAAAAAATAGGGTTTAGGTGCATAGTTCATAATATAAACGGAGAAGTAATAGTAGCTTGTGCTCATTCTTGGCTAGGATTATATTCTTTAAAAAATGTTGAATCGATGGGGATTCGTGAATCCTTATCCTGGTAAAAGAAGTTTCAACCTTCAAAGCTTGTGGTGGAATTGGATGCTGTTATAATATAAATTTTTATAAATTATTAAATTAATTTATGAAATTTATAGTGTTAATAAATATTTTATTAATTTATTATCTTATAGTTATTTTATGAAATTAAATTAAATTTAAGTGTTATTATTTAATTTATTATATTATGGTCTTATTATTTATTTGAAATTTAAAACTTAGATTTATTTTTATATATTATTTAATATTATTATTATTTGTGAATTATGTTAATGTAGTGTATTTTAATATTATGGTGAGAAATTTTTATACAATTATTTTAATAAAATAAATAAATAAATTTAATTTTTATATAAAAACTTTTTTTTCTATCTCTTTTTCTTTCCTCTCTTTTCTCTCTTTCTTTTCTTTCCTCTTTTTTCCCTCCTTCTTCCTCCTTCACGCAGCAAACTAGCCCTTGCATCTCGGCAGCACACTATCGTCGTCGCGACTTCTCCTCTGCTCACTGACACCACTTACCCTTCCCTTCCTCTTCCTCCTACCGATGTCGACATCTCCTTTCTCTCCTCTCTTCTTCCTTTTTAGCACTGATACTTTCTAGAGACTGCCGATGTCGTTTCCAGCAATGTCATGGTTTGAGGTTGGTGAGGATTGAAAGCTGGTTTCATGAGCTTCGTTTCCTCTAAAGATAATTCATTCGATTAACTTCGAATTCAACTCCAATTTTGGATAATTGATTCTACGGTTCTAAGTTTCATTTATTGATTTTGAGTTTAATTAGTTTGATTCATGTTAAATTGACTTTAGATTATTGAAATTAAAGTTGTAAGTTTTTCAAAAATGTATTTAGATTCGATTTTGGAGATAATTGCAATATGAGCACTATTCTAAGCTTGGTTACTGTTCACGGGTACCGTTCCCAGCTAAGAAATGTATTTTATTTTAAATAAATTCTAGTAATTATTTTAAATATATTTTGTGAAGAAAGTTTATTGAAATTATGCACCGAATATTTATTATGAATTTTTGAATGTTTATGTAAAAATTGAATTTTTGGAAAAATTAGTATAAATTAGTAATTTTTATATTTTAATTGAAGTGATTGTTAATTATTATGTTTTGGATAATTTTTGAGTAATAAATAGTATTAAAATAATTTTTATGAATTATTTACTATTTTCAGCTAAATAATAATAATTTCCAAATAATGGTTTTATCTATTATTTTTACTATTAAATGACTTTTTAGTTATTTTTATTATATATTTGGGCAATTTAAATAATTATTGATAATTTATGCTATTTAATTTTGAATATTTGAAAAATGGATTTTCTTAATATTATTTAATTATATTTGGCATTTTATTATTTATTTTGGAAAATAAATATTTTTGGTGCTTTTATTATTTAAATAAATTGAATTGTAGTATTTTATCATTTTTATGAGTTTTGATGAATTATTAGTATTTATTATTATTTTATTAATTTTCATTATGTTAGTTCGCGGTTAGGCAATAATTATAGTTCAGGGATTCAACCCGAGAAGTTGAGTTTTGTTAATATTTAAAATGTGTTTGCCTGCAGGATTGACTATACTTTTAGTAGAGAGATGTTCGTTTTATATAAGAGATTCTACCGAATTTTCGGTAAAATTCTTGTAAAATGTGACATTGGGTCAGTCATGAGTTTTGAATTTTTGTCATGTCGTGTTCTAAATTGAGTCGTTCTTTAGAAATTATAGAAGTATAAAATTAGGATTTCGATTTTAATATATTATTATTGTTATTATTTTTTTTAGTTCCTCCGCGAGCTAGATCTATTAGACCAGGCCAGTCGAGCCAGGATAGAAGAGTATACTTGAACTGTGAGTTATTATTTTATATATACATTACATGTAGATAATATATTATGAGCATCCATATTTTAAATAATTATGAATTTTATTATTAATTATATTATATCACATTAAATGTTTATTGTTATTATTATTGACCATATATATTTTCATATATAAATTGTGATTACTAATTATTATTGATGGATGCTGCATATTTTAATATAAATTTGATTATTCTATTCATGATAAACATTTTGGAGGATAATTGTAGAACATGTCACTTAGTGGGTCACATCATGGATGTTATGCAACAATACACTATATATTAGGTTTTGAAAATTGATTGATTTATCGATGTGGGTATAATGATTATGGTGAATGATAGAAAAAAGGGTGTGACTATGAATTCTCAGTTGAGTTATAGGGTACTCGGGGCCAGTTAGTATTGATAGTGGAACTGTGGATCCTCGGTTGACCCTTTATGTACTCGGAGCCAATTCACTGTCAAAAGTTAGATAAAGGAAATATTTTGAAGTTATGGAAAACATGCTGGCTAAAGAAATACAGTGATCGAGGTTGCGAAAATTTAGAGATTCTTCTATGATCATTCACCCAAAACTCTTCTGCATTTATTATTATAATAAAAATGGCTTTCGAGCATTTTTATGTAATGCATGTATATATTAAATAAATATAAAATATTATACCAATGTTTGAGTGTCTATGTCTTTAGATTGCGTGTATATATATAATAATAATTCACTCAGTGAGGTATAACCCTTTCAATATTTTTTTTAGAATCTTCTACTTCAGACCTCCACATTAATTTTATTTGCCGAACTCTTTCATGTTTGGCCGATTTATGTAAATATTGAACCGTTACTTTTCTTGTATTTTAATAAATGTTGCAATAGTAGTGCTTCTTATTGTAGTATTTATTATGTATTAGATAAAGATTTTGTATTTGAATAATTGTACGAAGATATTTTATTATGTTATAATATGAAAATTTCTTTTATAATAATTAAAGTTTTAATTTTAATGTATTTTTGTGATATATTTACATGCGTTTTTATTTTTAAGACTTGTTATAAGTTTCGAATTCGTATGAATTTCTATTCCTTAATGACAATCATGATTTCCCGATTTGTATCGTGATAAATATATTGGAGATTTTTCAAGCTATGATTGAGGAAGAAAGTTTACTATCAACCGTGGGGCTGCCAGTGGAAGACTGCAAATCGTTAGCCTCTAAATTTAATTGTATATAGTTCAATTTCATACGTTAATATGCAAATAGGGCTGCCCAAGTTCTGGCAAAGGAGTCTATTCTTTATTTCTCGGTCAAGTCTGATGGAATGGTTTCGTGCCCTTCCTCCATCTACTTCGGATGTTATATTCTTAGATTTAAATTAATAAAGTCTTCTATCTATTATTCAAAAAACAAAAAAAGTTTTAAAAAATCATTCATTGATCTTATCCATTAGTCAATCATTAAAATTAAACTTATTTTTTATATTTTAATCCTAAAATTTTAAATTCTTTTATATTTTAAATAAATAATTTTTATTTCTTGTAATTTATTATATTATTTAATTTTCATAACAACTATATAACTCATTAAAAATAATATAAAAATTAAAATTAAAAATCAAAAATCAAAAATATTTTTTTAAAATTATTAGTTGCATTAAAAATGACAAATAAAATTAATTAATATTTTTTTAATTATTTAAAATAAATATTTTAAATTAGCAATATTATATGAGAATAATTTTTTTTGTTTATATTTGGACAAATTCAATTAGTTATGTTAACATTATCATTTCTTTGAGATTTCAAATAATTGTTGAACTCAATTATATTTGAATTTGATAAATATATTACTTTAAATTTTTCTATTTTATTGCCCAAATATTTATCATGAAACAATATAATTTAAACAAATATTTTAAAAAAAAGAAATAGTTTTTTTTTTAAAAAAAACATTGTTTATTTTAAATTTAATTAATTTTAAAAATTATTTAAAATATTACACAAATTATAACATTGACAAATTTAATTGAATCTTATCCATATAAAAAATATTTATTTATTTATGATATATTAATTAAAATTATATATTTAAAAATAATAAAAATATTCAATTAATTTTATTTAACATTATTAATTAAACTAATAATTTAACAAAAAAAAAAATGTTATGTTTGATTTTGTTTTATTCTTCGATATTATTTTGATAAGTTATAGACTTATAATGCGAATTAAATGATAAAATAAATCATAAATCAAAAATATATATATATATGTATGTAAAATATAATATTTTAAAATTATTTTAGAGCTGAAATGAAAAACTCTTATTAAATGTCAAATAATTACCCTGTGTGTGCGTATATATATATATATATATAGACGCACACCAATCTGCATATAAATTTAGCTTAAGCACCACAGTATTTGGTAATCTAGGATTCACAAATCATCTTTAAATTTAATTATATTTACAGGTAATTAGTACAAGATTTTGAGACTTTTATGAGACTTTTTGAGAGCTCTGAACATTGATAATAAATTATGAAAATAAAATTTAGCTGTATAATTAATGAAATATACTTGAATAAATAAAAATTAATATGTTTTAAAAAAAATAAAATTGTTAAACTAATTACTTAAATCAAAATATTAGTTGGATTTAGTCAGATATTATTACTTTATTTGATTCGATTCCAATTTTTTTTTTTTAAAAAATCAGTCATTCGATTTTTAGTGGTTAGGTTCCGGATGCCCACTACACCTAGTTTATATTATTAAATGTCATATATATGGCAACAAATAATGAACAGAAATTATTTATTTACAAAGAAAATAATACATGGTTAAATACGTATTTTATTTTTATTAATCAGATATTTTATATTTATTTAATTTATGTATCATATTTTAAATTTTTTAGTACAATACATTCAATTTAGAAACAATCTTCCATAATCGAATTATAACATGATCCTAAACGAGTCCAAATTGTTTTAAAAAATATAAACAATAAATGATAATTATATGTTAAAAAATCAAAAATAAATTATAATATATTTAATAAAAATTATAATTTTATTCTTATAATATATTTTTAAAAATAATTTTACAATAAAATTTGATATATTCTATATCTAAAATTAAATTAATAAATATTAAAATTATGAACTGATTCATAAATTACTGATTGAATTTGTAAGAATCTCACTTGACGAAATTTTATCATGATGTTTATATAGTAACTGTCTTTTTATATTTTAAAGGGTACTTTATATAAATGTATTAAAAAAAAAAACTTTCAAAAATGTTGTTGAGTAAAAAAATTTTTTAAATTAAATTTTTGTAATTTTTTTTCTTTTAAATATAGACCATTTCTCTTATCATCTTTATTTTTATAGTTTTTTTCCACTTTTTTTTTTTTACTTTTTACTGATTTTTTATTTTCAATTTTTTCCTTTTTTTGATTTTTTTTAACATTTTTTCCTTTTTATTTTATACTTTTTTTAATGTTTGTTTTTTCCTTTTTTCTTTATACTTTTTTCTCAACATTTTATTTATTTTTTTTTCAACATTTTTTTTTCTTTATATTATCTTCATTTATTTTTTTGATCTTTTTGTTCAACAATTTTTTCTAAAATTTTTTCTACTGTCTTCCTTTTTTCTCTCAACATTTTTTTTACTTTATATTGTCTTCATTTATTTTTTTACTCAACAAATTTTTCTAAAATTTTTCTACTGTCTTCCTTTTTTTTCTCAATTTTTTTTGCTAAACATTTTTTTAAAATTTTTATGGTACTATCTTTGTCTCTTTTTTTTCTCAATTTTTTTTAAGGTATAATCTTTATTTTATGCTCAATGCTTTCTTTTTTTTTCCTCAATATTTTTTTATCTTAATTTTTTTTTTCAAATGAATAATTATGAACTAAACATCTTTCACTTGTTGTAAAACTCAGTAATAAATATCTTCAAATGTTGTAACAACAATATATAAAAAAAAAAATTTCTCATTTTATATTCTTAAAGAATAAGAATTTTATTTTATTTTTTTACTTTAATTTTTTCATTAAAATGTCTAACAACTTATTGATCATCAATATATAACAAGTTTACAATCCTTATGATGTATTTGTAATATCAACAAAAAAAAAATAAAAAAAATAAAAAAATCAACAAACCAAATAAAATAAACAACTGAAACAACAAAAATCAATAAAATTTTACAATTATTGATTGTTGTTGATTTACATTTGTTGATTGTTGTTGATTTTTTTGTTTTTAATTTTTTTCATTATTAATAATAAAATTAAGGCCATTGTTATAACTCGATATTTTAAATTATTAAAATTTATTTTGGAATATATTTTAAATTTTATATATTATAATTATTGTGTGTAATTTAATTTTAGTGTGTATATGATTATTTATTCGTCTATTAATATTATTATTGTTATTGTTGTGAATAGCATTACTTTCATTTTATTTTAAATATTTTATTATGTAGAGGAATTAATTTGGAAGTGATAATTATTTAAAATTATTATTATTATTATTATTATATGTGTGTGGGGGAATTTTGCCTTTTCCTATTTTTATATAAAAAAAAACAGGACATATATTTTTTTCGGGTTTTCTCTCTCCTTTCTTTTTTTTCCTTATTTTTCCTTCTGCATGATTTGCAAACCACCACCATGCACCACCTGAGCCTCCGCCAGCCACCACCAAGCCTCACCGTCACCTTCTCCCTCTTCTTTCTCACTTTCACCATCGACGGAGTCCCTTTCTCCCTAGTTTCCAACGCGATACAAAATAGGCAGCAGTAGCTTGCAGGGGTCGCCGATGATGTTTTCGGCAGTTCTAACTCGAGTTTCTAGACTTGATTGAATCCTCTTGGTATGGGCAAGCTTGTTTTAAACTCGGTTCAAACTTAGAACATCCAAATTGTGAGTTATCTTTAAGTTTTAGTTTAGGTCAACTTTAGTTTTTATTTTTTTAGCTTGATTTCCTATGATCCATGTTTGATGTCTTTAAAAAATGTTATTGTGTGTAGCTTAAGCTACACAAATATATTTTCGTTTAATTTTTCTGAATTATTTTGATTTTTGGTGTTTTGGGTTTTCCAACGAGTTACAATTCCACTGACTCTTGCTGGAAAATTTTTATATTTTTAATAAATTTTTTAAATTATTTGGATTATAGTTTGTGAAGAAAGTACATTGAAATTGTGATTCGATTAATTGTTACGAATTTTTGAAGGTTTATGGAAAAAATTAATTTTTGGAAAAATTAATACAAATTAGTAAATTTGGTGTTTTAATTGAAATTATTGTTAATTAGTATGTTTTGAATAGTTTTGAAATAATAAATAGTATTAAAATAATTTGTACGAATTATTTACTATTTTTAACTAATTAATAATAATTTCCAGAAATATATTCAAATAATAATTTTATTTACTGTTTTTGTGATTAAATGAAATTTTAACTATTTTTATTACATATTTGAACCATTTAAGTAATTATTTGTGAATTTTACTATTTAATTTTGAATAATTGAAAAATGGATTTTTATTAATATTATATAATTTTATATAGTTTATTTGAGATTTATTAACTAATTTGAAAATAATTAGCTTGAAGGTATTTATTATTTAAATAACTTGAATTGAGGTATTTTATTGAATTTTATGGTTTTTAATGATTTTAATATATTATTATTATTAAATTATTTATTGTTGTATATTTTGGTTCTCGGTTGAGCAAATTATGTAGTTCGGGGGCCCAACCCGAGAAGTTATGCATTTGTGGATATCGAAGTGTGTTTGCTTGCAGGATCGGCTCTACTTTTAGTAGAGAGACATCAATTTTACAGATGAGCCTTTGTCAAATTTTCGGTAGAATTCTCATAAAATGTGACATCGAGTCAATCCTAATTTTTTTAATTTTGGTCGAGTCATATTCTAGATTGAGTCTTTCTCTAGTATTTCTAGAAGTATGAAATTAGGATTTCAATTCTAATGTTAGTATTATTTATTTTTTTTCTTAGTTACGCTGAGACCAAGGCCTACTGAACCAGGCCAGTCTACACTGTTTAGAAGAGTGCATAACTGTGAGTTATTATTTTTGAAAGAGTCCTAAGGGGGGGGGTGAATAGGAATATCGAACAAAAAGTGGAAATTAAAGGAATTCTTTGCAAGAATTAAGTAAGAGTTTATAAGGAAGAATGAAGAACACAAATATTTAAGGAGTTCGGATTCAACAATAATCTTACGTCTCCACCTAACTGATCCCCAAGTTAGGATTTTTTAATCAGCCACAATCTTATTAACAAGATTGAGAATACATAAGAGTTTTATGGCTCACTCTTACAACCTTACAACTTGAGTTTTCAAGGCTTACTCAAAAACCAAATTCCCAAGTGTTTTAATGGCTAAACACTTAAACCAATTCCTTTAGAATATAATCTCACTTCCCGTTTTCTAAACCCAAAAAATAGAAGAATAAGAATGTCTATTCTAATCACTCACCAACTCTCATAAGAGTTATACACAAAGAATTGTTTAAAGGAAAGTTTAAGAGCTCAATTGAATGTTTAAGAAAATGATGAATGATAAACAAGTTTTCTTGACCTTTCAATTGAATTCTAAGTTGTGTTTATATAGAAAAAAACTTAAAAATTTAGTTTTTGGATGTATCAATCATGTCTCCAATGTTTAGAATTGATTTTGAATCAATTCTTGGACTTTTGGCAGCTCAAAGGATGCTCACGGGCGGCTCATGAGTGAACAGTGCTTATGAGGGGTGAAAATATATCCGTTGCATTAAAAAATTCCTATTGGAATGCTGTTAGAGGTCTGCTTATGAGTAGGTCACAAGCAAACAGCTCGTGAGGGGTACTGCCATTTTTTGGCAAAAACGTGCTCCAAAGGCTCCATTGACAGATAGCTCATGACCACTTTAAAAGATGCTCATGAACAGGACTGAAGATGATCAATTAAGCCAAAAAATTCCGTATAAAAGTTGTATATAATTGTTTTATCTTTCCTTAAAACTTTTAATCACCTCAATTAGAAATCTGTAGCTCAAGATATTGCTAAAATACCAAGAGCTATACAAACTGAAATGCAAGTTGCATATGCTGACTTCGACTGAAGATTTGCATACCCAAATGAACTTGGATTTTGATAAGCAAGTATAATTTAGAAAGCTTAAGATGTCTACTTCAAAAGTTAAGAAGCTCATTTTCTCATTTAGTAGCTCTAAATATGTCAAAAGTCTTCTTCAATCTCAGAGGTTTAATTAGCCCAAAAAGTCACTATTCATCTAAAAGTGTATATGCTTGGTATATGTTTGGTATATAATTCCTTACACACTTAATTGAAATTATTAGTATAAAAATTGTTTGTCAAAGTCCAAAATTAGGAGTTTGATCAAGCAAATGGTCAACAATCTCCCCCTTTTTGGCTTTGACAACCAATTTGAAAAGATGATAAATAATATGTGTGTGTGTGTGTGTAAAAAATAAATAACATGTATAAGTACATTAAATAAAAATAGCTCCCCCTTTCAAATTAAATAAATGCAAAAAGCGAAAATAGTTTGCTCCCCCTTAATATGTGCATAAATTCAATATTTATCGTGTATAAGAGCATATAAATAAATGAATTATCATAGCATGTATAAATGTTAAATAAATATATTCCTTTAACAAATATATTTCTTTATTTCTCCTCCTTATTAGACATGATAAGAAATATAAATAAATTTTATTATCCTTCTTGTCAAAAATAAAAACAACATAAAAAGTTATAAAAAACATGACCTAACATAACAAATGATGATAACATGATTATTAAAAAAATATTAGACAACATGAAGGAAATAATTTCAAACATATATGCATATAGTGTTACTATAATGCATCACAAAATAGTATATATGCTATATTCAAACATCATATGATCATGTAGAGTTTAACTAGTCAATCAATCATACATAATCATGTGGTACTTAGCATATCTTAAACACAATTATTTATCCCCTAAGCACAAAGACAAAAAGAAAAGAGAGAGATATATAAAGGGAAATAGACCTTAGGGAGCCAAAAATACTAAAGAGAATAAAAAATCAAGAACCAAAACAATGCAAGCAAAGATACTCAAAATCTTTATAAAATTCATGTCATTTTAAAAGATAAAAACCATTCCCAAGAAGAATGTATACATGAATATGAATTTTGCATGAATAAGCACAATTAATAGTCATGCATAAAAAAAAATTCATGTCATATAAAAACAAAGTAAGCAAAACAAGACTATTTATCACAAGGACAAAACTAGCCACACTTACATTTTTACTATGCATGCAAAAAAAATTTTGTGAAATAAATTCAAACAATTTTCTCCCCCTATTTCAATGGATTAAAAAAAAATTGATATTAAGGACACACTATCACAAAGTTATATCACTTACATAAACATATCTTTGAAAAAAAAAATTTCTCTTCCTTAGAAGAAATTAACTAAGTACGCATGCAAACTCAATTATTTTTCCTCCTTTGTCAAAATGTAAAGATAGATCAAATCTTAAAAATATCCATGCATTATCAAAGATAAAAACAATTCCTAAGAAAAAACAATAAATAAAAAATTAAACAAACTCAAATATTTCTCCCCCCTTGTCAAAGTGCAAATAAAATTGCATTAAAATAAGAAAGAGTTTGAAAGAGTTTTGAAGAAGTTTAATTGAAAATGTAATTGATTGAAAGTGAAAGGGGGATTGAGGGGTATTTACACACAAAAAAAATTATAAAGAATTCAAAAAGTAAAGAAAAAATTGCAGGTTACCGTTTGAAACAAAGAAAAAGAAGAAAAAAAAATTTTGGTTGAAAAAGCATCTAGACCGTTGCTCACGAGCGGTTTGCTCGTGAGCGGTACTGGATGTTTCATCTAGACCGCTCCTCATGAGTGGCCTGCTCGTGAGTGGTTTTGGACGCCCAGACTGCAACGGTCACAAGCTTAATGGCTTGTGATGAAAATTGCAAAATGACCCTTGTACTTTTAAATTTGTTACAATTAAATCCAAAAAAGGTGACAAATAGGTCCTTGACCATAAAATTAATTATATAATTAAAATAAATGATAGTTAAAACAAATATTTTTGACATAAATAAATGAATCAAAGAGAAAATTTTGAAAATATGTAAATTAAAAAAATATTTATTTATTTATTTTTATTTTAAAAAAATGACTCTAAAAATAAGCCAAAAATATAAAAAGCATAAATTTAGAAAAAAAATCTTACAGCTCAAGGTTTATATCCAGAAAATAAACTGAACATAAACTGATGAAAAACAGTCATAAAACACACTTAACAACTCAAAACTTACATACAAAAAGTATACTAAAAATAAATCAAACAGAAACTGACATAAAATGAATTAAAAAATATTAAAAAAAATTGTTGAGGAGGAGTAATATTTTTGCCAAAGTAAATTAATTAATTAATTTAATTTAGCTTAATAATTAATTATTTATTTGCAAAATAGGAGGGTTAAAAAAATGAACAAACTCATCAATTTAATAAGTAATCAAGACAAGCTTGAGCCATAAATTATACCAAGTTCATATTTAATAAAATTCAATCTTTCCTCACAAAGAGGCTTGGTAAAGATGTCTGCTAATTAATGATTAGTATTAACAAAATCAAGAAAAATATCGCCATTTTGGACATAATCACGCAAGAAATGATGTCTAATATCAATATGCTTAGTTCTAGAATGCTGAATGAGATTTTTACTAAGGTTTATAGCACTTGTATTATTACACTTAACTGGAATGTGATTAATATCAATGTCATAGTCCAAAAGTTGTTGTTTTTGCCATAGAACTTGGGTGCAACAATAACTAGCCGCCACATATTCTACTTCAGCAGTAAATAAGGCAACAGAAACTTGTTTTTTACTAAACCAAGAAACTAAGCAATTTCCTAAAATTTGACAAGTTCCAGAAGTGCTTTTTAGGCTATCGGCAAAATCAGCATCAGAATAACTAATCAAGTCAAAGGAAGAACTCCTAGGATACCAAAGTCCTAAATGCATTGTACCATAAAGATATTTAAAAATCCTTTTGATAGCATTAAAATGAGACTCTTTAGGACTTGATTGAAATCTAGCACACAGGCAAGTAGCAAATATAATATTGGGTCTACTAGCAGTTAAATAAAGAAGGGATCCGATCATAACTCTAAATCGCTTTTCATCAACCAGTTTTCCATTCTTATCCTTGTTGAGTTTGGTTGTGGTGCTTATTGGAGTTTTACTTTATTTAGCTCCATCCATTCCAAACTTCTTAAGAATGTCCCTTGCATATTTGGTTTGATTGATGAAAATCCTATCTTTACATTACTTGATTTGAAGTCTAAGAAAGAACTGGAGTTCTCCTATCATACGCATCTCAAATTCTCCTTGCATTAGCTTAGAAAACTCCTTACACAAGCAATGGTTAGTAGCATTGAAAATAATATCATCAACATAAATTTGAACAATTAATAAATCATGCTTGGATTTCTTTATGAAAAGAGTTGTATCAACCTTTCCTTTAGAGAAACCTTTCTCTAGTAAAAAGTTACTCAATCTTTCATACCAAGCTCTTGGAGCTTGTTTCAATCCATACAATGCTTTTGATAATTTAAAAAATTGATTTGGAGAATCAACATTTTCAAAACCTGGAGGTTGTTCAACATATACCTCATCTTCAATAAAACCATTTAAAAATGCACTTTTAACATCCATTTGATAAAGTTTAAAATCCTTGTATGATGCAAATGCAAGTAGCATCCTAATGGCTTTTAAACTTGCAACGAGGGCAAAGATGCTACTAGTCTAGCTTTGTTCCTAGTTATGACACCTTGTTCATTTATCTTATTTCTAAATACCCATTTGGTGCCAATAATAGGATGATGTTTAAGTCTAGGAACCAAGGTTCAAACCTTATTTCTCTCAAATTAATTTAACTCTTCTTGCATAGCAAGGACCCAAAATTCATCACTCAAAGCATCATCAACATTTTTGGGTTCAATTTGAGAAATGAAAGCTAAATTAACAATAAACTTGAGTTTAGATCTAGTAGTTACCCTTTTTGTAGTGTTACCTATAATGAGGTCTTGAGGTTGAGCTTTCTTGAATTGTCAATCCTATGGATGTTCATCCTTCAAGGTAGGTTGAGGTATCTCCTCATTTTCCTTCTTGCTTGGATCTTCAAGTTCCAAAGGCTTACTAGCATTTTCTTCTTGTGTTTCCATAATCTCATTGTCACTTACAAGATCATCAATGCTACAAACATCCTTTCTAGGATCAAGTGAGTTTGATTCATCAAATACCACATGCATTGACTCTTCAACTACTAGAGTTCTCTTATTAAAGACCCTATATGCTTTGCTAGAGATGGAATAGCCTAGGAAAATTCCTTCATCAGCTTTGGAATCAAATTTCCCAAGATTATCCTTAATGTTCAATATAAAGCACTTGCATCCAAATACTTTTAGATATGAGATTTTGGGTTTTCTATTGTTACATAGCTCATAAGATGTTTTATTAAAATTGGTCTTTTGAAAACTCGATTTGAAATATAACAAGATGTGTTAATGGCTTCCGTCCAAAAGTATAAAGGCAAATTATACTCATGAAGCATTGTTCTAGCCATTTCCACAAGAGTTCTATATTTCCTTTCAACTACCCCATTTTGTTGAGGAGTTCTAGGAGATGAAAATGTATGAGAAATACCATTTTCATTACAATAGTTTTTAAAAAATTCATTTTCAAATTCAGTTCCATGATCACTTCTAATGGATGAAACACAAAATCCTTTTTCTTTTTGAACTCTTTTTGAAAAATTTTCAAAAGCTTTAAATGCATAATTCTTATGAGCAAGAAAACACACCCAAGTGTATGTAGAGTAAACATCAAACAATACATAAGCAAAGTGCATTCCACCAAGACTAGCAACTCTAGTTGGTCCAAACAAATCCATATGTATGAGTTCAAGTGGTCTAGAAGTGGACATTACATTTTTTGGCCTAAATGAAGACTTAGATTGTTTTCCCTTTTGACAAGCATCACAAGGTTTATTCTTAGTGAATTCAAGCTTAGGTAAACTAATCACAAGTTCATGTTTACAAAGATCATTCAAAAGCTTAAAATTTGCATGTCTTAACCTTCTATATCATGTCCATGTGTCATGGGAAATTGACATTAAACATTTCATGTTTTTGTTATCAATTTTATTCAAATCAATAATATAAACGTTATCTACTCTTTCACCACTAAAAATTACTTTGTCTGTATCAAGACTATTAACAAAGTAATTTCTAGAATAGAAAGTCACCTTATTTCCCATATCATATAATTGGCTTATACTTAGCAAATTATGTTTAATACCATCAACAAAAAACACATGATGTATAGATAAGGATTGAGAATTACCTATTTCTCTAATGCCAATAATTTTTCCTTTTGCATTATTATCAAAGGTAACGTGTCCTCCATCCTTAGAATCAAGTTTGTTGAATTGCTCCTTGTCTTCTGTCATGTGCCTTGAACATCCACTATCGAGATACCACTTGCTTTTTGTTCTTGTGGATTTCAAGCACACCTATATAAAATATTTTAAATGTTCTTTTGAACCTAAACCTTTCTTGGTCTAGGTTGGTTAGTTTCAAGATAATCTAAAGGAAATAAATTTATGTGTAGTTTTCTATAGAAGCACACATTATTGATATGTCCTTTGATTATGCAATATGAACACATAAAATTTTCAAATTTATTTCTCCTAGGATGATATGCTTTCCTAGTGTATGTAACATGCCTTTGGTGTTTTGTGTATCTCTTATTGTTTTATGACATTGAGTGAGACATACATTGGCAATGGTGATGAACATTTTGATAAGTTTATGCAATATGTTTATGTGCATTGTGTTGTACAACATGCCTATTATAATTATACCTAGTGTATATATAAGCATGCTTAGGTTGAGCTGCTCTAGTTTGATCCTTACCTCTTTATGTTAATGAAGGGCTAGTCTTATGAGACTTTGCCTTGCTATTTAACACACGAGATTTTTTAGCTTGAATCTCATTTGAGGTTGAAGGAGTAGAATCATGTGAAACTTTAACAAAAGTAATATGTGATGAGGATGATGAAGATATTCCATTTTTATATCTAATTCCATGGGTATCTCCATAAAATTTTTAAGAGTTAAGAAGACTATATAAAGTTTCTTTTCGTCTCTTAAATTTAGCAATGGAATTCTTTAATTCTCAGACTTCCTTAGAAAGCTTATGATTTTCATTATTAGCTTTCTTAAGTTGGTCTTCCAAAGAATTAGAAGATTTAGCATCACTTACAAGTTTTTCATTTGATGCAACAAGTTTAGCAAAATCAATTTTTAAACATTCAAAATCCTTATTTAAGCTAGTTAACTTATGTTTATATTATTTCTTCTTAGATAATCTTAGATAACAAACTTTTGCATTTAACAAGTAATTTGCTCATAATAGAGCTCTCATCATCATCATCATCATCATCACAATATTCATCACAATCATCAAAGGAAGAATAAGAAGTGGATGGTACCTCATTTGTATTTTCAATGGCCATGAAGAAAAGATTGACAACTTCTTGTTGTTCCTCTTCCTCTTCGGATTCAAAGGAATCATCCCAAGTAGCTTTGAATGCCTTCTTCTTATCTTTTGCTCCCTTACTCTTAAATTTGAGTTTGGGACATTCACTTCTAATGTGTCCCTGTTTCTTGCATTCATAATAAGTAACCTCTTTTATTTTCTTCTTCTCATCTCCTTCAAACTTCTTTTTGAAGTCCTTTGTTCTTGAGAAATTTTTATTTCTTAAGAACTTCTTGAAGTTCCTAGTGAGTATGGCAATGTCACCATCTTCATCACTAGAATCTTTAATGCTCTCCTCTTCACTATCTTCTTAAAGAGCTTTTAGAGTAATGCTCCTTTTCTTTTCTTCTTTCTCTTCTTATTTTTCACCTCTTTACTTGATGGTGAGCTCATGTGTTAAGAGCTTACCAATGAGCACATCGGTTGATAGAGTAGAGAGGTCTTGAGCTTACTCAATCGAGGTAACATGAGATTCCCAATCCTTCTTAGGTAGGATTCTTAGAATCTTGTTGTTTACCTCTTCCTTGGAGAAATGTTTTCCAAGTTTCTTATGGGTTTTGAGGAGAGCATTGAAATGGTTTGTCATCTTCGTGATTGATTCTTGAGGCTTCATTTTGAAGAGTTCATGTTCATACATATGAAGTTGAACTTTCATGCTTCTTACTCGAATGTTGCCTTCATAGTGATTCTCTAAGGTCTCCTATATTTCTTTAGTCGAAATGCAATATTGAAGCTTGCCTCCTTCTTCTCTTTTCATGGAGGAGACTAGAGTAATCATAGCCTTTTTATTTTTGTGATTTTCTTCCTTTTGATGAACACTCCATTGGCTTTTTGTAAGAGTAGTTATCACACCATCAATTATGGTTGTAGGTGGTTCCCAACCTTTTAGGACAATATCCCAAAGTTTGATGGAATCACAATCAAGATATAATTCCATTTTGAATTTCCAATATGGATAGTCACTACCATCAGAGAATGGTCTAAGAGAAGAGATGTTTTGAGATTCACTCCCCATGATCTTGTATTCTAGCAATGAAGTACCTAGAATTCACACTCTAAAACTAATTGAAAGAGTCCTAGTAGGGGGGGTGAATAGGACTATCGAACAAAAAATGGAAATTAAAGGAATTCTTTGCAAGAATTAAGTAAAAGTTGAGAAGGAAGAATGAAGAACACAAATATTTAAGGAGTTCGGATTCAACAATAATCCTACGTCTCCACCTAATTTATTCCCAAGTTAGGATTTTTTAATCAGCCATAATATTATTAATAAGATTAAGAATACACAAGAGTTTTATGGCTCGCTCTTACAACCTTACAACTTGAGTTTTCAAGGCTCACTCAAAAATCAAATTCCCAAGTGTTTTAATAGCTAAACACTTAAACCAATTTCTTTATAATAGAATCTCACTTCCCGTTTTCTAAACCCAAAAAATAAAAGAATAAGAATGTCTATTCTAATCACTCACCAACTCTCATAAGAGTTATACACAAAGAATTGGTTAAAGGAAAGTTTAAGAGCTCAATTGAATGTTTAAGAAAATGATGAATGATAAACAAGTTTTCTTGACCTTTCAATTGAATTCTAAGTTGTGTTTATATAGAAAAAAACTTAAAAATGTAGTTTTTGGATGTATTAATCATGTATCCAATGTTTAGAATTGATTTTTAATTAATTCTTAGACTTTTGGCAGCTCAAAGGATGCTCACGGGTGGCTCACGAGGGGTGAAAATATATCCGTTGCATTCAAAAATTCCTGTTGGAATGCTGTCAAATGTATGCTCACGAGTAGGTCACGAGCAAAAAACTCGTGAGGAGCGGTCGTGAGGGGTACTGCCATTTTTTGGCAAAAACGTGATCCAAAGGCTCCATTGACGGACAGCTCGTGACCACTTCAAAAGATGCTCATGAGCGGGACTGAAAACGATTGATTTAACCAAAATGTTCCTCATAAAAGTTGTAGATAATTGTCTTATCTTTCTATAAAACTTTGAATCACCTTAATTAGACATCTTTAGCTCAAGATATTGCTGAAATACCAAGAGCTATGCAACTGAAATGCAAGCTGCATATGCTAACTTCGATTGAAGATTTTCATATGCAAATGAACTTGGATTTTGATAAGCAAGCATAATTTGGAAAGCTTAAGATGTCTACTTGAAAAGTGATGAAGCTTATTTTCTCATTTAAGAGCTCTAAATATGTCAAATGTCAAAAGTCTTCTTCAATTTCAGAGGTTCAATCAGCCCGAAAAGTCACTATTCATCCAAAAGTGTATATGCTTGGTATATGTTTGGTATATAATTCCCTACACACTTAATTGAAATTATTAATATAAAAATTGTTTGTCAAAGTCCAAAATTAGGAGTTTGATCATGCAAATGGTCAACAATTTTATATATGTATTGCATGTAGAATACATAATTATGAGTATCCATTAATTGTAATGTATTTAAATATGAATTAATTTACTAAATGATTATGTATATGTTTGGTATATTTTTTGTATATATTTGGTATATATGTGACATATATGCTTGGTATATTTTTAATATATATTCGGTATATACTCAACATATATTGGGTATATTTTTGGTATAGAATTGGTATATATTCAGTATATGTTTGGTATATAATTGTTATATTTCTTTAAAAATGGATGTTATCTTGTTTAAATTATGCATTTTATTATTTTTAATAATTATATGATTTATTTGAATGATAGTAGTAGAATGTGCTATCTAGTGGGTTGCACTATGACTGTGTACGTACCAGTGCGTTAGATTTTAGGGTTAAGATTGAAATTATTTAATGTGAGACTTGATTATGTTGATTATTGAGAATTTTGGTAAGAGAGTAGTGTGACTACGGGAACTCGGTCGACTTAGTGTCTTGGGTCCAGTCTACTGTCCAAAAATGGAAAAAAGAATTGTTATGGAATTAAGTAAGCCTATTGGGTAGTGAAATTTATTGATTGAGGTTGTGTAATATTTTAGGATTATACTTTGATCCTTCACTTAAATAAAATTTTTCTACATTTATTATTATATAAACATGGATTTTAGCATCTGTTTGAAATGCATGTATATGTATATTATACTGATACTTGACTATATATGACTTTAGGTTGCATGTATATATATATTATAATAATTCACTGAGTGAGGTTCGACTCCCCTTAATATTTTTTTACAGAATCTTCTTTTTTAGACCTTTCCCGTAGTACTATTTGTCGGACCCTTTCCTCTCCAGCTGAATTGTGTAAACACTAAACTACTGTTTTTTTTTTATATAATTTTAGTAATCGCTGCAGTAGTAGTGTTATTGTAGTAGTATGTTGGATTATTAGGACTTTGTACCTGAATATTATATGAAGAGATATTATTATGATATTATATATAAGATCTGCTTTTATATTAAATAATTTTTTAATTCTGGCGTATTTTTATATTATTATTGCATATGTTTTTATTTTTAAGGCTTGCTACGGGTTTTAGATTTGAAAAAATTCTTATTTCCTAGTGTTGGTCATGACTCCCTAGTTTGGGTCGTGACAACCATAAATAAAATTTTTTAATTTTATTAGTATTAATGATAAAAATAATAATTTTTTTGACATATTTCATAATTTTTACTTCTTTTGTTAATTTTTATTTTTAACAAAAATCAACAAATATAAACAAATAGAAACAACAAAAACAATTGAAAACAATACCTAAAACAACAAAAATAACAAAAACCAACTAAAACCAACAAAACTAACAAAAAATTGCAGTTGTTTTTTAATTATTTTTTCATTATTAATAATAAAATTAAATAAATTTTTACCTTTTTATTAGTATTAATGATAAAAAAAATAATAATTTTGATATATTTCATAATTTTTTAATTATTTTTTTATTTTTTGTTTTTATATTTTTAACAAAGATCAACAAAAATTATAGTTATTGATATTTGTTGATGTTTGTTATCTTTTCAGTTTTTTTTATCATTAATAATAAAATTAAGGTCATAAATATAATTTTTTCTTTTATCAGTATCAATAATAAAAATAATAATTTATTTGATATATTTCATAATGTTTTTGTTGTTTTTATTGAAAAAAAAAATTATTGAATACTATAGGTAATTGTTACTTCAATTAGTTTAATTTCTAAATTCTAAATAATTATGAAAATAATAATTATTAAAATTTATGGGTAATTTTTAGTTTAATTTACTTAATTTTTATATTCTAAATAATAGTAAGTTTCAAAATTTTTAAAAATTATTATTTAGAATATAAAATTAAATTATTTAAAATAAACAAATCAAATAAATACATATAATAAACTTAAATTAAAGATGACTTCAACAAAATAAATAGGGTAAAAAAATTACAGAAAAAAATCATAAATAGGTAAAAAAATTTAAAAAAAATGAAAAAAAAAAAAAAAAAAAAGCGAAACATCGAAGTGTAGCCAAAATTTTAAAAAAAATGTACCAAAACAATGACATAAACGAAAACAAAGAAAATAAAAGTGAAAGATAAAAAGGGGTGAGACCACAAATCAAAACAGTACCGTTGATTTGTCCTGTATTTGTAATTAACTCTATTTTAAAACCCAGGCCCATTGGAACTTCTAAAGGCTACATTCTGAATTTTTGCTTGGTTGAAATATGGATCTTGAAGTTGGGGCAGCTCAGATGAACTCCAGCAGGCTAAAACATCCAATATAGCATAGAGCGAGTAGTGCTGGGCTTTTAAAACCCAGGAAAAAATTATAAAAATAAATGATTAAAACAAAAAATTTAAAGGATAAAAATTATCTATGAAAATTCAATACCATTGTGATTGGATTCTTCAGTGTATCATATAAAAAATATACTTGTCCCATATTTCATTTATTAAAATAAATTAGAAAATCTAAAAATGGATTAAATCTATTGTCAAAAATTGGGTAATTTTTATAGTATGTCTACCAATTTTTAATATTTAGTAAATTTAAATAAAATAATTAAATAATTTTGAAATAATTAAATGAACTTGTCATTACTCTACTTCTAACATCACTCTGCCAACCTGCACAGACCTAACCTATTGGAGATCTTCTCTCAAACTTAACGCTTTTACCTCTATAGGAAAAAATAAACCCTTAATGGTTGAAGTTCTTGCTACTATAAACTTTTCATTAGAGTCTGGAACTAACAACTAAAATCCAACTTATTATCATAATGAAACAATGCAGTATTTACATTAATCTTGAGCCAACCCACACATTGATGCTTTTTTTGAGCAAATGTTTGAGAGGGAATATACATTATTGATCATTCTGGTAATTTTTTATAGTTACCCATAACAACTTTGAGCCAATCAATAAAGGAAATAATAGTTGAAAACTTGACAGAAATATTTTTGGGAGGCTGCTTAGCTTAATACTTAGCTGAGTTAAGAAAATAATTCTTTATATACATAAGAGACAAGGTGTTGCCCTAAAAAGCAAGCCTATGAATGAACAATACGTCACTTGTACAGTAGTCATAATCATCCTTAGATCATGTGCACTAAAAACAAAGAGGTAAAAGAGAAAGGAAAAATAAGCATATGCTAGCTACTGGTGCAGTAAAAACAAAGTTGAAGTACAAGTCATTTAAATCACCACTGCTAGTATTTGTTCTAACTTCCCCCTTCAAACTTGGCAGTGGTATAGGATTCAAACCACTCTAAGTTTGTCTCTAAAGGCTTGGAACTTTGTGTGTAAGAGAGGTTTGGTTAGACAATCTATAACTTGATCTTGTGATGGTATGTTTTTGACTTCAAGTTGCTTAACCATGACCTTATCTCGAACGAAATGAATATCTACTTCAATGTGTTTCACTTTTGCATGATAGACTGGATTTGCAGCTACAGTACTTGCACTCAAATTATCACACCATGTAATAGATTTTCCTTGTAAAGGAAATTTTAGTTCCTTCAACAGAGTCTCTATCCATGTAATTTCACAAGCTACCTAAGCTAAAGCTCTGTATTCTAACTCTATACTTGATCTTGCTACCACTTGTTGTTTCTTTGAACTCCGTGCTACCAATGTATCATCAAAATACACACAATAACTAGCTATTGATCATCTATCATCAGTGCTTCAGGCCCAATCTACATCAGAGTGCCTATTGAGTATGAAGTTAGTGCTAGGCTTTATGTGCAGTCTTATATTTTTTATTCCTTTAAGGTATCTTATGACTCTTTTAACTGCTTGCTAGTGCTTTATGGTTGGTTTCTACATAAATTGGCTTAGTTTATTTACAATAAGGGCTAGATCAGGCCTCATGTGAATCAGGTACTAAAGAGCTCCCATAATGCTTATATACACAGTTGGATTATTCATGGGTTCTCCATCTGCAGCAGTTAAATCTTTCCCTAACACAACATGAGTAGTACATGCCTGAGCCTTTTCCATTGCAATCCTTTCCAATAGTTTTTCTATATATCTGGTTTGTGTTAAGTACATACCGATTTCATCTCTTCTTACTTCTATTCCCAAAAACATAAGTAGTTGTCCCATATCCTTTAAGGTAAACAACTGATTCAACTTATCTATAAAACTCTGTAATGATTATGGATTATTGCCTGTCATTAGCATGTCATCAATATAGATAAGAACTAGGATAATCAGACCCTTATCTATAAAGAAGAACAAAGATGTATCACATTTGGAGTTCTTAAAACCCCAGTTCAACAGAGTTATTCTTAATTTTTCAAACCAGGCTCTCGGTGCCTGCTTCAAGCCATATAAGGCTTGTTCAATTTGTACACATGATTTGGTTTCTCATTATCAATAAACCCCTTTGGTTGACTCATATACATAACCTTTTTAAGATTTCCATTCAAGAAGGCATTGTTAACATCTAACTGCCTGACTAACCAACCTTTTAAAATGACAATTGACAAGATTACCCTCACTATTGAAGCCTTTACTATTGGACTAAAAGTTTCATTATAGTCAATTCCAGGAGCTTGGTGGAAACCTTTGGATACTAACCTTTCTTTACATCTTTGAAAACTTCCATCTGCATTATACTTTGTTTTGAATACCCATTTGCAGCCGATAACATTCATTTAAGGTGAATAAGGAACTAAGGTCCATGTATTTTTTCTTTTCAATGTTGTTAACTCCTTTTGCATAGCTAAAAACCATAATTAAAAACTCAAGGCTTATTGCATTTTGGTTGGTTCAAATGTAATTTTTTGACTTGTAGTTGCATACACTTTGAACTCTGAACTAAATTTCTTAGGCTTATGGATCCCATCCTTAGCTTTAGTCGTCATTTGGTGTCCTTTGGCATGAGTAAGTTCAAGTTCTATTGATTGACCTTAGGAATCAACTTGAGCTGAAGGTATAGTAAAACTGTAATTTGTTGATGGTTCACTATCAGTTGCATTTCCCCTTTCAAATGAGAGTCTCTGTCTAGAGTGAGAGTGTGAGGAAAAATCCTTATCAGATGATGGAGTAACTGTGGGCTGAGTTGTTGATGCTCTTGCTGCAGGAGATGCCTTTTGAGGGTCTGGTTGAGTGATAGTTTGAGATGAGGTGAGGTGATGTGTGTTGTTGAGGACTATGGTGGTTTGTTCATAGTTGAAAGGGAGGTATGATAACGGTTTGAGATTCTGGTTGTTTAGTGTTAAGAAAACCTGATTTGAAAGGAAATTCATGTTCATTAACATGACATGTCTGGAAATATAAATCCTACCTGTGGAACTCAGGCATTTGTAACCTTTATGTGAGGGATTGTATCCTAAAAAGACACATTTAGTAGAGTGAAACTGAAATTTTTTATTTTGATAGGGTCTTAGACAAGGGAAGCATGTGCATCCACAAATATTAAGGGATTTGTAGTTTGGGTTCTTACCTGTCAACTTTTGGAGTGGTGATTGATTATCAAGGATAGGTGTAGGTAATTGGTTTATTAGAAAAACAGCAGTATGAAATGCTTCCCACAAATATTTCAAAGGCATTTGAGCTTGGGCCAAAAGAGTTAAACCTATGTCGACTATGTGCCTATGCTTCCTCTCAGCTTTACCATTTTATGGTGAGGTGATAGGACAGGAATGATGTAATTAAATCCTATGTTGAGTGGAAAATTGAGTGAAACCAATGTACTTACCTCCTATATCAGTATGCACACACTTTATCTTTTATTCATATTGGTTTTCAACTAGGTTCTTGAATTGGATGAAGGCATATAGGGCATTTGATTTTAATTTTAGAGGATAAATCCATGTGTATCTACTAAAGTCATCAATAAAGTATATATAATACTTAAAGCCTGAAGTTAATTGTATTGGTGCAGGGCCCTAAAGGTCAATATGGACAAGTTCTAATGGTTTCAAAGCATGAGATTGAGAGGATGGAAAAGGAAATAAATGAGATTTTCCAAGTTGGCAAGCATCATAAAATATATCTTTTTCATTAACTTGAATGGGTTGATTACACTGTTTCAAAACTTGACTCAATATTCTACTTGAAGGGTGACCCAATCTTTTATGCTAAACTTCCCTTGACTGACTCACTTCACTAGACTTAGTAGCAATATTTTGTTTTGAATAAAAGATATGGCTAGAAGACTGACTAAAATTAGAGACATGTGATTGAATTTGTGCTTTAATGTTGGAACTTATAGCTGGTACAAACCCTCTCTAAGCTTCCCTTATAGTAGCATTTGCCCTGTTTCCTTATCCTTCACAACACAATCAAGATCATCAAACTCAACAGTTATATCATTATAGGCAGTCAATTGAGACACACTTAATAAATTTTTCCCAGTCTGAGGCATATGAAGTATATCTCTTAACAAAAGAGTTTTACTGTTGTTATTAGAAATTAAAGTGTGTTGAATGTTTAACTTCTCACCATCCCATTGTGAGGGTAGCCTTACCATTGTACTCAGTTCTCTGCTAGAGATTGTTCATATCATTAGTCACATGATTTCTGGCTCCACTATGAGTGTACCAAGCAGGGTCACTCAAGGTTTTTGGTGAAGCAATAAGGAAAGTGGGTTGAGCTTATTTATTTTGTTCTTGTGGCACTGACCCTATATAGTTGTTGTTGTATCTAAAAAAGTAGTATACAACAGAGAGACCAAGTTTTCCACACACCTGACATGTTGGTTTGCCACTATTATTGTAAAATCTACCACCTTTGCCTCTATTGAATTGACCTCCTCTATAGTTGTTACTACCTCCTCTCTAGCTATGTTAATTGGAGAAGTTTTATTGAGTGAAACCTTGACCAATATTTCTATTATTGGTAGTGTTTCCTTGGATTTTGTTAGTGTAATTTGCTATGGGTAGGCTGAGATTAATGGAGTTGATTCTTGCAATCATCTGTTCAAGTCTTTTTTTATAGCTCAACAGCTTAGCCTGTAGTTTTAACCATGAAATGCTCTCTCTCTCTTGAATCTAGCATACTATTAGATTATACTCATGAGGGTCAAGGCCAACAAGAACTTGTGATATGAGATCCTCCAAGGACACTGGATGACCAATAAGAGTTAAGTTATAAGCAATCTTTTTCATAGCATTTAAATATTCACTCATTTTCATTCCTCTTTTTTGCATCTTTTAGAACTCTCTTTTATAGTAAACGACATTGGATCTGGTTTTTACTCCAAATAGATCCTTGATTGTATTCTATAGTTCTTGTGATGTTTCATATCCCATAACTTCAACTACAACTTTAGCTTCCATTAAGTTATAGATCCAACCCAATAATATATAATCTTTAATAATCCAATCTTCATACTCAGGATTTTCCTTCATTTCACTTTCTCCTCCTTCAGTGTAGCTTTCAATGAACTCTGGTGGACACAGATTTACACCAGTAATAAAATTCTCCATTCTATTTCCTCTTATAACTGGGAGAACCATAATCTTCCATAGTAAGTAGTTATCATAGCTCAACTTCATTACACTATACAAGCCTAATGGGTTTCCAGTGAGGCTAAAGCTTCTACTGCTGCCTTTAATAGAGCTAATAAATGTCATTGCTGTCTTTGTGTTGCTTGAATCATCTTTTCCTTTTGTGGATGATGTATCTCTAGGCTCACTTGTTCCCTTGGTGGTGCTTGCCAATTCTAAAAGCTCTGATACTAAGTTGAAAACTTGTTAGAGATATTTTTGGGAGGCTGCTCAACTCAATACTTAGCTGAGTCAAGAAAATAATTCTTTATATACATAAGAGACAAGGTGTTGCCCTAAAGAGCAAGCCTGTGGATGAACAACACGTCACATGTATAACAGTCATGATCATGTGCACTAACAAACAAAGAAGTAAAAGAGAAAGGAAAAATAAGCATATGCTAGCTACTGGTACAATAAAAACAAAGTTGAACTACAAGTCATTGAAATCACCATTGGTAGTATTTGTTCTAACTATGATGTCTATCATTTTGAGCAATTCTGAGTTAAGAATATTTTCAAAATTTACCAGCAAAACTACAAGTTACCAAAGCATGATAAATAGTTTCATTCCGATAATTGCATACAGGGCAGAAAATAGGAATGTCAATTCTTTTTTTTAACAATTGGTCTTTAGTGGGTAGACAACCCTTAGTTGCTTTCAAAACTATTATTTTAACCTTCCTTGGCACCTTTAACTACTATAACTTCTTCTATTAGTCCCTGTACAAGCTTAGAGAACCATCCATTATAGAATCTTGAATTATTCTATAGTAGCTTTTGACTATGAAGTCACCTCTCCTCTCTCTGATCCATTACCAACTATCAATATCTTCAGTTACTAAACAAGATCTTTATAATCTTCTTCTTATCACTATCATTGAAAATTCTAATATAAATTCACTATTCCATGCATGCTAATCATGATTCATTATGTCCCACACTTTACTAATCTTCACATAATCACTTGCATTAGTGGAAATATACCCATTCTTTAACTCTAGTAATTAGGGCACAATCTAAATATCAATATTAACATCTGAGCCTCTCAAATTCATGCTCCATATTGAATTAGATGCTAACATGAATAAATGCTACATTAAATCAAACTCGGTTATAACCTAACTTTGCCTTTAAAAATGAATGCTTAGAAAAGTAACATGCTTTAAATAGTTTTGAAACAAGGCATTAGGTTTTATAATATGCTTCCATGTTTACTTTGAAAGCATTGCCAAATTAAAATCTTTTATTCCTTTGAAACCCATGTCACCTGTTACTTTTGATTCATAAAAATCTTCCCATTTCAACTAATTGATACCTCTCTCTTTAGAACGTTGTCTGCCCTACCAAAAAGAGTTCATCATTGTCTTAAGTTCATCATATAAATCCATGGGGAGTAAAAAAACATTCATAGCAAAGGTTAGAACTACTTGGGCCACTACTTTTAATAGAATTTTTTCCTTACAATCAATAAGTTCTTACCCCCTCAAGCTTTAGAGTCTTGCCCAAACTTGATCTTGAACAAAAGAAAAGACTTCCTTTTTCTTCCTTCCAATCATAAAAGGTAGCCCTAGATACTTGCCCCTATCATTAGCTTCTATCACACAAAGAGCATTAAACATAAAGCTTCTATCCAATTCATTAGTGTTTTGACTAAAAAAGATGGAAGATTTATAAAAATTAACAATCTAACCTAATGCTCATTCATATTTTGACAAAATGTTCTTTATCCATGCCTTCCATTTCATTAGCCCAAAAAAAAAAGAACATAATCATTTGCAAAAAAAGAGATGGTTAATTAAAGGATCTCCTTTGGCAATCTGATAGCCATGAATCAAACATGCTGCCTCTTTATTATGAATGTGCTTAAAATTTTTGCGCATAATAAGAATAAGTATAGGGATAAATGATTGTTTTGATGTAACCCTTAGGAAGGAATTATTAGCCCCATCTCTTTCCTATTACTAGAGATATAATAATCAACTGAAGGAACACACAATATTGTTAGATTTACCCAAGCCATGCAGAAATCCATTTTAAGCATCATATTACACAAAATTTCTCACTCCACTTGATCATAAGCCTTGCTTGTATCAATCTTCAAAAGCTTTAACTCCATTATTTCCTTTGCTCTCATGTTTTTGGTAATTGACCTTTTTGGTATAAAAGTACTTTAATTTTCATAAATTAACTTGAGGTAGACGAACTTTAGTTTATGGCTAAAATTTTTATAACTATTTTATGAGTGACATTACAAAGTGATATCGGTCTCAAGTCAGCCATGGACTCTAAATTCTTCTTCTTTGAAATGAGCACAATGATAATATCATTGAAATTTTAAGGAAAGATGCAATTATGAATATAATATTTTCAATCATTAGTTACATGCTTTCCTATTATTCTTTAAACATTCAGATAAAAAGTTGGGTTCATTCCCCATCTGGACCTAGTGTCTTCTTTAAAAGCATACTAAAAGTTGCATCCTTTACTTCTTGACATAACACTAGAATGACTAAGAAATGATTTTACTGATCTGTGATAGATTTGGGCATGAGCAATAAAATATTATTGGCCTGGCTACTGTGCAAAATGAAAATATCTTAGAAATAACTATCACTTGATTTAGCCTTGAATTCCAATCATAACACTCCCCATTGTTTCCTTCCAACCTCTTGATCCTATTATGCTACTTTCTGGTGAAGGCTATAGTATGAAACAATTTAATGTTCGAGTCACCTTTATGAATCTAGAACTTTTTGGCACGTTGACACTAATAGACCTCTTAGCTATTTAGAAGGTCATAATAATTCTTTTGATTTTCCTTAAAAGCCTTAACCTCAGCAAGATCTCTTATATTCTTTAGAGAATTTAACTCATTTTTACAGTTTTGAATATGCTTCTCAAAACCTTTTGAAAAGTAACCTATTAATAATTTCTGCATACTCCTGATCTTGAAGCCAACAGTTCTTCAACCAAAGTCACCTTTGAAACAAGCACTTTGATCTATATTGAGGGTTTAAGAAGATTGGCAGATGATGTGATGACATATAAATTAGACTCCACATTTTTGTTTTTTTAGAATTGATTCAAAATAATATTTCAAAACCATGGCCCAATCTAGTCTTTCCTTAATTTAGTTTAGAGTGCCTCTAAATTTTTTTG
Source organism: Mallotus nudiflorus (assembly GCA_947683625.1). Lineage (NCBI taxonomy): Eukaryota > Viridiplantae > Streptophyta > Magnoliopsida > Malpighiales > Euphorbiaceae > Mallotus > Mallotus nudiflorus. Next base: position 7,323,545 of record CANTUR010000157.1, on the reverse strand, counting down.
ATTGATTGCCAACTAGATCAAGATCAATAAGTCCACTCTGAGTAACTGCCTTCTGAAACCCATTAATTAATCATTGAGGATGCTTACATCCATCTCACTTTTCATTTGCTACTAATAGGTCATTGAAGTCCCCAATATAACACCAATTTGATTTTTGGATATTGACCAATTGTTTTAATAAATTTCAAAACTCCCTTCATCTATGTCTTTCGTAAAATTCAAAAAAAAAACCTATTAGTCTCTAATTGCACAAATTATGTAAAGTTAACTTTACATCAATAAATTATCTTGAATAACCTTAGAGATTAAAACAGGCTTCTTCCTTCTATTACAAAGCAAGCCTACCACTATGACTATAATATCCCGACATTTTAAATAATTTTAAACTGTATCGGGATATGCAGTGTTAATAATTTTGATAAATATATTTGATTATTTAATTAGTTTGTTATTTATTAAAGTCATTTTTAATTATTTTAGATTTCTTACATAAAATTTTCCCGATAATTTTATTTTTGGAAAAATTAAAACCTAAATAAATAATTATTAATTATGTTAGTCGGTTTTACGTATTTGCATGAGTCCATGCATGATCTTAATTATCATATTAATATATATACATATACATGTATATAAATACATATTTAATTATCTAGGGTTTATTTTAATTAAGCATATATTATATATTTTTATAAAATTAATGTGTGTTATATGTATATGTATATGTATATAGATATGTAATATCCCGTGTTTTTAAACATTTTTACACTGTATCGGGATATGCAGTGTCAATAATTTTTGTATATATATATACGATATTTTTACGAGTTGATGTGTATTTAAAACCTATTTTAAATACTGTATTTTATTTACAGTGCTTTACGTAAAATTTTCCCGAGACTTTCATTTTCGGGAAAATTTTCACGTAAATAATTTATTATTAATTATTTTAAATATATTTTCGGACTTGCATGAACTCATGCGTATTTTTAAATTACTAAATAAAGACTATGTGTGTGAATATTTATTTAATTAGGGTTTAATATATATTACCCTAATATTTTATTATTTGTTTATTAATTTATTGTTATTTAATTATTTTATTTATTATTAAATAATTAAAATTATTTTTATTATTATTTTATTATTTTTTTTCTCTTTCTTTTTCTTTTTTTTTTTTTTTTTCTTTTTCTTTTCTTTTTCTTTTCTTTCTTTTTCTTTTTCTTCTTCTTCTTCTTCCTTCTCCCACGCCCGACTCCCTTCCCTCCCGTTGCAACTCCGGTCACCTACCGTCGGTGTGCCTCCCGGCTTGCCACCGTCATTCCTAGCCGTCCCCCGCCGCCAGCAGCCTCCTTCTCCGGCGTCGGCAGCTCCTTTTTCTTCCTTTGGCCGAAACTTCTTCCCTTAGCCGTTTCTCCCATTTTCGACCACCATTTTCGACACCGCCGGTCTTCATCGACTCCTTGAGCTCCGGTGAGTGTGATTCTAGCTTTGGTTTGAGCTTAAATGGTTTAGAATTGCTTAGGTTTCGAATTTTCAATTTCGATCACATTAGGGTTTTCAATTTTTTTGAGCTTTGAATTGATTGATTCATGAAAACTCCCTTCACAAATGTTGATCCTAGTAGCTTAATCTACATGTATGAATTTTTTTGGAATTTTTGGAGATTTTTTGGATTTTTGGGTATTTTTGAATATTTTAATATTATTTTCTAATTTTCAGAAATTAATTATTTAAATTATGATATTGGGGTTTATGATTAAATTAGGTGTTTAAATGAATTATAGGAATTTATTTGGAATTTTTATGAATTTCTAAGTATTTATTTTGAATTATTTGAGTTTATGTAATTTTGGAAAATTAGGTTAAGTGTGTTTTTATTTGAAATTAATTGGATAATTGGGTTTAATTATTGATATTATTGATAAATATGTTGAGAAATTAATTTTTGGATAATTGTATGATTTTTGGTGAATTTTTGAATGAATTTTAGTATATTTATATATATAGGGGTATTTTGGTAATTTTACCCTAAATTGGCTAAAAATGTAAGTTAATTGGTTTTAATAGTTATTTAAGGTATAAAAATGATTTCTACAAATTATTTGGTATTTTTAACTAATTAAAACTATTTTTCGTAAATTATTTTCAATTATATATATAATATACGGTTTTGCTAATAAAATGAGTTTTTATCGGTTTTTACAGTGTTTTAAGGTTAATTATGTAATTTCTACCTATAAAATATATTTCTGTGATTTGAGGATATTTTTGGTATTTCTGGAATTGTTCTGTGTTTGTGGACCCCGGTCGGTAGATTGTAGTCTGGAGTCCGACCGAGGGGTTGTGAATGAGATGTAGTGCTTATTTTTCAAAGTGTGTTTCTTTGCAGGGTCAGCTCTACTCTTTTGAGTAGAGAGATGTCCGTTTTACAAGGGAGGTTCTGCCGAATTTTTGGTAGAATTCTCGTAAAACGTGATATTCAGTCGAACCCTAATTTCTGATTCTGTGTTTAATACTCTAGATCGAATTCTAGGATTTCTGTTAGGTTTATTCTAATGTCTGTCGTTATTGTTTGTTTAGTTGCGCCGAGACCGAGGGCTAGTGGACCAGGCCCGTCGGACCCATCTCGTGGAGCGCACTAATTTATGAGTTACTATACTATATATATATGCTTAGGATGCATGATTTAGAAATGCATGTTTTATGTTGATTAAATATGCATAAATAATTTGATTATTTCTTAAGTTTATATTAAGTATATTTTTGGTATATATTAAATTATATGCATGTTTTGTAAATAAAATATATTTAAAATGTTTTTAAATATATTTCTAGCTTAATTTATAATTTGATTGGATTTATGTGACGTATATATACTCGAAATATACTTGGTTTACTTTTGGTATATTTTCGGTATATATATGGTTTATATTGTTATTTCAATTAAATTCATGCATCATTTATTTTTGTGGATGAGTGATTTATATTATTAATGAAGGATATCAATTGAACGTGCTACCTAGTGGGCAGTACTAGGACCAAGTACGTACCAGTACGCCTATAGTATTTAGGCTATAATACTAACTTATTTGTGGATATTGATTTGATGTGATTATTGTTATGTGTGAGATGTGATTTAGGTGTGATTGCTGGAGCTCGGTTGACCACGTGTCTCGGGGCCAATCACACTGGCAGTTAGACTGCTGGAGCTCGGTTGACTTAGTGTCTCGGGGCCAGTCTACTATCCAAATGGATTAAGTGGATATATTTGGAATAAGTGAGCCTGTATGGCTAGAGTGTTCTTTAACACTATTTTTGAGGTTGCGATATTCTATGGTTCTATATGATCCTTCATAAAAGATGATTTTTAGATAAAATATATAAATGATTTTTATTGCATCTGTGTGTAATTGCCTGTATATATATATTAGATATATACTGTTGACTGTATGCATTATCATTTAGTGTGTATGTATATATATTGTAGTAATTCACTCAGTGATGTCTGACTCCCCTCCGTTGACTATTTTTCAGGAGAGTCAACATCTTCAGACCTCAGTAGCAGGTCGATACGCCGGATTTCTTCCGCCCCGGCTTCTTTGTGTAAATTATCTACTTGAGTCTTATTTTTATAATCTAGACACTACAGTAGTTGTGAATTAGTGTGGGATTTCATGTATTTTATTTAAAGAGATGTATTATATTGAAACTGGATTTGTATTTGAAGATTTATATATTTATGAGATGAGATTTAATTTAAATCCAGTTGGTGAAATGTTATCATTATATTTATGATTTTATTTTCGCTGCATATAATATTGTTATTGTTATTATTGCATGATTATTTTATTTTTAGGCTTGCTACGGGTTCCGGATTCGAAAGAATTCCCGTTCCTTAGCGCCGGTCATGGCCCCTGTTTTGGGTCATGACAAAGTTGGTATCAGAGCGGAGTTCTGTGTCAGGGCTTAGTTATGTGAGTTGTGGCCCTAGTTTTAAAGTTGTGTTTTCTGTTGAACTACTGCAGTGAATTAGGTTCGATGATAAGTATTCCTTGCTTTAGTTTTCAGCGTTATTCCTCCGTTGTCTATTTTGTCTGAATCTTTTCGTTTGTCTTTTCAGTATGAGGAGGCGAGCGTGTGTCGCTCCACCGGTCGTTGAGGCCGAGGATGATGAGTCTTTTCAGGACGAGGTTTTACCTCCTGAGTAGCCAGTTAGACGTAAAGGTCGTGGCAGAGGTAGACCTCGATGAGCAGCAGGTCGTCGTAGGCAGAGAGAGTTACAGGACGAGGAGCCTGTTGAGCCTGAGTTTGATGTTCCTGTTCCTCCAGTTGTTCAGCCTGTTCAGCCTGCCTATCAGCAGGGTATGTCTGACCCTGAGGCAGCTTTGTTCTATGCCCGAGTTGGCAGGATTGCTTTTGATGGCACTTCCGATCCATTAGATTTTCTATATGCGATCGAGACTAGGACTCAGACTGCTCATACCGAGTACCAGCGGATCATGATTGTTGAGCTATCCGTCGAGGGACCAGCCTTAGATTGGTTCATTCAGATGATCCAGCCCTATATGATGACGATGACCTGGGCTCAGTTCCGAGAGCGATTTATGAGGAGATTTTGTCCAGAGCCTCTTCGTTTGAGCTATCATCTTCGACTGACCAGTATTTCTCGTGGAGATCGATCTGTAGAGGAGTATACCCGAGAGTTTCTTCGTCTGGGTAGATATGCTGAGGATCTGATGCGAGATCAGTATTTCGTAGTCACTACGTATGTTACTAGTTTGGGTTCAGCTTTTGCTAGTATGCCTACATCAGGCCTTACTCTTGAGTCTGTGATCGAGTTAGCCAAGGAGATTGAGTTGAGGCTAGTTAGGCAGGGAGCGATGCCTGATTATTACCAGCTAGGAATTCAGTCGAGTGGATTGCAGGCTACTTCGTATTTGAGTTTTCATGTTGGTTCGAGTAGTCAGCAGTGAGGTCCGACTCAGCAGAGTCAGAGACAGCAGCAGCGAGTGCATCGGAGCAGTAGACATGGCCGTGGAGGTCAGCGTAAATAGTTCATATTTGGATCAGGTGCTTCGAGCAGCAGCAGTGGTCGTAGTTCTGGATTAGCGGCCAGTGTTTGTCAGACTTGTGGTAGAGTCCATCAGGGACCGTGTTATCTGACACCACTGACATGCTTCAGATATGGGCAGACAGGACATTTTGCCAGATCGTGTCCTTATTCTGGGTATCAGCAGTAGTAGATTCCGTGATTCCCACAGCAGTCGATTGCTAGTGCTGCACCCGTGCCATTTTAGTTACCACCAGCCCAGCATCAGAGTTCCACTCAGTTTGTTCCACAGCAGAGTCGTGGTAGAGGTACTAGAGGAGGTGCCAGAGGTGTTGGCCAGGCTTCTACCAGTCAGCAGGGAGGTCGAGGTCAGACCAGAGTTTTCCATCTGACTCAGCAGGATGCTCAGGCATCTAATGCAGTCGTGGCAGGTATTGTTTCTGTTTGTTACCTGGATGCTTGGGTTTTGTTTGATCCGGGTGCCACGCATTCATTCATTTCTCCTATTTTTACTTCTAAATCTTGTTGGTAAGCTTTGAGGATGGCTTTTCCTTTGTCTGTTGCCACTCCTCTGAGCGATTCCTTGGACACCGATATTGTTCTTTCTGGTTGTCCAGTTCTCGTGGGAGATAGAGAATTACCCGCTGATTTGATTTTGTTGGATGTGATGGAGTTTGATGTTATTCTGGGAATGGATTGTTTATCTCAGCACTTTGCCGTGGTAGATTGCAGGAATAAAGAGGTGACCTTCAGAATTCCTGGTGAAGAAGATTTTAAGTTTGTTGGTGATAGGAGTTCAGCACCTCAGAATCTTATTTCTGTTATTACGGCTAGGAAGTTGTTGAAGAAGGGTTGTCAGGGATATTTGGCATTGGTCAGGGATACGTCAGTGGAGAAGTTGTCACTCACAGATGTTCCTGTTGCTTGTGAGTTTCCTGATGTTTTTCCCGAGGAGTTGCCAGGTTTACCACCTCATAGAGAGATTGAGTTCTGTATAGATGTGGTACCAGGTACTACTCCTATATCTATACCACCCTATCGTATGGCTCCTGTAGAGTTGAAAGAGTTGAAGGAACAGTTGCAAGAGTTGTTGGATAAAGGTTTCATCAGACCTAGTGTTTCCCCTTGGGGTGCACCAGTCTTGTTTGTGAAGAAGAAGGATGGTACCCTGAGATTGTGCATTGACTACAGAGAGCTGAATAGGGTGACAGTGAAGAACAAGTATCCTCTCCCGAGGATAGATGATTTATTTGATCAGCTACAGGGTGCACAATTCTTTTCTAAGGTCGACTTGAGGTCGAGTTATCATCAGCTACGTATCAGTGAAGTCGATATTCCTAAGACAGCGTTCTGCACTAGATATGGTCATTATGAGTTTCTAGTGATGTCTTTTGGTTTGACTAATGCACCAACAGCTTTTATGGACCTGATGAACAGGGTATTCAGACCGTATGTGGATCAGTTTGTAGTAGTCTTCATTGATGATATACTGGTATATTCGAGGAGTATGGAATTGTGAAATTGTGATTTATAGTGTTTATAGGGGTTAAAATGAATTTTAGAAATTTATTTGTAATTTTTGTATAATAATTATTAATTTATTTAGTTTAGGTGATTTTTGGAAAATTAGGTTAAATGAGCATTTTGTTAAAATTAATTGGTTTATTGAGTATAATTATTGATTTTATTGAATTATATGTTGAGAAATTAATTTTTGACTAATTATATTATTTTTAGTGATTTTTTGAATAATTATTGTATATTATGTGAATTTATATATAATTAGGGGTATTTTGGTAATTTAGTACTAAATTGGTTGAAAATTAAATTAAATTGGTTTTAATAATTATTTGAGGTATAAAAATGATTTTTATAAATTATTTAGCATTTTTTTTACTAATTAAACTATTTTTCAAAAATTACTTTCAAAATATATACAATATATTATTTTTGTAAATAAATGAGTTTTTAATGATTTTTAATGTGTTTTAGGGCTAATTATGTAATTTGGAATTATAAAATGAATTTTGGTTAATATTTATGAATTTATCGAGAATTATGGATTTTTAATAATATTTTATTAAAATTAGGGTTTTATGTAATTATCCATAAAATAATTATTTTTAGCATTTAAATCTCTAATTTGTCACATTTTGATTTATAAAGGGCATTTTTGGTATTATTGGATTTTAATGTGTTCTATGTTTATCTTGTGATTTCTGAACCTCAGTCGGTGGAATTGTAGTTTGGGAGTCCGACTGAGGGGTTGTGAGACTGTGTATTTTTGAAGTGTGTTTTCTTGCAGGATTGACTCTACTTTCTGAGTAGAGATATGTCCATTTTACAGGGGAGGTTTTTCCGAATTTTTGGTAGAATTCTCATAAAACGTGACATCCGATCAAATCTCTATTCTTATTATATGTCTAGTATTCTAGATTGAGTCTCTAGAATTTCGTTAGATTTATTCTGATTTCATGTTGTCATTTGTTTGTTTAGTTGTGCCGAGACTGAGGCCTAGTGGACCAGACCTATCGGACCCGTCTCGTGGAGCGCATAACTGTGAGTTATTATTTTATATATACGTGTTTTAGGATTGTATGTTTTAGAAATGTATGTTTAAATTTTATGAAATATGCATAAATGGTTTAATAATTGCTTAGGAATATTTTGATATATTTTAAATTAAATCCATGTTTTATTATTGAATTATACTTAAAATCTTTTTAAATATATATAGTTTATTTCTAGTTTAATTTATAATTAAGTTGAATTTATTTGACATATATATTCTCGAAATATACTTGGTTTATTTTTGGTATATTTCTAGTATATATATGGTTTATATTATTATTTTAATTAAGTCATGCATCATTTATTTCATGAATGAATGGATTTATTTTGAATGAAGGATATCAATAGAACGTGCTACCTAGTGGGCAGCACTAGGACCGAGTACGTACAGGTATGACGATAGAATTTAGGTTAAATTACTAACCTATTTATGGATTATGATTGGATTGATTTGATTGATTTGAGATGTGATTTGAGAGTGTGATTGCTAGAGCTCGGTTGACCAAGTGTCTCGGGGCCAATCACACTGACAGTCAGACTGCTGGAGCTCGGTTGACTTAGTGTCTTGGGGCCAGTCTACTATCCAAATGGAACAAGTGAATTTATTTGGAATAAGTGAGCCTATATGGCTAGAGTGTTGTCTAACACTATTTGAGGTTGTGATCATTTAGGGTTCTATTTGATCCTTCATAAACGGTTATTATTTTCCATATAATATAAAATGATTTTTGCTGCATCCGTGTGTGTTTGCCTGTATATATATTCATTATATATACTATTGAATGTGTTCATTGGTCATTTAGTTATACATGTATATATATTATAATAATTCACTCAGTGAGGTCTGACTCCCCTCCGTTGATTATTTTTCAGAAGAGTCTTCATCCTCAAACCTCAGTAGCAGACCTTGACGCCGGATTTCTTCTGCCCTGGCTTTATTATGTAAACTGCTTACTTGATTTTATTTTTTATTCTAGACACTACAGTAGTTAAGTTTATAGGATGTATGTTTTATATAAGTATGAGATTTGTATTTCAAAGAATTGAAACAAGACTTTGTATAAAAAGATATTATATATATATGAGATGAGTTGTGTTATTAAATCAATTGATGAGTTATATTATCACTTATGAGATTTTAATTTCTGCTGCAAGATATTTTATTTATTTTATTATTATTGCATGCTTTTATTTTATTTTAAAAGCTTGCTACGAGTTCCGGATTCGAAAGAATTCCCGTTCCCTAGCGCCGGTCATGGCTCCTGTTTTGGGTCGTGACAATGACCCATAGAGTCTATTACGAACATGCCTGCATACTCTAACTTATATTTTATAAGCTCCATTTTCTTAATGGTAACTAAAGTTTCAATTAAGAAGATGAAAATTGCCCTATTCTCTTTTGCTAGGTCTATTAAGACTTGAACTACTTATGGGTCGCCAAGCCTACAATAGTTCTAAGTTAAATCACTTATTGCTCCTAGCAGGTCTGGATCTTAGAGTCTCTACCAAATTTTTTTAGCCCATTCTCATATTAGTTGCACCATCTTCTTCTTTTATATCTATAAAATTTCATTCTTCATATAACTCATTTACTCTTATACATTTACCATCCAATATTACTAATCCCATTTCCTTTTTTATGCGAGGCGTTAATTCAGACATCAATTTGAGTTATATGTCGTGCACACCAAATAATGTTTTTTTAAAATTACATAAATTCTTTATTTTGGGCTATTTTGGAATATTATTTTATTTCCTATTATACCCATATTATGTCTAGGGTAAAAATAGATGTTTTAGGGATTTTTCACTTTTTATCAATATATTTATTAAATTAATAATTTTGTTTTACTTGTTCTCTAGATTGAGAATTGATCTTTAGATTGAGACATGTTTACTTTTGTTGATCAATCGTGTGTTGATCAATTAAGCTACACGTTTTGTCAAGTGGTATTAGAGTGGGTTTTTCCCAATCAATAGCTAATACTGGTGCTACCGATGACAACCAATCTCAAGACGGTGACAAGGATTGTGAGCTATTTAGAGATAAATTAATGATCAATGTCAATCAATTGAAGGACAACATCAATTAATCCAAAATTTAACTCATCAATTGGAAATAATACAAACCCAATTGCAGGCATTATTAAGGATTAATGGACAAGGGCATAGGAATGATGATGAAGAACAAAGCAGAGGAGTTGGCCTCGTTAGACCCATTATTAATCTCATCTCTAATATACAAAATAAAAAAAGGCCAATAATAGGATTTAATGACACTTCAGATGAGGAGGTTGACTTTGGTGAAATTGCATTTCCATGTGGTAGACAAAGAGGTGAAAGGCAGAGGCAACCAAACTATAGAGGAGACAATGAATAGAAACTAAAGGTAGATATCCCTAACTTCAGTGTTGATCTTAATTGTAATATCCCGAATTTTTAAATATTTTTATACTGCATCGGGATATGCAGTGTTAATAATTTTTGTATATATATTTATGATATTTTATGAGTTTGTTGTTTGTTTAAAGCTAATTTTAATTATTTTATATTATTTTAAGTACTTTACGTAAAATTTTCCCGGAAATTATATTTTCGGGGAAATTGACACGTAAATAAATTAATACTATTTATTTTGACTAGTTTTATGAATTTGCATGAACTCGTATATAATTTAAAGTGCTAAAATAAAATGTATATATGTGTATTTATTTAAATTAATTAGAGCTTAATTAATTTCCTTAATTTTATTATTTAATTTTTGTATTAATTAATTTTAAGTTTATAAATTATTAAACATATTAAAATATGTGTGCGGTGTATATTTAATGTGTGTGAAATTTTATATTATTATAATATATAGTGTAAATATATATATATATACATAATTTTTTTTATCAAAAAACCAAAACTTTCATTTATTTACAGTTTTGCCCCTCCTTCATCTTCTTCCTCCCAAAACGTTTTCTTCCATTTCCAGCCAATTTCAAGCTGGTTTTCTTCCTGTTACTATGCCTCTCAGCCTTCCTCTTCCACCTCCAACCATTTCCACCACCTAAAACACTCTTTTCCGGTGAGTTTTGGCCGGATTTTCTTCAAAGAGCCAAAAAATCAACTTAACTCCGACCAAGTACTTTCCGGCCACCAAATTTGATGCCATCAGTCTCTATCTTCTCCTTGAGCTCTGGTGAGTGTAATTCCAAGCTTTGTTTCACTTGATTTGATCTAGAATAGCTTAGGTTTCAATTTCTTCAAATCAGCCATTTTGGGTTTTGAATTTTTTTTAGCTTCAATTTGATTGATTCATGAAAACTTCCTTCACAAACTTTGTTCCTGGAAGCTTAATCTACATGCTGTAATTTTTTTAGAATTTTTGGAATTTATTTTAATTTTTGTGAATTTTTGATTATTTTATTATTATTTTCTAATTTTCGAAAATTAATTAATTAAATTATGAAATTATTTTTTATGGTGATTATAGGAGTTGAAATGAATTATAGAAATTTATTTGTAATTTTTGTGAATTTTTATGTATTTATTTGGAATTTATTAAGTTTAGGTAACTTTGAAAAATAGGGTTAATTATGTGTTTAATTGAAATAAATTGGTAAATTGAGTATATTTATTGATATTATTGAATTATATGTTGAGAAATTAATTTTTGAGTAATTATGTAATTTTTGGTGAATTTTTGAACATTTATAGTGAATATATATATATAGGGGTATTTTGGTAATTTTACACTAAATTGGTTAAAAATGTAATTAAATTGGTTTTAATAGTTATTTAGGGTATAAAAATGATTTCTGCAAATTTTTAGTATTTTTAACTAATTAAAACTATTTTTCGTAAATTATTTTCAAATTATATATAATATACTATTTTTCTAAATAAATGGGTTTTTATTGATTTTTAGTATGTTTTAGGGTTAATTACGTAATTTGGATTTATAAAATGTCTTTTTATTATATAAGGGCATTTTCGGTATTTTATAAATATTCTTTGAATTGTGAACCTCGGTCGGTGAATTGTAGTTTGGAGTCCGACCGAGGGATTTTGATTGTAATCCTGTGTTTATTCCGAAGTGTATTTCTTTGCAAGACCGGCTCTACTCTTTGAGTAGAGAGATGTCCGTTTTACAGGGGAGGTTCTGCCGGATTTTCGATAGAATTCTCGCAAAACGTGATATCCGGTCAAATTCCTATTCTAAAGTTGTGTCTAAAATTATAGATTGAGTCTTTAGAATTTTTGTTAAATTTATTATGATTTCATGTTGTCATTTGTTTGTCTAGCTGCGCCGAGACCGAGGCCTAACGGATCAGGCCCGCCGAGTTTGTCTCGTGGAGCGCTAACATGTGAGTTATTATACTGTATATATATGCACTGCATATAGGGTGCATTATTTAGAATTTTTCATTTTCATTTTATGTTTTAAAAAATGATTTAAATTATAATATTTTTGGTATATCTAGGGTTGCATTCTTATATATATGCATATTAAATAATTATGCATATTAGTTTGATATATGCACATTAAACAATTAGGTTTAGGTTTAATACATTTGAGTAATATACACATGTTTTAAAATGTACACTTAGACATAATTATTTTATTAAATGATTAGTATACTTTAGGTATAGTTTCAGTAGATTTTAGGTTTATTCTTAAATAATTGCATGTTAAATTATAAACCTACACTTAAATTATTTTTAAGTTTATTTTTGGTATATTTTTTATTTATTTTTGAATAAATAAATGTTTTATTATTAAATTAAACCTAATACATTAGTGGTATATTTAGGGTTTATTTTTGATATATGCATGCTAGATAATTAGGTTTATTTTTAGTATATTTGTGAATATATGTTAAACACAAACACGTATTTAAATGATTATTTATACATAAATGGTTTGTTAAATGATTTAAGTACTTAGGGTATATCTTTTGCATATTTAAGTATATTTTTAAGATAATGCATGTTATATTATTGTTACTCATTTAAATTGTTTTTAACTATATTAATGATTTATCTTTAGTTTATTTCATATTTTATTTGACTATATATATATATATACCTGAAATATACTGGGTATATTTTAGGTATATTTTTGGTATATATATATATGGTTGGTTTTACTATTATGAATATTGTTCTACATTAATTATTTTTCGAATGAATGATTTATTCGAAGTGAAGGATATCAATAGAACGTGCTTCCTAGTGGGCAGCACTAGGACCGTGTACGTACCGGTACGATAGATAAGGATTGAGTGAGAGTTAAAATTGGGTGATTATAATTGATTTAATTGATTTGACTAAGATTAATGGTATGTTAGATAGTGTGATTACTGGAGCTCGGTTGACTAAGTGTCTCGGGGCCAATCACACTGACAGTCAGACTGTTGGAGCTTGGTTGACTTAGTGTCTCGGGGCTAGTCTACTGTCCATAAGTGAATTGAATGATCTATTGGGTTGATTGAGATGTGAGGTGATGGATAGTGTGATTGCTGGAGCTCGGTTGACCAAGTGTCTCGGGGCCAATCATACTGACAGCCAGACTGTTGGAGCTCGGTCGACTTAGTGTCTCGGGGCCAGTCTACTGTCCAAATTGGAATAAGTGTTCTATTTGGAATCAAGTGAGCATGTATGGCTAGAGTGATGATGGGATTGTTTGAGGTTGTTATTATTTAGGGTTCTATGGATCCTTCATGAATTAAAACAAATGTTTTCTACATTTAGTATATTTATAAAAGCAAAGTTTGGCATTCGTGTGAAATGTGTGTATATACATATATATATAAGAATGCCTGATTGTTATGGTTTAGTTTGCATGTATATATAGTATAATAATTCACTCAGTGAGGTCTGACCCCCCTCAATTATTTTTTTTCAGGAGATTCCATATCGTCAGACCTTAGTTGTAGAGTTTCTCGTCGGTGTTCTTCAGTCCCGGCTGTTTTATGCAAATGTATATTCTGAACTTTGAATTGTATTCTAGAAACTGCAGTAGTAGTGTCATTATATTGGAAGTGTATTATTTTGTTTGGATATTAAATATTCTGAGAATTTGTATTTGAACATTGTACGAATAAGTATTCATTTATAAAAGGATTTGGAGTATTTATTTTATATATTGATTCAAAAAAAAAATTTTAATTTGGTCGTACTTTTATATAATTATTGTATGATTTTATTTTCTAAGGCTTGCTACGGGTTCCGGATTCGAAAGAGTTCCCGTTCCCTAGCGCCGGTCATGACTCCTAGTTTGGGTCGTGACATTAATATTGAAGGATTTTTAGATTGGTTGATTGAAGTAGATATGTTCTTTTAATATACTAAGTTGCCCAAAGATAGAAAGGTTAAATTTTTTACCTATAGGTTAAAAGAGGGAGCATCGGTATAGTGGGATAAATTAAGGGAGACGAGAATGAGAGAGGGTCATGGTTCAATTCAAACATGGCATAAGATGAAATAGTTATTATGAGGAAGATTTTTGCCTTCGGACTATGACCAATATATTTTTTATGCTTATTAGAGATGTACCTAGGGTAGTAGGAGTGTGAATGAATATATTATTGATTTTTTGAGGTTGGAAGAGAGGAATCAATTATTAGAGAGTGAGAACCAATAGGCAGTAAGATATTTAAGTGGGTTGAAGCAGACTATTAGAGATAAAATTAGGGTGCATGTAGTTTTCAGTGTATAGGAGGCTATGAATTTGGCTATGAAAATTGAATTACTCATTCAAGAGCAAACCCATAGTGCTAATTACAAAAGATATAGAGGCATAGACAATAAGGCTCTAAGTGATAAGGGAAAATCACCTCTCGTTATATCTAATACTGTAAAGACTGCTAGTGTTGGTGTAGGAAAAAGGAAAGGTGTAGCAGTGGAAGGAGGTAAAGGTAATACTTCTATGCTTTGCTAAAAATAATAATTCTTATGCAAGGCCTTTCAATCATAAGTGCTACAAATATGGTGAGGTTGGCCATTGTTCCAATGAGTGTCTTAAACAAAAGGCAGTAAATGTAGTGAAAGAGGATGATGATATTATAGAGGATGAAGTATGCGAACCTGATGGGGATGATGACTATAAGGATTATGAGTAGGAAGAGTACATTTATGTAGTGAGGAAGCTCATATTATCTTTAAAGTGTGGTGATGAAACTCAATGCCATAAGCTCTTTCGCACTAGGTGTACTGTGCATAGAAATTTGTGTGATTTATTATTAATAATAAGAGTAAAAAGAATAAAATAAGTAAGGATGTTATTAGGAGGCTACAGTTAGCAATAGAAACTCATCCTATCCCATACACTATAGGGTGGATTAAAAAAGTTGATGGCATTTAGGTGAGTGAATGTTGTAAGGTGCCCTTCTCTATTAACAAGTATAATGATGAGGTGTATCATGATGTGTTAGATATGGATGCTTGCCATATTTTGTTTAGACATCCTTGATAGTATGATGTGGATGCTAAACACTTGGGTAGGAGGAACGTGTATCAATTAGAAAAGGATGGAGTGAGATATACATTGGTGCCTTTTACTATAAAGAACCAACCCAAAGTTTTAAAAGCAGAGGGAAGGAACTTTCTAACTATTGTGCATGACATATCTTCCTTTGTGGGTAAGTGTAAGGAGACTCAAGAAGTACATTTGATAGTGGTAAAGGGAAAAGCAAAAAATAGAGATTTAGTTGGGGATCAAATTCTAGTAGAGGTGTAAACTTTATTATATGATTTTGCTAATATAATTCCTAAGGATTTGCATGTAGGGTTACCTCAAATATGGGATATATAACACCATATATATTTGATTCTAGTGCTTCTCTTCCTAACTTGCCTCATTATAGGATGAGTCCCAAGGAGAATGAAATCTTAAAATAAAAGGTAGAAGAGTTGCTAAACAAGGGGCATATTCAAGTTTGCATGAGCCCATGTGTAGTTCCAACTTTGTTGATGCCTAAGAAAGATAAGAGTTGGTGGATGTGTGTTGATAGTAAGGCAATTAACAAAATTACCATTGGATGTAGATTTCCTATTCTAAGGTTGGATGATATGTTTGATCAATTGAGTGGAGCAATTGTGTTTAGCAAGATTGACCTATCATTATATCAGAATCCATCTAGGTGATGAGTGAAAGACAATATTTAAGATAAAGGATGGGTTGTACAAATGGTTAGTCATGCGTTTTGGGCTAACCAATGCTCTTAGTACTTTCATACGGCTTATGAATTAGGTACTACAACCTTTCTTGGGTAAATTTGTAGTTGATTATTTTGATAATATTTTGATTCATAGTAAATTGAGGGAGGAGCATGTTGGACACCTTAGGAAGTATTTAAGGTGTTGAGGGAAAATAAATTATATACAAACTTGAAAAAATGTGTTTTCATGAAAGATAGTTTTTTATTTTTTGGATATGTGGTGAGCAATGAGGAGATTAAAGTAGATGAAGAGAAAGTGGAAGCTATTAGGGAATGGCCTACCCTAAATAATATAAGTGATGTAAGGAGCTTCCATGGATTAGCAACATTTTATAGGAGGTTCATTAAACATTTCACTAGTATTGTAGAACCTATTATGGAATGTTTAAAGAAGGGAAGGTTCTAATAGGGCGAGGAGTAAAAGAGTATCTTTGCATTTAATTAAAGAGAAGTTGAGCACAACACCTGTCTTAGCATTACCAGATTTTGAGAAGTTATTTGAGGTAGAATGTGATACTAGTGGAGTAGGTCTAAGGGCTATTTTATCCAAAAAAAAAAGATGCCGATAGCTTTCTTTAATGAGAAATTATGTGAAGCTAGATGTAAATGGGCAGCCTATGACAGAGAATTTTATGTTGTTGGGCTTTGAAAACTTAGGAGCATTATCTCAGAGCTAAAAAGTTCATTCTTTATACTGATCATCAGGCTTTTAAGTACTTAATTACATAAAAGCAAATTAAGAGTGATATGCATGTTAGATGGTCAGCTTACATAGAGAAATTCCTTTATAAGCTTTTCCATAAATCAAGACAAAAAAATAGGTAGCGGATGCATTGAGTCAATGAGTGGTTTTGATGAGAACCTTGAGTTGAGAGATAATGGGTTTTGAAATGTTGAAGGAATTATATGCATATGATGATGACTTCAAACCGATATGGGCTAATTGTGTGAGTAAGCACCCATGTGATGATTTTGATGTATATTATGGGTTTCTCATTAAGAGTGGGCAGCTTTGTCTTCCTCGCACTTCTCTTTATAAGAAGGTCATTAGAGACTTTCATGATGGTGGTTTAGTGGGTCATTTTGGAAGAGATAAAACCATTAAAGTTGTGAAGGAGAGGTACTATTGGCTTAGATTTAGAAGGAATGTGGCTAATATTGTGTCTAGGTGCTATATATGTCAAAAGGCAAAGGGTCAAACATAAAACATGTGGTTGTACATGCCATTGCCTGTTCCTAATGCTATATAGGATGATCTTTCTATGGATTTCATTTTGGGTTTGCCATGAACTCAATGAGGTATGAATTCTGCATCTTCTACAGCCAAACTATTCTTTAGGGAAGTTGTGAGATTGCATGGAGTGCTAAAAACCATTACATCTTATCGTGACACTTAGTCACTTTTAGATGACTCTTTGGAAGCTATTTGACTTATCGTTGAACTTCAGTAGTATAGCCTATCCATAGACAGATGGTCAGATGGAGGTGGTTAATAGGACTTTGGGTAATCTTATTTAAAGTATTTGTATGGATAGACCAAAGCAATGGGATTTTTCCATAGGATAAGTGGAGTTTGCCTATAACAATGTCGTTCATAGTGTGATAGGTATATCTCCATTTTTTGTTAATTGCATAAACTGTCCTAATCATGCTTTGGATTTGGTGAAGCTTCCAAAGGTCCCTAGTCTTAGTGTAGTAGCTAGTGATTTGGCAAATCAAGTGTAAAAGGTATAAGCAGATATTAAGAACAAGTTAGAGAAAGTTAATGCAAAGATGGAGGTAGAAAAGCATAGACGGTTCAAAGTGTTTGATGTTGGAGATAAAGTGATGGTGTTCATTAGTAAGGCTCAAATGCAAGGTGGCCATAGCAAGCTTCAATAAAGAAAGTATGGACCTTATAAGATTTTTAGGAAGATTAATAACAATGCTTATGTGGTTGACTTACCAAGTTAGATGGGAATTTGAAAGACTTTTAATGTTTCTAATCTTACCTTATTTTAGCCATATATGAGTCTTAGATATCCAAAAAGTAACTTGAGGATGAGTTCTTTGCAAGTGGAGGTGACTAACGCGGGGCGTTAGTTCAGACAGTAGTTTAAGTCACATGCTGTGCACAACAGATAGTGTTTTTTTTAATTATGTGAATTCTTTATTTTGGGCTGTTTTGGAATATTATTTTATTTCCTATTATATCCATATTATGTCTAGGGTATAAATAGATGTTTTAGGGTTAGTTTTAAGGACTTTTCACTTTTTATCGATTTATTAATCAAAATTAAAGCTTTTGCTTTACTTTTTATTTAGATTGAGAATTGATCTTTGGATTGAGATGTGTTTACTTTTGTTGATCAATCGAGCTACACGGTGCGTCACTTTTCTTCCAACAAGATCTTGTTATCCATCATTGATTCCCTAAACTTCGCCTCAATATTTTTATCAATAATCAAATAAGAATTAATCTAGTAGTTATAGTTCAATTTACATAAATATACATATGTGTACTAAAAATGGATTCTCTTTTAAGTTATCATATGTATACAAAGTTATATATATACATACAATTTACATAAATATACATATGTGTACATAAATATACATATGTATACAAAGTTATATTTGTCTTATTCATATTTCTTTTCTAATTGAAAATTAAACATTCAATATTAAATATAGAATATAATAAATACAAAAAAATTTTAAATATTAAATATAAATAATTTTTTTGATAATTATATTTGAAAAAAAAAATATTATATATATATATCTATATATTATTTAAAATTAAATATTTTTATTGAAAACATTTACTTAGCAGTAAAATTTTTAACTAAACATATAAATTCCTAGTTAGTAAAAGTTATTAAAATTTAATATAGTCATAATATATAGATGGACCCTTGTACTTGTCACTTTTTGTCAGTTTGATACTTTAGCTTATAGTTTTGCCATTTTGATATCTAAACTTAACTAAAATTCACTAGTTTTCACTAATATAATGACATAATGCATCTAACGGCCCTTGTACTTGTCACTTTTTTGTCAGTTTGACACCTATATTTGTAGTTTTTTGTCAGTTAAACCCTTATGATGAGACATATGTTGATTCATTATTCCATGTTACATGTGCTAATAGGGGTTTCAAAATTGCATTTTAGCCAAGTTCAGGTGTCAAAATGGTAAAACTATAAGTTGAGGTGTCAAATTGACAAAAAGTGATAAATATAGAGGTCCATGTATGTATTACACTGTTAATATATTACATGTGTAAAAATTATTATTACATTTATATATGTGATAAAGTTTGTTTAGGTTGTGTCCCAGAACATTTTTGTTCATGTGCTTTCTCTCACTTGTACATTTATTCAAGAACTATGTACCTTTTATTCACGAACTATATATGGTTATTGAAAGCATTGAATGTTTTTATATATATTGATTTGAATGAATGTACAAATGAATGTACAAAGGTATATAAGTACAAATTATAAATAAATGGTTACAAGTGATAAATGTCAAATAACAAAGTAATAAAATAACTAATATTAAACACATGATAATAAAGAATAACTAAGCCTAATTGTAGGTATCTTATCAGCCCCTTAGAAATCCTTAGCCATCTCGAAGATGAAGTTGATGACATAAATGTTGAAAGCGAGTAGTGGTCAACGATTTGGTGAAAAGGTTAGTAAGCTAGTTTTCTGTGTTAATAAACTGGACTTTGAAAAAGCCTAAAGAAACTTGTTCCTATTCAAAGTGATAATCAAGTTCAATATGCTTGGTGCGAGCATGAAATATCGGGTTAGAGCTTAAATAAATTGCACTAATATTATCACAATATAGAGTAGCATGATGTACCGATTGGCCAAGTTCCTGAAAGAGACCTTTTAACCATATGAGTTCAGATGTGGCATTGGCAATTGCCTTGTATTCACTCTCGCTCTGTGAATGATCTAGCAATGGTTGGTTGTTTCTTAGCTAACCATGAGATCAAAGATGTGCTAAGATATATGGCATAGCCTGAAGTTGATCTTCTATAATTAATGTCCCCTCCTTAATCACTATTAGTGTAATAACGTAAGGTAGGTGTGGAGTGGTAAAAGTAGAACAAACTATATGTCTTAGTGCCTTGAAGATAGTAGAGTAGCCATTTGAGTTCTTACTAGTGAAGGTCAGTTGGATTATGCATGTATTGGCACAACTTGTTAACACTATAGGCGATGTATGAGTAAGTTATAATAGCATATTGGAGAGCACCAATGTTCTACTGGTAAACTTCTTTATGGTTTAATGGAGTACAAGTGTGCTTGGACAGCTTAGACGATGGAG
Source organism: Mallotus nudiflorus (assembly GCA_947683625.1). Lineage (NCBI taxonomy): Eukaryota > Viridiplantae > Streptophyta > Magnoliopsida > Malpighiales > Euphorbiaceae > Mallotus > Mallotus nudiflorus. The sequence continues at coordinate 7,303,385 of CANTUR010000157.1, read as the reverse complement.
TCATAGGTGTGGCATATGGTTTGCAGTCATGCATACTGTGGCGATGCAAGAGGTCAAAAATATAGCATTGTTGTGTAACAATAGTGCTTATGGAATTTTGGTGCAATTTGATTCCCAATAAGTAATGTAAAGTGCTTGAATCTCATATGGGAAATTCTTTTTGCAAGGAAGTAATGACTCATTAGATTAATGTGGCACTAGAACCTAGAATAACAATATCATCAACATAGACTAAAAGTACTATTAGCATCTTTGTGAAGAATGAAAAGTGAATTGTTAGCTTTGGAAGAAATAAAATGTAAGAAGTGGGGAAAAGATGTGAGTCTTGCAAACGATGCTCATGGAGCTTGCTTCAAGCCATAAATTAAGTGATGTTATTCGCAGACATGTTAGGGATAAGCAGGATTGACAAAACCTTGCAGTTGTACCATGCATAATTCTTTAGTAAAATTACCATGTAAAAAGGCATTAGACACATCTAATTGCTTCATTGACCATTTATGCATTATTGCAAGGGCAAGGATTAACCGAATGGTTATGGCTTTGATTACTAGACTGTATGTTTCTTTATAATTGATGCCAGAAAGTTGTGTGTAGCCTTTGCTATAAGCTTTGCTTTATAACAATCGATGGTTCCATCAAGTCTTCGTTTGATGCGATAGAGCCATTTATTGGCAATGATATTAGCACTAAGTGGTTTTGGAACTAATGACCATTCATATTTTGATCCATTGCCTTTTTCCATTCATTATATCTATTAGCAATCTTAAAAGAATAAGGTTCATATTTAAGGTAGTTGAGGGATGTTTTGGTAGAGAGGGTAATAAGTGCTTGGCGTTTGGATGGTTTACGTGGACGAAGTTGCATGGGATAGTTAAGGTGCATGATGTGGAGTGGGAGTGGTTGTAGAATGTTGGTATGCTGTAAGGTCAATAACCAGATTTATTTCATGTGGGTCTGTTGGATATAGGCTACAGGGTTATGGAAAGTTTGTTGGTGAGGAAGTTATGGTATGTGTAGTACTGTCAGGTGGATTTTGGGTGAGATGAGTATCATGGGCATCAGAGGTAGGAAGGGAAGGTTGGGTAGCATTTGTTAAAATAGATGATGTAGTTATAATTGAGGGTGGATATGGGTCAAGTGGTTGTTAAGTTGGCATAGGTGATAAAGAAAGAGATAAGGGTAGGTGCAGATGTGTTAGAAGAGAAGACAGACTGTGAGAGAGATTAGGTTGAGAAGTCATACCTGATTGGGAGATTGAAGTGGTTAGTGCCTATAATATGAGCCACAATGTGGGTGAGGTGTGGTCAGAGGAGTGAGGTGTGGTGTATGTTGGAATGGAAACATGTTTTCATGAAATTTGGCATGACAAATAATAAAAATTTTATCATGTTCTATATCTAAGCAATTATAACCAGTATGATTATGAGCATGACCTAAGTAAACACATTATTTACTATAGTATGAAAATTTATTTTTATTGTATGGCCAAAGATATAGGTAAATAGCACATTCAAAAATTTTTAGTATCTATATAATTTGGTGATTGATTGTACAATTTTCAAAATGGTGACAAATTTTGTAAAACTGGTGTAGGTAAAATATTAATAGAATTTATTATAGTACGAAAAGCAAACGACCAATATCTTAAAGGAATGTGTGCATGGGCTAATAGTGTCAATCCAGTATCCACTATATGCCGAATTTTCCTTTATGAATGACCATTTTGTTCATGTGTGTATGGGCATGTAATGTGATGACTAATTCCATTTTTATTAAAATATGACTGTAATTTTTGAAATTCACCTCCCCAGTTAGAGTGGAAAGTTTGGATTTTAATATTAAATTATTTGTGAACATAGACTTCAAAATTAAGAAAATTTGAATAAACATCACTTTTATTTTTAAGAAAATAAATTCATGAAAATCTAGTGAAATCATCTATGAAAACTACAAAATAGCGGTAACCATGAAAACATAAAATGGGGGAAGAACCACAGACATTAGAATGAATAATTTAAAAAATGTCAGTTGATGTATGTTTAGCTGCAGCAAAAGGTAATTTGGCAAATTTTTAAGAATACAAGAAGAACAACTTGATTTATTTGATGAACTAACAGGAAGATTATTGCCTTGAAGAGTTTGGTCACTGTGCTATGGTGAGGATGACCAAGATGAGCATGCCAATCATCAAAGAAAGAGAGGGTAGTATAGAGAGCTTATTTGGGAATGTCCAATGGCATCACATACAACCTATTATTACTTCGGCCTTGCAACAGGGTTGCCTTCGTGTGTTGATCATTGATAAACAATTCATAGGTCCAAAATTCAAAGAAACATTTATTGTTAGTGGTGAATTTTTGGATAAAAAGTAATGATTTAGTAAGGTGAGGAAGATGAAGAACATTCTAAAGAATAAGATATATATTAGAAGACAGTGAAAAGCAAAAGGATGTACTTATATTAGCAATGGGAAGAGACTAACCATTACCGACTAATATGTGATCGGAGCCACCATATGGGATTGGATGGGAGAGCATTTGGGAGTGTGCAGTCATGTGATATGTGGCACCAATGCCTGGATCCCATAAGTTGGAATTTGGTATGACTTGATGACCAGGATATGGTGGAGGAGAAAAGGATGATTTTGATATTGTGTAGGTGGCAAGGTGAGCTTGAATATTTAAATGAGATGGTTGGGGTTCATAGCATTGGCGACAACGATCTGCAATATGATTATGGTAGTTACCAATCTGACAAGGGCCATAAGGTTTTTTTAGTGGAAGTAGGATAGTGAGAATTGTTGTGCTGTCAAGGAAAAGAAGGTTGTTATTTAGGACGGTGTGGTGTAGTAATAGGATATCGAGAAGTAAGGTGAGCTTGGGGTTGTTCATGGATATTTTTTAGGAGGATTTCATGTGCCACAAGCTGTTCGTGGAGCTTTTGGAATGTGACTGGGACTGGTCTTTAATTTAATGTAGTGATTATGCTATGAAATTCTGCTCCAAGATTTTGATAAATTATGGCATTGAATTCAGCATGTGAAAGAGGCCTATCGATTGTTGCTAATTCATCAGCTAACAATTTTGATTTTTAGAGATATTGTGAGATGCTCAAATCATTTTTCTTCAGCTCCTGTAATTCAATATGAATTTGTAACTGTCAATTCTGAGATACAAAATCAAAAACACTTTCTAGTGGTTTCCAAGCATCAAATGAAGTGGTCATGCCAATGACATAGGAAAATGCTTCTTCTGATAATGAAGAGAAAATTCAAGAGAGCAAGAGTTTATCTTTTTGGAAACATTCTATAAATTCAGGGTTAGGACTAGTGGTTTTTGAATCAGTTGATGAAGTTATGATGGATGAAGGTGGTGTTATTGTTCCATCAATAAAGCCAACTAATTTGTGGTAATTGAGAAGAGGTTGGAATTGTATTTTTCATGTGGTATAATTTCTTGAAGTTAATTTGATTGAAAGGGTATAATTTGTGGTAGAAGACATTATAAGTGCTGAAGAAATTGGTACAATTTATCCTGACATAGTAAAGCTTTGATACCATAAAAGAATTGAATGTTTTTGTATATATTGATTTTAATGAATGTACAGAGGTATATAAGTACATAATATGAATAGATGGTTACAAATGATAAACGTCAAACAACAACATAACAAAACAACTAATATTAACAACGTGATAATAAAGAATAACTAAGCCAAACTGTGGGTATCTTATCAGATATAAGTGGATGTAGGGTTGTAAACCATCTCAGGTGCTAGCGGCCTATTTAAAATTTGACTTCATAAAAATTGTTCAAATTCATATAATAAAGTTGGTTTAATAAATGAATCAAATTTAAATTATGTTAAAATTTAATTTATGAAACTTTTAATTATAAATTTGAAAAAAAAAAACACTAGTTCATAATTTGAATGAATGAATTCACAATTTTAACATGTTAATGAATTAATGAATTAATAATTTTAATGTATTAATAAGTTAATATAAAATATTTAAATAAAAAAATTCAAAATATATATTATTAAAATAAAACTATAATTTTTATTAAATAAATTATTATAACTTATTTGGTAATAATTTATTTTAAAATTTTTAATAAATAATTTTAATTTATATTTTATATTTTTTAAAAAAAATTTAGACTCATTTAAACAGTAAACAATTCAGGACATAATGAGTTCAACTCGATCTTAGTTGAATTATAAATGAATCAAGTACAAACAAATCAAAAGTTAGTTTGACTTAACTCACTTACACTTCTTTAAGTAGATTTTATTTCATTAATATTATTACATTTCATATTAATCAAAGCATGGCAGAGGCAATTGGTTTAGAAAACTAGAATACGATGAAATTTAGAAATTTAGGATAAAATACTTTTAGTATATGTCAATTTTAATTATTTAGCTTTTATACTCATATTATTGAATCATATAATTTTTATTTATAAAGAAAATTTTAATATATAAATTATGAATTTTTTATTGCATTTTACACATTATTCTGCAATTTATTAAATTTTACTTATAATCACTAATTTTATTTTTTAAAAAATTAATTTGGCATCGGATAGAAATTTATCACTCATTTAGCTTTGGGAATGCAAATTATGTAGCAAGTCTAACGGTATCTCGAATACGTTGATATTTGGCGACGAAGAATGTTTGTTGGTTCGATGGATTAATATTTTCTTTGGCGACAAAAATTTAATAATGAAAATTTTAAGATGAAAGGTTCAAATCTGCCTGTCCTCCAGTCTCCACCTCCTAAAAAAAAAAACGTTATTGAATCATTTGCTACGAAATTTCTCCATTTAGAGACAGACTTCATGAATTAGTTGAATCCATTAAAAAAAATTATATTGAGTGTTTCAATTAAATACTATTTTAAGTCATTTTTATTTAACTGATAAACTTATGCTGAGTAAATATTTTTTATCAAATTATCTTAAAAATTGTAGATGCTCAAAAATTTTAGTTTTCAATGAAAAGTTGGGTTATCGAATATTATCTTAAGTTAACTATATTTTCATGAAAAAGGATAATAAATCTCTTATACAACAAGATATAATAAAATTTATTAAAAATTAAAACAATTGGTATAAAAATAAAAATACAAAAGAAATTTTAAATATCAATAAAAACACAAAACTGAAGTTGGGTTATCAAATATTATCTTAACTAGAATTATACCTGCGCAATGCACGGTTTTATTTTTTTTATTATTTTTATTTTAATAAAATTAAATATATATGTTTTAATAAATATAGAATTATAAGTCATAAAATCCTAATAAAATTTGGTAAATCAATATATATTTATATATATATATATATATATATATATAATAAAAATAATTTTAATTCAAAATTAGAAATATATATCTTATAGATTTAGATTAATTTTTAAATATTAGACGAACATTAAATAATTAAAGTTATTTAAACGTTAAATAATTATAATTTCTTCGCAAAAAGATATTATTTTGTGATAAATAACAAAAAAAGATATTTGTAACTAATCCATTGTCATCTATAAATAAAGAAATAATATTAAATTAGTAATGTGTAATGATAATTAAATTTTCTGTAATATATTTAGATTTCTACCTATGATCAAAGACCAACTAAATATAATAATAAAAATAAATAAATTTTTATTTTAAAATTTATTTTTACTGTATTTTTAATAGAATTTTAGTTTTAATTAAATTGTATATTTAACTAAATAATTTATCAAAACTCCAATAAATTATTTAAAATTTAAATTGGAAACTAAAAAAATAAATTATATGAGAGTTTCATTTTATTTTTACCTTTTTTTTATTAATTTTTATAAATATATTTTATTTAAAAGTATATTTAAACTTCTACATGGTTAAAATGCTAACTAAATATAATAATATAAAATATAATATTTAAATTAATTTATCTAAAATTTTTAAATATAGTTATTTTTTTGTACTTTTTAATAGAGTTTAAATTTTATTATTCTACTCTTTCTAATAGGGTATTATTTTTAATTAAATTATATGTATAATTAATTTAATCACATCTACCAAATGCAGAACCTCCAAATAAATAACTCTAGGAAAACATGAAGTTGTAGCTCATATATATTTCAGACTAATCCCAATAAATGAAAAAGAAACAGATTAATTAATTGAACCACTATTTCATACAGACTATTAATTATAAATATAAAGCAATACCATAAAATTTACAAGAGAAAATATATATATTTACAAGTATGTATACCTTAAAATATATATATTTACAAGTATGTAAATTCTTTAACCAATAGACATTTTAATGTCTAATATAGCAGCATTAAATTGATTAACACTAAAAAGTGAAATTGATATTATTGACTGTACCCAATAAATATTACAAACAAATATAATTCACACCATCACACTGTTAAGAAAAAGATTAATGGCTCACACAATACCCAAAATAATAAAAAAAAATAAAAAATAAAACTCTACAACTTAATAGAATCCCATATTTTAGACACTCAAACTTTTATGGCCTTCTTAAAATTGCTGTTTGGATGTAGCTCATCGAGCATAGCAGCCTCCATATCTTTTTTTTTTTTTTTAAAAAAAAAATCATTAAACCTTGCACAGAAAAGAAAAAAGGCAAAGTGATTTAAATATTACTGTGACAATATACATAGCTATGAGAAGAAATTTTAAGAAGATTTACCTATTAGAGATGGTTTTCAAAGAATAAGAAGTTTAATAAAAAATATAAATTGTGCTTTGATTTTATATTGATTGTCACTTGTCAGTGGACAATTGTGATAAGAAAAAATTTCTTGAAATTAAGAAGAGATAATTTTTTATTCAAATTTAATTTAAATAGGTATCTCAAAGTTATCCTAATGAAACATTTTTTTTTATATAATTTTGTCTATTAAATTCATAATTTTTGTTTTTTTATTTTATTTTAAATGATAAACTAAATTAAAAGTACTCTAAGTATTTTATTTGAACAAAAGTTTACAAACATTATATAACTATAGGAGTCTTTTTACTTATCAAAATTAGAATGTTTAAATTAAGTTTTTTTCAAAGTTAAATATAAACAAAGAGATAACTGTTTTATTTAAATTAAATCTTTTCAAAGGCATTTAAAACTTAAATGTAGTTGAGGTTAAATAACTAATTTAATCCTACTTTAGTTAATTCATCAAAATATAACTAAATTAGTTAAACTTTAATATATATTTTTTGAAAAATTTTAATATTTAAAATATATGAAAATATATAGTAATTTTTTCAAAACTTTTTTTAATAGAGTTTTAGTTTTAATGAAAATATATGTATTTAACTAATTTAATTGTTATAGCTCATTTACCAAACTCCATAAAAGTTAATTGTACTCTTTTCAATTGAGTTTCAATTTAAATTTAACTGTAAATGTTTATTTTAATTAATTGTAAATTTCTATATGTTGACTGCGGTTCTAGTCGTGGGTTCAAGTGTTGACGACTATGATATTGTATGAATTCGGGGCTCATTAAGAAATATACAATGGACTTGGAGCTTAAAACAGAGATGGAGTCACCACCCAGATGAAAGTCGGGATATACTGTATAGCAATTAGATTCTACATAGGTTCCTAGAAGCCGTCATCAGAAATCAAGTTCGGAAACTGGATATGGTATTCTGGAATGCCCACCCAACCTTGTGGTTGGCCTCCGTGTGTGTTTTGTATTTTATTATCTTTGATTATTAATTTATTCCCTTTATTAACATGCAAATCACGATTGATTTCCAATTTTATATTTTATTCCAAATTTGCACATTAATCTCATTTTATGTTTAAATCCCCAGCATTCAATCACAAATAAATAAATAAAAATAATTTACAACTATTTATTCTAAACAAAAGGGGAGAGAGATTAAAGATTATAACTTTTGGTGCAAATAAATATAAAAATACTAAAAATAAACCATATATAAACCAACAATAAACCAAAAATAAACTAAATAATTATACAAATTAATACTTTAAAAATGATAAATAAAGCAAACATCTAGTGATTAAAAATCACCAAATGGTTCTTGCAACACATACAAGTTAATTCCATACAATAACAATAATAATATTTACAAATCATCAACACATAATATTCACAAAAATAAATGAACATAAACTTATAAAATGATCCACTAAATAACACAAAAAGGAAAATAACATGGAAACAATATTGATCAACATAGGAATCATGCATAATTTCAAGAGATATAACAAATTAAACACAAAAATCATGCCAAACATGGAAAATACGGACGAAAAATTATGGCATAAAAAGGTAGAGTTCTGTCAGAGAGGCGTCGCCTCTTGACCAAAAGGCGATGCCTTCATTGCCTTATCGTGAAGGGGCGACGCCTCTATGAAGAGACGTCGCCTTTTCAGCAGAGGCATGAACACTCTACATTTCTTAATCCCAAGAAACGCGATAATCAAGCATGTAAATGAGAAACAGATGCAAATATACAAGTATCAATAATCAATAATCAATATTTCATGCAAACATGCTTCTTTATAACTTCAAATAAGTAATTTAGTTCAAGAAAACACACAAATAACAACAAATCAAAGCTTTTAATGAAGATAAAAACTTAAAGATTAAAATAAAGAGAGTCACTGACTTGGATGTGTTTGATGCTACTAACTGAGATCTCAGAGCTTGGTTGATGGAGGAGTGGCCTTGAATGCAAGGAGGTCCCCTCTTTTTCTTAAGAATCAAGTCCCTTAATCTTTAAAGTCTCCTCCCTTCTCCTTCCTTTCTTTCTTTTATTTTTTTTCTTTCTTCTTTTGTGTGTTTTTTTTTCTTTCAGGTGTTTTTCTAACAATTAGCCAACCTCCCTCTCTTTTACCTCCTACATTACTTTTTAAATCCCCTCATATTTTCTCTTTTTTCAAATTCCTAAAAACCCATTCTTACCCTTTCCCATTGCCTTTTTTCATTCCCTAAGCTCTTTCCTGCCTTTTTCTTCTTTCTTTTACATCCCAAAATGACCAAATCCTCAGCAGGTGGGCTTCCAACCACTATCATTAATGGCATTTAATGCCACAGAGAGTGGGTGTGAAAAGGCGTCACCTCATCAATACATAGGGTGAAGAGGCCACGCCTCTTTATTGAGCTGATCGCCTCTTTACTTGGGCTAGGTTAGGGCCCTTGGGTTAAAAGGCGATGGGCTTGGGCTGGGGTGAAGAGGCCACGCATTAAGCATGGCCCAATCTTCACACGGTAAAGACAGAAGGAAAACGTAATTGTGATCCTCAGCTTAAGCTAACTCGATCAGTTACTCATTATAAATTTGGTTTGATTCCTGAGTTTTCCTGGCTCAAGAAGTCAATCAGTAGAAGAGACGAAGCATAACTGTGTTCTTCAGGTTTTCCTAGCCTGATCAGTTACTCATTATAGTTTGGCGTGAATCTTGAGCATGGCCCATTCTTCACTCAGTAAAAAGAGATGAAACATAATTGTGTTTCTCAGGTTTTCCTGGCCCGATCAGTTACTTATTATAGTTTGGCGTAGAACCCGAGTTTTCTTGGCCCAAGAATTACTTAGTAAAAGAAGAATGCACTTTGGGGATTCAAACCCCATTAGAAACCTTCTGAAATGTGCACTTTAGGGATTCAAACCCAACCAGATGCTTGTTCTTTCGCACTCTTCAGGGATTCAAACCTGACTAGACCCTTGTTCTTCCGCACACTTCGGGGATTCAAACCCAACTAGAAACTTATTTTTTTACACACTTTGGGGATTCAAACCCAACCAAACATTTATTCTTTCATGCACTTTGGGGATTTAAACCTAACCAAATACTTGTTCTTTTGCACACTTCGGGGATTCAAACCCCGACTAGACGCTTGTTCTTTTGCGCACTTTGGGGATTCAAACCCGACCATACACTTGTTCTTTTATGCACTTCAGGGATTCAAACCTAACCAGATGCTTGTTCTTTTGTGCACTTCGGGGATTCAAACCCGACCAGACACTTGTTCTTCTATGCATTTTGAGGATTCAAATCCGATCAGACGTTTAGTTTTTTTCACACTTTGGAGATTCAAACCCGACCAGATGCTTATTTTTTATGGGCCCTGGGTCATTCGGTGCTTTATTTCATCAAATGGGCCTCACCCTCTTCTTTCCATCTTCCTTTCTCTCAATTTTCCTCTCCCGCTTGAATCATATAAATTCTCACTTTTCTCTTTTGGAGGTCACTTTAACCTTTTCAATTTTCTCTCTTGTCTCTTTACACTTTTCTTTTCTTTCTCTTTCTCTCTTATTCTCCATATTCTTTGACATGGACACTGCACGAACACTAGATTTGCTCATATAGGACCCCGTGACACCTACAGTACACCCTTCCAAGAGTTTTGGGCTCAATATTGGAGATGAGATCCCCTTGTCTGCAGATGAATGATCCCATATCTATGGCTTGGCCATCGGAGAGGTTAGTACTAATTTCTTTAATTTTTCCTGCAAATATCATCAAACAGTATTGGGTTACTGTTCATATACCTATATTTATGAATTTAACAGAAAGAAATTGAATTTTTTTGATTAAAAATTAAAATTTCAAATCATCCTATTAGATTACCGACACGAGGAGACGTTGTCTCTTCAATAAGGCGATCACCTCTTCAATCAGGCGATTGCCCCTTCAATTAGGCGACCACTTCTTCATAAAGAGGTGTTCACCTCTTTGAGTCAGGTCTGCTCTCAAAGAGGCGATTGCCTCTATATAAAGAGGTGATGCCTCATCACTAAGGCGGTCGCCTCTTCGATAGAGGCGTTGCTTTAGCGAAAAGATTCAGCAAAAATTTTAAATTTTTATTACTTAATATGATGATTTTACTCCCTTAGCTTGATGCCCACACCCTCAAGGGTGCTGGAAACTTTAGCGGTGCATGAATATGGTATAACGAGCTTTCGTAGACCATATGGACTTGGATTCACAACACCGGGTTCTCTGATTTTATTCTGGCACTCCCAACATAGTAGGGGCGTATAAATTACTAGCCCTTGCATGCCCTGATGGAGAGGTGGTCTGAAACCACCCATACCTTTCTTCTTCCTTTTAAGGAGTTCACCTTGAATCTGGTGGCCTTTGCTGTAGTTACTAGCATTGCTTGTGCTAGAGATTTTGTTCCCTTTGATGACAGTCTTCATTAGTTATCTCCCGATGATCTCACTTTCATTGAGCATCTGCTTGGGATGGTCCCAGACATGAAGGAGATCCAAACAGTGAAGCTCGAGTCGATTAGGAGCTTCTACACTCGCACTAGAGTTGAGGCAGCCTCTACACCCTTACAGATTCATCAGGTGGTGCGCACTTTCCTTGTTTATCTGCTGGGTACTACTCTCTTCGCAGATACAACCAACTCTATGGACTTGAGCTTTTTTATGCCTCTGAGGGACCTAGACTTAGTGGTGACTTATAATTGGGGTAACTGTGCCTTAGTTTATCTTTACAAGAGCATAGATGAGCTGGTGAGTGGAGCTAGACGACTTTGTAATTTTTGGCACACCATACTGGTATTTTACTTTCCCTTCCTCTCTTTATATTCCATTCCAACTATTTCTGTTTGATCTTACTAATAATCCCTTATTTTCCTTGCAGGATTGGGATTTAGAGCTAGAGCTGATAGTGGGGATCACCAGGGTCATTGACACTCCCTTCCTTATGATTGTGAGGTAAGGTCCTAGCCGGGCTTAGAGGAGGCCTGTGGCTCGTGTTCATAACCACCATGAGCAGCTGGACCTGCTCACTTATGACAAGGTATGCACCTACAAATATAATTGAGATTAGTAATAAACTCATTAATTGAATTCACCTACTTACTGATTTATTCTTACAACTATGCCCGGACTTATAGGACCCTCAGGCTGGGTGGATGTAGGCCATAGTTGTTATAACCCGAGTTTTTAAATGTTTTTATATTAAATCGGGATATGCAGTGTTAATAAATTTTAAAACTATATATTTGATTATTTGGTGATTTTGTGAATAATTAATGTTATTTTACATTTATTTATAGTTTTCTACATAAAAATTATTTCGAAACTTATTATTTTGGAAAATAATATTTAAATAATATTTTATTGTTTAATGTTATTGTGTCTTATTAAATTATATTGTTTCATGCATTATCATATATATATATATATATATATATATATATATATATATATATATATATATTACATACATACACACATATATGTATATATATATATATATATATATATATATATATATATATATAACACATGCATAAAAATAACCATAAATAAATAAATAAATAAATAAATAAATAAATAAATATATATATATATATATATATATATAAAAGAAAGAAACTCATCTTCTTCCCTCACCCCCGACAGCATCCCCTTCCCCTCCCTCATTGCTGCAAGTCCAATCCCAGGCCAGAATTTTTGGAATTTATTTTGATTTTTGTGAATTTTTTATTATTTTATTATTATTTTCTAATTTTCATAAATTAATTAAATAAATTATGAAATTGTGATTATTAGTGTTTATTGTGGTTGAAATTAATTTTAGAATTTAATTTATAATTTTTGTAATTTTTGTGTAATTAATATAATTTTATTTATTTTATGTAAATTTTGAAAATATAGGTTATATGTGTATTTTGTTAAAATTAATTGGTTAATTGAGTATAATTGTTGATTTTATTAAATTATATGTTGAGAAAATAATTTTGGAATAATTATATAATTTTTAGTGAATTTTTGTGTAATTATAGTATATTATGTGAATTTTTATATACTAGGGGTATTTTGATAATTTGGTAGTAATTTTAGTTAAATATTAAGTTAAATTGGTTTTAATAATTATTTGAGGTATAAAAATGATTTTTACAAATTATTTACTATTTTTAACTAATTAAAACTATTTTTTGAAAATTATTTTCAAATTATATATAATATAATATTTTTGTGAATAAAATGGGTTTTTAGTAATTTTTAGTACGTTTTTGGACTAATTAAATAAATTGGATTTATAAAATGAATTTCTATTAATATTTGTGAATTTATCAAGAATTATCGATTTTTAATAATATTATATTAATATTAGGGTTTTTACGTAATTGTTAGTTAAATAATTATTTTTAGTGTTTAAATATTTAATTTGCTATATTTTGGTATCAAAAGGGTATTTTTGGTATTTATGGAATTTTAATTTATTTTGTGTATATTTTGTGAATTGTGGACCTTGGTTGGTGGAATTTACAGTTTAGGATTCTAACCGACGGTTGTGTGAATGTTTTGTGAATCTATTCGAAGTGTGTTTTCTTACAGGACTGGCTCTACTTTTTAAGTAGAGAGATGTCCATTTTATAGAGGAGGTTCTGCCAAAATTTTGATAGAATTCTCGTAAAACGTGACATTCGGTTAAATTCCTATTCTCTGTCTGTGTCTAGAATTATAGATTGAGTTTCTAGAAATTAAGTTAGATTTATACTGATCTTCATGTTATTTATTTATTTGTTAGTAGAGCCGAGACCGAGGCTTAGTAGACCAGGCTCGTCGGACCCGTCTCAAGGAGCACACAACTGTAAGTTGTTATAATGCATATGCATTGCTTAGGGTGAATGTTTAGAATTCTATGTTTTAAATACAAATTTTTGCATAATTGACTATTTGAATATTTAAGTATATTTTGGATATACTTTTAGTATATTTTTGGTATATTATGAAATAAATGCATTTTTCCTTTTTCAAATAAATATGACTTGTTTTTAAATATATTATTAGTTGAATTTAATAAGTTTTGTGATTTATTTAAGTTGATTATACGTATATATACCTGAAATATATTTAGTTTATTTTAGGTATATTTCCGGTATATATATGGTTTATTTGTTTGTTTTAAGTATCATTATGCATCATTTATTTTCCTGAATGTATGTTTTATATTAAAATGAAGGATATTGATAAAACATGCTTCCTAGTGGGCAACACTAGGACCGAGTACGTACCGGTACGACAGTAGATTTTAGGTTAAATTACTAACCTATTGGTGGATTATGACTTGTTGTTTGATTTGATTGATATGATTGAGATGTGATTGAGAGTGTGATTACTAGAGCTCGGTTGACCAAGTGTCTCAAGGCCAATCACACTAACAGTTAGACTACTGGAGCTCGGTTGACTTAGTGTCTCGGAGCCAGTCTACTATCCAATTGGACTAAGTGAATTATTTGGAACTAAGTGGGCCTGTATGGCTTAAGTGAGTTCTATTGATATTTGAGGTTGCAAAAATATAGGGTTCTATTTGATCCTTCATAAACCGATCGTTTTCATTATAAAATGATTTTTGTTGCATTTGTGTGTTTGCTTGTACATATATTAATTATATATACTATTGAGTGTCTGCATTTGACATTTAGTTATGCATATATATATATTATAATAATTCACTCAATGAGGTCTAACTCCCCTCTGTTGATATTTTTCAGGAGAGTCCTCATCTTTAGACCTTAACAGTAGACTTATTCGTCGGATTTCTTCTGCTCTGACTTTATTATGTAAATCATTTACTTGAGTTTTATTTGTACTTAATTCTGTTGTGGGATTCTATTTGAATTATAATTGCATGAGATTTTAAATTCAGAGTGTTACTCTGAAATATTTGTATTTAAAGATTTCTATTTATATATAAGATGTGATTTATGTTATTAAGTGAGCTGAGAAATTATTATTTTATATTCGAGATTTAATTTTTGCTGCACAAATATTTTATTTTATTTTATTATATGCTTTTATTTTTAAGGCTTTCTACGGGTTCCAGATTCAAAAAAATTCCCATTCCTTAGCGCCGATCATGGCCCCCTGTTTTGGGTCGTGACAATAGTTTGCTCTATCCCTCTATCCATGAAGAGGGTTCTTCTTAGAGGCCCTGATTGTAGAGTCTGGTTCCTCAAGGAGAGGATACATCAGTGGCGGTCAGGTGCGTGAGTGAGGCATCCACCTTTTGCTCCTCCCCAGTATATCTTATGAGTGCATGAGTTAGAGGGAGATGAGCTCGATCATGCCTTGCATGGAGAGGATGCTGCAGACCATTGTGAGAGGAGGAAGTCTTGCTATGTGGACTTTATGCGAGCTCATCTACTGCCGTGAGTGCCCCTTGAGGAGCCTGCACTCCAGGTAAGCTTGCAATGTTTTATTTTATATTTACTTACACATGCCATTCTCTGACTTATTTTTCATCTTTTAGGCCGGCACTAGGGCACCTGCTCCTCACCCTAGGCCCTTTGTGTAGGAGAGACCTCATCAACGCTCGTGCATCATTCCCAATGGTGAGGGCTCTTTTTCTAGGGTGCCATTCTCGACAGACCTTCCAGTTCTCAATCCTAGGTAGTGGCCGACAGACTTACTACCACTCCCAATCTACTGACTCATTGCTAGATGCCTTCTGGTGAGCTCTCTCGTCAATTTCTGACGTTGGATATAACTCTGCAGCTAGCATTCTTCTTAGAGGTTACTACTCATGTAAGTTTCTTTCTCTAACAATTATGTTCTCAAGTCTTATAACACATAGTTAATTCTATCATTATTAATGGAACAGATACCTTGAGATCAGGTAGAGTACATGTACCGAGTGATCAAGGCCCATAGGGACTTCCTAATGCAGGTGACTCAGCAATGGAAGGTATACACAAAATATGCTTTATTTTTACATGTATGCATGCTTTTATGGTTTCTTACCTTTTACCGTGCTTCAATAGGATCGAGATGAGGCCAGCCAAGCTAGGATCATTGCCTTGGAGCGCCAGCTCATTGCTCTTCAGGTCGAGGGCGATGAGGAGGAGGGGGCAGCCAAAAAGTAGTCTAAGGATAACAACGAGGATGATGGTATCAATCCCACTGATGCTTCTACGAACGAGCTAGCCGATGAGCTTATGGATGAGCCAGCTGATGAGGAGGCTGATGAGTCTGATAGGGATGAGTAGAGAGGACCCTTTAAAGATTTTTATTAGAATAGGGATGTCCTTGTCTAGAAACATTGAAGGCTTTACATTGTTGCCCTCTATTTGTTTGAATTAATTTTTATTTGATTGACCTTTTTTTATGCTTTAATATTTTGCATTGATAATTTTTGAAGGAATTTTTAATGAATGAAGGCCTTTTTATCTATAAAACTCCCTGCTTTGACTCTTCATATTCAACATAGAAAATTCCTAGGAATGCGAATATCTGCCCTACCTGTCATGGAGGTGTTGCCTCTTTAAAGGGGCGTCGCCTCTATGTGAAGAGGTGACATGTGATTCGCCTCTTCTTATAGAGGTGTTGCCTGATCATAGAGGTGAACACCTCTACTCGCCTTCCCTACAGCTGTAAAACCCCCAAATCTTTTTCAAAATCCCTAATCTCTTCATCTTACTGCTTTCCCTTATTCTTCTTTCTTAGATAGCATTCTGACCCCCAATCATGATTGAGAGAAGCTTGAAACAGCTACAACCAATTTTAAAAAGTCTAGATAGCGGGTCATGGGCTAGAATAAAGCCATTTCACCTATTTGCCTTCCGATCTTTGCATGCTAGGAAGATCAACTTCTCATTTCTCCAGGTTTTTGCTTAGTTTTGAAATCCTCAGAAACATTTTTTCTAGTTTAACACAATGGAGATCTGCCCCTTGCTAGAGGAATTTGAAGCTATCCTGGGTTATCATATAGATTCTACTTAACATATTATTATTCCTCTAGTTGTAACCCCGAAGCTATACACCATTCAATGCCGAATGGCAAGATCACTCAATATGTCCCCTCAATTCTCTTTTCATCACATTTTTGGCAATGAAATCTTGCTTAGCCCTTTTGTAGAGACGGTAGCAGCTGTAGACAATAGCAAGGTTCTCTAGCCTCAAATGATGTCACTCTGCCTATATGTTTAGTTCTTGTTGGTCTCCCTTTCTAATAACTATGACCTGAAGATCCTACATGTTCTAGACCAAGTGGAGAGTGGACTGAACCCTTTCCCCCTCATTCTAGTTGAGAATATTATCGAACTTGATAACTTTTTTACGACCAGGACATTCTTTGGGAGTCCATTTCTATTGAAGGTGATTTTCTTCTTTCTTTTACCACTTTCTGCTTTCCATCATTCTTAGCCATTTTTCAATTCTATAGGCTTGGTTATAAGAGAAATTGAGATTGCTCAAACCACCTAGAGACATTGCACACTACAAGGCCAAACACTATCGCACTATGAGACTTCATCTTGTCCTAGAGGATATCCATAGTTGGTTATCTACATTCCCTAATACTTTAATTTAGTGGATGTACCCATGCTGGAGACTGCAGCACGTGACCCTCTGGTCTTACACCTATTGTGTTTCTTTAGCTGGCCTCCATTTTGTTACCTTTTATAATCCGGCTTAGCTTTATAGACAATATGGACAGAAATAGCGAATTGTGGAGCTCATACATGAGTTTGAACCAGGGCCTCTTTCTTATAATTTTTTGGACAACCTGGTTGCTACTTGGCCTCAGAGGATCATTCAGAGGTCAGTCTGCCGATGACCAATACAAGGCATGGGTTCAACTACAACAAGAAGAAAAGGATGAATTTATAATAAATAGAAGGACAATGGCATTATAGGAATCGAGCGCCCAAGGGAGTCACAAGAGAAGTAGACGATATTAAATCAGTTTATGAAACTTAGTCTTTTTATGTACTTTCTTTGTTGAATGAGATTTCCTTTCAGTGATAACCTAATGAGGCAACCTATACTAATAAATTATGTTCTTCTCTATGAACTTGGCCATCTGTTTCACCCCTATAGTGGTGAATGATTCCACTTCTACCCATTTAGAGAAATAGTCGATTGCCACTATGAAATAGTGATGTCCGTTGGATGCTTTCGGCCTTATCTCTCTTATAATGTCAATTCCCCATACTACAAATGGCTAAGGAGAGGTTAATCCCTAAAGTTCCATAAAAGGTAGGTGGCTCACATCGCCATATACTTGGTATTTATGGCATTTCTTTACATACTTCTCATAATCAGCCTCCATGGTTAGCCAGAAGTACCTTTGATAGGTTATCTTTTTAGCGAGGACCGTTCCATTCATATGCAGGCCATATACACCCTCATGAACTGCTTTTATGATTTTTTATGCCTCGCTTTTATTGATGCATCTTAAATGTACTCCAGCTGGCATCCTTTTATACAACATCCCATTTTGGCTAATAAACTGTAGTGATAACATCCTCAGCGACATCCTTTCTTTTCTATTGGCTTCTTTAAAGAATTGTCCTGTCTCAAGATATCGTTGTAGATCATAAAATCAAGGCTTCTCCATTGGGTCAATTGATATTATTTTGATTTCCTCATAGCAAGGAATTCAGGCCCATACTAAAATAAGAGGCTTCATTTCTGCTCGTCTGCCTCCTTCCCATGTCGAAGCCAGGGTAGCCAATGCATATGCCATTTGATTCTCCTCTCGAGGCAAGTGTATGAATTTATATTGCGTGAAGGACAATAGGATCATGGCTGAATAATCCTAATATGACTTTAGCTTATCTTTCCTTACTTCCCATTCTTTGGCGATCTGCTTTACTACCAGCATTGAATCCCTATACACTGTCACCTCTCATGCCCTTACATTCCTAAGTGCTTCCAGAATAAAAATGCAAGCTTCATATTCGGCTTGGTTGTTAGTGACCTTAAATTCTAGCTTATTTACCATCAAGATTACTTCTTCTTATGGCGAGACCAACATCATGCCAATGCCTGCCCCTTTGTTGTTCACTACTTCATCAAAGTACATTTTCCAGATCTAGATTTCTATTGCCCTAGGTGTTCATCCAAAAATTCTAACTCCCATTTTTTTTTCATCATCCATCGGATTTTAGACCAAGAAGTATGCCATAGCTCTTCCTTTTATCACCTTTTTAGTAACATAGTCTATGTCGAATTCAGTGAGCATGACTAACCATCTGGCTATTTTCCCTATCAGTGATGAAGTCTGCTGGAGATATCTAAGGGGATCATGCTTAGAAACCGCTTGAATCCTATAGGATTGGAAGTAATGTCATAGCTTCTTTGTTGCATAAATAACAGCCAAACAGGTTCTTTCTACTAAACTATAATTGGTTTCATAGGGTAGAAGCTTCTTACTCAAATAATATACAACATGCTCAACTCTCCCCTCTCCTTATTGAGCCAACATTGCATCGATCGCATCCCTCTTTATAGCTAAATAAAGAATTAGAGGCTTTCTTAGCCTTAGCAACTATAAAACTAGGGGATTCATAAAATACTGCTTAATAGTTTCAAACCTTTGCTGACACTTATCATTCCAGGACTGATTCTTCTTTAAGAGCTTGAAGATTGACTCATAAATGGTAGTCAGTTTGGCTATGAACCTACTGATGTATCGTAGCCTTCCTATAAACCCTTTGAATTTTTTTCTTATTCTTTGGTGTAGGCATTTTTCTGATTTCTTTGACTTTATTTGGATCTACCTTTATTCCTTTCTAACTGACAATGTGTCCTAATAATTTCCTAGATGTCACCCCAAAACAAATTTCTTTGGATTCAGTTTGAGGTTGTACTTTTCAGCTCTTGCCAGGAACTTGTCTAAGGCTTTGAAATGCCCTTCTTTGGTAAGAGATTTCACCATTATGTCATCTATATACACTTCTATCTCCTTATAGATCAAGTCATGTAGCAGCTCCTGCATTTTTCAATCCGAATGGCATAACCGTGTAACAAAACACACCCTACTAGTGATGAAAGAAGTCTTCAACTTATCAATCACTGCCATCATAGTCTGATTGTATCTTGAGAAGCCATCTATAAAGGAGTACATGGTGCTGGAAGTTGCACTGTCGACCAAGGTGTCAATGTGCGGTAAAGGAAAATCATCCTTAGGACAAGCCTTATTCAAGTCTCTATAGTCCATACACATCCTGACCTTTCCATCTTTCTTGGGAACTGGGACTATGTTAGCTAGCCATTGGGTGTCATATACCACTTTTAGGAACTTTACTTTCAGTTACTTTTCTACTTCTTCTTTAACAAGAAGAACTTATTCTGGCCTTAATCTTCTCTTTTTCTATTTTATCGGTGTGATGTGAGAATACGTGGGAATCCTGTGTTCCATAATCTTTTTATCGATCCTAGGCATATGCTCATAGCCCCAAGCAAACACTTTCTGTCTTCTTCTAAGAGTTTCTTTCATTCTTTATCTCTCATCAAGAGTTATGTTAGAAGCAATGAGTATAATTCTAGGGTTATCACTTGTGCCTAGATTAAATAATTTAGTTTGCACTGAATTAATGTCAAACATATGCATGAAATGATCATCATACACAACATAACCATTAGGAAACATATCGCACAAGTAAGCATAATTAGACTTCATTACATTAACTTTAGAAAGAAAAATGTCATTAGTTTCAAATAAATTAGAAAGAGAAAAGTTAATGTCATCATAAAAAATATCCATAATAGAATTCTTTAACTCCACTACAGGAATGTCCCCTTCTGATTCCGAAGTCAATACTAGCTCTTCTACTATGGCTCTTCAATAATAGGCTTTTGGTTCCCATCCACATATTCAGCGAAGATTTCAAATCCAGGGACTAGTTTTTTAGCGATCATCAGGGGCTCAAGAGCTCCTTGGTAGGGGTAATTGGCACCTTCCTCCACAAATGTTTCCTAGAGCGTCTTCTTTTTTAACTTATCCATAATTATGCTTTTCCCATACTTATGCTTAGTTTCTTCCCTTTCATCAGACTCATCCTCCCTTGAATATCCTAACCTATGCTTTAGAATTAGTACCTTAGGTTCGATGAATTTCAGTGGGCCCTGCTGATTCTTTCCTAGTCCTAGGCATGAACCGCATGCTCTTCATCATATTGACAACCTTCAAGTTTAGCTCATCTTTATAAATCATGTAGAATTCAAAACTCAGGCTGTTCGAGATCTCAGTAGGAGCTAGTTTTAATAAAGCAACTGCAACCTTTGTCTCAGCCATTACAGTAACCACCCTTCCCTTATATGGAAATTTGATCTTTTGATGAACAGTGGATGGCACTCCCCCCAAAGGATGGAACCACGGTCTTCTCAGAAAGAATAGTGAAAGTGATTGGAATATCTATCATATGAAGGTTAACCTAAACTTTAATAGGTTCAGTTTTGACTAAAGCCCGAAAAGTGCCCTCAACTAGCCTTTTCATATCATCATAATCCTTTATGACTACATCAGAGGGTTTTAAATCAGCTACCATCAAGCCCAGCTTCGGTAAGATCTTCAGAGGGCATACATTGATGGCTGACCCATTATCAACCATGACACAACATGTTAACTTGCCTTTCACTTCGGCCTTAATGAACAGGGCTTTGCTATAATCCTTTCCTTCTAAGGGTAGGTCATCATTTATGAACACAATTTCCCCCTGAGGGCTTTTAATCAGATCACCATTTGCTCTGAAGTATGCATTGAAGGTATCTTCTTGTGATTGAGAGTTAAAACTAGTGCTTCCAGATGGGCCCAGGAGTTCATAAGCAGCTCCTAAATACTAGTAAGAGTTTTCTCATCACTTTTGGCCTCAATATTCTCCTCAGCTTCCTCATTTTTCTTTGATCCCTCCTTTGAACTACTTCCCTCTTTCTCTGCCTCAGCCTTCTTCACTCCCTCCTTCCCTTCCTTTGACTTTTTAGTGGATTGTGTTGTTCTCCTCTCATTGTGCTTTCACAAATCAACTGCTTCTCCCTCTTCGTCATCAAAACTCCAGATATTAAGAGCATTTACATAAGAATCAATGCTTGCTGCCTTAGATTTAGGTTTTTTGGTTATGGTTTTGATAGGGTAGGTGTGACATCAATAAAGGAATTAATAACTTTTACCTTTGTTAGGTCCATGTTGATCATCAAGATACGGGGATTTAGTGGTGGTACATTTAGGTAGTTGGGTAAAGGGTTATTTTGGGCATTTAGTTTTATGGTTTCTAGGTCAGTTGTTTTGCATGAATCAATCAAATCTTAAATCTTATATTTCAAGCGAGTGCAACTTTCTATACCATGCCCGATGTTCTAGTGGTACTTGCAATATAGCTTTGGGTCGGTATTTGGGAAAGGAGGTCATTTAGGTAAGGGTTGTAGAAGGTTATTCTCAATCAGTTTTTTCAAGACTTTGGAAAGGGGTCTTCCCAAATTAGAAAACCTTCAGGACTGTCTAACTGCATTTATATGTATATTACTGCTTGGTCCGACTCTATCACCAGACCCAAACCCTTCTTTATTCGTAGATCTTCCATTGAAGAACTTCTTTTCTTATGCAAGGTTTGATTTTTTATATACTCCAAACCTATACAACTCCTTGAAGTTTTGAATCCCTAAATCCCTCAGTTTCTTGAAGAGAGGGAGTACACACCCTTCCATAGCTATTACCAACTGATCAGATTTTGTGGGTTGTTGCTTCATCTGTGCTAATTTAGCTCTCCACCTGATTAAATAATTCATAAAAGATTCATTGAATTTCTACTTCAGGTTCTGTAAGTCTCTCAAGGAAGCCTCCATCTGAATATTAAGACTATACTACTTGATGAATGCAGTACACAATTCATCCTAATCAACTTGAACACGGGATTCTAATGCATAATACCATCTGATGGGTGATCCTTCTAAAGATAGCGGGAATTGCTTCATAATATGTGCTTTAGTTAATTCAATTATCTTTATGTGGGTCACATATTGCTTTAAATGGAGGTGGGGGTCCTCTGTGCTGGTAAACTTCTTTATGTCAGGAAATTTGAACTTCCGTGGTAAGGGATCATCATCCTTATCCAAGCTCAGCTTGGAATAGCTCATTGGGGCATCGATCCTTTTTTCCTTTATCATAGACTTGACAAGGTCTTTAGCCTAATCAGGCTTCTCCATATTTCCTT
Organism: Mallotus nudiflorus; assembly: GCA_947683625.1. NCBI lineage: Eukaryota > Viridiplantae > Streptophyta > Magnoliopsida > Malpighiales > Euphorbiaceae > Mallotus > Mallotus nudiflorus. Next base: position 7,280,412 of record CANTUR010000157.1, on the reverse strand, counting down.
AGGCATATTCTTTTTGACGAATAACAAGTTTTGCCAATACTGTATGTTGATCATCTTTTACCTCTTCCCTTTCAGGAACCTCGACATCCATATCAAAAGGTCGAGGTTGAGGTGCTAGTGGTTGGGGCATTGGCGGCTATGGTGCTGGTGGTTCCCTTCTAGTTGTACCCATCATTTGCCTCATAATTTCTCTCATGATTGCCCTGGTTTGTTTAGCCATTTCAGCTTTCAACTATTCCTTAAAGGCTTCAACATCAAATTCTGCCATCTTGATCCCTTTACAGATTCTAACAAGATGGCCTGTGTCAGACCGTTCCAACTGGCATACTGCTGTGGATTTATGTTTGTAACCATTAAGGGTCAGAAACATGCATGGCGTGTATGCATGAAATGCAAGCCTATTGGTAAGAAGGAAAACAAAATAAAACATATATGCCCGTATTAGAGGACAAAATAAAAAGCTCTCTAATGATATCTCCACCCTTATTTCTCCCACACACGTGTTCAATGGCGAGTTCTTTATCCTAGGATTTTTGTTCTGGGTTTTGATTATCAACGGGGGATAATAAAACCAATGGATACAAGATAACTCTCAAGATGATACAAACAAGTGGTAACTCCTCCAAATAATTTGAAAGTCCGTTTTAAATGGGCTAAGAATGATACTAAAGGCCCACCTTATCAAAATCCTTTTAAAATGGGCTAATAATAGGCATGAAAGGCACATATTGTTAAGGCTTATTTTATAATGGGCTTGGGCCTTATTTAGAGGATTACCATATGGTATAAAACACATGCATTTGGAAAAAAAGAACTTAGTGGAAATTGCTAGGTCATTACATGAGCTGAGTCTTGGGTAATAAGCTTCAGCTCCCACAGCTATATACATCCATTACATCTCCTCACTCAAGGGTCTGTGCGACGTGGATAAGTACGTGCTATGAGTGACAATAATCAAATACCTTACCACCAGGTTTGAATGAAATACAGGCAGCAAAGCAAAGATTATTATTGGTTTATTTAGGACTTAAAGTGCATTGTGTGGAAATGTGTAGTGAATGAAAAATTTGTGAAGGAAATATAGAAATAATCAAAGATGATAAATTACAAAACACTCGGAATTAGTTTCTCTATCTCTAGTGGAGTCGCCATTGTAGGCGGCAGTTTTGGTTGCACACTCAAGTGTTAGCGACCACGACACTGTGTGAGCTCAGGGCTCACTAGGAAATACATAGTGGGCTTGGGGCCCAAAACGGAGATGGAGTTACCATCCGGATGAAAGCCGAGACACACTGTACAACAACTAGATTCTATGGAGATTCCCAGAAGCCATCATCAGAGATTAGGTTTGAAAATTAGGTATGGCCTTTTGGAATGCCCACCTAACCTTATGATTGGCCTTCATGTATGTTTTGTATTTTATTGCCTTTGATTATTAATTTGTTCCTTTTATTAACATGCAAATCGCGATTGGTTTCCAATTTTATATTTTATTCCAAATTTGCACATTAATCCCATTTTATGCTTAAATCCCCGGCATTCAATCATAAATAAATAGAAAAAAATAAAAATAATTTACAACCATTCATTCCAAATAAAAGGGGAGAGGGATTAAGGATTATAACTTTTAGTGTAAATAAATATAAAAATACTAAAAATAAATCATACATAAACCAAAAATAAACTAATTAATTATAAAAATTAATACTCTAAAAATGATAAAGAAAGCAAACATCTAGTGATTAAAAATCACCAAATGGTTCTTGCAACAAATACAAGTTAATTCCATACAAGAACAACAATAATATTTACAAATCATCAATACATAATATTTACAAAAATAAATGAACATAAACTCATAAAATGATCCACTAAATAACACAAAAAGGAAAATAACATAGAAATAATATTGATAAACACAAGAATCATGCATAATTTCAAGAGATATAGCAAATTAAACATGAAAATCATGCCAAACATACAAAATACGAATGAAAAATTATGGCATAAAAAGGCAGAGTTCTGTCAAAGAGGCGATGCCTCCATTGCCTCATCGTGAAGGGGCGATGCCTCTATAAAGAGACGTCCCTTCTTCAGCAAAGACAGGAACACTTAACATTTTTTAAATCCAAAGAAATGCAATAATTAAGTACGTAAATGAGAAACAGTTGCAAATATACAAGTCTCAACAATCAATATTCAATATTTCATGGAACCTTGTTTCTTTATAACTTCAAATAAGTAATTTAGCTTAAGAAAGCACACAAAATAACAACAAATCAAAGCTTTTAATGAATATAAAAACTTAAAGCTTAAAATAAAGAGACTCACTGACTTGGACGTGTTTGATGCTCCTAACTGAGCCCTCAAAGCTTGGTTGATGGAGGAGTGGCCTTGAATGCAAAGAGGTTCCCTCTTCTTCTCAAGAATTCGGTCCCTTAATCTGCAAAGTCTCCTCCCTTCTCCTTTCTTTCTTTCTTTTCTTTTTTTTTTCTTTCTCTTTCTTTGTGGTTTTTTCTTTCAGGCATTTTTCTAAAAATTAGCCAACCTCCCTCTCTTTTACCTCCCACATTCCCTTTTAAAGCCCCTCCTATTTTCTCCTTTTTCAAATTTCCAAAAACCTATTCTCACCTTCTTCCATTGCCTTTTTTCATTCCCTAGGCTCTTTCCTGCCTTTTTCTTCTTTCCTGTATGTCCAAAAATGACCAAATCCTCAGTATGTGGACTTCCAACCACTGTCATTAATGACATTTAACATTGCAAAGAGTGGGTGTGAAGAGGCGTCGCCTCTTCGATGAGGCATCGCCTCATTAATGCTTGGGGTGAAGAGGCGATGTCTTTTCGTTGAGGCAATCGCCTCTTCACCTGAGCTAGGTCAGGGCCCTTAAGTTAAAAAGCGATGAGCTTAGGTTTTAACTTTTATTTTTAGGCTTGGATATGGTGTTTGTGGGCTTTCAGAGTCAACTTTAGAAAAGTCTCGGGTTACCCTTATATTCAAAACTCGAACTTTCTCATCATTGGATTTTTGTTACAGGCCGATTAAACTGACAGTATCTACTCTATCTTAATTAAAATATCAATAAAAATATTAATTTTTTTTTTATATTATTACCGGTGGCTTTTCATATAACTTCCAATCCCATGTGGCACTCTAAATTCAATTCTCTTTACTTTACCTTTACATAGATATATAGAGTTAACTATATTTTCATAAAAAAAAAAAAAAGGATACTCAATCTCGTATAGAACAAGATATAATAAAATTAATTAAAAATTAAAAAAATAGTATAACAATAAAATACAAAGAAATTTAAAATATCAATAAAAAAATGAAACTGAAGTTATGAAATGATTGCAGTAATAACAACGTTTTTTGCAAGTAAAAAAAAAATTTCTGAGTCTAAACAAGACTACTATTCCTTAAAATTATTCTTTTGTAATAATTAAACAAAAAAAAGAATCTAATGATTTTTTTCTTTTTGAATTATTTTAAAAAATTTCAGTTGACAAATTATAGTGATTTGATTGATATTTTTAATTGTGAAAATTGTAGACATCTCAAGCTTGAGATATTACATTTACAATAATTAACATTAATAAAAATTTATATTGAAAAAATTAATGGCCATTGAAAAAGTTAACCACATATAGTCATCAAATTCTGAAACCCTTGTTTATTTATTTATTTATTTATTTTTCATATTAAGTTAAAAAAAAATTATATTTTCACATTTAGTCACATAATTTCATATAAAAATGAAATATATAAATCGTCATGGACCTTATTTGTTATGGTGGAACATTTCTGCTTTTTGTATTGCATGTGAACCCAACATGCATAACCTACTTCATGATTAGTCAATAAACGATTCAAATAATTTTTAATACATATGTAGTCCCTTCAATTTGATAAGTTTTGTTAGTTTATCCTTTCAATTTATAAATTAATTATTTTAACACCCCAATTTGATAAAATTATTATTTATAAAGACTTTTACTTTATTTAGGCATTTAAATAGTTTTGTTTTAATTGAAAAGAAAAAACTATTTAGACATTTTTTTTTGAAATCATTATTTAGACATTTTAAATAATAAGAAAAGTGTGTATAAGTCTTACTTTAATAAATTCAAGTATTTTGTAAGTTGTTGCGGTAAATTGATAAAAAAAAAAAATCATATTTAAAAAGGTTACATATATATTAGGTTTTTTTAAAAATTCGGTCGCCTATTGATTCAATTTCCCTTTTTTTTTTTTTTTTATCATATTTAGGAAAAAGTATGAGTTTACATTTTTTTAAATGCATATTTGGTTGTATCTCAAAAAAAAAAAAAAAAAAAAAAAAACCATATTTGGTTCGATTTATACACATCATGTTAAGTCTTCATAAATTATCAACGTGTCATTAATGTGACGTTTTTTTCATCTAATATGAAAGTGGCACACACACGTGTGTGTATGTATATATTAATTCATCATAAAATATTATATACAGGGCTTATAATTTCACAAAATTACAAGCTATATCTTAGTATGGCCAAATGCATAGTTTCATATCTAAATATGATTAACTTTCGATACCTCTTAATTTATATTATAATTTATTTAATCTTTAAATTTTTTAAAACTATTTAACCATTATAATATATAAAATTAGCATATTTTATAAGTTAATATTGACATATATATATATAAACTAATATAGACTAAATAATGCTTACTTTAAAGAGAAAATTTAACTAAAAATAATTTTTCCTAAATTTTAGATTAGTTTTTAATTTTTTAATATTTTAAAGATAATCTTTAACATTGTATTTTTTTAAAAAAAATATTTAAAATTGAGTATTTGTCCTTTTTGATATTATGTGAATTAAATATAATTAAAAAATATAAATAATATAAAATAAAAATTTAAAAGTTAAATAAAAAATAAAAATCAAGAACTGTTAAAAATTAATATTATAAAATTCATAGTTTTGGGTAAAACTATGAATTTAGCCCATTTTTTTGGGTTGTTGCAACGGGTGGCAATCATCAGTGGCGTTGAACAATTAAATTACTTCCAAAAGCTATCACTTCCGATGAGAAACCCGATTTTGCCTCTAAATTCCTCTCATCAATCAATATAATTTTTAATATCGTTTCACGTAACATGACCCCAACTCCAAAAGGCCGCCCAGTCACATCCAACAAGGATATGGAAACAACAAAATAGTCTGACGTGGTCGGTGACTTGATTTAAACGTGGCAAGATCCCATTGGATTCAGGAGCTGTCCTTAACCATTACTTGGGTCCACTGCGGTGGGGCCATACCACCGCCCAAAGCTGTACCTAAAACCTGAAAAGGAGCCAAGAGCCAAATCCACTTTACAGAGCAACACCGCTGTATCTGTACTGTATGTAGAAAAGGTTTTGGCCAATTTGGCACACTACAAATTAATGTAACTAATGATGCAATAACAACGCATCTCGAGGTGTAAGCAGGTGACTGCTAACGTACGAAGTTTTCAATTACTAGCATATGTGCACATGCACCATTCTAATTTTGGGTAATCTAAGTGCATCAAAATATTTTCAGAACGATTGTCTTCTACTGCTTCAGCTCAAGTTGTCTCTAATCCATTTCACACTCTCCAACCGAGCTGAGTCTAGTTAAATTTTATCGAATTTAAATTTAATTTGTTTTTATAAATGAGTTAAGTTTACTATTTTATATGATATTTGAAAATTTAAATGAATTTAAAGAAATTTTAAAAAATATAAAATATAAATTAAAATTACATATTTAAAAATTAAAAATAATATGTTTATTAAATAAATTATAATATATTTAATATAAATTATAATTTTATTCTAATAATATATATATATTAAAATATTTTTACAATATGAATTTATATATTATATATATTTAAAATTAAATTACTAAATATTAAAATTATAAATTTTTATTTAAAATTATTTACAAAATTTACGGATTAAGTTTTGTATAACTTAAAATCGAATTTGAACAAATTTTTATCGAAAAAAATTTACACCCTAAACGTTGCACCCATAATGCTTTTCTTCACACACACATGAGTACATGACATTACCATATGCTATGTTTTAGATGGTTTATAGCAGACTATACGGTTGATGATAGGTAAGAAGAGAGGTGATGGTCTTCCAGCTCAGCAAGTGAGTGGGGATTCACTAATGTCAATATCTGTCGAACCATTTTTTGATTAAACTAATGGACGACGTGACTTCTTCGAGGGAAGGCGGCAAGAGGGCATGGATCATTGTGAAGTGCCACGTCAGAAATCTGTTCGTTTCCTACCAGTTATCGTATTCATGTGCTGTTCTTTTCCTCACCTGCCTAACATAACATGCTCTGCTTTGTTTATTTTTGAGCCCTTTTGTGCTTTTCTTCTCCTTTTGGTTTTGTAGATTAAATGTCATTTTTCATTTCCATCAATTTTGAGTAAAGATTGCAATTTTAGGATTATTCATTATTATATATGATAATTCATTGCACTACTAATCAAAATTCACTTGTTTTGGTAGTGGGTACTATCACATTTAATTCTATATATATATATATATATATATATATATATATATACATACTTATATATACTTTTTAACAATCAATTTTTAAAAATTTGACAGTTTTTAATATATAATCTCATTATGAAAATATATATGTTTCAAATTAAATTGATTTATTAAGTGTATATAAAATTAATCCATATATACATTAATTAAACTAATTTATTATGTTAATAGTTATGATCATAATGATCATTTAATTCTTTAAAAAAATAAGGATCATTTAATTATGTGTTTTTCTTTAATCTTGTAATGATATGTACAAGACCTTTAGTTTTGTGATATAATATGATAGTGAATTTGAATGGATGGTGGCACAGTTAGAAGCAAAGTTGATGAATGAGAAATGGAAAGCTAGCTTAAATTAATGAACCAAGGTCACCTCATGACCGACTGCACAAAGCACACAAGCACACGAAACCAAAAGGACGATGATGGCTTAGCTGATAATGGCCTCCATTATCATTACCCGTTTTCTCAATATAAAGGCTACAAGACCTTTTTTTTTTTTTTTTTTTTTTTTTTTTTTTTTAACTTTGAAAAAATAACTAGAGAATAAAATTTTTCAAAAAACTTTTATTTTAAATGTATTAAATCCAAAAAAAATCATATTTATAATATATATTTTAAATATTTTATATTTAATTAATAAAAATACATATTTAAATATTATAAATCTAATTATTATTATTATTATGTACTCTTAACAAAAATAAAAATATATAATTATTACAATAACTTTTTAAGTTATTATTTTTATATTCAATTAAATTTTAATTTTAATTTTAATTTATTAAAATTATTTAGTTAATTATTTTAAAATATATATATTATTTACAGTTTATACAAAACGTAAATACAACTAGTCGAATATAATGCATAGAAAATTTTTTCTTAAAAATTAATATCTACAACAACTATACTACTATATGTCGATTAGTCCAAATGATAACCATCTAACTCCCATCCTTTTAATATTATTTTTATTAGTATAATGATTCACTAATATATAAGAAGTAATTTTTTTGAATTATTGACAAAACTTGAGGAGCTTACCTAACACTAATCACTATTAGAATGAGCATAAAGCTAAATCACTAGTGGCTAGGTAAATTCTCGGGGCTGACATGGGATTTCACCTAACGTTAATTACTACTAAGTAAATTCTCTGGAAAAAAAAATTATTACTATATATCATCAATAACTGTTGAAATCAACTTATATAAAATTATTTTTGTTTAAATTAAATCTCGTATTAAAATATTAATATATATATAGTTATATTAAATTAATTATTAAAATTTTTTTACTGTTTATATAATCATATTCAAATTAAATTAAATTAACAAAAATTTATTAAATTTTAAATACCGAAAATTTTAAAAAAATTATATAAAATGAAAAGAGCATTTAACAATCACTAATCACTACATTTGAATGAAAAACAAAGGATAATAATAATAATCATGTGAAACTAAGAAGTTGATTACATTATTACTAGCATTTGCCAATTCATTGAGATGAGGTGTCAAATCCCAAGATTCCTCAAGTAGTGCTCCCCACCTCTATCTTTCTTCAAAACGGTGGCCCCTACACTCTCCCTTGTCCCTATAAAAGCCACTCTCATTCACCATCTCTGCATCAAATACTCAAAACCTCATTAACCCTATAGTTCCTCAGTTACTCCCTTAATTGCTTCTCAGTTTGATCTTCTTTTGCCTACTGTTCTTGATTTCCAATGGCAACTGCTGAGGTAACCCAATAATTTTCTTGTTCATATATTCATGATGGATTCATAGGTTATTGATTTAACATAGTAATAGTGTAGTAGCTTACTCATGTATGTGCATATAGTTAAAAGCATCAAGATTAGGATATGTGAGAGTTTTGCTATATGTACATGTTGATCGTGATCATATTCAATATCTTGAATTATTATTATTATTATTACTTTTTTGCTGTCGATTATTTCGTTCTCATAAAGAAAAAGCTTTGATATTAAAGAAAATTTGATTCTTTAATGGATTATTGCTGTTATGTTTTTTTTTTTTTAAAAAAAAGATATGCTATACAAATGTTTTCAGGTGGTATCAGTACAGACTGCACTTCCAGCTGAGGAAAAAGTAGAAGAGGTGAAGGCACCAGAGACTGTACAAGAAGAGGCTGCACCAGTCACTGTAGAAGCACCAGCGGCAGAGCCAGCAGTGGTAGCTGATGAAACGCCAAAGGAAGAAAAAACAACTGAGGAACCAGAAGCACCAAAGGTTGATGAGACTCCAGCTCAAGTGGTTGAGGAAGTTGAAACTAAAGAAGTAGAGACCAAGGAGGTTGTAACAGAAGAGCCAGCAGAAATTGAGAAAACTGAAGAAGAAACTCCTAAGGAGACACCTGCAGTTGAGGAAGAGACTAAAGAGGAGTCTCCGAAGGTGGAAGAAACAAAAGAGACCACAGAGTCGGCCGATGCTCCAGCACCGGAACAGGAACCAGCAGCAGAACCAGTAGCTGAAGCTGCAGTTGAAGTTGAAGTTAAGGAAGAAGCTGAGGAGAAGAAGGAAGAAAAAGAAGTTACAGTCGAGAAGAGTACTGAGTAAAGAAAGTAGTAGTGTGGTTTTCTTCGAAGTTTGGTCTAGCGGGTACTTGATTATCAAGTTGCATTTTCACATGTCAACTATAATGTTCGTAGCTGGCTAGCTTGTGATGATCGAATAAGAGAGTTATTTAGGTTAATGGAGTCTAGGGGTCTAGGTAATGGAAAATGGGGGAATGTCATACTTGTGGATTGCTTGAACCAATGCCAACTTCACCACATGGCAGCAGCACTAGACATGCACAACATTGCTACTATGCTTAGATGTTTAGAGGGAAATATTTGCGCATACTTATGTTGGGGGGTTTTGTCTTTTGGCTCAGGCAAATCAAATGGGATTCACATTTTATTTTGGTTGTTTGATGCTTGTAATAACATTAATGTATTCTGGTACTTTTGTTTAATTATTTTAGCATATGCATTCTATATGGTTGGCTTTCCCTCTCCCCCTTAATCGATATAAACATTGATAAATCACATTAAAAATAAAAATTAATGTTACAAGTTAACAAAATTTAAATTTCAAAATGCTTTTAAAAAAAATTATTAGCCACAAGTGCTTCACCAATTAGACATTTCCCTTACAAAGAAGCCATCAGTAATCTAAACAAGCTCTAGATTAGCATAATTGATTAATGTAGCATCAATAGAAACTATATCAGGCTTAAACAAATCGTGGGTATTAATGAGAACTAACCACTAATCATATTTGTAATAGAAAGTGATATTTTTGGGTGTTGGTTTTGCACATGGGTGCAGCCAGTGATCTCATGTGATGCTGAGCTACATTTGGATGTTTTTGGTGGGTGATCAATTGCCATTCCCCTTCATATTCATTCATCATAAACTTGACATTATCGATCTTGTCTGAAACAGGTGAACTATTTTATGGATGTGATATGAAATGCCAATATCAAGCCATTAGAATTTTAAATCATATGTATAGCCATTCCTAGTAAACCATTCCATTGCTGTAATTACAAACAAAAATTCACTGGAGATTGAAATGCTAAAAAGTGGTTTTTAGTTTATTTTATTTCACAATTTATAAGTGGAATTTTTTCTACTGTGCCGCTGTTTCTATAATCATGAATGTTAACCATTAGTGATTTATAGTTTTTTCTGCATTACTATTATTTTTTTAGCTGATTGGTGGAGCCATGAAATTCAAATTTAATATCTAAAGTTGTTAAATTCTGTTGGATGTAGGTGCGAGGTACTCACAAGTTGGATGATTTTCTTTAAGGGAAATTCACAGGTCTGATTGAACAAAAAAAATTTGACAAATATATGCCGCTGGGCTGGCTCCTTCCAGGAAACTTAATTTATATAATGAGACGTGTGGTACTATTTGGGAATATTTCTATTAAGTACTCTTTGGGAATAGTTCTGATAGTGGTAGAGGAAAGTGCATTAGACAGGAAATGGCTAAATTCTTCCTAATAAAAACTCCATTAAAGGAAGCTTATTCAAACGGATTGGCGAGTAGGATAAGCAAAAATAACTAAAAATTAAAAAAATCAAACTGAATTGACTGATTTGTAAAAACTGAAATATATTCTGTTTGATTCAGTTTCCATTGTTTAAAATATGATTAAACTCAACCAAAGTGCATTCCTAAAATTTATATTAATGTTCACGATTTGGTTTTGGTTGTTTTAACACTAATATTTCAAATTAAATCAACAACAACAAAAACAAAATAAACAAACAAATAAATCAATAACCAACCATCGCTACCACTACCACGACTGTCTCCAAATCAACATCACCACCATTAATCCCATGAAAATTGTTAACAACAGAAGCAACAACAAGTAAGAATCTTGTATAGTCCGCAAAGGAGTTGAAGACTTTTCGAAATGCAGATAGCAGCTAAAATCACAGCTTCAAAAATCTCTCCTTCTTCTTCTTCTCTCATTTCACTTCCTAAATATTTCTACAGAATAATACAATCCATCAATCAAAATTCAAACCTCTAAGAAAGCTCTCAATTTGTGCCTCTTATTATTATTATTATTATTATTGTTATCATCATTCTGATTCTTGTCTCTCTCTTTTTCTCTCAATTCAAATCTCTCAATTGTCATTTTTTTTTTTCACAAAATTTGTTGGAATCGTGGTTGACCTCTTCCGACTAAAGTCGTCGCTGCTATTGGAGGTTGGCTGCATTAGTGGAGGTGGCAAGTAAGCAAATCAGGTCATTGTTATCAAAGAGTGATTCGGCTTGCTATTGGTGGATATTTGAGCAGGGGGATCACAATCTCTACCACCAATTTCTCAATGCCACCGAGTGTGTATTTCTTTCTTTTCTTTTCTCTTCTTGTATACTAATTAAGCAACAAACAATATTATAAAGGGTAAGTCTTTTAGTATTGGCTAATAGTCTTTTTCAACAGTAAGGGGAAAATGGTATATAATGGTAAAGTTGAAGGAGAAATTAATTGACTTTTGAAACTGCGTGGATGGAGTATTTAGTTTCGATACATTTCAGGAGTGCTAGTAATTTTTCTAACAATAAAATAGTATAAAATTATAAAATTTCAATAAATTTAAAATTGCAAAAGTAAAAAAGATGAGTCATTATTTAGTATAAATATGTGTATCTATATAAATAAAATTATAATTATTAGATTAATATTTATTTAATTATAGCCATTAATGCAGATTATAGGTATTGACACATAAGGATAATTAATGAATGTAATTAAATAGAAATTATTTTAATGGTTCTAATTCATTTGTATAAATATAAACATTTTTTTATTGTAACAACAGCTCAAAAAGATCCAAACCAATCAAATTTGACCTAATTAAAAAGTTCATTTCGGTTCAATTAATTTTCTAATATTTGCAATTTAATTCAGTTTTGCATAATTTTTAATCAAACTAAATTAAATCGACTAAAGCACACCCTATTAGCTGGTGTATTGATTGGGCTTTTGTGAGGCCTAGCCCATAGGGTCATATAGTAATAAGTAACAAATTGTTTTCTTTATTTATATATTATTAAAATTAAAAAAAATGCATTGAACTTTATAACTTTTATTATTTTGGTATAGCAAAAGCCTCTATTTATAATAGTAAAGGGTACAAGTTATTACAGGTACAATTATTGTATGAATTTCCTTTTTTTTTTTTTTCGAAAGGTATTACAAATTTAATTATTTAATTGTAGAATAATTATGGATGAAATTACATATATTTATTATTAATAGATTTTCTCAAAAGAATTAAGAATTTATTTTAATTCAACAATTTTTTTGACGTGCCAATTAAAACTATATATTTTGAATTTAAATTATATATTTTAGATATTAACAAATCATATAAAATATATAGCCAGTTAATAGTAATTGACTTAAATGTTATTTTCTAAAATGTGGTCTCTAGTATATACTACAAGTTAAACTATTTATATGTTGTATTTAAAATAATAATTGACTTAATGTCATTTTCTAAAATGACAGTCTCTAACGTGTTTTAGAAGTTAAAAATTTCTTATTTTGAATAGTGATTAACTTAAATTTTCTTTTTTTTTTCACTTTAAAAATTTTATTTTTCTTTCACTCCTCATACAAAATTTTAAAAAATTATTAAATATGATTAAATAAAATAAAAATATGATTGAATCGTTATTATTAAAAATAAATAATATTTAACTTTTGAAAGTTTATTTTAACAAGTAAAAAGCAGCATGTAATTTAACTAAAAAAATAAAATAAAACTTTAATTATTATAATTATAATTATAATTAAAATAAAATTATTTTTGAAGTTTTGTTTAATAAGTAAAAACAAAAATTTAACTTAATTAAAATTCAACTATTTAATTAAATATAAAAATAATATTTATATTTTTATAGGCGTTGGGGTTTAACACGCGCCTAAGTTTTTGACAATCACGACATTATGTGGGCTTAGGGCCCACTAGAAAATACAACAGAAACTTATAGCCTAAGTGGGATATAGGAGTCGCAACTTGGATGAGACTTGCAATAGCTGGATCCCATGGAGGGCCTCAACAGTCGTCCTCAGAGATTAAGTTCAAAAACTGGATATTGACTTTAGAAATATTCACTTAACATTGCGGTTGACCTTTGTTTTGTATTTTATTACTTTTGATTATTTAATTATTTATTTATTAGTATGTAAAATTGAAATTTCCTCTGATCAATTCTCGAATTTTACAATTAAGTTCAAAATTTTCACATTAATTCAATTTCTTGCCAATTAAGTCCAATTCACAACATTTATCACAAATTTTGCACATTCGTCAAAGATCAAAATAAAATAAATAAAATAAGTGCTGATGCAAAGAAATAGAGGAAGGAGAAATGAATTATAACCCTTAATTATGCAAGATAAACATAAATAAAATGCACATACAAAGAAAGGGAGAGAGGAGAAAAGATTACAACCCTTTTAATCACACAAAATTGTAAAAATAAAATAAATAAATACTAGAATAAATAAAATAAAATAAAATAAAATAAAACAATTAATTCTTAAATAGTCTATAATTTAAATAATTATTTGGCAATCAATCATCACCCTAATTCATTCCTAAAAAGTTAATTTTAATTAGCTCATGAAGATCCTACAAAAGAAATCACCAGGTTAAGCTCATTAATAATACAACATATAAAATTTGCACTTATTTTAATCATGTAAACCATAATTAACAATCAAAAAAAATACAACCAAACTAATAGATGAAGATTCACCGAATTCATAACTAAATTAAACTATCACATTTCTATTTAATAATAAATTTAGAAATGCAGAATATTAAACAAAATATATCTACAAGAAAGCAAGATCATGCAATGTAACAATAAAATAACAAGAGAAATTAAATAAATTTTAAACACATAAAAAAGAACAAAAAACAAGATTGAAATTTCAAAAAAAAAATAACAAAACAATGCTCAGTTTAAAATATAAAAAAAATATGAGAATAAACATCAGAAGAATTAAAATAGAATATTTATATTATTTTGAAGATAAAATGTTACCTCATCATAATAAAGCGTTGCCTTATTGAATAGGGGCCACCTTATTACATTGACAAGTTGAATTCAACTGAAAACTTGTTTTCTAAATTCAAAACGTAAAACATTGATAACAAAGCAAAATTTAAAACCAATAACCAAAAGAACTTGAAAAAACAAAGAATTCAATTGATATAAACTACAATTTAAAACAATTCTAGAAATAATAAAACTTAAAGGAAAAGAAATGGAGATTACTATTTTAACATAAGTTTGATTCCCTATCTTGGCCCTTAGAAATTCTTTCAGGATGATGCAATGGTGAATCTCAAGTAGTGTAAGCCAACCTCTTCTTCCTTTGTCAAATTAAAGCTAATGACGTCTCCCCTCTTCTCTTAGTTGTTCTTTCTCTCTTTAATTCTCAGAACTCTGTCCTACTTTTTATTCTGTCCAACCTTAGTTCTAGCCCTTTGTTCTCTATTTTCTGTTCTCTTTCCAGGAGCCTTTCTCTCCTTTTTTCATTTTTACGTTCTCTTTTCTTTATTTCTTTTTATTTTTTAGTATAAAAACTCTTATTTGCTTCCTTTATGTTCTCCATCATATTAGTAACACATTCCCTTATAGACAGATAGAGACAATTGTATTAAAATATAATTTTTTTGTCATTTTAAAAATAACTCAGCATCATTAAGGCATCATTTTAGTGTATTAAAGGCATCGATTTAGTGTATTAAAGTGCCATCTCATCATTAAGGAGTCACCTTAATGCTATCGTCTCAATGAGGCCCATTTGGTTATAGGCCCATTAAGGAAGAAAAGGGCTTAGCTTTACATTATAAGGTTCATTTTGCTTATTTTCAATTGTTGGGCCTTCATTCTTAGGCCAACCAAGCCATATGTCAACAGTTTGCCCCCTACTTTTTCAAAAATCGAAATGCAAGTAATGAAATAAGATATGTGAAAAAAGCATATATGTAAACAATCAAAAAGATAAGCAATTAGATATTCTTTACCATCAACCTCAGGATACAACTTGAGAGGTGAAATGTTAATTCATCGATCAACAAATGTCTTATGCATCGTCAACCTTAGGGTACAATTTGATTAGTAAATATGATCTTCATAAAATTAAATAATTTTAAAAAATTAAACACATATAACAAAATTTTAAAAGGAGATAACTTTATCTTTGAGAGACTGTTTGAATTTCTGTGCCATCAACCTTAAGGTATAACTCGAGAGGTCAATTTCTTAAAATTTATATTGTCATCCTCAGGGTACAACTTGAGAGGTCATTTTTTTAAAATTTGTATCGTCAGCCTCAGGGTATAACTCGAGAGGTCATCTTCTTGAATTCTATATTATAAGTCTTAGGGTACAACCCAAGAGGTCAGAATGGTGATACTTCAATCATCAAACTCTATTTCTTATGTATTTTCGACGTCAGGATACAACATGAGAGGTGAACTGAAAAGTGTCATATAGCCTCTAAGGCATTAAGTAGGGTAAATCCAAATAAGCTATGTAGCCTTACGAGCATATCAAAATAAATTAAAAGTGCTATATAGCCTCTTAGGTGTCAGGCAAGGTCAATCAAAATATGCCATATAGCCTATGGGGCATTAGACAAGGCCAACTAATAAATATCACATAGCCTCTAGGGCATTAACTAAAGCCAATCAAAATGTGCCATATAGCCTTTAGGGCATCAGTTAAAGTTAATTCAAAACAAACCATGTAGCCTTATAAGTGTTAGGCAAAATCAATCAAAATGTGTCATATGGGCTCTAGGGTGTTAGACAAAGTAATTAGCAAGAATACATCCTACGTACTGGAGATAGCTCACTCTTAAAAAACACATTCATAAAAAAATTAATGTTGATGTATGCATGACCGTGATCCTTGAAAACTCTCAAAAATAATTTGACAACACAAGCTTGTGTGGTGTGTGTAATATTTATGGAAGACATGCATTATTATAATAATTATATGTATGAGATGTTAAAATAATTTTTACAAAAAAATTTCACTCTACATGAGCTAAAAGAAACAGGAAATCTTGAATGATTTAGCTAAATGCCTTTTCTATTTAAAGCTAATCTTTAGGAACTGGCCCTCTTATATCAAAGAATCTATATTTAAAAATCAAGTCTATCAGAGACTATCATTGAGACTAGTATTATCAGGTGGAACATAAATTGAGACCCTTTCATGATCAAATTGGGATGATGATAATAAATTCCTTATGCTTAGTTACCTCCTTAGAATGATTTACTACTTGACCCTCAGTGTGAAAAAGATAATTTATTTGCCTCCTGATTTAGGAATTTATTGAAAGATTCTATCACTTATGAGGCTCAATATATTAATTATAAAAATTTCCCCTCAATTAAGGAATTGATAGACCTTGTCAACCTTGCATCACGAAGTAAAATCTCATGAACTCTCAAATTGTTCTTTTTAAAATGAAAGTGCAACCAATTTTATGTTATATTCCCTTTTTTGCCTAGGTTGCTCCCTTTTTAGAAGTTTTTGAACCTAGCTAGGTCTTTCATTTTTCTCTTTTTTATTTTTCCTTTTTTGACTTAGGCTGCTCCTTTTCAAGGAGTTTTCAACCTAGCTAGGTGGTTGCAAATTCATATTAATGATGGACTACTATTTTTTCATCCATGTTGCCATTTTAGCTCTTGATCACTCAATGCTTTTACTGCTAATTATCGGACATTAATGTCACTCACACTACTACTTACTTTGAAACTTATATAAAGTCTATGTTTGATTCTTCACGTGCTAACATTATGTTAGTCATGACTATCTTCACATAATTACTCCTTTATTATAATTAGGCATGCCACATTATGCTTGTTATTGATAAGCCCTTTGCGAGTTTTCTGACCAAATATTTTTCAGCTCACAATCGATGGAAATTTTAATTTTGACATCAAGAGGACTTTCATAGGATTGACTTTTTCAAATATGGGGGCACAACTGAAGACTTTTCCTCCTTTCCATTTTTTTCTTTTTTTGTTCTTTTTTCCTTTTCTTTTTTTTTGTTTTTGTTTTTTTTTTCTTTTTTCTCCTCTTTCTTGGTGAACATGGTGAATTCATTTAAGGAAAAGCTGAGGTTGAAAGTGCCCAAAGAAAAATTGAGAGTCAATTTTGACATTTAGCTACCCTTATTTGATGTGGTTTTTTCTTATTTTCTTTTTCTTCTTTCTTTTTTATGTTTTTTTGAATCTCTCTCGCATTCAAGCATAATATTACATGCATAATTATAACAAATTCATAATCATATAAATTAGAAAATCAAACATTTATTAGAATAAAGAAAAATTATTGCAGCAAAATATTTTTCAAAATCATTATGACTGAAACTGACAATAATTATTTACGAGTGTTCAAATTCAAGTTAGCTTTAACTTATACTTCAAAATGGTACAACTCCTTGAAGTCCCTTATGCCTATGTCCTTTAATTTACTAGCCAGAGGTGGAATGCATGCTTCTATGGCTATAATTAGCTGGTTTGATTCTGTAGGTCTATACTTCATTTGGGTCAACTTTCCTCTCCACTTAGTCAAAAAGCTTATGAAGGACTCATTTGATCTTTGCTTTGTATTCTCTAACTTTTAAAGAGAGACCTCAAATTGCAAATTTAGCCCATACTGCTTAATAAAGGTTGAACACAACTCCTTTCAGTCTTACTAAATATGTGCATCCAGAGTATAGTACCATTTGATAATAACTTCTTCTTAGGACATTATGAATTGTTTGATAATCTAAGCTTTAGACAAACTAATGGCCTTCATATAGATGGTGTACTACTTTAGGTGTAAGTGAGGATCATCAACTCAAGAGTATTTCTTCATGTTTAGGAATTTGTATTTCAGGAGCAATGGTTCTTCCTCTTCTAAATCCAAATCCAAATCCAAATACAAGTAGGCAAAGTTAGGATTGAGCCTAGGCTTTTTCATCATACTCTACAGTTGATCCATTTGCACTTTTATGTCTTTTATCCATTTTGACTCAATGGGATCTGCTAGTGTTTTTTATTTTAGGGGCTCACTAAGAGCGTTTCTAGTTTCAGAGTCTTCTTCACCAAAGAGAATCTTCCCTACTATCTCAGCAACCATGTCTCTGATCATCTGTCATATCTCATCCTTAATTTCTTTTAAAAGTTCTTTCTTGAAAGATTCAACATCAAAATGGGTTCCTGACATTCTTCTTCGTTGTGAAGTGGTCTCAATTGTTTGATTGGATCCTTGATATTGGTAAGCTAAATTTATCTTTGATCTACTTCCAAATAAGAATAGGCTTATGGCTAGGAAAAATATATTTTTAAAAAATTATAATGAACGTTATGTATGCATAAAATGCAAAAATTATTTATAAACACAAGCAAATCACATAGCGAAATCTCTTAATCTTATTTCTTCTGTACACGTATTCAATGATGCATCTTTTTTCCTAGGATTTTTTGGTCTAGGTTTCAATTAACATCGGAGGATAACAAAATCAATGTGTGCAAACAAAAACTCTCAAGGTGAAACAAACAAGTAGTAATTCTGTTGAAAAAAATAAGGTTTAATATAATGGGCTACATTGGGCATAAAGGAATTTGACATAGTCCTTTTATGATGGGGCTAGGTTTTATCAAGAGGACTACGATATAGCAACAATCACATGCATTTTAAGAAATACCTAAGGGAAGTTGTTAAGTCACTACATGGGCTGAGTCTTGGGTTAAATTTTTAGCTCCCATAGCTATATACCTCCATTATGTCTCCCCACTCAAGGGTCTATGCGACTTAAGACAAATATGTGCTATGAGTGACAGTAGCTAAATACTCCACTACTAAGTTTGAGTGAAATGCAAGCAACAAAGGAATGACTATTGTCGAGTTATTCGGGATTGAGTGCACTTTGTGTGAAAGGTGTTGTGAATGAAATAGAAATAACTAAATAACTAAAAATAATAAAATAGAAAACACTGGAATCAGTTTCTTATCCCCGATAGAGTTACCACTATAGATAGTGGGGTTCAGCGCATGCCTAAGTGTTTGACAATCATGACATTGTTCGGGTTTAGGGCCCACTAAGAAATACAATAGGGGGCTTATAGCCCAAGTTAAAGATAGGAGTTGTAATAACCCTAATTTTTAAATTATTTTATTAAATAATGAGATATGCAGTGTTAATAAAATTTAAAAGTTATATTTAATTATTTTACTATTTGATGATTTATTATCATTATTTTATGTTTAATTGAATTTTCTACGTAAATATATTATTTTGGACGTTTAAATTCCATTATGTATATTTGTTATTTTTGAATACTATTATTTTATATGCATTAATTTAGTGCATGGATATTTTAATATTATTTTTAAGCACTAATATTATTTTATTAATTGACGTGATTTGTATATTATTAATATTTCTAAAGTATTCCACCACCATTACTAATGTTATTATTTTCATTGCTATTTTACGTGAGTTATTATTATAATTATCGTGTGATATTATTATCACAGTGTAATTTTAATAGTAATATCTTGAGTACATCACAATTATTTTATTTTTATTGATTTATATTATTTCATAATTAAATTATTTCATAAATATTATTTATTTAATAACAATTGTGCAGTGTTATTATTATGATGGTTACTATTTTATTTTTATCATTAGTATTATTTTAATAACACTAGTTTATGAGTATTATTATTTCTATTATTTTTATTTTATTAAATATACATCATTCACATTATTAATTAATTATTATTTCTATTATTTTTATTTTATTAAATATACATAATTATTTAATAATTATGGTTTTTATTATTGTTATTTTTAAATGATATTATATGTGGTTATTTTTATGTGGGTGTGAGATTATGTGTGTGTGTATATGTATATAAAGATATATATGAATAAAATAATATTATTTATTTTTTGTGTGGTGGGAGATTTTTGGACATAAAATAATATTATTTTCTAACCTAAAGTTTATTAAAAGTATATATATATATATATATATATATATATATATATATATATATATATACTACACACACACACACACACACAAATTTTTTAGCAAAAGCAAGAAAACAAGTTGCAGCTCTTCTTTCCTCCTCTTGTGCGTCTCTATCTCGACGTCCCCTGTTGGTGCGCCTCTCGCCGGACCGCCTCTCACCGCCACTAGCATCTCCTCCTTTCTCTGGACGCCAGCAACCATTGTAGAGGGCTGTTGAAGCCGTGGGACAGCAGCACCAGCTGCAGCAGCTTCTCCTCGTGTGAAGAACATAAGCTGCCGCTGCCTTCCACCGTGAAGTCTAGCTCTGCCACCACCGCCATTTGCTGTTGCCGGACATGGCTGCAGCTCCAGCATTTGCAGCATCCTTCTGTCTTTGATCTTCTTGTTTGGTAAGTGTGTGTTAGTGTTAGTCATGTTAGTTGTTAGGTGGTTGTTTTTGATAGTTTTTAGGTTGATTTTGAGTTTTAGTTAACTCACATATTATTTATTTAATTATTCAGTATTTAGTTTAATTATTTGGTTAATTTTGAGTTGATCTATGTTATTTTGGTTAATTTTTAAATATTTTATATTTAATTATTAAATATTAAATTTTTTTATTAATTAATTATTTTAATTTCGAATTTGGGTAAATTATTATTGTTATATATTGTTAGTAATTATAATGTTAAGAAATTAATTTCTGGGAATTATTATATAATTTATGTGTATTTTGAATTATTAAGTTGAATAAGTATTTTTGTTGAAATTATTGGTTAAATATGTGTTTTGGTTGATATTAGTATATTGGATTTTTTATAGGGGTAAATTTGTAATTTTGTGTTACTTATAGTTAAATATTATGTTTTAGTTGATTCTATAATTATTTAAGGTAGTAAAATGATTTTTACAAATTAATTACTATTTTTCACTAATTAGTACTATTTTTCAAAAATTGTTTTCAAATAATATATTTTATATATTATTTTGGGAATAAAATAGGTTTTAAACTAATTTTATTATATAATTAAGCTATTTAAGCTATTAAATGTGAAATTTTATTATGTTATGTTGAATAATTGTAAAATTGAATTTTTATTAATATTATATAATATTTGAGATTTTATTAGTTAAATTGTGATAATTTTGGAATATTATGTAAATAATAAGTGTATTTATTATTTTGAGGCTAAATGTGTATTTTATTATTTTTGTGATATTAAATTGTGATTTTAAATATTATTTACAATTTATGTTTGTTTAATTGTACAATAGGAATTTTATTTCATTTGTGAATTTTTATTATCAAATATTATTTAAATTAGACTTTTATGTTTTAATTAGAAAATAAAGGTTTTTAAATATTTTTATGGGTTTTTGATGATTTTTATTATTTTATTGTTTGATATTGTTGAATTGTGAATTGTGAACCTCAGTTGGGGATTTATGGAGTTTGAGATCCCAACCTGAGGTGTTGAGCATTTTGTAATTTTAGAAATGTGTTTTTTATACAGGATCGACCCTATTTTTGTAGGGAGATGTCCGTTTTACAGAGGAAACTCTGCCGAAATTTTGGTAGATTTTTCATAAAATATAACAACCGGTCCGAGTCTAGTTTTGAATTTTTGATTGAGTCATTCTATAATAATCTTAGAAGCATAGAGTTAGAATTTATTCTGATGGTTGTAATTTTATTTTTCTAGTTGTACCGAGACCGAGACCTATTGGACCAGGCCCGTCAAGTTCGTCTCGTGGAGCGGTAATTTGTGAGTTATTATACTGTATATAAATGCATTGCATATAGGATGCATGACTTAGGACTTTTCATTTTCATTATATGTTTTAAATAGTAATTTAATTTATAATATGATTTGGTATATTTTGGGTTTATTTTTAGTATATCTTGATATATTTATATGTTTGCATATTTTCTATATACATCTAATATATCACTGGTATATTTAGAGTTTATTTTTGATATATGTATGTTAGATATTTAGGTTTATTTTTAGTATATTTTAGATATATGGCAAAATTAAATACATGTTTTAAATGTATATTTATTCATAATTGTTTTATTAAATGATTAGTATACTTTAGGTATATCTTTAGTATATTTTAGGTATATTCCTAAATAATTGCATGTCATATTATTGATTTGTACTTAAATTGTTTTTAAGTATATTTTTGGTATATTTCCAAATAAATTCATGTTATATTATCAATTCATACTTAATTGTTTTTAAGCATATCATTGTTTTATCTTTGGTATATTTCATATTTGATTTGATTTTATTTGACATATATATACTTGAAATATACTTAGTTTTTTTAGATATATTTCTAGTATATATATGGTTTATTTTATCAATATGATTATTATTCTGCATTATTTGTTTGTCCATATGAATGTTTTATTTTAAATGAAGGATATCGATAGAACGTGCTACCTAATGGGCAGCACTAGGACCGTGTACGTACTGGTGCGATAGATTTAAGTTTGAGTGAGGAATTATTTGTGGTAATTATAATGTGATTGAGATGATTTAATTTATTTGATTGAGATGTGGTATGATTGATGGTGTGATTGCTGGAGCTCAGTTGACCTAGTGTCTCGGGGCCAATCACACTGATAGTCAAACTGCTGGAGCTCATTTAATTTAGTGTCTCGGGGCCAGTCTACTATCAAGAATGGAATAAGTGATCCATTTGGATTTAAGTGAGCCTGTATGGCTAAAATGATGACATGATTGATTGAGGTTGTGATTAATATGGTTCTATTTGATCCTTCATGTATTAAAAATAAATGTTTTTTGTATTTATTGTATTTATTAAAGCAGAGTTGACATTTGTATGAATTGCTTGTATATGCATATATAAATAAGAATGCTTGACCAGATATAGTTAGATTGCATGTATATATAATATAATAATTCACTCAGTGAGGTCTGACCCTCCTCAATTATTTTTTTCAGGAAATTCTATATTGTCAGACCTTAGTAGTAGAATTCTTCGTCGGTGTTCTTCCATCCCGGCTATTTTATGTAAATATATATTTTAAACTCTGATTTGTATTCTAGAAACTATAGTAGTAGTGTTATTGTATCAGAAGAATATTATTTTGTTTTGATATTTTATACTCTGAGAGTTATATTTGAACATTGTATGAATATATTTATTTACGGAAGGATTTGGAGTATCTATTGATTATATCGATTCAAAAAAATTTAATTCTGTCGTACTTTTTATTTATTTATTATAATGATTTTATTTTCTAAGTCTTGCTACGGGTTTTGGATTCAAAAGAATTCCTGTTCCCTAGCGCCGGTCATGACTCCTACTCTTGGGTCGTGACAGGAATCGCCACTTGGATGAGACCCAGGACACTTTATAGCAACTGAATCCTATGAAGGGCCTCAACAAACTTCCTCAAAGTTTGGGTTTGAAAACTAGGTATGGGCTTTAGGAATGCCCACGCAACCTTACAGTTGGCCTCCATTTGTGTTTTGTGTTTTATTGCTTTTAATGATTTAATTATTTTTTATTAACACTCAAAATTGCAATTTCCTCCAATCAATTCGTGAATTTCACAATTAGGTCCAAGTTTTGCACATTAGTTCAATGTCATGCTAATTAGGTCCAATTCACAATATTTATCACAAGTTATACACATTCATCGAAGATCAAAATAAAATAAATAAAATAAGTGCTGATGCAAAGAAATAGGGGAAGGAGAAATGAATTACAACCCTTAATTATGCAAGATAAACATAAATAAAATACACACACAAAGAAAGGGAGGGAGGAGAAAAGATTAGAACCCTTTTAATCATAAAAAATTGTAAATATAAAATAAATAAAAAGTAGAATAAACAAAACAAAATAATTAATCCTTAAATAGTCTATAATTTAAATAATTAGTTGGTGATCAATCATCACCCTAATTCATTCCTGAAAAATTAATTTTGATTAGCTCCACAAAATTCCTACAAAAGAGACCACCAAGTTAAGCTCTTTAAAAATAGAACATACAAAATTTGCACTTATTTGAATCATGTAAACTATAATTAACAATGAAAACAAATAAAACCAAAATAACAAATAACAATTCATCGAATTAATAATTAAAATAAACCATCACATTTTTATTCAATAATAAATAAAAAATGAAAAATATTAAACGAAATATATCTATGAGAAAGCAAGATCATGCAATGTAACAATAAAATAACAAGAAAAATTAAATAAATTTTAAAGACACAAAAAAGAACAAAAAAACACAAACGAAATTTCAAAGAAAAAATAAGAAAACAATGATTAGTTTAAAATATAAAACAAATATGAGAATAAACATGAGAAGAATTAAAATAGAATATTTCTATTATTTTGAAGATAAGGCAGTGCTTTATCACAATAAGGTGTCACCTTATTATAATAAGACAATGCTTTATCAAACAGGCGCCACCTTATTACATTAACATGCTAAATTCAATTGAAAACTTGTTTCTAAATTCAGAATGTAAAATACTAATAACAAAGCAAAATTTAAAATCAATAACCAATAGAACTTAAAGAAAGAGAGAATTCAATTGATATAAACTACAATTTATAACAATTCTATTTTCTAGAAATAATAAAACTTAAAGGAATGTTTTGACAATGTTTGAATCCCTATCTTGGCCCTCAAAATTCTTTTAGGATGATGCAATGGTGAGTCTCAAGTAGTGTAAGGCAGCCTCTTCTTCCCTTGTTAAACTAAAGCCAATGATGTCTCCCCTCTTCTCCTAGTTGTTCTTTCTCTCTTTAATTCTCATAACTGTCTTCTTTTTTATTTTTTCTAACCTCAGTTCTAGCCCTCTATTCTCTCTTTTCTATCCTCTATTTTTACGTTCTCTTTCCCCCCTTTAATGCTCTTTCATTCATTTCTTCTTTGTTTCTCTTTATTTTTCAATTTAGAAACTCTCATTTTCTTCCCCCACATTCTCCAACATATTAGTAACACATTCCCCTGTTGACAGATGAAGAAAATTGAGTTAAAATGTGATTTTCTCCGTCATTTTAAAAATAGCTAAGTATCAGCAAGGCGTCATGTCAATGATCAGGTGTTGCCTTAGTGCACTTAGGCATCATCTCATCACTGAGGCGTTGCTTTAGTGTTATCGCCTCAGTGAGGCTCATTGGGTTGCAGACCTATTAAGGAAGAAAAGGGCTTGGCTTTACACTATAAGACTCATTTTGCTTTTTTTTTTTTTTCAATGAGCCTTCATTCTTAGGCTGGCTAAGCCATGTGTCAATAATTTTGAAATTTATTTTTTAAGTAAAAATTTTTTATAATAATTTTTAAAAAGATAATTAAAGTAAAAATAAAAGAAAATGAAGTGTAGGATAAAAGGAGGGTGTATAAGGGAAAGAAAAAAAAGGAATTTCAAAACAATAATTAGATTAAAAAAGAAGAAAATGAAGTGCAATATTAAAGGAGGGTTTTTAAGTTGATATAATGTTTAAACTTTGTTACATAAATACTTTACCCTATAAAACCTACTACAAACATAATTTTAGAAAATTTTTACTAGTTTAAATGCTTTATTGTGAAAAAAAAAAGTTCATATAATTTTTTTTTAAAAATAATAAAATACTTAAAATGAGTTTTAAAATATAAATCTCACTGACATAATTTTTAAACAAAAATGTTATAATAATTTAATTACAAATTACATTTTAAAATAATATATATATATATATATATATATATATATATATATATATATATATATATATATATATATATATATATATATTAATTATTATGAATTATAAATATTAATTTTATATATTTAATTTAAAAATATCTGTTATTAGTTATTTGTGATAAATGTAATATAGTTTAAATAAAAAATAAATTCAAATCATTTATCTGTATAATTTTTCTTAAAATTATTAATAGAAGCTACTTAAAATTGAGTTTTAAAATATAAATCTCACTAATATAATTTTTCAAAGGATATTAGATATAAATGTTATTGTTATTTAATTACCAATTATACTTTGAAATAATAATTATCTTATTGTAATTATAAAAATTAATGATAGATATTACATTTAAGAAGTTATCTAGTACTAGTTATTTGTGATAAGGGTAATATAGTTTAAATAAAAAATAAATTCAAATCATTTATCGGTTAGTAAAAAAAAGCTTTAAAATTGAATCGATAAAAATCAGAGCTATTTTGAATAAAAACAACCATCAACTATAAATCTTACCAAATACTTATAATGAAAATCCTCTATTAATTGCTTAAAGGCAAATGCATAGTTTCACCCCTACATAATTAACCTTTAACACTCCCTCAATTGATACTTTTTATTATTTTCTGTTAAACTATTAAACTTTTATTTTAAATATTTTTCTCCCTTCAATTGATACTTTTTGATTCTATTTAACTCAAATAATATCAAAAAAAATAAAAATTTAATTTCAAATAATTTCAAATATATAAATTGCTAAAATTAGTTTGAAAATAATAAAAACTAAATTAAAAACTAATATTAAAAAAAGTTAGAAAAAATTTATTTTTAATTATATTCTCTCATTTATTAAACATTATTTTGGTTTATATAAATTTCTTTTGTGTTTATTTATTTTATGTATTATAAGAGGTAAATAATTTCAAAATAAAAATTTAAAAATTAAATAAAATATAATAAAAGTTGAAAAATGATAAAAATTAATTTAGTAAATTTTAAAGGTGAAACTATGCATTTGGGCCTTGCTTAAATAATAAGATGAATCAAACACCATTTTAATAATAATAAAAAAAAAAACCATTATATCTTTTGTGTCCGCTAGTTGGGCGCAATTTAAAATTCTTTTGTTTTTAGTGCCTGCTAAAGTTGAACCAAAAGTAAGGATTGAAGCAAACTTAAACCGAACTAAAGCATTTTGTTTGGTTCGATTTCAATTATTTATTTATTTATCTTTTAGGTCAAATTATTATATATTTTTTTGTCAACTTATCACCACATGATAGTTGATTTGAATTTCTGTTTTATTTAGACTATATAATTTTTATTAAAAATATTTAATAATAAATAACTTATTTTAGATTTCACTAAAAAGGAAAAAATAAAGATAGAAATAGCGAATGAAATGACAAGTTAGACAAATATAGAGGTAATATAGATGGAAATAATGATGGACATTTAAATTTATTGCTAAATTTTGGTGAGTGTTTAGCGCCAAGGTCTCAATCACCGATTAGCGACGAATTATTGATCTCTAATTAACGATGGATTTGCAATTAATAAAAAAAAAAAGGTAAAACTATCGTTAAATTTGGGTAGTGTTAGGCACCAAGGTATCAATCACTGATTAGAGAAGGATAATTTGTTCCAAATTAATAGCGGATTGTACGCCATCGTTATATAGCGACAAATATTATAATCTGTCATTAGCGAGAAACCCTAAAATTCAGTAGTGGATACATAGAAATACCAAAAAAGTAAAAGAAAAGAAAAGAAAAGAAAAAAAAAGTACAATAAAATACTTAGTGGCTATGCCCCAGATTATGAGCGAAAGCATGGTGGGAACAAGAATCGAGTTAGGGTCAATTTCAAAAACTTTTCCTAGTATGCTATCCTTGTATAAAAAGCAAGAATCCTAAATAATCCAAAATCATATCACATATCATTTACACAACTAAATGCATTCATACTTAAGATTTACAAACAACTAAACATATAGCATGTCAAAAGACCTACATCTAACAGTTCAGTAACTCTTACAAACTCCAAATAATTATAGCATCCTCGACAAGCTTTATGATATGGTTCATGCGAATCTATAAGCTCTTAGCTGTTGGGTTTCATGATATATAACACAGTAAAGAATAAAAATTTTAACCATAAAAACCCTAACCGAGAACCATGTAATTTGACTTAGATTAATTGAAAAGGTTTCTAAACACTCACCAAGATGATCTATTGGCAAGATAGTAAGAAGGAAGAGAGGGGTTTCACTTCGGTGACACTTTACCTCGAACTTTTTGTGTCTTCTTATCGGATTAAGATGTTACTAATAGATCATGTCCTCTATGGTATCCACATGAATAAAATGATCCAAAGCAAAGTAGGCTTGCTATAACTTTTGTTGTCTCACAACTCTATGTCTTTTCTTTTCAAGAAAGAAGTGTAGAAAGAAGGAGGAGAAAAGGTGGGTTAACCTTAAACCTAAACCGTAGAGAATGAAATGTATTTATAGCCATCCTTTCTAGGGTTTCATACATCTGCGCTTATCAAAATTATTTTGGTAAGTTTTAACTTCTTTTTCTATTTCTATTCTAATTTCAAATTAGAATCCTTTCCTATTTATTTTAGATAACTTTTACTATATATATATATATATATATATATATATATATATATATATATATATATATATACACACACACACACACACACACACACACACACACACTTATTTATTTAATCTTACATAGAGATTAAATAAATAAGTGTGTGTGTATACTTTGGACTTGTTCTAAGTGTGCGACCTAGTAGGTTCACACAACATAGGTAGTGGGACTAAAATTTCCATTTTAGCCCACAAGTCATAATTGGTCTCTAACAAGACATTATGACTACTCAAGTTATGTGAAGGCTGATAAT
The DNA here is from genome assembly GCA_947683625.1 of Mallotus nudiflorus. Classification (NCBI taxonomy): domain Eukaryota; kingdom Viridiplantae; phylum Streptophyta; class Magnoliopsida; order Malpighiales; family Euphorbiaceae; genus Mallotus; species Mallotus nudiflorus. The sequence goes on along the minus strand of CANTUR010000157.1, from coordinate 7,251,558 downwards.
CCATCTTAACCACTCACATTCCTCATACAACTCATTCTATATCCAATCATAATATATTTTACTATATAGTTAAAGTATGGTGTAGGGAAGTGTCTAAATACGGGACTTATCATGCAGGAAACCATGGTGATCTCAAGTCAAAAGACTCAAATAATACTATCATTATGAGAATCACCTATGACAATAATCCATGTAGTATTCTTATAGTGGGTCAATCCAATACATCATTTCCCTAAACATGTACCTATAAGTTTGACTTAATATCTCATATACATTATCAGTAAAATTTAATCATCAATCAACCTCATACTAGTCTTTATTCATTATTTTTCTCATAACAATAATCGATTAGGGATATTTAGATTAGAATTCAAGTATCACCTAAGAGTCTTACTATTAAGTCATATACTTGATGATCTTAGTAGAATTAACTAATCAAGGATAATACTAGAATTAGCCAGTAATAATACAAATGCCTTTTTATTATTAAAATAGAAAAATGAAAATGTCAAAGTATGGCCATTATATAATTAGCCTAGGGAAAATCACTAAAATTAGCTCCTAAGAGTGAAGCCTCTAGCTCAAAACAAAGAAGAAGTACTAAAATGACTTTAAACCTTTGATGGATTTTTACCCATAAGCTCGTCCTTTGGTGACCCAAAAAGTTATTATCGCTCCTTCTTTGCCTTAAAAGATGTAAGACTTATTGCCTCTAATGGATAGGTGAATTTGGCCTTTAAGTTGCATAACACTAACTCAATGGATGATAATTATAGCCTAATGTATAAAACATAACTTTTATTTTTCACTCACACACTCACTATATAGAAAGAAAAAAAGAAGAAAAAGAAGAAGATGACTCAACTCTTGAAAACTCTTTTTTATTTTCTCTTTTATATTAAGTGCCTTTAGTCAAGTGTGAAGTGGTAAGTATAAAGAACATCCACTAACTTAGTGTATATATGAGAGACTAATTTGCATATATAGAGATCCTCCACTCACTTAAACTTAAGTGAAATATAAGATTTCTCATGCATGTAAAGATTGACCTTTTACTTTTACTTTGAGTGTAAAATAAGAAACCTCATAAAATCAAAGGTGTATGGCTATGACACCTTAGTTGTATAGATTATAAAAAGGGGACAGGCTGTGATTGCATGAAAAGTATATACTTAAGTGGCCCCATATAAGTTTGATTTTCCACTTACATACTCTTGCTTGTATGACACATCCTTTAATAAATAGGCTTTAAGTTGTTAAGCTCATTTAACTCTTAAATAGACCTTTCTCTACAACACCTTTTAATTAGACATATGGACTTTATCTAATACTTAAGTAAGACTGATATGTCTAATGCACATTAATATCCAAACCAATCCATCATTTATTACACTACATCTATATGGCCCATCTTATGGTTTATATCCAAACTAGTATTGGTAATAAATATTAATTTGATCCTTAAACTTAATATCACAAATTAAATTGAGTTCAAATCAATATTTAATCATATAATTAATAGTCCTAACCTTTAAATTATATTTTTAGATATACTTAGATCCTTACACATGGGAAAATCTAATTTAATCAATTTGATTTAATTAATTAAAAACTTTAATTAATAATTGTCATTATTAGTGCAACTCTTATGTGTGACTTGGTTCAAGTCCAAATGGTAATGGACAATAATAATAATAACCTCTTAATATTATAACATACTCTTTCCAAGCTAAATGTAAAAATCCTTATTAATCATATTTACTTTTCATAAGTCGTGAGTGGCCCTTATTATAGATGTCATAACTGTCTAATTGGAATGAATGCTATTTGAAAGTGCCATAGGGGGTGAATAAGGCTAATGAAGGATTTCATAAAAATTAAAATGAATTTAAGGAATGAACAAGAATTGAAAAAAAATAGAGTACGAAGAACAATGAACATAGAAATTTAAGGAGTTTAGATTAAATGAAGATGAAGTCTTATTTCCATCACACAACTAACTCTCATAAGAGTTAATCAATATAAAGAATATTGATATAAAGAAAAAATGAAGCTTAATGAATGTTTAGAGGCTTTTTGATAATCAAAGAGTAATATAATGTGTGTTCTTATTTATCATAACTCTACAATACATATATATAGATCAAGCTTCAAAAATATGGCTGTTGAAGACAATGATTATATCTTTAATGTCTTTTTTTTTAAAAATAAAAAATATATCCATTGGATATTTTGAAGTTTGTTGTCACTATGGAAGTAAGACTTCAGTTGTAGCTTACTATTGAGGCAAGCTTTCTATCACTGTGACAACCATGATTCAGTTGTACCCTACTATTCATATTATGTCTCTAATGTCTCTTTTCTTAATTTTAAAAATATGTCTGTTGGGCCATCACCATAAAAGCAGAGCTTCAGTCACAACCTATTATTGAGCTTGGCTTTCTATCACCATAATAGCCTTGCTTCAGTCACAGCTTACTATTGAGCTCACCATGGTAGCCTTACTTCCATCACAGCCTACTGTTGAGCTCACCATGGCAACCTTGCTTCAATCACAGCCTACTATTGAGCTGAATTTTGATTTGACTTTCTTTGAGAGTAATATTGTACTTATGCATATAATCATACTCAAATAAAATATATTAAATGCTCAAAATTAAGTTAAGATTACAATTAAGATTGATTATTGCTAAGGTTAACAATCTCCCCTTTTTATTTTGACAAACTTAGTTTAAGTTTGAGAAGGATAATACAAAGTGAAGTGTATATTGATTTGAATCCTAATAAAGTATAGGAGTTATACTCCCCCTTAATTTATGAATATTATAAAAATAATGAATTTGAAGAGTAAGGAATTTAAATAATGAAGAATACCAATAGAATGAGAATGATACCAATTTTAAAAATAATGAAATTTGAATCTCCCCCTTTGTGCTATACAAATATCAATTGAATGACTTTTAAAAAACATTTCAATTAAAAAGATACCAATTAAAATATTTAATATATTTCTCTACCACTCTCTTTTTTTTTTGGATATGATAAGAAATATAAATTTATAAATAATTTCCCTTGACAAAAATGGAAACAACATAAAATATAACATGAGGAACATAAAAATATGGCCTAACATGACAAATGTGTTAAAAACCTAAAACAAACATGATAACATGATCATTTAAATAAATGTTAGGTAATATGAAGGAAACAATTTCAAATGTATTAAAATAAATAAAACTAATAGCACTTATAATGCATGTAGTACTACTTAACACATCATAAACATAGTACATATAGCATTTGTGTTGAAGCTTAACAAACTTAACTATCACATGATCATGTAGAACTTAGTTCTAAAGGAAACAAAAGATCAAGAAATAAAACAATGAAAACAAAGATAGATCAAATCTTAAAAAAATTATGTCCATCTAGCCAAAGCATGTCCATCTAGCCAAAGCATGTCAATCTAGCTAAGTATCACATATATACAAATATAAACAAAGTAAGCAAAACAAGACTTTTTATCATATATAAAAATATGATAAAACTAGCCACACTTACAATGTTACTATGCATGTATAAGAAAATTTATGTAAAATAAAGTCAAATAAATATGCATAAAAATTTTAATTCAAACTCAAATATTTCTCCTCCTTTGTCAAAATGCAAAAGAAAATTTTAATAAAATAAAAATTGCATTAATGAAAAGGATAAAGTTACAATGATATTATAATATCAATTATAAACAAGACATAACAAGACATAAAACTAACAGCTCATGACTTATATTCAAAAAATATCTAGAAAATAAATCAAACCTAAACTGACACAAAATAACTATAAAAACAAACTAACAACTAAAACCTTATATATGGAAAATATACTGAAAATAAACCAAACAAAAATTGACGAAAATAAATAAAATAAAACATAAAAATATAGTCTTGTTGAGCAGGGTGTGAAATTTTTAAAAAATCATAATGCATATTTAAACGTATATAAATGCATGACAATTATAAAAAAATGATAAATTTGAATAATTAATTTATTGAAATAATTTCAATAAATAATTATTAAATTGCAACAAAATTTTTAAAAATTTTAAAGATCAAAATCAAAATTAATAATCAAAGAATCAATAAGTACAATGTGATTTCACATGAAAATAGTATAATCATTAATTAAGCATAAAATCAAGACAAACTAGAACCATCAATCATGCCTAGTTCATGCTTAATGAAATTCAATCTCTCTTCATTGAGAGGTTTGGTGAAGATATCTATAAGTTGATTATTTGTATCAATAAATTCAAGTGAGATATCACCATTTTTCACATGATCATGCAAAAAATGATGTCTAATGTCTATATGCTTAGTTCTAGAATGCTGAATTGGATTCTTGATAAGATTTATAGCAATTGTATTATCACATTTACTTAGAATGTGGTCAAGTTTATACCATAGTCCAAAATTATTGTTTTTGCCGCAAGACTTGTGAACAACAAATACTTGTTGCAACATATTTAGCTTTAGCGATGGACAAAGCAACCAAAACTTGTTTCTTATTAAACCAAGAAACTAAACATTGTTATAAAAATTGACAAGTTTTGAAAGTTCTCTTTCTATCTAGTCAGAAAAGTCTACATCTGAATAACTAATCAAGTTAAAGGAAGAACTCCTAGGATACTAAAGTCTTAAATGCATTGTTCCATATAGACATTTGAAAATTCTTTTGATTACATTCAAATGAGTCTCTGTAGGACTAGATTGAAACCCAACACAAAAGGAAGTAGCAAATATAATCTTGGGTTTTCTAGCAGTTAAATAAAGAAGGGATTTGATAATCCCTTTAAATCACTTTTCATCAATTAGCCTTTCATTCTCATCTTTATTGAGTTTGGTAGTGTTACTTATAGGAGTTTTGCTTGTTTTAGCTGTATCCATACCAAAATTCTTGAGAATGTCCCTAGTGCATTTAGTTTGATTTATGAAAATATCATTTTTGCATTGCTTAATTTGAAGTCCAAGAAAAAATTTGAGCTCAGTCATCATGCTCATCTCAAATACTCCTTGTATCAACTTAAAAAATTCCTTACACAATGGTTAGTGGCACCGAAAATAATATCATCAACATAAATTTGAACAATTAATAAACCATGCTTGTATTTCTTTATGAATAAAGCTCTATTAACATTTTCTTTAGATAAATCTTTCTTTAATAAAAAGTTGCTAAATATTTCATACCAAGCTCTTGGATTTTGCTTCAATCAATGTAATGCTTTTAATAATTTAAAAATATGATTTAGAGAATTAAAATTTTTTAAACCTGAAGGTTGTTTAATATATACCTCCTTTGCAATGAAACCATTTAAAAATGCACTTTTAACATCCATTTAGTAAATTTTAAAATCCATGAACGATGCAAATGAAAGAAACATTCTAATAGCTTCTAACCATGTAATGGAAGTTTTCATCATAATCAATGCCTTCCTTTAGATTATAATCTTTAAGTAGTAGTCTAGCTTTGTTCCTAGTTATGACACCTTGTTCATTCATCTTATTTTTAAACACCCATTTGGTGCATATAATAAGATGATGTTTAGGTTTAGGAACCAAGGTCTATACCTTATTTCTCTTAAATTGATTTAACTCTTCTTGCATAACAAGGACCCAAAATTCATCATTTAAAGCATCATTAACATTTTTGGGTTTAATTTGAGATATAAAGGCTAAATGAATAATAGACATAAGTTAATATCTAGTAGTTACCCCCTTTGTAGTGTCACTTATGAAGAGGTTTTGAGAATGTGCTTTCTTGAATTGCTAATCCTTTGGAAGTTTATCCTTTAAGGTAGGTTGAGACATTTCCTCATTGTCCTCCTTTCTTAGACCTTCAAGTTTTAAAGGCTTACTAGTATTTTCTTCTTGAGTGTTCATATCCATATGCTCACTTACAAAATCATTAACACTACAAACATCCTTTCTAGGATCAAATGAGTTTGATTCATCGAATACAACATGCATTGACTCTTCAAATACTAGAGTTCTTGTATTAAAGATTCTATATGCTTTACTAATGGTGGCATAGCCTAGGAAAATTCCTTCATTGGCTTTAGAATCAAATCTCCTAAGATTATTCTTGGCGTTCAATATAAAGCACTTGTATCCAAATAATTTAAGATCTAAAATTTTAGGTTTTCTATTATTTCAAAGCTCATAAGAAGTTTTATTTAAAATTGGTTTTTTAAATACTCTATTTGCAACACAGTAAGAAATATTAATGGCTTTTGCCCAAAAGTATAGAGGTAAATTATATTCATGAAGCATGGTTCTAGCCATTTCCACTAGAGTTCTATTTTTCCTTTCAACTACCTTATTTTGTTGAGGATTTCTAAGAGAAGAAAAAGTATGTGAAATATCATTTTCATTGTAAAAAGTTTTAAAGAATTCATTTTCAAATTTAGTTCCATGATCACTCCTAATAGATTTAATGCAAAAACCTTTTTCTCTTTGAACCCTTTTTGAAAAACCTTTAAATGTTTTAAAAGAATCATTTTTATAAGCAAGAAAATATACCCAAGTGTATCTTAAGTAGTAATCAACCAAGACATAAGCATAATGCATACCATTGAGACAACCAACTCTAGTTGGTCTAAATAAATCCATATAAATAAGTTGAAGTGGCGTAAAGGTGGATACTACATTTTTTAGCTTAAATGAGGACTTGGATTATTTTCCCTTTTGACAAGCATTATAAGGTTTATCCTTAGTGAATTCAAGTTTAGGTAAACCAATCACAAGTTCATGTTTACAAACATCATTCAAAATCTCAAAATTTGTATGTCCTAACCTTGTATGCCATCTCCATGTGTCATGGGAAATAGACATTAAGCATTTAATGTCTTTGTTATTAACCTTATTCAAATCAATAATATTAATATTGTCTACTCTTTCACCACTAAAAATTACTTTATCTTTTTAGGATAGAAAGTGACTTTATTTCCCATGTCACATAATTGACTTATACTTAGCAAATTATGTTTAAGACCATCAACAAGCAACACATGGTGTATATACATGGATTGAGGATTACCAATTTCTCTAATGCCTACTATATGTCCTTTAGCATTGTCCTTGAATGTGACATGTCCTCTATCCTTTGGATCAATCTTGTTGAATTGCTCTTTATCTCCTGTCATGTACCTTGAATATCCACTATCAAGATACCACTTGCTTTTTGTTCTTAGAGATTTCAAGCACACCTACACAAGAAAATTTAAGTTTTCTTTTAAACTTAAACCTTTCTGGGTCTAGGTTCATTAGTCTTAAGATAATCGAAAGGAAGCAAATTCATGTGTAGTCTTTTATAGAAGCATACATTGTTTATGTGTCCTTTGATCATGCAGTATGAACATACAATATTTTCAAATTTATTTCTCTTAGGATGATATAGTTTCCTAGTGTATAAAACATGTCTTTTATGTTATGGTGGTGTGTGTCTCTTAAAATTATTTTAAGTTATAATGTGAGACATACATTGACAATGATAATGTGTATTTTGATATTTAAGTGCATTGTGTTGTGCAACATGCTTATAAGTGTCATCTAGTGTACATGTAAGCATGTTTGGGTTGTGCTTTTCTTACATAAGACTTACCCCTTATGTCATATAAGATTAAGTCTTATGAGATTTTTATATACTTTTTAACATATAAGACTTATAGCTTTAAAAGCTTGAGTATCAATTAGTTTAAAGGTAGAATGAATGGAATTTCATAATACTTTAACAAATTTATTATGTGATGATGATGGTGAAAAGGCCATTCTATTAGCATATCCTATTCCATAAGTATTTCTATGGAGTTTTTGAGAGTCAAGTAAATTATTTAAACTCTCTTTTCCTCTTTTGAATTTGGAAATATAATTATTTAACTCTAATATCTCATTAGAAAGCTTATGATTTTCATTAGTTGCTTTCTTGATTTACTCTTCCAAGGAATTTGAAGATTTTAAATCATAAGCAAGTTTTTCATTTGATTTAACAATCTTAGCAAGATCATTCTTCAAATCTTTAAATTCTTTGGCCAAGCTAACTATCTTATGTTTATAATGCTTTTTTTTAGAAAGTAAGCTTTTGCATTTAAGTAAAATTTTGCTTATAATATAGCTCTCATCATCATCATAATCACAATAATCATCATAAGAAGAGTTAGAAGTATATGGTACCTCATTTTCATCTTTAAGAGCCATGAAGCAATGATTGGCCACTTCTTATTATTTCTCTTCCTCTTTAGATTCAGAGGAGTCATTCTAAGTAGCTTTAAAGGCCTTTTTTTTCTCCTTTACTCCTTTGTTCTTGTATTTTAGTTTAGGGTACCCACTTCAAATGTGACCCGGTTTATTGCATTCATAGCAAGTAACTTCTTTAGTTTTCTTCTTACCTTCTCGTTCAAACTTGTTATTGAAGTCCATTGTTCTTGAAGAATTTTTCTTTTTCAAGAACTTTTTTAAATTCCTAGTGACCATAGCAATATCACCATCTTCATTACTAGAATCTTTAATGCTTTCCTCTTCTCTATCTTCTTGAAGAGCTTTTATTGCTATGCTCTTTTTCTTCTCTTCCTTCTCTTTTTATTCTTCACCTCTTTACTTAATTGTAAGTTCATGTGTTAGGAAATTTCCAATAAGCACATCAATTGAAAGAGTAGAGAGATCTTAAGCTTCCTCAATTGAAGTGACCTGAGATTCTTAATCCTTCTTAGGTAGGATTCTCAGAGCCTTATTATTTAAGTAGGATTATTAGAATCTTATTATTTACTTCTTCCTTGGAAAAATATTTTCCAAGTTTCTTAAGGGTGGTGAGTAGAGCATTGAGGCAATTTATCATTTCTATAATTGATTCTTATGGTTTCATCTTAAAGAGTTCATACTCATACATATAGAGTTGAACATTATTGCTTCTCACTTAAATGTTTCCTTTATAATGATTTTCAAGTGTTTCTCATTCTTCTTTTATGGATTAATAATGTTGAACCTTACTGCCTTCTTCTCTAGACATAGAAGAGAGTAGTGTGATCATGGCTCTCTTATTTTTATGATTCTCATCTTTTTAAGTTTGATTCCATTGACTTCTTTTGAGAACCACTTCCATATCATTGTTTTTGGCTTTAGGAGGTTCCAAACCATCTAGAATGACATCCTATAATTTAATAGAATCACTATCAAAATAGAGTTTCATTTTGAACTTCCAATATGGATAGTCACTTCTATCAAAGAATGGTCTTAAAGAAGAAATATTTTGAATTTCACTCCCCATGATTGAAATATTTTGAATTTCACTCCCTATGGTCTTGTATTCTAGTAATTAAGTTCCTAGAATTCAAGCTCTGATACCAATTGAAAGTACCTTAGAGGGGGGTGAATAAGGCTAATAAAGGATTTCAAAAAAATTAAAACAAATTTAAGGAATGAATAAGAATTAAAAGAGAATAGAATCAGAAGAACAATGAACATAGAAATTTAAGGAGTTCGAATTGTTAACAATCCTACATCTCCACCTAACTTATCCCCAAGTAAAGATTTTTCAATACCCACAATCTTATTCATAAGATTATGATTATAAGAGTTTGAGGCTCACTCTTCAACCTTAATAAATAAGAGTTTTAAGGCTAACTCTTCAACCAATTTTTCAAGTGTTTTAATGGCTAAACACTTAAACTAATTCCACTAGAAATGCACCTCACTTTCCTTCTAATCTATCTTAAGAATTAAATGAAGATGAAACCCTATTATCATATAACCAACTCTCACAAGAGTTAATCAATATAAAGAACATTTATACAAAGAAAAAAAGAAGCTTAATGAATGCTTAGAGAGTTTTTGATAATCAAAAAGTAATATAATATGTGTTCTTATTTATCAAAAATCTAGCATATATATATATAGATCAAGCTTAAAAAATATGGCTATTAGGGCCAATGATTATGTCTCCATTGTCTCTTTTTTTTCCAAAACTTTAAAAATATGTCCGTTGGATATTTTTAAAGTTTGCTGTCATTATAAAAGCAAGGCTTCAATCACAACCTACTGTTAAGACAAGCTTTTTGTCACCATAGTAGCCTTGCTTTAGTTACAGTCTACAATTCACATTATATCTTTAACATCTCTTTTCTTAATCTCAAAAATATATCCATTAGGCTATCATCATAGATTCAAAGGTTTAGTCATAGCTTACAATTGAGCTCACACTATGGTAGCCTTGCTTCAATCATAGCCTACTATTGAGCTCACCATGGCAGCCTTACTTCAGTCGTAGCCTACTATTGAGCTCACCATGGCAGCCTTGCTTCAGTCATAGCCTACTGTTGAGCTCACCTTGGCAGCCTTGCTTCAGTCGTAGCCTATTGTTGAGCTTACCATGGCAGCCTTGCTTCAGTCGTAGCCTACTATTTAGCTGAATTTTGACTTGGCTTTCTTTGAGAGTAATATTGTACCTATGCTTATAATCGTACTCAAAGAAAATATATTAAATGCTCAAATTTAAGTTTGTTAAGATCAAAATTAAGATTGATTATTGCTAAGGTAAACACTATCTATAGATTCATAAGAACCATATAACATAATTACTATGCACTTAATTTTCCACTTCATTGTAAGATCCTAATATTGGCTAGAGTCATGGCCAAGTTAAACTATAATTACTTCAATTATATGACCTTTAATTGAATTCTCGATATAACATGACTTCTACTAGAATGTCACGACCCGAACCCGAGGGCACGTGATCGACACTAGGGAATGGGTAAGCATAAGGCCCCCAAAACCCGTAGTAAGCCTAAAGGAAAAAGAAAATAAAACCATTCATATATTAAACTTTACTTGAAAACAAAACACATTATCAAACTGAATCTTATACATAAGCGTGGTTTACACAAATAGGTTACATAATTATGTTTAAACCATACAAATCTTTAATACATATACTACTGTAGCATTCTAGATTAATACACAGTACAGCTTACAATGACCTACATAAAAAGGCCGATGAAGAAGAAACCCGGCGTAGAGGTAGTCTGAGGTCGAACTTCTAAGCTCCTGAAAAAAAATAAATTGAGGGGAATCAGACCTCACTGAGTAAGTCAATAAAAGAGCTGTATGGTTTGAAAACCTTTTTGAAAACTAATACGTTTATAGTGAAAATAATTTATAATATATAATTATAGCTTTTTGAAAAATCTAGGTAGAACCCTAAACCTAAGTCTAAATGGCCAACCGGGCCCACTTATTCCAACTAGACTACTGGTCCCCGAGAGCAAGGGCATCAACCGAGGCACCAAGCCGTAGTCATTCACTTAATCCAAACATATGGCACTGGCGGTCCCCGAGAGCTAAGGCATCAACCGAGGCACCCATCCCAGTCCATTATTGACTTTTCAATCACTGGCGGTCCCCAAGAGCAAAGGCTTCTATCGAGGCACCCGTCCCAGTTTAACATTCATCAATCATACAATTTTCGGATCCATCTCTCAATCTCTACCATGTGCACATAGTCCTGGTGAAGCCCACCAGGTGGCTCGTTCTACCAAAATTTCTCAAATCGATTTTGAATAAATAAATTCCATTTAAATCGTAAATGATAACATTAAACTAAATAAATCATATAATCAATATAATAGAAATACGAGCGCATGCATTCTTTAAATAAACACACGCACAGATCATTTTATCGATTTACAGGATGAATGTGAAGGCTGATGACCACGCGTCTGCCTCGGTCTCATAGCTTCTGCTCCGATATGCTCTAAAAGAAAAATAATGAATCGACTTTTTAAAACATGACTAAGGAATCGAAATCAGGAATCAACAAAATAATAAAATTCCAGACTGACTCGATGAAAATCGGACGAGACTCGACAGACAGGATTTAACCTAACTAACGGTAGGAATTTTTTATGGATATCACGTTTTATGAGAAAATCTATCAAAATTTCGACAGAGTTTCCTCTGTAAAACGGACATCTCTCTACCAAAGGTAGAGCCAGACCTGCATAGAAAATGCACTTCCAATATACACAACCATTCACACTCGAGTCGGGCTCCCAAAACTACAATTTTCCCCGACCGAGATCACAACTCAAAAAGTATCAAAATTAATAATATTTATTTCTCCATTTACACACATACTAAAATAAACAAAATTGTGTAAAATCTCAATTATTCAAAATTAAACAATTAAATTTGTTTTCCATTACTAATAGTATAATTATAATTATTATCCAAATGAAAACCTTTATATATATATATATATATATATATATATATATATATATATATATATATATATATATATATATATATATATATATATATATATTGGAAATTGGACATTTAAAATTTTACACTACTTAGGAAATTATATCAATTAATTTATAAAATTTACCTAAACCCTTTAAATACTAATAAAACTAATTAAAATATATATATATATATATATATATATATATATATGTCATATTTAGTGTAAAATTACATTTTTACCCCTAGTATATATATGAATTACATAATGTGCTATATATATACAAAAATTTTCCTTAAAATTATCTAATCATTTAAAACTTATTTTTTCTCAAGATAATTCCTTCCAATATTATAAAAATTTAATCAACCAACAATATTTTTCCCAAAAGTATTATTTAACTAAAATCAATTTTTGGCATAAACCCAAATATATTTATAAAAATAGTATAAAAATCTCAACAATTATAATTTGAGTCCTAAAATTCATATTATTCACTAATAACCTCATTTATCAAATTTCATAACCTATTTAACCAAAATCTTCAAAATTAGCCTAATTATTTAATTTTGACATAAAGTATAAAAATTCCTAAAATAGTATCAAAATTTTCAAAATTCACTAAAAAAAATCAAAATAAATACCAAAAATTCAATAAAATTCATTTTACTCAAAATAATTAATAACCATCACCCTAATTGCTAATTATACCTAAATAAATATCTAAATAAACCAAATAAACATTAAATAAATTATGTAAATTCAATTTAATTATCAAAAATTCAAGAAAATTAAAAATAACTTCAAATGCATGCTAAATAACCCTAATTGACCTAGGTTTACCAAGATCAAAGGAGGAAATGGAAGGATTTGGGCGAGCACTACTCACCACCTAGCAGCTGGACAGAGCAGAGGGAGGGGGAAGGAGACCTGCTGCCACCGGAAAATGGGGAAGGTGGAGTTGCTCAGGCAAAATGGACAGCAATGGCAAGCGGAGGAGCAAGCTGGCAGGAGGGTGTTGTCGTGCGCAGGGAGAGAGGAAGCTGCCTGACGAGGGAAGAAGAAGAAGAAGAAGAAGAAGTGCAGCGGCAGCTACCAAGCTTGGGAGCTCCTGAAGCACGGCGAAAATGGAGTCCTCTGGCAAGGGCGAGGGCGGCACAGTGAGGGAAGAGGATGATAGGGTGACAGACGATGAAGAGGGGTTTGGTGGGTGTTTTTTTTTTCTCGGCCAAAGCTTAAATATACACATGTATATATATATATATATATATATATATATATATATATATATATATATATATATATATATATATTAATATATTATGGTGTATATATATATATATATATATATGAGTATCTATGTAAGTAAATTCTGGTATATATGTACATATACTACATAAAATTATATTATATGTACATATACATATTAATAACCATTGATATATTATACTTAATATATAACTATATATTAATATTTATTTATACATGTATGTATATAGACAAATATTAGTACATATGTACATATCTATATACATATATTATATTATATATATTTATATGTATATACATACACTTACATAAAAATAGGTATACACATATATATATATACATATATATATATATATATATATATATATATATATACACACACATTCATTTATAAGCACCCAAATAGACATAATATTTAATATAATATACTAATAATAATAATAATAATAATAATAATAATAATAATAATAATAATAATAATAATAATAATAATAATAATAATAATAAAATAGGCAATGAAATTTTAAACAATGATTAACTAATTCTCACATATATTAACTACCCTTAAATAATATAAGCATAAATAAAATATAATATGGTAAAGAAGAAACTGTTATTCATAATATGATTTGATAAATAAAATAAAATAAAATAAAAAAATACCCCTCTTTATTTAAATACTATATAGGGTATTACAGTCTCCCCTCCTTATACGAATTCGTCCTCGAATTCTAGAAAGAAGGAAAAGAGGAATTACAAGGCTAAGAAGGAAAGAGATACGGGAACGAAAATCGCTTCTCGGCTTCAGTTTCCCAGGTGCAATCCTCTGCAGAATGGTTACTCCATAACACCTTCACCATCGGTATCTCCTTAGTCCGCAGCTGTCGGATTTGGCGATCCACAATCGCCACCGGGTACTCCTCATAAGTTAAATCATCGCTAAGCTCTACGGCTTGAGGTCGCAACACGTGAGACGAATCAGGGACGTATTTCCTCAACATGGACACATGAAACACAGGATGGATTCTCGATAGCTCTGGTGGTAACACTAGCCTATATGCCACTTCACCCACTCTAGATCGAATCTCAAACGGTCCAATGTATCTGGGAGCTAGCTTACCCTCTTGCCAAATCTCATAACTCCTTTCATTGGAGACACCTTCAGGAACACCATGTCTCCAACCATGAAGGATACATCCTTTCTCCTAGGGTCAGCGTAGCTCTTCTGTCTACTAAAGGCTGTCTTCAATCGTTGCTGTATAATGGGGACTTTCTCTGAAGTGATCTGCATTAACTCTGGTCCCGTTAACTGCCTCTCACCCATATCCCAACACAAAGGTGATCTACACTTCCTACCATATAGTGCCTCGTACGGAGCCATCTCTATGCTAGCATGATAGCTGTTATTATAAGCAAACTCAATCAGTGGCAAGTGGAAATCCCATTGTCCTCCAAAATCCATTACACACATCCTCAACATATCTTCTAATGTATGGATGGTCCTTTCTGACTGACCATCTGTCTGAGGATGGAAGGCCGTACTGAAATCCAATCTGGTACCCAAGGCCTTATGTAATTCTTGCCAAAAGACTGAGGTAAAGGTGGCTCCTCTATCCAACACTATGCTCACAGGTACTCCATATAGATAAACAATCCTATTAACATAAAGTCTTGCCAGTCTATCAGTAGAGTATGTCTTCTTTATAGGTAGAAAGTGTGCTGACTTAGTCAACCTGTCAACAATCACCCAAATAGCGTCATAACCTCCAGTAGTTCGAGGTAGTCCAGTCACGAAATCCATGGCTATCATATCCTATTTCCATTCAGGAATTGGCATAGGTTGCAATAGTCCCGAGGGTCTCTGATGTTCAAGCTTTACTTGCTGGCAAGTCAAGCACCTGGATACAAAATCTGCAATATCCTTCTTCATTCCATTCCACCAGTATGTATCCTTCAAGTTATGATACATTTTGGTAGAACCCGGATGAACACTATATGTAGAAAAATGTGCTTCTTCCATAATCTCCTTCCTCAAGTCATCAACATCTGGCACACAAATCCTAGTGCCCAACCACAATATACCTTCCTTGTCAATCACAAAGTCCCGTGACTGCCCTTGTTGCACTTCATACATGATTCCCTATAACTGGGGGTCTCTGCTCTGAGCTGCCTTAACCCGATCCAAGTATACTGATCGTACACTGAATTGAGCTAAAAGACACTTTTGGGTAACTTCCATCTGCAACCCCTGGTCAATCAATCCATGTAGCTCTTTAATAATGGGCTTTCTCTCTGTGCTAATATGGGCAAGGCTGCTTGCAGATTTTCTACTCAAGGAATCCGCAACAACATTCGCCTTGCCTGGATGGTATAAAATGGAGCAATTATAATCCTTAAGGAGTTCCATCCATCTCCTCTGCCTCAGATTCAAGTCCCTCTGCTGGAAAATATATTTCAAGCTCTTATGATTTGTGTATATCTCACACGTCACTCCGTACAAGTAATGCCTCCATATTTTCAAAGCAAACACCACGACTGCCATCTCTAAGTCGTGAGTAGGATAGTTCTGCTTGTGCTTCTTTAACTGCCTCAAAGCATAAGCAATCACTTGGCCATGTTACATCAACACACAGCCCAATCCTACTTTGGAAGCATCATAATACACTGTATAACCTTCATTCCCAGAGGGTAAAGTTAGAATTAGTGTCGACGTCAACAAGTTCTTCAATAATTGAAAATGCTCTTCGCATTTGTCCGTCCATACAAACTTAACATTCTTCTGGGTCAACCTTGTCAAAGGTGCAGCAATTCTAGAGAAGTCCTTCATAAATCTTCTATAATAACCTGCTAGACCCAGGAAACTCCGTACTTCCCTAACTGTAGTTGGCCTTGGCCACTCTGTAATAGCCTCTATCTTCTTAGGGTCCACCTGTATGCCATCTTGAGAAACCACGTGGCCTAAAAATGCCACTTGGTATAACCAGAACTCGCACTTTGAGAATTTGGCATACAACCTGTGCTCCCTTAAAGTCTGAAGTACTTTTCTCAGATGCATCACATGTTCAGCTTCACTCTTGGAATAAACCAAGATATCGTCAATGAAAACTATCGCAAATCGATCCAAGTATGGCCTGAATACCCAATTCATCAAGTCCATAAAGGCTACTGGAGCATTAGTCAACCCAAAGGACATTACTAAAAACTCATAATGGCCATATCTTGTTCGAAAAGCTGTCTTGGACTCATCACCTCTTCTGATTCTCAACTGATGATACCCAGATCTCAAATCTATTTTAGAGAAGCATATAGCACCTTGAAGTTGATTAAACAGATCATCGATCCTCGAAAGTGGGTACTTGTTCTTGATGGTGACTTTATTCAACTGCCTGTAGTTGATACAAAGTCGAAGGCTACCATCTTTCTTCTTCACGAACAACACTGGAGCACCCCAAGGCGATGTACTGGGTCTGATGAAACCCTTATCAAGCAACTCCTGCAATTGCTCTTTCAGCTCTTATAGTTCAGCTGGTGCCATTCTGTAAGGTGACATAGAAATAGGATCCGTACCATGTATGACATCGATACAGAACTCTATCTCTCTGTCTGGTGGTAATCCTGGTAATTCTTCAGGAAAGACATCCAGAAATTCACACACCACTGGCACCTGTTCAATTGCCATATTCTCCTTCTCAACATCTCTTACCACTGCCAAGTATCCTTGACAACCCCTTCTAAGCATCTTTTGAGCTGTAATGACAAAAATAAGATTATGAGGCATGGAGCTCCTTTCACCTTTGAAATAAAATTCTTCTTCACTTGGAATTTTGAACACCACTTCTTTCTCTCTACAATTCACAAAGGCATAATACCTTGACAACCAATCCATGCCCAGAATGACATCGAATTCCAGTATGTCGAGCAATACTAAGTCCGCCAATAGTTCTCTACCATCAACTGTCATTGGACACGAAGGAAAGAAAACATCTGTCTCCAACTCGTCACTAACAGGAGTCGAAACAGATAGAGGAAAGGACAACCTAGAAGGCTGCCACTCGATTCTCGAAGCGAACACAGGAGAAATGAAGGAATGTGAAGCACCGGGATCAAACAACACTCTAGCATCGCATGCACAGACTGAGAGAATACCTGCTACCATTGCATTTGAAGTCTAAGCATCCTGTGGTGTCAAAGTGAACACTCGAGCCTGACCACGACCTGCCTGCTGAGAAGTCGAAGGCTGCGTAAAACCACGTCCGCTAGGTCTACCAACTGAACCTTGACCCTGCTGACTTATAGGCTGAGGCGGTCTCTGCTGTGGCTGTATGGGTGCTCGATACTGTTGAGGCATCAGATAATAGGGTTGAGCCACTGAGGAAGACGAACCCTGAGCATACTGTGGCTGGTATCCGGAGTGGGGACAAGCTCTGGCAAGATGCCTAACCTGCCCGTATATGAAGCAAGCGCCCATCAACATATGACACGGGCCCTGATGAAATCGTCCACAACTCGCGCAAGCACTGGCTCCAGACCCAGAACTACTCTTCCTGGAACTCTGCCCACTACCGCTGCTACTAACTCCTGCACCGAATCTATGACTCCTTTCGGTTCTCCTGTTTGAGGCATATCCATGTCGGCCCACTCTGTGAGTCCTGGACCTCCTACCACTCTGCTGAGAACTACCCACAGCCTGCTGACTCGAACTGCCGATGTGAAATGCTGGCTGCTGGTACCCGGGAGCTACACCATGACCTCTGCCCCCGATCATATAAGGATCTATCATGGTGCCCTGGCGGATATGTCGCCTCTCAATCAAACGGGCCTCCTCAATCACACTCTCTAGGGTGCGGTCCTCAGTACGCATACCAACAAAAGCGGGTCCTAATCCAGTAACATACAGCTCCACTGCTCTGTAAGGGTCCCTCCTGATATCTTCTGCATGTCGGGATAGCCTATTAAACTCTCTAGTATAATCCTCCACTGACCTATCACCTCTAGTGATGTGGAGTAGCTGCCACCTGTAGGCATCTCTGGTGGCTGGAGGACAGAAAAATCTCAAAAAGCGATCCTTAAACTCTGGCCAAGTTAGCTCGTGCATCAATGGCTGAATCGACTGCATAAACCAGTCCTGAGCAGCCGCCTGAACCGACAACTCCATAATCATAATCCTTTGATAATCCGTGTGTCTAGTTCTGGTGCATGCCTCAATCGTATTAATGAAGACTAAGGCATCGCCCGTACCGTCAAAAGAAACTCTACCAATCCGAGAGCAAAGGAGGGCTGCTTCAGTGTCTGACATCCCCTGGTTCCTTTGCTGAAGCATCTGCAATACAAGGGGCATCGCCTGATTCAATGCTGCTAGACCCTGATTAATCCCTACCAGTCCAGCTGCAAAGGCTGTAGGGTCAATAGCTAGGGCTTCAGGCTCGATTGGTTGCTGATAAGGAATCTCAGCTGCAGCTACCCTGGCTCGACCTCTACCTCTACCTCTGCCCCTATGATGTGGAGCAGGAAGGGGAGCCTCATCGTGCACAGACTACTCATCTAGCCTAAGGGTCGGATCAACATCTGGGTCGGTACGCACACGCCTCATTATGAAAGGAAGACAAGGAAAATTGAATTTAAAACGAGGTAAGAATATTTAAAGCAACGCGGAATTATATACAAGAACATCTCAAAGACAATTATCAATCCTAAAGCTTCAGTAGTTATATAGAAAGACAGACATAGACAATTAATCAAACTTATGCTCTGATACCAACTTTGTCACGACCCGAACCCGAGGGCACATGATCGGCACTAGGGAATGGGTAAGCATAAGGCCCCCGAAACCCGTAGTAAGCCTAAAGGAAAAAGAAAATAAAACCATTCATATATTAAACTTTACTTGAAAACAAAACACATTATCAAACTGAATCTTATACATAAGCGTGGTTTACACAAATAGGTTACATAATTATATTTAAACCATACAAATCTTTAATACATATACTACTGCAGCATTCTAGATTAATACACAGTACAGCTTATAATGACCTACATAAAAAGGCCAGTGAAGAAGAAACCCGGCGTAGAGGTAGTCTGAGGTCAAACTCCGAAGCTCCTGAAAAAAAATAAATTGAGGGGAATCAGACCTCACTGAGTAAGTTAATAAAAGAGCTGTACGGTTTGAAAACCTTTTGAAAACTAATACGTTTATAGTGAAAATAATTTATAATATATAATTATAGCTTTTTGAAAAATCTCGGTAGAACCCTAAACCCAAGTCTAAATGGCCAACCGGGCCCACTTATTCCAACTAGACTATCGGTCCCCGAGAGCAAGGGCATCAACCGAGGCACCAAGCCGTAGTCATTCACTTAATCCAAATATATGGCACTGGCAGTCCCCGAGAGCTAAGGCATCAATCGAGGCACCCATCCCAGTCCATTATTGACTTTCCAATCACTGTCGGTCCCCGAGAGCAAAGGCTTCTACCGAGGCACCCGTCCCAGTTTAACATTCATCAATCATACAATTTTTGGATCCATCTCTCAATCTCTACCATGTGCACATAGTCCTGGTGAAGCCCACCAGGTGGCTCGTTCTACCAAAATTTCTCAAATCGATTTTAAATAAATAAATTGCATTTAAATCGTAAATGATAGCATTAAACTAAATAAATCATATAATCAATATAATAGAAATACGAGTGCATGAATTCTTTAAATAAACACACGCACAGATCATTTTATCGACTTACAGGATGAATGTGAAGGTTGACGACCATGCGTCTGCCTCGGTCTCATAGCTTCTGCTCCGATATGCTCTAAAAGAAAAATAATGAATCGACTTTTTAAAACATGACTAAGGAATCGAAATCAGGAATCAACAAAATAATAAAATTCCAGACTGACTCGATGAAAACCGGATGAGACTCGACAGACAGGATTTAACCTAACTAACGGTAGGAATTTTTTATGGATATCACGTTTTACGAGAAAATTTATCGAAATTTCGACAGAGTCTCCTCTGTAAAACGGACATCTCTCTACCAAAGGTAGAGCCAGACCTGCATAGAAAATGCACTTCCAATATACACAACCATTCACACTCGAGTCGGGCTCCCAAAACTACAATTTGCCCCGACCGAGATCACAACTCAAAAAGTATCAAAATTAATAATATTTATTTCTCCATTTACACACATACTAAAATAAATAAAATTGTGTAAAATCTCAATTATTCAAAATTGAACAATTAAATTTATTTTCCATTACTAATAGTATAATTATAATTATTATCCAAATGAAAACCTTTGTAATATAATATATGAATATATATATATATATATATATATATATATATATATATATATATATATATATATATATATATATATATTGGAAATTGGACATTTAAAATTTTACACTACTTAGGAAATTATATCAATTAATTTATAAAATTTACCTAAACCCTTTAAATACTAATAAAACTAATTAAAAAATATATATATATGTCATATTTAGTGTAAAATTACATTTTTACCCCTAGTATATATATGAATTACATAATGTGCTATATATATACAAAAATTTTCCTTAAAATTATCTAATCATTTAAAACTTATTTTTTTTCTCAAGATAATTCCTTCCAATATTATAAAAATTTAATCAACCAACAATATTTTTCCCAAAAGTATTATTTAACTAAAATCAATTTTTGGCATAAACCCAAATATATTTATAAAAATAGTATAAAAATCTCAACAATTATAATTTGAGTCCTAAAATTCATATTATTCACTAATAACCTCATTTATCAAATTTCATAACCTATTTAACCAAAATCTTCAAAATTAGCCTAATTATTTAATTTTGACATAAAGTACAAAAATTCCTAAAATAGTATCAAAATTTTCAAAATTCACTAAAAAAAATCAAAATAAATACCAAAAATTCAATAAAATTCATTTTACTCAAAATAATTAATAACCATCACCCTAATTGCTAATTATACCTAAATAAATATCTAAATAAACCAAATAAACATTAAATAAATTATGTAAATTCAATTTAATTACCAAAAATTCAAGAAAATTAAAAATAACTTCAAATGCGTGCTAAACAACCCTAATTGACCTAGGTTTACCAAGATCAAAGGAGGAAATGGAAGGATTTGGGCGAGCACTACTCACCACCTAGTAGTTGGACAGAGCAGAGGGAGGGGGAAGGAGGCTTGCTGCCATCGAAAAATGGGGAAGGTGGAGCTGCTCAGGCAGAATGGACAGCAATGGCAAGTGGAGGAGCAAGCTGGCAGGAGGGTGTTGTCGCGTGCAGGGAGAGAGGAAGCTGCCTGACGAGGGAAGAAGAAGAAGAAGAAGAAGAAGAAGAAGTGCAGCAGCAGCTACCAGGCTTGGGAGCTCCTGAAGCATGGCGGAAATGGAGTCCTCTGGCAAGGGCGAGGGCGGCATAGTGAGGGAAGAGGATGACAGGGTGACAGACGATGAAGAGGGGTTTGGTGGGTGTTTTTTTTTTCTCGGCCAAAGCTTAAATATACACATGTATATATATATATATATATACTCTACCTTATAACCTATAAATAAACAATATATATATATATATATATATATATATATATATATATATATATATATGTGTGTGTGTGTGTGTGTGTGTGTGTGTGTATCTATGTAGGTAAATTCTGGTATATATGTACATATACTACATAAAATTATATTATATGTACATATACATATTAATAACCATTGATATATTATACTTAATATATAACTATATATTAATATTTATTTATACATGTATGTATATAGACAAATATTAGTACATATGTACATATCTATATACATATACTATATTATATATATTTGTTTGTATATACATACACTTACATAAAAATAGGTATACACATATATATATATATATTATACATATATATACACTTATACATACATACATACATACATATATATACATATATATATATACATTCATTTATAAGCACCCAAATAGACATAATATTTAATATAATATACTAATAATAATAATAATAATAATAATAATAATAATAATAATAATAATAATAATAATAATAATAATAATAATAATAATAATAATAATAATAAAAAAAAAATAGGCAATGAAATTTTAAACAATGATTAACTAATTCTCACATATATTAACTACCCATAAATAATATAAGCATAAATAAAATATAATATGGTAAAGAAGAAACTGTTATTCATAATATGATTTGATAAATAAAATAAAATAAAATAAAAAAAATACCCCTCTTTATTTAAATACTATATAGGGTATTACATAGAAACTCATATTTATCATCGAAACTCTAACCAATCATATGTGGATAACTGTGTAGCCTTTGGTTAAAGGACCATATGCACTATTATGTCCAAGATAATAATTATTGACAAAAGTGAATTCCTATACAATCGCATATCTTACATTATAATTTAGTCCACCCATCATATGTCTATTCTAATATCTCATATTAAGTAGCATGAGACTTACTACTTCCTACTATCAATATCACTTACCGATCAAGAAAAATAGAATAAGGTGATAGCCTATAAATTAATACTTGTAGACAGTGAGGTTTAGCGCATATCTAAGATTTTAGTAATTGTAACACTGTTTGAGCTCAAGACTCTAGAGAATACACTAATATATTACAAAGACATAGCATAGAGATGAGGAGTCACCACCCAGGGTAATAATTGGGATAAATTAAAGGTGGTGGTAACTTGATTCTCTAAAAGAAAGTTAGAACCACAACCAGGAGATTCTGGATACGGAATACTAACTTCTTTTAGTCTTATGTTCATTTAAAATTACTTTGTTAATTACTAAATTATTCTTTATTTACATGCAATTTTATATAAACCCTAATTTAGCATACACCTAACCCAAGGTAACTAGTCATGAAATGACACATAAAAAATGCATTCACATAGATCGTAACATCCTTAAAATAGTCTAATTTATATTGATTTTAATTTAAGTAAGCTAAGTCTACATTTTATTTACAAGTAAAATAAAGCTAAATGTGGGCCTACATTTTAGGTTAATTAATGAGCCTAACTTTACTTTCTTTAATTCTAAAAAGTGGGCCTAAGTCTATTGATTTTATGGACAATTGATTTGGATGGATTAGTGGGCCTAATTTTGATTAATTTTAAATTAAATGAAACGATCTTAAATCAATTCATTTTAAAAGAAATGCTTTGTGGGTTGAGCTAAGTCTAAGTTAATTTTAATTAAACTAAAGTAGGCTTAAGTCTAAGTTAATCCTAAAGGACCTAAATTGATTTTAAAGTTAATTAAAACCTAAAATTCAATTAAAAGCCTATTTTAAATGGGTTACATGGGCTTGGGGCCCAAAACGTACAAAAATAAACAAACAAGCCCAAAAATATAAAAAATATTAGCACAATCAAATAAAAAGATCAAACAAGCAATTAGAATTATTTCTTCTAAAAAAAAACAAATTTGATTTCATGCAACCTAAATTAATTAAAGCCATCATTTATTTTAATTTAGGTTTTACCAAATGAACCAAATTACTAACTAATTTTAATACAAAAAAGTAAATATTCACTATTCCTATTATTGGGGCTATTACAATTCCTACATACAGAAAATAAAAAAAACTAATTACATACACAACCCGATAAACCAAATAAATAAAAAAGAACATAACAAACACATAACATAAAAAAAAAAACCTAAAATCTAATTAAAATGGCTATAAAATTAAATCCATGGCATCCTATAGATTTTCATGGATCTTCCTCACATATTCACCCCACAGTTTTGATTATGCCCATTACAATCAAAATCACAAAAAAAAAATGCAAAAAATAGAATAAAAGAATTATTAGATAATCAAATAATAATATAAAATTAAAATAAAAAGAATAAAATAGAAGAAAGAGAAGAAATGGGATGATGTTGTACAGTTTGATTGCCCCTTAGAATAGGAATCACTGTTAAAAATTGACTTCTGGATTGTTTTTGGATATCACTAGATGTATTGTGTTTATAAAACTAAAGAATTTCCCTCTCTCTTTTTTTTAAAGCCTTTTCTTTTTTGTAAAACTCCATCATTGTCTTTTTTTTCAAGCAGCGTGCCTTCCTTTTCATCGCATTTATGCATCAATGCATCTTGAAATTAGGTACTTACAGTTGCCTCCCTTTGTCGTTGTTTTCTTGAAAAATTATGATAAAGTAAATAAGCACACAATTTTTAAACAAAAGTTAGAACACTTACCTGTGTGCATGACTATGCATAACACTATGCAATATTGAATGCAATTTAAGGAACACTAGAATTCCTGTGGAATTTCTAGCTATAATGTTATCACTGTGTTTAGTGAATAGTGATTGACATTGTGTTGAGTGTGTTTTGAAAAAATGCTATAGTTTTGGTGGAACATATAGTGGTGATGCTATCACTGTGTTCAGTGAATAACGGTTGACAATATGTTCATTGTATTTTGAAAACATGCTATAGCTCTGAGGGAGTATATAGCGGTGATGTTATCACTGTGCTCAGTGAATAGTAATTGACACTGTGTTCAGTGAATAGCGGTTGACAATATGTTCATTGTATTTTGAAAACATGCTATAGCTCTGAGGGAGTATATAGCGGTGATGTCATCACTGTGCTCAATGAATAGTAATTGACACTGTGTTCAGTATATTTTGAAAATAAGCTATAGTTTAAATGGAACATATAGCGATGATGCTATCATTGTGTTCAGTGAATAGCAGTTGACACTACATTCAACATATTTTGAAAACATGCTACAGTTCTAATGGAACATATAATAGTGATGCTATCATTGTGTTCAGCGAATAATGATTGACACTGCGTTCAGTGCATTTGAAAACATATTATAGTTTCAATGGAACATATAGCAATGATGCTATCATTGTGTTTAATGAATAGTGATTGACACTGTGTTCAATGTATTTTGAAAACATGTTATAGTTTTGATGGAGCATATAAGCAGTGATGCTATCACTGTGTTCAATGAATAACAGTTGGCATTGTGTTTAGTGTATTTTGTTATGTTCCATGTGGGACATCTAGTGATTGATAATTTTCTGCTATATTCTCTATGGGACATTTAGTAGGTGACATTATATTCCCTATGGGACATCTAATGATTGTGATTTTCACTATATTCCCTGTGGGATGTCTAGTGAAAATATGTTATAACTATTGTGTAGTGTCTAGCTAATTATACTATAGTTCCTATGGAATGTTTACTAACTATGACTGAAAGTTTCACTATATTTCCTATGGAATGTTTAGCAAAAATATTCTATAACTACTATGTAGTGTTTAGCAAAAGTGATTGAAGAAAAGTGCTGTAACTACTATATTGTGTGTAGCTAAAGTAATTGAAGAAAAGTGCTATGACTACTATGTAGTGTCTAGTGAATTGTGCTTTGAAAGTGATCAGTTGTAATCCATCCATTACTTATTAGCTTTTATAATGCTATAGCCCATAACTGCTCATGATTAACTACAACATTTTCATTGCTTATCGATGATGTTATGATGCTATAGTCCTTTAATTGCTCACTAATGATGCTATAGCCAATAAATGCTCATGATTTAGCTACAACCCTTTCATTATTCATTGATTCATTATGATCGAACTACAACCCTTTCATTATGATCGGCCTTATTACTATAATCCAAAATTTCTTGCACTTTTTATTTATGGCTATTTGATTTGAATGCTTGAATTTTTTGTGCTAACTAATTGGAATTTATGCTGATTCCTTGGAATTTTTGCATTGATTACTTTGATCAATTGTCTTCATTACAGTTGATTTTGATTGACTTGATACGCTGATTCCACATATTGGGTTTATCTTCTTCTAGACTTGCTATTTTTGAAGACTAGTTAAAGTTAGTTTCAATATGATAATTATAAAAAATAGTACATTATATTTTTGAAAATTTATGAGAAAATTCATTACTTTTTCATGAGATAGCGTGCACCCAACTAATCTTACTAATTTTGATTTTCATGACTATCATTTATTTGCCATTTATAAAGGTTAAAGGTATTGTTAACCATCTTATATTGAGAGCATATTTTTACTAAGTGAAGTGCTTACTTCCACACTAATTTCAGAGAGAATTTGCTAAACAAAAGTCATGAAATTTAGGCATAAACATACGAATTCTGAGTATTAAAATAGTCTCTGAGTTATTTTGTGCTTTTCTTCCTTATCTAAGTATTCCCTCACATTTCTTATATTACTCAGTGTGGATACTATTAGAAAGGTCATTTAAATACTCATACTCTTACAGAGTATTGGAGTAAATAGAGTAGCTTTTGATGTGGTCCTCTTTTAGTATTCCCTTATATTTCTCATATTACTCAGCATGGATACCATCAGAGGTTTCACATTGACACTCTTACTCAAATCTGAGCATTGTAGTACATTATGCTTGCTCTTATTTTGATATCTCCTCTTAGTATTCCCCTACCTTAATTGTATTACTCAACATGGATGCCATCAAGGGATTTTTTTCTTATACTTATTTCTGAATATTGGAGTAGATTATATGCACATTTATTATTCAAAATGTTGAAATAATACTCTGAAAATTAAGCAATTTATACCCTAAGTCCATAGATTTTTTTTTTGGATATTCTTCCCCTCATTTTGGTGCAAAGCAAGCATTAAATTGATTAGAGTTTATAAACTCTCAATACAGAGTTGTTAACTGATCATCTAAATTCTACGAGGCTAATAAAAAAGAGCCATTATAATTAAAATTCATGAGATAAGTTTTCACACATGATATTATGATATGAAGTGGATGAATTTAATTTCAATTTGTGAATTTTATTATTGAGATTTTATGCTATTATAGAATATAAGGAAATAGGGTTCTGTTACTTCCCTTGATTATTTTAATGATTGTTTGGCAAGTTGTTTGTCATGTAAGGTGATACTCTGATGAACGATTAGCATTTGCAATCTTGCTTGATCTTACTGATGTATCTTTTTCTTTCCCCTTTATCATTCTCTTTTTATTTTTCCCTACACAAAATAGCATAAGTTAGTATGGTCTATTTGTAAGTGAAGAGATTTCATCAAAATGCAATGTTTTCTTTTGCATTCTTTGCTTTTGATTGTGATGATGTCGTTAATTATAGGGTCATCATACTCCACCACTGGGGTTATGGCTTTAGGCTGCATTTGTATTTCCTCCATTCCATCAATGCTATGGTAGAGGGCTTCATTCCTTATGGACTTCTCCTGTAAAAAAGGTTTAAGAGTTAGTGGTCTTATTTCATTATCAAATAATTTTTTAGAGTGCATTCATTTCAAGTTTTAAGTACATCCTTCCCTTTTTAAGGTTAACAAATGTGTCACTAGTATGTTGGATTTTCTGATTAGGAATTAAGAGAGGTGTTTTAAGGATTTGATGCTTTGTTTTTATTTAAGTGTTCTTATAACTATCAACGATACATTCAGGAGTATTTGTTGGAGCAAATTCCCATTAATCCATTTGAGATATGTTTGTCTTTTGCTACTCTTCATATTTTAATTGTCTTTTGCATTCACAGTTCATGGAAATAGGTTTTCCTTTTATTGAGACTCCAGGTGATGCTTTAGAAGAGGCTATGGAGATGAGTCTAAAGATCTTGAGCCTCCTACCCATCCTCCTAAGGTTACTAGGATGATGCTTTTATAAGTACCACTGTCGGTGATATTTCTTTGTTGAATGGGCTTATGATCTAGAGTCCTATTGAGCATTAGGTTCACTTTCATATTATTATCCTTTTTCCTATAGATGCTTCACATATGAAAATTATGACTACCTTTTGGCACTCTTATAATACTACTTTTGAATGTTAATATTAGAGCATTTGCACAATCTTTCCTAGGCTCAATAACTTTTATTACGCAAAGCAAGTATTTCATAATAACTATATGCAAGTGTATGCATGCTATGTATAATATGCATAATCCTAATAGGCCTTCTATTTAGAATGGAGCTATGTTATCGATCTTGGAATCTAAAGATGAGGTGCTTTTTCAATAACTTGTAGATTTGAGCATCGAATGCTTTGAGGTTAGTACTTCTAATGTCAGAGCTTTTGATACAATTTATCAGATAGATGACCAGGCTGCGCTGTATTAATGAATTATTGGTTATTACTTATATTTTACTTCTTTTTTCCCCTAGAACTCTTATACTTTAGTGTTCCATCTTCACTCTTTGAATGCGGATTGATTGTTCTATCCCCTACTTATCCCTATAGTTTCATTTTTCCCCCAGTTTCATTTTGGATTCATCAACATTTTTTGGTAGTCTTTTCCATATATGTAAGAAACTTAGGTTGTTTACTGCTGTTGTTAATCTAACCCCATTAGTTGCAATCTCATGTATTGAAGATGCAGAGGAGTAAGTGAACTAATCGAAGAGAGTTCTTGAAGCTGAAATCAACTAGACTTACTCTTCAAAGACCTTTTAAGCATAATATTTAATGTTGATGTAATGATTGATGATAGTTACAAGGTGTATGTTGCATCATAAATCATTAAGCCACATGAATTCCCAAGGTATAAAGGGACACTAGATTTACAAAAAAAAAATGATAGAGGAGGGCAAAAAAGAGAAAACAAAACTAAAATAGTGATCTTATATCTTTAATTTTATCTTTATTAAGAATCTTCTCCCTTGAAAATAAAAAAAAAAGGAAAGTATTGAATTGGAACATGAAAACATGATGGAAGTTATCTTAGTTAAAGCATTTCCTTCATGCACAGGAAGAGGTTTCTTGGCGATGTAAGTAAGTGACTTTCTTTTCTAGACCTTTCACCCTCAAGGATGTAGCTAAAAGTCTGGGGGTTTGGGGAAGAAGCCCCTAGAATATTTAAGGAAAACTTTCATTTCATATTTTTTTCTTGTAAAATCCTAATTTTATCTTCATTATGTATTGTCTTTCCATTCAGGTACTTATATAGTATGATAAAGATGAATATGCAATATTTGAACAAAAACTTCAAATTCAATCTTATTCATTCATTAGGGCAAAAATGAGTACATTCATTGCATCACATGATACAACTCCTTTTATTAGTTAGTCCTTTTAGATTTTTTCACTAATTTTACCTTACTATTCTTTTTTTCTTTCTACTTCTTTCTCTTTATTCTTTCTCTCTTTTTTTTACTCTTTAGAAGTTATATCATATGATATATGAATGTTATTTGAATTTTCATTTGTGCCTATGCTAAATGAATCGAATTGAATCGAATTTATGTCAAATATGCATATGTGATCAATATTATAATGCACAGTACCATTAGGATGTACATTACATAAGTAAGCATGATCATAATTCATATCATCAATCAATAAAACATAAAGTTCTAAAGGAACAAAAATGTTATTTAAAGAAAAGAACAAGAGAATTATTTTTTATTCTAAATGCTAGGGACATTAAGTCTCAAGGTGGCTATCCTTCAAGTGGTTGATAAAATGGCTATTCTGGCATCTTCTCACCAACTATCTCATTGACTTCATTTTTCTGTACCTTAACTATACATTTTTCTTTCTTGTCTAGTAGCTTTTCATCATCAGACTCATCACTCAATCCCGTAGGCACAATTAACTTGAAGGGTATGTCAAAAGAAGGTGGTTTAGTGCAAAAAACCTTATAGTCAAACTTACTTGAGGGTTTTCCCAATAAATCTTTAACTTCTCTTTTTGGCTGCTCAAGAGTCTCAAATTTCTTACTCATCTTACTTAATGGTTCGTTATTAACTCCAAATTCATCACCCTAACCTCCAGGTGTAATTGATTCAATGAGAATATCATAGGAAAGTGGTTTAGAGTAAAACAATTTACAATCAAACTTTCCTAAAGGCTAGCCCAACAAATCTTTAACTCCTCTTTGAGGTTTCTTAGGAATTAAAGATTGCACACTTTTTCCTTTATCACTAGGGGCATCAAGAGATTTCTCACCAGTTTATAGGTTCATGTTCTTAAAGGAGTTTAACACTTCTTCCTCGCTTAATCTTGAGTTTATCATCATGGTGGTTGGGGGTGGAACATTTTGATAGTTTAAGATTCAGGGTTTATGATTTTTCCAAAGTCTATAAGGTTTTGTATTTTGTGTTTAAGGTGGGCACAAGTGTCTATGGAATTGCCAATAACTTGGTAAAATTTGCAATAACTGTTCGGGTCATATTTTGGGACATTTGGGTTTGATGGTTTGGAAAATGTTAAGGGTCAAAGCAAGCCTTTTTACATTAAGTAATTTAGGACTTTGGAAAATGGTTGGTTAAAATTAAAGAATCTCCTTAATTGTTGAATAACATGCACTGCCATAACCCAACTAGTGCTTCCTTACTGTGTGCACCTAGTTGGGTAGTTTCTTGCTCCAGTAGTTTTAGAGCTCTTCTTTTATTCATTCTCTATTTCCTCAGCTTGTAATTCATTATTATAAAAGGTCTATAAAAGATTTAGGGTTCATTATTTATAACCTTTTACTAAATTAAGAGATATATTATGGACAATCATCTTAACCTGATCTTTCTCTACTAGCTTATTTTTCATTAATCCTACCTTATTCATGAATTTAGTAAGGAAATCAGAAAATGATTCATTAGGTTTCTGCTTAGTTAGTTCCAAATCCTTAATAGACACCTCCAACCTGGTGTTACAATCATACTATTTTAAGAAAGCAGTATATAATTCTCTTCATTTATCCTGAACAGATTTTTCTAAGCCATGGTGCCAGTTCATAGCCATTCCCTCTGAGGATAATATAAAAAACTTAGTGACTACTGCTAATGGGTCTTTAATAGTGCTCATAATTATTATATACTAACTAAGGTGGATCTTTGGATCTCCAGTTCCATCAAACTTTTACAATTAAGGCATTTTAAATTTCTTAGGCAATTTATCCCCCTCCATTTGCAACATATCATCAAAATTCAATAAGCATCCCATGCATTGTCCTTTTATCAGTTCCTCCATCTTGGACATTTTCTGAGTCAGTGCTTGCATCTGCTTAGACTCATGATCTTGGACCAGTTCAAGTAATTCCTTCTTTGCTTTCTCTACTATGTAGTTCTTAACATCTTCAAGAGTCACTTCAACAACAAGTGGGTTTCTAGCAATAGGTTGGCCTCCAGCATTATCAATAGGAGCAAGAGCAACAGGTGCAGGTGCATGAGCAATAAGTGGAATAGCTAAAACACTATGTGCTTGTTCAATTACAATAGTGGAACAGTAGTAGTAGGTGGCATAGCAGTAGCAAAAGGTGGTGCTAACCTAGCTAAAGCTCATCTCAGTTCATCTTACATCATTTATCTCATGTTATCCATCAAAGCTCCCTTAATATCCTCTAAGGTCCAGTTTCCTCCTATTGTTATTCCATCTCTTCAACTAAGTGACTAATTGGTATTAGTGTAGCTTCTAAGCTGAGTGGATTAATAGGATTCTTTTCCAATATGTGAAAAATCTCTTCAGCTATTGATTTTGGACTCGAAGTGGTTCTCTCTAATCTACTACCTCTCTATTTCTAAACACAAGAAGATCCAAATGAATCTATAATAGCTATAAAACAAAGTGTTAGTATGATGCATGAAGTATATGTATGCATGATGCATGTGCCTATTCGTCTTACACATAGTACAAATAACAAGTAACAAGTCAAGTATACAAATAATAAGTCAAGTGTAAATACATCCTTCGAACCTTATTCCTCTTACACATAAGTTCAATGGTGAGCCTATTTTCTTAGGATTTTTTTGTCTTGGCCTTAATATTAATAGAGGATAGTAAGAACTGACATGCATGTTGAATCTCTTAAAATAGTAAAGCATAGAAACAACATTTCTAGGAATAAAAGATTAACCCAATCTTTATTAACCCAGATGGACCTTAAAAGTATGGACTTAGGCTTTTATAAATAGAAATACCTTATGGCAACAACCACAAGCAATTTGGGTAAATCCTAAGGGAAATAAGTAAGTCATTAAATGTGGTTAAGTCTGATGAAAAGTTAAGGTCCTCTTAGTAAGATGCCTTCCTGTGGACACTATCAGTTTGATCAACCCGTAACGAAAATTCGATGATGAGAAAGTTTGAGTTTTGAATGTAAGGGGAGCCCAAGACTTAATTGACTCTAAAAGCCCAAATATAAAGCCTAAACACTAAAGCTTATAAATACTATGTCCAAGCCTAAAATAAAAGCCAAAGCCCAAGCCCATCGCCTCTTAGCCTAAGGGCCCTGACTTGGCCGAGGTAAAGAGGCATTGCCTCTTCACTTAAGGCATTGATGAGGCAACCACTATCAATAATAGTATCGAAGAGGTGTTGCCTCATCGAAGAGGTGCCACCTCATTGAAGAGGCACTGCCTCTTCATACCCACTCTCTACAACATTAAATACTATTATTGATAGTGGTTGGAAGCCCCACCTGCTAAGGATTTGGTCATTTTTTGACATAAAGAAAAGGGGAAAAAGGCAGAAAAGAGCCTAGGGAATGAAAAAAGGCAATGGGAGAGGGTAAGAATGGGTTTTTAGGAAATTGGAAAAGGAAAAAAAGTGAGAGGCTTTAAAAAGGGAATGTGGAGGAATGAGAGAGGAGGTTGTCAAAGTTTGGTAATTTAGAGGGACAAAGATGAACATTTGAAAAAAAGAGAATGAACAATAGAGGGAAAGAGGAAGAAAAAGAAAAGAAAGAAAGGAAGAAGAAGGGACTTGATTCCTGAGAAGAGGAAGGGACCTTTTTCCATTCAAAGCCATTCATCCATCAATCAAGCTCTGAGGGCTCAGTTAGGAGCATCAGCTCATCTAAGACATTGAGTCTCTCCATTTCTAGCTTTTAGTTCTTCATCTTCATTAAAAGCTTGATTTGTTTGCTCTTTATGTGTTTTCTTGAATCATATTAGTTATTTTAAGTTCATAATGGAGCATAATTGCATGAGACATTGAATATTGATTATTAACATTTGTATATTTATATAGAGTGTTCCCGCCTCTATTGAAGAGGCGATGTCTCTTCATAGAGGCAATGTCTCTTCATAGAGGCGACGCCTCTTCATAGAGTCGACATCTCTTTATAGAGGCATCGCCTCTTTATGATGAGGCGATGAAGGCATCACCTCTTAGTTAGAAGGTGATGCCTCTTTGACAGAACTCTGCCTATTTATGACTTGATTTTCAACTAGTATTTTGCCTGTTTGACATAATTTCCTTATTTAATTTGTTATATTTCTTACGATTATATATAACTCTTATGTTGATCAATATTGTTTCTAGGTTATTATCCTCTTTTTTATGTTAGTTAGTGGACTATTTTATGAGCTTATTTTCATTTATTTTTTGTGCATATTATATATTGATGATTTGTAAATATTATTGTTGTTGTTATATGAAATTAACTTGTATGTGTTTTAGGAATGGTTGTAAATTATTTTTATTTGTTCTATTTATTTCTTTGTGATTGAATGCCGGGGATTTAAGTATAAAATGGACTAATGTGCAAACTTGGAATAAAAGATAAAATTGGAAACCAACTGCGATTTGCATGTTAATAAGAAAAAAATTTAATAATCAAAGGTAATAAAATACAAAACACACACAGAGGCTAACTGTAAGGTTAGGTGGGCATTCCAAAAGCCCATACTCAGTTTTTGAACCCGATCTCTGATGACGGCTTCTGGGAACTTCCATGGAATCTAGTTACTATACAGTGTGTCCCAGCTTTTATCTGGGGGTAACTCCATCTCCATTTTGGACCCCAAGCCTACTATGTATTTTCTAGTGAGCCCTGAACTCGCACAGTGCCGTGATCACCAACACTTGGGTGCGTGACCAAAAATCGCCGCCTACTGTGGCGACTCCACTAGAGATAGAGAAACTAATTCTAAGTGTTTTGTAATTTATCATCTTTGATTATTTCTTTATTTCCTTTGCAAATTTTGCATTCATTACACATTTCCACATAATGCACTCCAAGTCCCAAATAAATCGATAATAAACTTTGCTTTGCTGCTTGTGTTTCATTCAAACCTGGTAGTGACGTATTTGATTATTATCACTCATAGCATGTACCTATCCACGTTGCACAGACCCTTGAGTGGGGAGACATAATGGAAGTATATAGCTGTAGGAGCCAAAGCTTATTATCCAAGACTTAGCTCATGTAATGACCTAGCAATTTTCATTAGGATTTTTTCCAAATGAATGTGTTTTATGCCATATGGTAATCCTCTAAATAAGGCCCAAGCCCATTACAAAATAAGTTTTGACAAGATGGGCCTTTCATGCCTATTATTAGCCCATTGCAAAGGGATCTTGACAAGGTGGGCCTTTAATATCATTCTTGGCCCATTTAAAATGGACTTTGGAATTATTTGGAGGAAGTGCCACTTGTTTTCATCATCTTAAGAGTTATCTTGCATCCATCAGTTTTATTGTCCCCTTTTGATAATCAAAACCAAAGCAAAAATCCTAGGACAAGGAACTCGCCATTGAACACGTGTGTGGAAAAAATAAGGGTGGAGATATCATTAGAGAGCTTTTTTTTGTCCTCTTATATGTGCATATATGTTTTGTTTTCTTTTTCTTCTTACCAGTAGGCTTACATTTCATGCATACATGCCATGCATGTTTCTGACCCTCAATGGTTGCAAATATAGATCCACAATAGTATGCTAGTTAGAAGCAATCTGACACAAGCCGTCTAGTTAGAATCTGTAGAGAGATCAAGATGGCAGAATTTGATGATGAAGCCTTTAAGGAACAGTTAAAAACTGAAATGGTCGAACAAACTAGGGCCATCATCAGAGAAATTATGGGAAAATGATGGGTACAGCTAAAGGGGAACTACTAGCACTACAGTCGCTAGTGCCCCAACCACCAGCACCTCAACCTCGAACTTTAGATCTGGATGCGAAGGTTCGTAAAAGGCAAGAGGTAGAGGATGATCAACATATAGTATTAGTAGAACCTGTTATCCGTCAGAAAAAAATGCCCAGGGAAATATGGAGAAGTTGGATTGGGCTAAAGACATTGTCAAGTTTATGGCTCAAATGCAGCTGATAATGAAAGAAAAAAGGATCGATTCCCCAATGAGCTATTCTGAGCTAAGCCTGGATAAAGATGATGATCCCTTGCCACAAAAGTTCAAGTTTCCTAACATAAAGAAGTTCACAGGCACAGAGGACCCATACCTCTATTTAAAGCAATATGTGACCCACATGAAGACAATTGAATTAACTAAAGCATAGATTGTGAAGAAATTCCCGCTGTCTTTAGAAGGAGCACCCATTTGATGGTATTATGCTCTAGAATCCCATTTTCAAGTTGACTGGGAGGAACTATATGCTACATTTACTAAGCAATATAGTCTCAATATTCAAATGGAGGCTTCTTTGAGAGACTTGAAGAATGTGAAGTAGAAGTTCAATGAATCCTTTACTGATTATTTGGTCAGAAGGAAAGCAAAATTAGTATAGATGAAGCAATGACCTGTGGAATCTGATCAGCTAGTAATAGCCATAGAAGGACATGTACTCTCTCTCTCAAAGAAAGTAAGGGATTTAAGGATTTAGAACTTTGAAGAGTTGTATAGGTTTGGAGTATATAAAGAATCAGACCTTGTGCAAGAAAAGAAGTTCTTCAGTGGAAGATCCGCGAACAGAGACAGGTTTGGATCTGACAGCAGAGTTAGGTGAAACAGTAATATACAAATCAACATAGTCAGGCAGTCCTAAATGTTTTCTAATTTGGGAAGACCCCTCTCCAAAGTCTTGGAAAAACTAATTAAGAATAACCTTTTACAACCCTTACGTAAACGACCTCCTTTCCCAAATGCCGATCCAAAGCTATACTGCAAGTACCACCAGAACATCGAGCACGACATAGAAAGCTGCACTTATCTAAAATATGAGATTCAAGATTTGATCAATTTAGGCAAAATAACTAACCCAGAAACTAGAAAACCAAATACCTAAAATAACCCTTTACCTAACTACTGAAATGTACCACCACCAAATTCCTATATCTTGATGATCAATATGGGCCTAACAGAGGAACAAGTTATTAATTCCTTTGTTGATGTCACACTGACCCCATTAAAACCATAACTAAAAGACATGAATCTGAGGTAGTAGGCCATTGAGTCTCCTGTCAATGTGCTTGTATATGGAGTTCTAATGACGAAGAGGGAGAAGTAGTTAATCTATGGAAGAATAATGAGAGGAGAACAACACAATCCATTGAGAATTCAAAGGAGGGGGAGGAAGGAGTGAAGAAGGATAAGGCAGAGAAAGAGGGGAGTAGTTCAAAAGAGGGATCAGAGAAAGGTAAGAAAGCTTAGGAGATTATTGAGGCTAAAAGAGACGAGAAAATTCTTGCTAGTATTTGGGAGTTTCTTATGAACTCCTAGGCCCATTGAGAAGCACTGGTTTTAGCTCTCGATTATAAGAAGATGCCTTTAACGTACACTTCAGAGTAAATAGTGAGCTTACTGACTGAAAGCCCTCAGGGAGCAATTGTGTTCACCAACGATGACCTGCCCTTAGAAAGAAGGGATCATAGCAAAGACTTATTAATTAAGGCCGAAGTGAAAGGCAAATTAATGTG
This sequence comes from Mallotus nudiflorus, assembly GCA_947683625.1. Lineage (NCBI taxonomy): Eukaryota > Viridiplantae > Streptophyta > Magnoliopsida > Malpighiales > Euphorbiaceae > Mallotus > Mallotus nudiflorus. The sequence goes on along the minus strand of CANTUR010000157.1, from coordinate 7,214,330 downwards.
CTGTGTTGTGGTCGATAATAGGTCAGCCATCAATATGTGTCCTCTGAAGATCTTACCAAAGCTATGCTTGATATTAGTTGATTCCAAAGTAGTCATAAAGGCTTATGATGATACAAAAAGGCCAGTTAAAGGAAATTTCTGGGCTTTAGTTAAGGCTGGACCTATTGAAGTTTGGGTTAACCTTTATGTAATTGACATTCTAGTTACCTTTACCATTATTCTGGGAAGACCATGGTTCCATTGTTTTGGGGGAAGCAATCCACCATTCACCAAAAGATTAAATTTCCATATAAGGGGAGGGTGGTTACTATAATGGCTGAAACAGAAGCTGTAGTTGTATTGAAACTAGCTTCTATTGACATACTAAACAAACTAATTTTTGAAGTCTACATGATTTATGAAGATGAACTAAACCTGAAGGCTATCAGCATGATGGAGAGCATACAGTTCATGCCTGGGATGGGATTAAGAAAGAATTAATAGGGGCAATTGGGATTCGTTAAACCTAAGGTACTAATTCTAAAGCATGAGTTAGGATATTCAAGGGAGGATGAGTCTGACGAAAGGGAAAAAACTATGGGCAAGTATAGGAAAAGTAGAATTATGGCTAAGTTGAAGAAGAAGACACTCTAAGAAACATTTATGGAGGAAGGTGCCAATTATCCCTATTAAGGAACTCTTGAGCCTCTGATGATCACTAAGAAGCTAGTCCCTGGGTTAATCTTCCTTGAATATATGGATAGGATCCAAGAACCTATTGTTGAAGAGCCCATAGTAGAAGAGCTGGTATTGACTTCAAAATCAAAAGGGGACATTCCTGCAGTGGAGCTGAAGGATGCCACTGACCAGGAAGAGGAATTCAACTTTGAAACCTTTGTCCTTAATTCTATTATAGATGTTTTTTATGATGACATTGACCTTTCTATTTCTAATTTGTTTGAGACTAATGACATTTTTCTTTCTAAAGCTAATGTGATGAAGTCTAATTATGCTTACTTGTGCGATGTGTTTCCTAATTGTTATGCTGTGTGTAATGGTCATTTCATGCATATGTTTGAAATTAAGTCAGTGTAAACTAAATCATTTAATCTAGGCATAAGTGATAATCCTAAAAATATACTCATTGCTTCTGACTTAACTCTTAATAAAATAGAAAAAATGAAAGAAACTCTTAAAAGAAGATAGAAAGTATTTGCTTGGAGCTATGAGGATATGCCTAGGATCGATAGAGAGATTACAGAGCATAGGATTCTCATATATTCTCACATCGCTCCAATAAAGCAGAAGAAGAGAAGATTAAGTCCAGAATGGGACCTTCTAGTCAAAGAAGAAGTAGAGAAGCAACTGAAAGTAAAGTTCCTAGAAGTGGTAGATGACACCCAGTGGCTGGCTAATATAGTCCCGTTCCTAAGAAAGATGGTAAAGCCAGGATGTGTGTGGACTATAGGGACTTGAACAAGGATTGTCCTAATGATGATTTTTCATTACCTCATATTGATACCTTGGTTGATAATGCAACTTCCAGCCCCATGTACTCCTTTATAGGCAGCTTCTTAGCATACAATCAGATCATGATGGCAGTGATTGACAAGTTGAAGACTTTTTTCATTAATGAGTAGGGTGTTTACTGTTACACAGTTATGCCATTCAGATTGAAAAATGCAAGGGCTACTTACCAAAGAATGGCTACTATGCTATTACATGACCTAATCCATAAAGAGATAAAAGTGTATGTAAATGACATGATGGTGAAGTCTTTGACCAGAGAAGGGCATTTTGAAGCCTTAGATAAGTTCCTGGCAAGACCTGTAAAGTACAACCTCAGACTAAATCCAAAGAAATGTGTTTTTTGGGGTGACATCTGGGAAACTATTAAGACACATTATCAGTAAAAAAGGCATAGAGGTGGATCCAGACAAGGTTAGAGCAATTAGAGATGCCAGCATTAAAGAATGAGAAAGAAGTTAAAGGGTTTATAGGAAGGCTACAGTACATCAACAAATTCATAGCCAAACTGACAACCATTTGTGAGTCGATCTTTAAGCTCTTAAAGAAGAATTAGCTGATCGTTTGGGATGACAAGTGTCAATATGACTTTGAAACTATTAAGCATTATTTGATGAATCCTCTGATTATGTAACCGCCAAGGCTGGGGAAGCCTTTAATTCTTTACTTATCTATAGAGAAGGATATGATCGGTTCAATGTTGGCTTAAGAAGGAGAGGGGAGAGTTGAGCATGACGTATATTATCTGAGTAAGAAGCTTATGCCTTATGAAACCAATTATAATCTAGTAGAAAGAACCTGTTTAGCTGTGATTTGGGCAATAAAGAAGCTATAAAATTACTTCTAGTCCTACAAGATTCAAGTAGTTTCTAAGCATGATCCCCTTAGATATCTCAAGTAGACTCTATCACTAATAGGGAAATTAGCCAGATGGTTAGTCCTACTCACTAAATTTGACATAGACTATATTACTAAAAAGGTAATAAAAGGAAGAGCTGTGGCAGACTTCTTGGCCTAAAATTCAGTGGATAATGAACAAGAATAGGAGTTAGAATATTTGGATGAACACCTAGGGGCAATAGAAATCTAGACCTAGAAAATGTACTTTAACGAAGTAGTGAAAAACAAAAAGGCAAGCATTGGTATGATTTTGGTCTCACCAAAAGGAGAAGTAATCCTGAAGGCAAAGAAGTTAGAATTTGAGGTCACTAATAGCCAAGCTGAATATGAAGCCTGCATTTTTAGTTTAGAAGCACTCAGGATTATGGGGGCAGAAGAGGTGACAGTGTATAGGGATTCAATGCTAGTTGTAAAGAAGATAGCCAAGGAATGGAAAGTGAGGGAAGATAAGCTAAAGTTGTATTAGGATTATTCAACCATGATCCTATTGTCCCTCACGCACTACAAATTCATACACTTGCCCTGAGAGGAGAATCAGATGGCAGATGCATTGGCTACCCTGGCTTCGACATGGGAAGGAGGCAGGTGAGTAGAAATGAAGCCTTTTATCTTAGTATGAGCCCGAATTCCTTATTATGAGGAAATCAAAATAATGTCGATCGACCCAGTGGAGAAGCCTTAGTTTTATGATCTATAATGATGTCTTAAGATAATGAAATTCCTTGAGGAAGCTGATATAATAGAAAGGATATCGCTGAGGATGTTATGACGGTAGTTTATTAGCCACAATAGGATATTGTATAAAAGGATGCCACTTGGAGTACACCTAAGATGTGTCGATAAGGGTAAGGCACAAAAGATTATGGAAGTAGTTCATGAGGGTGTACGTGGGCTGTATATGAATGGAACAGTCCTTGCTAAAAAGATACCCCATCAAGGGTACTTCTGGCAACTATGGAGGTAGATTGCATGAAGTATGTAAAAAAATGCCACAATTGCCAAATATATGGCAATGTGAGCCACCTGTCTTCTATGGAACTTCAAGGATTAACCTCTCTTTAGCCATTTGTAGTATGGGGAATTAACATTATTGGAGAGATAAGGCCGAAAGCATCCAATGGACATTGTTATATCATAGTGGCGATCGACTATTTCTCTAAATGGGTAGAAGCAGAATCATTCACCATTGTAGGAGTGAAACATATGGCCATTCATAGAGGAGAACATAATTTGCCAGTGTAGGTTGCCCCATCACTGATAATAGCATCATAGATCATCCCTTTATAGACCATAGGCGAATGGAGCTGTAGAAGCAGTGAACGGAGCTGTAGAAGCAGCAAACAAGAATGTGAAAAGAATTTTGGCCAAGATACTGGAACATTACAAAGACTGGGCAAGTTATCTATAGTTTTCATTATAGGGATATAGAACCACTACCAGAACATCAACAGGAGCCACTCCATATTCTCTAGTAGATGGATGTGAAGTTGTATTGCTAGTTAAGGTCAAAATTTAGTCACTAAGGGTTCTCCTAGAGTCTAAAATCCCTAACTATCAGTGGGTAGAAAGTCGGTTGGCCCAGCTAACCTTATTGGATGAAAAGAGAATGAAGGCTATATATCACTCTCAGTTGTACTAGAAGAGGATGGCCTAAGCTTATAATAAGAGGATTAAGCCAAACAAGATCAAAGAGGGTGATTTGGTCTTAAAGCTCACTAGGCCAATCATGATTGATCCATGAGGGAAGTTTAAGCTGAACTGCAAAGGTCCTTACCAAGTGAAGAAGCTATTTTCAAAAGGGGCCACTATTTTGTCTAGCTTAGAGAGAAATGAATTCAGAGAGCCCATCAATATGGACAAGCTCAAGAAATACTTTCTGTAAAGTCTCACTAGGGAGAAAACCTCAAAAGAGACTGCCTAGGCAAAAGTTAGAGACAGAAAAAGGAAAAAGTAAAAATTCCTAGTGGATTGAAAATCTAAAAAGGCAATCAAGGCAAAAGTAAAGGACATGTAAAAAAAGAGAGAGAAAAGAGAAAATTATTAGTTGGAAAACTTGCAAGGGCAAGCCAATTAATGACAGAAGATATGTAAAGAGCAAAATTGTATAGTCACACTGTGCTTAAATTAAATGGAATGGATTGCCTTTATTATTATAAACATTGCATTAAATGCTTATTACACATATGTCTAACTCAAAAGGAAATCTTATTCGATAAAGAAAGTACATAAAAATACTAAGTTTCATAAACTAATTTAATATCGTCTACTTCTCTTGTGACTCCCTTGGGCACTCGATGCTTGTAATGCCATTATCCTTTTATTTCTTTTAAATTCATCCTTTTCTACTTATTCTAATTGAACCCATGCCTTGTACTGGTCATCGGTAGACTGATCTCCATTATAGTCAATGAATCTTTGAATGATCCTCCAAGGATAAGTAGCAATTAGGTTGTCCATAAAATTTTGAGAAAGAGGCCCTGGTTCAAACTCATCTATAAGCCCTACAATCTTCTATTTCTATCCATATTATCTGTAGAGCCAAGCTAGATTATAGAAGGTGATAAAATGGAGGTCGACCAAAGGTACATAATAGGTGTAAGACTGGAGGGTCACGTGTTGTAGTCTCTACTATGGGCACATCCATTGAATCAGAGAATCAGGGAATGTAGATAACCAGTTGTGGGTGTCCTCTAAGACAGGATGAAGTCTCCTAGTGTAACAGTGTTTGGCCTTGTAGTGAGCAATGTCTCTAAGAGGTTCGAGCAATCTCATTTTCTCTTGCAAAAACCTGTAGAATTGACAAATAGGTAAGAATGATGGAAAGGAAAAAGTGGTAAGAGAAACAAGAGACTTACCTCCAGTAGAAATGTATTCCTAGAGAATCTCCTGGTCTCAAAAAAGTTATCAAGTCTGATAATAGTCTTAGCTAGAATGAGAGGGAAAGGGTTCAGTCCACTCTCCACTTGGTCCAGAACATGTAGGATCTCAGGTCACAATTACCAAAATGGGAGACTAATAAAAACTGAGCATATAGGTAGAGTGCCATCATTCAAGGCCAGGGAACCTCGCTACTGTCTATAGCCATTACCATCTCTATAAAAGGACTAAGCAGGATTTTATTATCAAAAATTTGATGAAAAAAGGATTGAGGGGACATATTAAACAATCTTACCATTTGGTATTGGATGGTGTGCAAATCCGGGGTTGCGACTGGAAAATCTATGTGAGAGCCTAGGATAGCTTCAAATTCCTCTGGCAGGGGGTAGATCTCCATTATGTTGAACCAAAAAACATGTTTTTGAGGATCTTAAAACTGAGCCAAGAACATGGAGAAGTGAGAAGTTAATCTTCCTAGCATGCAAAGATCAAAAGGTGGATAGGTGAAATGGGTCTGTTCTCACCCATGACCTACCATCTGAACTTTTTAGAATTGGTTGCAATTGTTTTAAGCTTCTCTCAGCCATGATTGGGGGTCAGAATGCTGTTTGGGAGAAAAGAAGAGAGGGAAGAGACAAAATGGGGAGATTAGGGATTTTAAAGAAGATTTAGGAGTTGTGATAGTTGCGGGACAGGCGTGTAGAGGCAATCGCCTCTATAATTAGGTGACACCTCTATGAAAAGAGGCAAATCACATGTCACCTCGTCACATTGAGGCAATGCCCTTTTAAAGAGGCTGTGCCTCTATGACAGGCAAAGCAGATCTTCGCATTCCTGGGAAATTTCTAAGTTGTATATGAAAAGTCAAAGTAGGGCATTTCAGAGATAAAAGGCCTTTATTCATTCAAAATTTTGTCAAAAATTCTCAATGTAAAACATGAAGGCATAAAAAATTAGTTAAATTAATTGATCAATCCAGACAGTAAGAGGATAATAATGTAAAGTCTCCAATGTTTCTAGACAATGACACCTCTATGTTAATAAAAATCTACAGAAGGTCCTCTTTACTCATCACTATTGAACTCGTTGTCCTCCTCATTAGTTGGCTCATCCACAAGCTTATCAGCTGGCTCGTCCATAAAAGCATCAATGGGATCGGTCCCATTATCCTCGCTGCTATTCTCGGACTCCTTTTCAGCTACCCCCTCCTCCTCATCGCCCTTGACCTAAAGAGCGGCGAGCTAGCACTCCAAGGCAGTGATCCTAGCCCGGCTAGCCTTATCCCAATCCTATTGAAGCACACTAAACTGTAAGAAATCATGAAAGTATGCATACATATAGAAATAGAGAATATTTTATGTGTACTTTCCACTACTGCGTCACCTACATCAGAAAGTCCCTATGGGCCTTAACCACCCGGTACATGTACTTCCCTGATCTTAAGGTATCTATTTTGCTGATGATAATTAGAACTAATCATGTGTTATAAGACTTGAGAACGTAGTTATGAAAGAAAGAAACTTACATAGGTAGTAGCCTCTAGAAATAATGTTGGCTCCAAGGTTATATCCAACATCAAAAACTGATGAGAGAGCTCATAAAAAGGCACCCAGTAGCGAGTCAGTAGATCAGGAGTAGCAGTGAGCCTATCAGCCATCACCTGGGGTCAAGGACTAGAAAGGTCCATTGAGGAGGGTGCCCTAGAAGAAAAGCCCTCACCAATGGGAATAATGCAAGGGTACTAATGAGGCCTCTCCTGTATAGAGGGCCTAGGATGAGGAGTAGGTGCCCTAGGAGTAACCTAAAAGATAAAAATAAATTAGAGAACAACATTTATAAGTAAATATAAAATAAGTAGAATAAAATATTGCATGCTCACCTGAAGTGCAGGCTCAAGAAGAGGCACACGCTATAGCAGATGAGCCCCTGTAAAGTCCACATAGCGAGACTTCCTCTGCTCGTAATAGTTAGTGGCATCCTCTCCCTATAAGGCATGATCAAGCTCATCTCCCTCTAACTCGTGTGCCCAGAAGATATGCCAGGGAGGAGTAAGAGGCGGACGCCTCACTCGGGCACTTGATCGCCACTGATGTATCCTCTCCCTGAGGAACCAAACTCTATAATCAGGGCTTCTGAGTAGAACCCTCTTCTTAGATAGAGGGATGGAGTGAATTATGGCCTATGTCCACCCAGCTTGAGGGCCCCATAAGTCCGAGCATAGCTGCAAGAAGAAATAAGTAAGCAAGTGAATTCGATTAATGAGTTTATTGCTAATCTCAATTATATTTGTAGGTGTATGCCTCATCATAAGCGAGCGTGTTCAGCCATGCACGGTGGATATGAATGTGAGCCATAGGCCTCCTCCAAGCTCGGATGGGACCCTACCTCACCATTGTAGGGAAGGGAGTGTCAATGACCCTAGTGATTCCCATTATCAACTCCAACTCTAAAGCCCAGTCTTCTGAGAGAAATAAGGAATTATTACTAAGATCGAATAGCAACAGTTGGAATGGAATATGAAGGGAGAAAGAGAAAGTAAAATACTAGTATGGCGTGCCAAAAACTATAAAGTCGCCTAGCTCCATGTACCAGCTCATTTATGCTTATGTAAAGATAAGCTAAGGCATAGCTACCCCAATCATAGCTCGCCACTAAGTCTAGGTCTCTCAGAGGCATTAGGAAGCTCAAGTCTATAAAGCTAGTTGCATCTATGAAGAGAGTAGTGCCTAAGAGGTAAATAAGGAAAGCGCGCACCGCACCGCCTGATCAATTTGAAGGGGTGTAGTAGCTGCCTCAACTTTGGTGTGGGTGTAGAAGCTCTTGATCGACTCAAGCTTTATTGTGTGGCTCCCTTTCATGTCTGGGACCATCCCAAGCAGACGCTTGATGAAAGCGAGATGATCAAGAGATAGCTGGTGGAGGCTAGCGTTAAAAGGAATAGAATCCCTTGTGCAAGCGACATTGGTAACTGTAGCAAAGGCCACTGGGTACAGAGTGAACTCCCTAAATGGAAGATGAAAGGTTTGGGTGGTGTCCAACTACCTCTCCATCAGGACATACAAGGGCTGATAGTCTGTATGCCCATGTTATACTAGGAGTGCTAGGATAAAGTTAAAGGATCTGGTATCATGAATCCGAGTCTATACAGCCTTAGGAAGCTCATTGTACCATATGCGTGCATTGCTAAAGTTCTTGGCACCTTTAAGGGTGTGGGCATCAAGCTAAAGGAGTAAAATAGGGAGTAAAATTATTATTTTACATAATAAAAATTCAAAATTTTACTGTCCTGTCACTGTGGTGATGCCTCTATCGAAGAGGCAAATGCCTCAGTGATGAGGCATCACCTCATTACATAGAGGTGATCACCTCGTTGAGAGTGCAGCTCGAAGAGGTGAATGCCTCTTCACGAAGAAGCAATCGCCTAATTGAAGAGGCAATTGCCTCATTAAAGAGGCGACGCCTCTTTGTGTTGGTAATCTGACGAGATAAGTTGATATTTCAATTTTGTATCAAGAAAATTCAATTTCTTTCAGTTAAATTCATAAATATATGTATATGAATAGTAACCCAATGTTATTTGTTGATATTTATAGGAAAAATTGAAGAAATTGAGTACTAACCTCTATAGTGGCCAAGTCACAGATATGAGATCATAGGTTCGCAAATAAGGGGATCTCATATCCAATACTGAGCCCAAAACTCCAAGAGGGATGCACTGTAGGTGTCACTGGGTTTTACATGGGAAAATCTAGGGTCCGTGCAACATCCATATCAGAGAATAGAGAGAATAAAAGAGAAAGAGAAAAGGGAGGAAAAGAGACAAGAGAGAGAATTAAAAAAGTGAAAGTGAACCTTAGAGAAGAAAAGTGAAAATTTATATGGTTAGGGTTAAAGAGAAAGATTGAAAGAAAAGAAGATGAGGAGAAGAGAGTGAGGCCCACTTGATGAAATAAAGCACTGAATGGCCCAAGGCCCACTAAAAAAATAAGAATTTTCGCATCACTGCTCGGGTGTACCCAAAATCGATCTTTGGACCAAAATTATCTGATTGAAGCATCAGAAGGAATAAGTGTCTAGTCAGGTTTGAATCCTCGAAGTGTGTAAAAGAACAAGCGTTTGATCGGGTTTGAATCCCTGAAGTGCACAAAATAATAAGCATCTAGTCAGGTTTGAATCCCCAAAGTGCGCGAAAGAACAAGTGTCTGGTTGGGTTTGAATCCTCGAAGTGCATAGAAGAAAAAGAATCTAATCGAGTTTGAATCCCTAAAGTGTGCAGAAGAATAAGCATTTAGTTGGGTTTGAATCCCCGAAGTGCATGAAAGAACAAGCGTTTGGTCGGGTTTGAATCCCCGTAGTGCATGAAAGAATAATCATCTGGTTAGGTTTGAATCCATGAAGTGCACATCTTAGGAGGTGTTTAGTCGGGTTTGAATCCCCGAAGTGCATTCTTCTTTTACTGAGTAACTCTCAAGTTTTATGCTAAACTATAATGAGTAATTGATTAGGCCAACAAAACCCGAGAAACATCATTTCTTCTACTGAGTGACTTCTCGAGCTAAGAGAACTTGAGGATCACACCAAATTTATAATGAGTAGTTGATTGAGTTAGCTTAACGAGAGGATCACATATACATTTCCCTTCTATCTCTGCTGAGTGAAGATTGAGCCATGCTTGAGATTCACAATAAATTTACTAATGGGTGACTAATCGAGCCAGGAAAACCGAGGAACATGGTCATGTTTCAAAGAAGAAGCTTGACCTTTTAGGTTTGAATTCCCAAGGCTGACAATCTGAGTGAAGCTCGTAGGTCATGTATGTCATTCTTACTCTTTATTACTTGATGTACATGTTACTTTTTCAAAAATTTATTTTTAAAAAATTTGATTTTTTGAAAAACCTAGGGGGAAAATTGTGGATACTGTCAGTTTATTGGCCCATAATAAAAGCCCAATGATGGAAAAAGTTTGAGTTTTGAATGTAAAGGGAGCCCAAGACTTCTCTAAAATCGACTCTGAAAGCCCAAATATATAACCTAAACACTAAAGCCCTTAAATACATGTCCAAGCCCAAAATAAAAGCCTAAGCCTAAGCCCATCGCCTCTTGGCCCAAGGGCCCTGATCTGGTCCAGGTGAAGAGGTGATCACGTCAATGAAGAGGCATCACCTCTTCACCTCAGGCATCGATGAGGCACCGCATCTTCACACCCACTGTCTACAACATTAAATGCCATTAATGGCAGTGGTTAGAAGCCCACCTGCAGAGGATTTGGTCATTTTTGGACATAAAGAAAAGGGAAAAAGGTAGAAAAGAGCCTAGGGAATGAAAAACAATAATGGGAGAGGGTGAGAATGGGTTTTTGGAAAATTGAAAAAGGAAAAAAATGTGAGAGGCTTTAAAAAGGGAATGTACGAGCATGAGTGAGGAGGTTGGAAAAGTTTGGTAATTCAGATGGAAAAGGAAGAACGTCTAAAAAAAAGAGAAAGAAAACAGAGGGAAAAAGGAATAAAAAGAAAAAAAGAAAGGAAGAAGAAGGGGAGAGATTTGGAAGCTTAAGGGACTTGATTTTTGAGAAGAGGTAGGGACCTTCTTGCATTGAAAGTCATTCATCCATTAATCAAGCTCTAAGAGCTCAGTTAGGAGTATTAGCTCATCCAAGACAGTGAGTCCTTCCATTTTTAGCTTTTAGTTCTTTATCTTCATTAAAACCTTGATGTGTTTGCTCTTTGTGTGTTTTCTTGAATCATATTACTTAATTTAAGTGCATAGAGGACCATGATTGTACGAGACATTGAGTATTGATTGTTAATATTTGTATATTTGTATTTATGTAATATCCCGAGTTTTTAAATAATTTTAAGCTACATCGGGATATGTAGTGTTAATAATTTTCATATATACATATTTTTTATTATTTAAATAACTTATTATTTATTAAAGTCATTTTTAATTATTTTTAAGTCTTTTACGTAAAATTTTTCTTAGAGTTATATTTTCGGGGAAATTAAAATGTAAATAGATAAATATTAATTATTTTAGACGGTTTTGCGAATTTGCATGAGTCCATGCATGATTTTTAAGTGTCGAATAAAATATATACGTATACATGCATTTAAATTAATTAGGGTTATTTTAATTATATTATATTATATTATATAGTTTTAATAATACTTAAATGTGTGTATATATGTATATGTGTATATATATTATTAAATAAGTGTGTGGTGGATAATTATTGTGCATATAATATTTATATATTAAAATAATATAAGATATATATATATATATATACCTAATATATAAAGTTCATCAAATTTACTAAAAATGCCACCCGACCCTCTCAAAACGCCCGACGTCCCCTCATGCCATTTTCGATCACCGCTAAGCCTTCCCCTTGCCATCAATGTGCCTCCCGACGTGCCACCATTGTCCTAGCTAGCTTCGTTGTCTTCTCCGACGAGTTTTGGTCGTGAAAAGCCATAGAAACCGAAAACCACCATTAGCTCCGATCAAGCATATTCCGGCCACCATTTTTTATGATTCTGATGTGGTTTTGCTCCTAGAACTCCATAGAAGTCGATTTTAAACTCCTTGTAGCTTGAAAACTCGATTTGGTAAGGATTTAAGTTTGATTTTCATTTCAGCCACTTCGAGTTTTTGATTTTTTTGAGCTCCAATTTCAATGATTCAAGCTTACTTCCTTCACAAAAATTGATCCTCTTAGCTTAATCTAGATGTTGTAATTTTTGTAGAATTTTTGAGAATTATTTTGATTTTTATGAATTTTTTATTATTTTATTAATATTTTCCAATTTTTGAAAATTAATTAATTAAATTATGAAATTGTGATTTATGGTGTTTATAGGTGTTAAAATGCATTTTATAAATTTATTTGCAATTTTTGTGATTTTTATATAATTATTATGAATTTATTTAGTTTATGTGATTTTTGGAAAATTAGGTTAATTATGTGTTTTATTGAAATTATTGGTTAATTGAGTATAAATATTGATATTATTGAATTATATGTTGAGAAATTAATTTTTGAGTAATTATACTATTTTTGGTGAATTTTTGAATAATTATAGTGAATTTATATATAGTAGGGATATTTTGGTAATTTGGCACTAAATTGACTAAAAATATGATTAAATTGGTTTTAATAGTTATTTGAGGTATAAAAATGATTTCTACAAATAATTTAGTATATTTAACTAATTAAAACTATTTTTTGTAAATTATTTTCAAATTATATATAATATACTATTTTCTAAATGAAAGAGTTTTTATCGGTTTTTAATATGTTTTAGGGTTAATTGTGTAATTTGGAGTTTTAAAATGTATTTTGGTCAATATTTATGAATTTATCGAGAATTATTAATTTTTAATAATATTTTATTAAAATTAGGGTTTTATTGTAATTATCAGTTAAATAATTATTTTCAGAGTTTAAATATTTAAATTGCTATATTTTGATTATTCAAGGGTATTTTTGGTATTTCTGGCATTTTAATGTATTATGTGTATATTTTGTGAATTGTGAGCCTTAGTTAGTAGAATTGTAGTTTGGGAGTCTGAGCGAGGGGTTGAGTGGTTGTGTATTCTTGAAGTGTGTTTTCTGTGCAGGATCGGCCCTACTTTTGTAGGGAGATGTCCGTTTTATAGAGGAGACTTTGCCGAAATCTCGGTAGATTTCTTGTAAAATGTGACAACCGATCCGAGTCTAATTCTGAATTCTTAATTGAATCTGTCTATAGTAATCCTAGAAGTATAGAGTTAGAAGTTTATTCTGACGGTTATTATTGTTTTATTTTTCTAACTGCGCCGAGACCGAGGCCTAACGGATCAGGCCTGCCGAGTCTATCTCGTGGAGCACTAACATGTGAGTTATTATACTATATATATATACATTGCATATAGGATGCATCACTTAGGGTTTTTCATTTTCATTATATGTTTTTAAAGTGATTTAAATTATAATATATTTGGTATATCTAGGGTTGTATTTTTATATATATGCACATTAAAGAATTAGGTTTATGTTTAATACATTTTAATATATATACATGTTTTAAAATGTACATTTAGTCATAATTATTTTATTGAATGATTAGTATACTTTAGGTATAGTTTCAGTATATTTTAGGTTTATTCTTAAATAATTTCATGTTATATTATGAATCTACACTTAAATTGTTTTTAAGTTTATTTTTGGTATATTTTTTTATATATTTCCCAAATAAATGCATGTTTTATTATTAATTCAAACCTAACACATTAGTGGTATACTTAGGGTTAATTGTGATATATGCATGCTAGAAAATTAGGTTATTTTGGTATATTATGAATCTATGTTAAACCTAAACACATATTTAAATGAATATTTATACATAATTATTTTATTAAGTGATTTGTGTACTTAGGGTATATCTTTTGTATATTTAGGTATATTTTTAAGTAAATGCATGTTATATTATTGATACACACTCAATTGTTTTTAACTATGTTAATGGTTTACCTTTAATATATTTCATATTTTATTTGACATATATATATATACCCGAAATATACTAGGTATATATATATATATATATACGGTTGATTTTACTATTATGAATATTATTTTACATTAATTATTTTCAGAATGAATGATTTATATAAATGAAGGATATCAATAGAACGTGCTTCCTAGTGGGCAGCACTAGGACCGTGTACGTACCGGTACGGTAGATAAGGGTTGAGTGAGAATTAATTTTGGTGATTATAATTGTTTTGACTAAGATTAATGGTATGTTAGATAGTGTGATTATGAGGCCAATCACACTGACAGTCAAACTGCTGAAACTCAGTTGACTATATGTCTAGAGGCCAATCTACTATCCATAGTGGAATGAATGATCTATTGGGTTGATTGAGATGTGAGGTGATAGATAGTGTGATTGCTGGAGCTCAGTTGACCAAGTGTCTTAGGGCCAATCACACTGACAGCCAGACTGCTGGAGCTCGGTCGACTTAGTGTCTCGGGGCCAGTCTGCTGTCCAATTTGGAATAAGTATTCTATTTGGAATCAAGTGAGCCTGTATGGCTAGAGTGATGATGGGGTTGATTAAGGTTGCTATTATTAGGGTTCTATGGATCCTTCATTAATTAAACTAAACGTTTTCTGCATTTAGTACATTTATATAAGCGGAGTTGGCATATGTGTGGAATACGTGATATATATATATATATATATATATATATATATATATATATATATATATATATATATATATATTATTTATTTATATTTATGTGTGTGTGTGTGTGAATGCATGATTGGATATGTTTTAGATTGCATGTATATATAGTATAATAATTCACTTAGTGAGGTCTGAACCCCCTTAATTATTTTTTCAGGAGATTCTATATCGTCAAACCTTAGTAGTAGAGTTCCTCGTCGGTGTTCTTCAATCCTAGCTATTTTATGAAAATGTATATTCTGAACTTTGATTTGTATTCTAAAAACCGCAGTAGTAGTGTTATTGTATCGGAAGAGTATTATTTTGTTTGATGTTAAATACTCTGAGAGTTTGTATTTAAACATTGTACGATTATGTATTCATTTATGAAAGGATTTAGAGTATTTATTTTATATATTAATTCAGAAAAATTTTAATTCTGTTGTACTTTTATTTGTTTATTGCATGATTTTATTTTCCAAGGCTTGCTACGAGTTTCGAATTCGAAAGAATTTCCGTTCCCTAGCACTAGTCATGACTCCTAGTTTGGGTTGTGACAAAGTTGGTATCAGAGCCTAGGTTTAGAGATGTGGACCTAGGTTGTAGAGTCGCATTTTCTTTAGAACTACTGCAGTTAAATTAGGTTCGGTTATGTCTTTGAAAAGTCTTCCTTGCATTAGGAATTCCACGTAACCATTAGGGTGTTTATTAATGTTTGTGATTATTTGAACTATTTATTTTTTCTGCTCCTTGCTGATTGCCTCGAGTGTGAGTTGCTCCATCGATCGATGATAGTTGATCTTTTGAGCTTGAGGTTCTACCCCCCCATTGCAGCCTGTTAGGCGTAGGGGTAGAGATGGACTTAAAAGGCCTGATGATCGTTGTTGACAGCAGGAGCAACTGAATGAGGAGCTGGTGGCATAGCAATGCAATGATGTTGCTTCTATAACAGGAGTTTCATAGGGTGAGTGTCGATACCTTCAATTGTACAGTAGATGTAATTTCTTTTTTTCAACTAAGAACCCAAGATACGTCAATTCTGCGTATATTCTATATTCTAAATCTTGTTGAGTTTCCATATCTTTTCAGCATGGTGAATGCAAATTATTTCTTCTGCAGAGACAATATTGATAATTAGTCTTTTCAAGTTCAAGTTGTGGTTATAGTTTCAGCCCTACTACACCTATCTAGTATAAGGGTAGGTTAGAGGCAACTATAACGCAAGGGTTAAGGTAGTCATTATAAGCAGTACAAGCATTCCTTTCGGACTTGAACGTGCAGTAATTATGGCGATGATAGCCGAAATTAATAAGAGCTTGATAGCATTTAGCCAAGTTTGACAGTTGTTTGAATATGCCTTGACGAAGGAATTAGAAAAATGTTTAATAAAGATGAAACACTCTTGTACTTTTTATGGTGAAGCTATCAGTTCTGACTGTAACATATAATTTGAGTTAAAGAAGGATTTCTAAGATACTTCCATCCACCTTCAAAGAGAGATAATTAACTGTGGCTGTTACTGCTCAGAGTAAGAGAAGACTGGTGGAATTGTGTGTTACAAGACTAAGTTTAATACATTAGCATTTGAACCGAGAATTGAGATTCAGAGAGTTATCGTGAATTCAGTCTTTTGGGTGTAATTGATCTTGATGAGATGTGAAAGGGTTTTCAGGAACATCTGGCTCTAGTTGAGTATACCTTAGTGGAGAAGTTGTCTCTCCCAGATGTTTCAATTGTCTATGAGTTTTTTGATGTTTTCTTGATGAGTTGCCAGGTTTACCACCTTACAGAGATTGAATTCCGTATCGATGTGGTTCCTGATATAACTCTTATTTCAACGTAGCCTTACAAAATGACTCTTACAGAGCTGTAGGAGCAATTACAAGATCTGTATGACCAGGGTCAAACCTTTTGTTTCTCCTTGGGGCATACTAGTCTTGTTAATGAAGATAAAGGATGGTACACCCAGGCTGTGCATTAATTACATAGCACTGAATGGTATCCTCTTCCGAGGATAAATAATCTATTTGATCACTTCAAGGTGCACAGTTCTTTTGTAAGATTGATTTGAAGTCGGGTTATCATTAGTTGTGGATCAGTTTGTAGTAGTCTTCATTAATGATATACTAGCATATTCAAAGTGAATGAAAGGGCATGTATGTCACTTGAGGACCATACTACAGACACTAAGAGAATGTCAGCTTTATGTTGAATTCAGGAAGTGTGATCATTAGGTGGAGAGTGTTGTTTTTCTTATAGGTGTGGTGTTTGTGTCTCGGGGCCAGTCTACTGTCCAGTTTGGAATAAGTGCTCTATTTTGAATCAAGTGAGCCTGTATGGCTAGAGTGATAATGGGGCTGATTGAGATTGCTGTTATTAGGGTTCTATGGATCCTTCATGAATTAAAGTAAACATTTTCTGCATTTAGTACATTTATATAAGCGGAGTTAGCATATGTGTGGAATGCGTGAATATATATATATATATATATATATATATATATATGTGTGTGTGTGTGTGTGTGTGTGTGTGTGAATGCATGATTGGATATGTTTTAGATTGCATGTATATATAGTATAATAATTCACTCAATGAGGTCTGAACCCCCCTCAATTATTTTTTTCAGGAGATTTTATATCGTCAGACCTTAGTAGTAGAGTTCCTCGCTGGTGTTCTTCAGTCCCGGCTACTTTATGAAAATGTACATTCTGAATGTTGATTTGTATTCTAGAAACTGCAGTAATAGTGTTATTATATTAGAAGAATATTACTTTGCTTGATGTTAAATACTATGAGAATTTATATTTGAACATTGTACGATTATGTATTCATTTATGAAAGGATTTGGAGTATTTATTTTATATATTGATTCAGAAAAATTTTAATTATGTTGTACTTTTATTTTTTTATTGCATGATTTTATTTTTCAAGGCTTGCTACAGGTTCCAATTCGAAAGAATTTCTGTTCCCTAGCACCGGTCATGACTCCTAGTTTGGGTTGTGACAGTTTGTCTCTTGTTTATTTACATGATTGTCACGTTTCTTAGGATCTAAGAAATGTAGAGTGTTCTTGCCTCTGTTGAAGAGGCGACATCTCTTCATAGAGGTGTCACCCCTTCATAATGAGGTGATAGAGACAACGCCTCTTGGTCAGGAGAGGCGTCGCCTCTTTGATAGAACTTTGTCTTTTTATAATTTGATTTTCAACTAGTATTTTGCATGTTTGACATAATTTTCTTATTTAATTTGTTATATTTATTGCGATTGTATATGATTCCTATGTTGATCAATATTGTTTCTAGGTTATTCTCCTCTTTTTCGTGTTATTTAGTGGACTATTTTATGAGCTCATTTTTGTATATTTTTTGTGCATATTATGTGTTGATGATTTGTAAATATTATTATTGTTGTTGTATGGAATTAACTTGTATGTGTTGCAGGAATTATTTAGTAATTTTTAATCACTAAACGTTTGGTTTATTTATTTTTTAATTATTAATTTGTATAATTAATTAGTTTATTTTTGGTTTATGTATAGTTTATTTTTAGTATTTTTATGCTTGTTTGCACTAAAAAGTTGTAATCCTTAACCCCTTTCCCCTTTTATTTGGAATGAATGGTTGTAAATTATTTTTATTTATTTATTTATTTATTTATGATTGAATGCTAGGGATTTAAGCATAAAATGGACTAATGTGCAAATTTGGAATAAAATATAAAATTGGAAACCAACTGCGATTTGCATGTTAATAAGGACATAATTTAATAATCAAAGGTAATAAAATACAAAACACACACGAAGGCCAACCACAAGGTTGGGTGGGGATTCCAAAAGCTCATACCCAGTTTTTGAACCCAATCTTTGATGATGGCTTATGGGAACCTCCGTGGAATTTAGTTATTGTACAGTGTGTCCCGGCTTTTATCTAGGTGGCGACTCCATCTCTGTTTTAGGCCCTAAGCCCACAATGTATTTCCTAGTGAGCCTTGAGCTTGCATAGTGCCGTGGTCACCAACACTTAGGTGTGCAACCAAAAACCGCTACCTACACCTCCTTTAGGACTTAAGTTACAACCTAAGGTCATAGGGGCCTGATATCCTTTGCAAACTCAAAAGAATACTACCCCCTTTAGGATTTAGGTTACAGACTCTGGTTAGATGAGCCTGGCAATCTCTCTTGAACCGAGTTAAGGTTAAAAGTGATGGTTAGCCAATTTACAATTCCATAAAGCTAGTGGAATCATGGAATCATAAAATAATGCCATCAGATTATATGGACATGCAAAATGAATGCAAGAATAAAATAATAATTAATAAAATGATTCTAAAGAACACAAGTAGAATCAGTGTCTCTTATCCTTAGTAGAGTAGCCATTGTAGATGGTGAGGTTTAGTGCGCATCCAAGATTTTAGCAACCGCGATACTGTTAGGGTTGTAGAGAATACACTACTATATGACAAAGACCTAATGTAAAGATGAGGAGTTTCCACCTAGGATAATAACTAGGATAAATCAAAGGTAGTGGTAACTTGATTCTCTAAAAGAAAGTTAGCACTACAGCCAAGAGATTATGGATATGGAATACCAATTTCTTTCAGTCTTGTGTTCATTTAGAACACCAATTTGCCTTGAATTAGATGTATGCTAAATTGAGGTTTATATAAAATTGCATGCACATAGAGTAATTAATAAAGTAATTAGTCATGAAATGACACATAAAAAATGCATTCACATAGATCGCAATGTCCCTAAATTAGTATAATCTATATTTATTTTAATTTAAGTGAGCTAAGTCTACATTTTATTTATAAGTGAAACAAAGCTAAAGGTAGGCCTACATTTTTGGTTAATTAATGAACCTAAATTTACTTGTTTTAATTCTAAAAAGTGGGCCTAAGTCTATTGATTTTATGGACAATTGATTTTGATTAGTGGGCCTAATTCTAATTCATTTTAATTAAATAAAATGATCTTAAATCTATTTATTTTAAAAGAAATGCTTTATGGACTGAGCTAAGTCTAAGTTAATTTTAATTAAACTAAAGTGGGCTTAAGTCTAAGTTAATTCTAATGGACCTAAATTGATTTTAAAGTTAATTAAAACCTAAAATCCAATTAAAAAGCCTATTTTAAATGGGTTAATCCTAAACATGGCCTTAGGGCCAAAATGCACAAAAATAAACAACAAGCCTAAAAAAATTAAAAAAAAAATACTAACATAATCAAATAAAAAGATTAAACAAGCAATTAAAATTGTTTCTTCTAAAAAAACTTAATTTGATTCCATGCAACCTAAATTAACTAAAGCCATCATTGATTTTAATTTAGGTTTTACCAAATGAACCTAATTACTAATTAACTTTAA
Source organism: Mallotus nudiflorus (assembly GCA_947683625.1). NCBI lineage: Eukaryota > Viridiplantae > Streptophyta > Magnoliopsida > Malpighiales > Euphorbiaceae > Mallotus > Mallotus nudiflorus. The sequence goes on along the minus strand of CANTUR010000157.1, from coordinate 7,194,461 downwards.
TATAGAAAAGTAAACACTCACTATTCCCACTATTAGAGCTATTACAATTTCTATGTACAGAGAATAAAAAAACTAATTAAATACACAACCCAATAAACCAAATAATTAAAAAATAACAGAATATTAAAAAACCTAAAATCTAATTAAAATGGCTATAGAATTAAATCCATGGCATCCCATGGATCTTCATGGATCTTCCTCATGTTTTCACTTTATGGTTTTGATTATGCCCATCACAATTAGAATCACAAAAAAATGCAAAATTGAATAAAAGAATTAGTAGATGATTAAATAATAAAATGAAATCAAAATAAAAAAGAATAAAATAAAAGAAAGAGAAGAAATGAGATGATGCTATGTAGTTTGATTGCCCCTCAGAATAAGAATCACCGTTGAAAATTGACTTATGGATTGATTTTGAATATCATTGGACGTATTGTGTTTATAGAACTAAAGAACGTCTCTTTCTCTATTTTTTTGAAAGCCTTTTCTTTTTTTTAAAACTCCATCAACATCTTTTTCCTTTTTTTTAAGTAGCGTGCCTTCTTTTTCAAAAGGTTTTCTTTTTTAGAAAATAGACGACCCTTCCCTTTTAATCCAAATCCCATCCATCTAGGAATCTCAGCTCCTCCTAATAAAATTATTTATTTTTTATAACATTTTTATTTAATCCAAAAAAAGATAAATATATGATACACAAAGAAAACACTTGTTTAATAGGATAATAAATGGATTAAAATTTATTTATTTATTTTTATTATTTTTAATCAATTAGAAATTAAATAAATAGATTTTTCAAAAATAAAATAAAAAGCACCGCCAACTAAAATTATGAAGATCTGATCAAATTTCTATATTTCCATTTAAAAATATGTAATTTCGATCAGAATTATAGATTTTTTATCAGAATTACAAAATTCTAATATGTTTTTTGTAAAACCAATCAACCCCTTTTTTTTAAATTTGAATTACAAAATGCCAAATTCAATTTTGCAATTAAACCCCTAAAAAAAATGTTGCAAATTATTCCTTAAAACTCATAATTTTAGTCCTAAAAATCTATAATCAATATCTAGAGATTAATTTTGAATAAATTTTCATTATAGGAACTCTCATCGCATCTATGCATCAATGCATATCAAATTTGGGTGTTTACAATTGCTCCCCTTTATCGCTATTTGCTTGACAAATTGTGACATAGAAAATAAGCTCACAATTTCTAAACAAAAGTTAAAACACTTACTTGTGTGCATTACTATGCATAATACTATGCAATGTTGAATACGATTTAAGAAACACTAGAATTCCTATGGAATTTCTAGCTATGATGCTATCGCTGTGTTCAGTGAATATCAATTAAAACTGTGTTAGTGCACTTTGAAAATAGTTTATAGTTACGATGGAACATATAGCAGTGATGCTATCACTGTGTTCAGTGAATAGCAGTTAACACTACGTTCAGTGTGTTTTAAAATATGTTAGAGTTCCGATGGAGCATATAATAGTGATGCTATCACCATGTTCAATGAATAATAGTTGACACTATGTTTAGTGTGTTTTGAGAATAGGCTATAATTACGATGGAACATATAGCGGTGATGCTATCATTATGTTTGGTGAATAGCAGTTGGCACTACATTTAGCGTATTTTGAAAACGTGCTATAGTTCTAGTGGAACATATAGTGGTGATGTTATCACTGTGTTCAATAAATAATGGTTTACACTACGTTCAGTGCATTTTGAAAACATGTTATAGTTTCAAAGGAACATATAGTAGTGATGATATCACTGTGTTTAATGAATAGTGATTGACACTATATTTAGTGTATTTTGAAAACATGCTATAGTTGTGATGGAACATATAGCAGTGATGCTATCACTATATTCAGTGAATAGCAGTTGACACTGTATTTAGTGTATTTTGCTATATTCACTATGGAACATTTAGCGAGTGATAAGTTTCTGCTATATTCCCTATGGGATGTTTAGCATGTGACACTATATTCCTTATGTGACATCTAGTGATTGTGATTTTCATTAAATTTCCTGTGGGATGTCTAGTGAAAATATGCTATAACTATCGTGTAGTGTCTAACTACTTATACTATAATTCCTGTGGAATGTCTACTAACTGTGACTAAAAGTTTTGCTATATTTCCTGCAGAATGTTTAGCAAAAATATGCTATAACTACTATATAGTGTCTAGTAAAAATGATTGAAGAAAACTACTATAACTACTATATATTGTCTAGCTAAAGTGTTTGAAGAAAAGTACTATAACTATTATGTGGTGTCTAATGAATTGTGTTTTAAAAGTGATCAGTTACAATCCATTCATTACTTATTAGCTTTTATAATGCTACAATCCATAATTGCTCATGATTAACTGCAACCCTTTCATTACTCGCCGATAATGTTGTGATGCTACAATATATAATTGCTCATGATTTAGCTACAACCCTTTTATTACTCACTAATGATGCAATAGCCTATAATTGCTTATGATTTATTTTACAACCCTTTTATTGCTTACTGATTCATTCTAATCAAATTGCAACCCTTTCATTACTAGCCCTTGTTGCTATAATCCATAATTGCATGCAATTTTTATCTTTGGCTATTTGATTCAAATGCTTGAATTTTTTATGCTAATTGATTGGAATTTATGCTGATTCCTTTAAATTTCTACATTGATTACTTTAATCAACTGTCTTTGTTGCAGCTAATTTTAATTGACATGATAGCGTTAGTGTTGATTCCACATATTGGGTTTATCTTCTCTAGACTTGCTATTTTCTGAAGACTTGTTAAAGTTAGTTTCAACATGATAATTGTACAAAAAAGTACATTATATTTTGAAAATTTATGTGAAAATTCATCACTTTATCATGAGATTGAGTTTAGAAAATTGTGTTTTGAAAGTGATCAACTGCAATCCATCCATTACTTGCTAGCTTTTATAATGCTACAGTCCATAACTGCTCATGATTAGCTACAACCTTTTCATTGCTCGTATGATGTTGTGATGCTACAGTCTATAACTGCTTGCGATTTAGCTGCAACCTTTTCATTACAAAAAGGTCCCTGAAGAAATTCAATTTTACAATTAAACTCCCTAAAAAATGTTGCAATTTAATCCTTAAAACTCATAATTTTAGTCTTAAAAATCCAAAATCAGTATCTAAAGATCAAGTTCGATCAATTTTTTTATCATAGGGGCTTTCGTTGCATCTATGCATTAATGCATTTTGAAATTGGGTGCTTGTAATACTACTCATATATTAATTCAACAACTACAAAGATTTTATAGCATATGTACTAAATGAATTTGTTACTCATATTATTAACTCTTGATAATAACTTATTTAACATAATACTAAAGGGTAAATACTCAACTAAATAAACACTTTATTTAAGATGAATATTTTATTGCCATAGGGATAAAAGTGCAATGTTATTTTACTTTAAAAGAATGGCACTAGAATTTTCCAAAAAAAAACACTAGAATTTTCCCAAAAAAAAAATGAATGACACTATAACACATATATACTAACATTCAAAATCTAAAAACAAATTGGCAAAAATTTATTTTCACCTTGTCAAATATTACATATTTTCAAATACTCATCATATAAAATTCAATATTCATGATCTTAATTCTTGTTCTAATTGCTCTTAGTAAATTTTTAGTGATTACCATCATTTTAGTAATATATTTTTTTGTAGCAACCTACCAAACAATAACCTAGACAAAAAAAGCTTCAAATATGAGAAGTTACCAAATCCATTATTATAAACTAAAACAATCAAATTTTACATAAACCCAAATAAAAAGATTCAAAATTTGGAGAGACAATCATTTGATAAACTCTTATTGAGCAACTATTCTCTCTTGAGCTCTAATGTTAGAGGTTCAGCTTTTAGTTTCTTTTTCTCTTCATTTGTAATTTTGAGTGCTTTAGCTTCTTCTTTTGTTTGCTTTTCAATTCACATTAGTTCTATTTCTTTTATGTACTCTTTGAACAATTTTTTCACTTTCTTTTTGTATTATGCTCGGAGACATGATGGTTTTGCTTTACTTATTTTGGGGTCTTTGTCATTTCCTAGCTTTTTATCCAAGAATTTGTGGGTGTTCTCGTGGTTATACGATGGATGCTCTAAGAGGCTAATAAGAAGAATCATCGTGTCATACAAACATAGAAGCACATTGTCATTATAGTGGTGAGCGTTTCTGCTGCTTTACTGCCATTGATGCATTTGTTGATTTGCAGCACAAAAGGGGTTAATATGGTAGTTTGCTTATTTGTATTAGCATGGTGCGACAGTACCATGTCTTCTTCTTAACCTTTAAGATATTATTACATGGGACTTGTACAATTTGCCTTAATTATTTTTTTTCAAAGCCTCTTATGTGAGATAATCATAGGCCTCCATTCTAAATTTGTAGAGGTTGTAAGTTCATCTACTGCCCATCCTAGTAAATGACAAAAAGAAAAACTATTTTTTTTTGTTAGTAGCAACAAGACGTGGTAATGACTCTCACATTTAAAATATGTGGCATATCATCACACTAATTGAGGAGATTTTTGAAGTGATCGACACATCAACAATTTCTGTTAATTTTGATGGATTGAAAAGAAGCCTGGGTGGTAAGGCATTTGTCTAAGACACCCACCCTTGGGGTTCGAATCCCACAAGTACAACTCTCCCCCACCAAAAAAAATAATAGAGTAATTTTTAAAATTTTTATAAATTCAAATAAAGACTTTTTTTTTCAAGATTTAATTGAAAATTCCATATATCTTTTAAGACCGGGAATATTATTATGCATGTTGTTGTTGTTGTTATTATTATTATTATTATTATTATTATTATTATTATTATTTAAGTCTTCTCTAGTAGGGGTGAACATTAGGCTGGTTGGGTTAGGTTTTTTATTTTTTCAAAAACTTAAAATCAAACTGAACCAAAAGCTTTTTGTCGAGTGGTGGTTGGGTTTTTGGGTAACCGTATATATAGATTTTTGAAGTGACTAACACATCAACAATTTCTGTCAATTTTGACATATTAAAACTAATATGGTTAAAAATTTTATAAATTCAATTAAAGATTTTTATTTTGCAGGACTTAATTGAAAATTCCAAATATCTTTTAAGATTGATGATATCATTATGCCTGTTACTATTATTATTATTATTATTATTATTATTATTATTATTATTATTATTATTATTATTATTATTATTATTATTATTATTATTATTATTATTATTATTATTATTATTATTATTATTATTATTATTATTATTATTATTATTATTATTATTATTATTATTATTATTATTATTATTATTATTATTATTATTATTATTATTATTATTATTATTATTATTATTATTATTATTATTATTATTATTAAAGTCTTTTCTAGTTAGGATGAGCATCAGGCGGGTCGGATTTTTTATTTTTTCAAAAACTCAAAATCTATCTAAACCAAAAGTTTTTTATTGGGTGGTGGTCTAGTTTTTGGGTAACCAATTATACAATAATCATAGGCCTCCATTTTGCATATGTAAAGGTTGCAAGTTCATATGCTGCCCCTCTTAGCAAAAGACAAAAAGTAAAACTAATTTTTTTTCTTAGTAGCAACATGAATGACTCTCACATTTAAAAAATGTGGCATTTGATATGTTTCCAATATGGCAAAGATGATTGACATATCATCATACTAATTGAAGGAGATTTTTGACATATCAACAATTTATGTTAATTTTAACAGATTGAAACTAATACAGTAATTATAAATTCAATTAAAAACTTTTATTTTGCAGGGCTTAATCGAAAATTTCATGTATTTTTTAAGATTGAGAATATCCTTATGCCTGTTGTTATTATTATTTATTTATTTCTTTTTAAGTCTTTTATAGTAGGGTAAGCATCAAATGGGTTAGGTTTTTTATTTTTTCAAAAACTCAAAATTGAATTGAACCAAAAGTTTTTAGTTGCGTGGTGGCCTAGTTTTCAAGTAACTGAATATATAATAATCACAGGCCTCTATTCTATATGTGTAGAGGTTGCACGTTCATTTGCTGCCCCTCTTAGCAAAAGACAAAAAGAAAAACTAATTTTTTTTTGTTAGGAGCAACACGATGTGGTAATGACTCTCACATTTAAAATATGTGGAATTTGATATGTTTCCAAAATGGCAAAGATGATTGACATATCATCATGCTAATTGAAGGAGATTTTTGAAGTGACTGACTGTAGACGGCGGGGTTTAATGCACGTCCAAGATTTTAGCAACTGCGACACTGTTTAGGCTCAGGGCCTTAGAGAACACACTAACCACTATCACAAAGGCATAGCGTGGAGATGAAGAGTCGCCACTCAGGGTAACAACTGGAACAATTTGAAAAGGTCTAAAAGAAAGCTAACACCATAACCAGGAGATTATGGATATGGAATACTAACTTCTCTTAGTCTCGTGTTCATTTAGAATAATTTTATAAATAATTATTTCATCCTTTAATTACATGCAATTTTATTAAACCCTATTTGTCATCCATATAACCCTGGGCATCTAGTCAATAAAATTACATATAAAAAATGAACTCAAGATCGTATTGTCCCTAAGTCTAAACTATGTTAATTTTATTAAAAATTTAGCTAGATTTACATTTTATTTACAAGTGAGAAAGAGACTAAAGGTGGGCCTACATTTTTTATTAATTAGTGAGCCTAGATCTATTTATTTTACTTTGTCTAAAAATGGGCTTAAGTCTATTCAATTTTAAAGAAAAATTAAATTAATGGACCTAAGTCTAACTTGGTATTATTTTAAGTGAAATGTGGGCCTAGATCTATTTATTTTAAAAGAAATGAATTTAAGTGGGCTGAGCTAAGTCTAAACAAGTTTTTAATTAACTAAGTGGGCCTAAAATTTAATTAACCTAATGGGCCTAAATTGATTTTTAGTTATTTAAAGTTCTAAACCATTTTTAAACCTATTTATTAAGTGAGTTAGACCTAAACGTGGGCTTGGGGCCCAAAAACATAAAAAAAAAACATAAAAAATGTAACAAAATCAAATCAAAACACATTCACATATGATTTCTAAAAAACCTAATTTAATTTCATACAAACCCTAATTAACTAAAGCCACCATTAATTTTAATTAATTTTACCCAGTGAACCTAATTACTAATTGATTTTAAATACAAAAAATTATATCTTTTACTACTCCCACTACTGGGGCTATTACAAACTACGTACAAAATTAAAATTTAACAATTATACATCCATAAATAAAAAACTACACAGGATACCCAAAATGCAAAATAAAGATAAAAAAAATCCTAAGTTATACTAGAAAATAACACAGGATCTTTCATGGTATTCCATGGACCTTTTATTCATCTAAACATAGGCAGTATCCTCCTCAATCCACATACAGACATCAAAACAAAACACAAACGTAATCAGATTAGTAGTGAAATTAAATAATCAAAGCAATAACAAAAAATAAAAGAAAAATCATAAATAGAAAATAATAGAAAAGTGTAAAAAATGAAATAGAAAATAACACTGAAGATTTAGATATTGTACAAATGCCCTTTTTAGCTCCTCAGACTAGGATTTTCATCGTTGAAATTGAGTTGTTGTTGATTCTGGACTCGGATTAAAAAAAACAATGGTGAATCGTTCTTATTGAAAGAAAAAAAGAGCTTCGACAAAAAATGAAAATTTTTGGTACACTAGGTGTTTACAGTGGCATCTAAGTGTTTTTAGGGTTTGTGTGTGAGTCTCCCCCTTTCTCTTTTGTGTGAGTCTCCGCCTTCTAAAAAAAATCTTCCCCCTCGCACGCATGCGAACTCTGCTTTTAAATGCAGACTCTGCACGTACTGGCCTCCTCCTTTGGAGGAACAGACTCATCTCCTCTTATAAGGATTTGATTTTTAAAAGTTGCATGTTTTGAATGCGTCAAAAATCTTTTTCAGATAAAACTAATAATAAAAATTCAATTTTTAACCAATCAAAATACTGAAAAAATCGACAAAAAATAAGAAAAAATATGCGAAAAATAAAAAATGGGACTTTTATGCCTTGGTATTGTGCAATGCCAGTCGGCATTTTAAATGCCGATTCTAATTTTAAATTACCAAAAGACCTCTGAAAAATTAACTTATTTGCAATCAAATCCTAAAAAACGTTATAATTTAGTTCCTAAAATCTAGAAAATTGATAACCAAATTTAATTTTTGAATGAATTTCATCATAGGGACTTACGTTGCAATTGTGTACAATTATATCCTGAAATTGGATGTTTACACTGACATATCAATAATTTCTGTTAATTTTGATGGATTGAAACTAATACAAAAAGTTTTAAAAAATTTATAAATTCAATTAAAGACTTTTATTTTGTAGAACTTAATTGAAAATTTCATATATCTTTTAAGACCGTGGATATCATTATGCCTATTATTATTGTTATTATATTTTTAAGTCTTCTCTTGTAGGGTGAGTATCACGTGGGTTGGATTTTTTTATTTTTTTAAAAACTCAAAATCAAACCGAAATAGAAAGTTTTTGTTGGCTGGTGGTCAGGGTTTTAGGTATCCGAAAATACAATAAAAGAAATAACAAAAAGGAGAAAAAAAAAATTAAATGCTTGGTAGCCTAATGGAATTGCCGTGTGCTTTCTTTGTTGGGGTTTTTACGTAAATATATGAAAAAAAAAATTTCAAAAAAAAAGCAATTGACTTTACAAACTTTTAAAATTATATTTTTAACTTTTTTCTTTTAAATATAGGTTATTCCTCTTGTTACCTTATTTTTAGGGTTGTTTTTTTTTTCTTCAACTTTTTTTTCAATATTTTATTTATCTTCTTTTCTTTAAATATTTTTTTTTGCTTTTTACCGTTTTAATTTTTTTCTCAATATTTTTTTATTGTCTTCATCTATTTTTTTTCAATGTTTTTTGCTCAACATTTTTTTTCTATTGTTCTTCATTTTTTTCTTAACATTTTTTGCTACATATTTTTTTTTCTATTTTTATAATAATTTATATTTTTTCTAATATCTTCATATTTTTTTCTCAACATTTTTTGCCCAATTTTTTTTTAAAGTATTGTCTTCATTTTATTCTCAATGTTTTCTTTTTTTTTTTTTACTCAATAATTTTTCTCTTAAAATCCTTTTTTTTTTCAAATAAATAATTATGAACTAAATATCTTCAACTGTTATTAAACGAAACAATAAATATCTTCAACTTTAGTAACAATAAATAAAACAAAATTTTCTCTTTTTATATTCTTAAAGATAAGGATTTTATTTTTTTTACTTTAATTTGTTTATTAAAATGTTTTAAACTTTTTTGTAAGAAATTATTTGATACTTATTGATCATTTGTATATAACAAGTTCGTAATTCTTATAATATATTTGTAATATCAACCAAAAAAAATCTGAAAAAAAAATCAACAAACTGAAAAAAAAAACCTAAAAACAACAAAAATCAACAAAATTTATGTTATTGATTGTTGTTTATTTTTGTTGATTGTTGTTGATTTTTTTAATTATTTTTAAATTATTTTTTCATTATTAATGATAAAATTAAGGCTATAAATAAAATTTTTACTTTTATTAGTATTAATAATAAAAATAATGATTTTTTTTATATGTCTCATAATTTTTATTTTTTATTATTATTTTTTTTAAAAAATCAACAAATATAAATAAAGACAAACAATAAAAATAATTAAAAACTACAACTGAAATAACATCAGCAAAAACAACAAAAAATTATAGTTGTTGATTTTTGTTGATATTTATTGTTGTTTTTTCTCAGTTTTTTCATCATTAATCATAAAATTAAGATCATAAATATAATTTTTACTTTTATTAGTATCAATAATAAAAATAATATTTTTTTGATATATTTCATAATTTTTTTGTTATTTTTATTGAAAAAATAATTATTGAATACCATGGATAATTTTTAGTTTAATTAGTTTAATTTCTAAATTCTAAATAGTTATTGAAGACTATAAATAATCCGTTGTTCAATTTGTTTAATTTTTATATTATAAATAATAGTAAGTTTTGAAATAAAAAAAATATTATTTAGAATATAAAATTAAATTACTTAAAATATAGAAATTAAATAAATAAATATAATTAATTTAAATTAAATATGTTTTTAAAAGTAATAAATAGATAAAAAATCATAAGAAAAAAAAAAGATGAAATAACGCGAAATGCAGAAGACGAAGCTCTAACTTTAAAAAGTAGGCCAAAATCAAGATAGAGCTAAAAACAACAAAGATAAATCTTTAAAAAAAAAAAGGCGGAGACAAGGCGCATAATGAAATTTCCTCTTCTTTGCTGGGCCTGGGGCCTTGGTTTTTAGTTGGATCGTTTTCGAAGTAAGTCCGGTTTCTGGGGGGGTTTGATCACCCCCTAATCTTTCCAGTCTTCGGCCTAGCGTTTTTTCGTACCTTTTCTCCTTGCGGCCGTTCGATCTGATACGATTTTCTTGAGAAAAAAAAAAAAAAAGGAAACCCCGAAAACCTATTCCTGGGTATGGCTGCCTCGAACAATAACTCTCACCGATCAAATTATGGAGTATCGTTGATTTTCAGTGAAGATACTGCGAAAGGGTTCAGCGGCCATCTTTGCGCAGCTTTGGCTGAGAACAGAATTCGTACTTTCAGAAATGGAGTCCAGGAATCAAGACTTTGTATAGTTGTTCTCTCCAAAGGCTTCGCCTTGTCCGTGCAGTGTCTGGATGAGCTTGTCCATATCTTAGAGCGTAGAAGATCGCTAGGAAATGATGTGTGGCCTATATTTTATGACGTAGATACTTCTGATGTTGAAGAGATTAAAGGAAGATTTGCAGAAGCATTTGCTGTACATGAATTGAAGTTTGAGGAGGAGATGTACAGAGTGGAGAAGTGGAAAGCTGCTCTACGTGAAGTTGCTTACTTAAAGGGCCTTGATCTGCAAAATCACTTGGATGGGTATGTTAATTTAACTCCAATCGCTGAAACCTGACCTGATTTTTTTTTTTTTTTTGTGACAAGAATACGATTGATTTTTGTTTTAGGAGACATGAAAGTTTAGTTTAAATGAAAAAAAAATGTATATATTTTGATGGGTAACTTACCAATCACTCCGATCTATCTTTATCTTTCAATTGTTGTTATATTTAATCTTATTTACCAACCGCTTGGATGAATATGTGATTCCTTAAGTTTGCGATGATGACTACACTAGAATGTAATCATATGATTGTTTTTTGAACTTAATTAACAAAACGAGTAAATGATGGATTTATATTTTAATGGATATTTGGTGTGTGTCAATTGGAATTTTTGATGTAGATATTTAGATAGTTTTTGGTTCAATTTGAATGAGGAATAAATTCTAAACAATATTTAATTGCAAATGACTTTTTATTAATATAGCATGTTTAGTTTAAATGAAAAAAAAATGTATATATTTTATATTTTGTTTTATTATAGCTATGCAATTTTTTAGTTTAAATGATAAACACAGTGTTAGTGTCACAAGTTGACAATGCATTTGTTTCTTGTTCACATCATATTTCTGGGGCGTGGAAAGACATAATCACAACGGCATTGGCTAACGAGCCATGGTGTCTCAGTTGTTACATTGGATTGTATGCAGTTTGAGGTTGGGGATGGAAGTTGGGTTTTGTTTTGGCGTGGTAAATTTGGCTATGATGAGAGCTCAAGGACTCTTTGTATGTGATATTTGACTCTTGGTTTGGGTGTTGGGAAGTGGGGATTTAACTGTTGGTTACATTTGACTCCTGGTTTTTTGAGATATGGAAGTTAAAGCGGACACGAGTGAGGTGGGAGTTGGTTCAGTTTTGTGTGATGAAGTTGCGGTTGGTTTCAATCGGTTGTGTGCTTGAGATGGGTGGCTGGTCGCAGGTGGTTTACTTGGTTTGCTGGTTCCGTTGGTTCTTCTTCTTATTTTTTTGTTTGGTTTTGTTAAGCAGATAGATGTTGGTTTTGTGGTGGTAGAAGATCATTGTTTTATTGTTTTTTTTTTTCTTTTTTAATTGACTTTGATGTTTGATTGGGAGATTTTGTACCAATTAATTGTTCTTTTTCATCCATTCTAATAATAATAAGAATAATCATAATACTAATAATAAAATTAATGACAACATTGTAATTTGCAGGGATGAGGCAAAGAACGTTGAGTATATGGTGAAGGAAATTTCGAACATACTTGATCCACAAAGCCCACAAATTTCCTCTGCACATGGTGTGGAGGCCCATATTTTTTCTTTTATCAATAATATTCTCATTTGTCCTTTTCCCCGTCTTTTTTTTTTTTTAACATTTTTTTCGTGGTGGGGCTGCTAAACTGGGTGTCATTGACTCATTCTGCATCTGATGGTGACTGAAATAAAAACGGACCCACATATTGCAAGGCGAGGCAAATTTCAGGCGGAGAGACCTCTTGTCTCTTTCTAGTATTTGTGGGAGGAGAGGAATTAATGACGTGAATCTTGATAGCCTCAAAGAAGGAAAAAAAGGAATCTTTGTATCTTCTTCTCCCCATCTAATAACTGTGCGGTTGCCTGCCTAATTGAGAGTTTGTTCATTCCGTTGTTATTAATTTCCTACTTGCTTCTTATATGTACCATTAAATAACCAATAATATTAATATAAAATAAACAAATTAAAATACTTTTCATTCAATTTCACACATAGGGTCTGAAATGCAATATTTTTTTTTTTAGCTGATATGAATTTGTAATAGAGATTCCTTTTATTGTTGCGGGAATTTTTTTTCCCCCATTCTCTTTGATCTTTTAGAGGGAAAATTTGGTCAAAGTCATGAGATTTATGCTAATTAGTCTTGAATCTGTGTACATTAATATATATTTTATTTAATTATTCAAAAATAGAAATAAAATTCTAATTAACTTTAATAAAAGCAAGAGTTATAAAATAATTATATATACTTTACTAAGTAATTCAAATATATTAAATAGCTTTAATAAAATAATAATTGTAAATTAATTGTATAGTTTTTTTTTTTTTTAAAATGAGAACTCACATACTTTTAATTTTAATTCTACACTCTGTTATAAAAATATCCAAACACTTTTTATGAAATGTTAACTCACCGTTTATTAGTTGGGTGAAAATTTTTACACTTCACTCATTTATTTCTGCACTCATTCTTTTATTATTATTATTTTTTGAATTTCAGGTTATCCTTTGTTTAGAATGTTTATTTTTTTATTATCTACTATTTTCAAACTATAACGTTTAAAATTATAAAACTATCTGTGCCCGAACTTACATCTTCTTTTTTTTTTTTTTTTTTCCTTTTTGTCATTAAAGAAATTTACCACAATCAATTATTTTTTTATAAGCACTCTTTACCTTTTAGACAATTATAAAACTTGTATCAATTATAAAAAAAAAAAACAAATCCTCTTTCACTTTTATGAACAGTTTTTTAGTATCAAATGTATATTATTTTATATTTATTTTTTATCATAATTTTTTAAAAAATAATATAAAAATCAAAATACATAACTAAAAACATATATTATAAAAATTTAATGAAAATTCATCATATAAGACAAGTGTTTAACATATTAATCATAGAAAAATAAGTGCTATAATTTTTTTTTTTATCTAATTGACTTTTTGTATTATAATTTAATTAGAGTATTTGTTGGAATAAATTTGATCTAAATTATATGTAAATTGATTTTAGCTCTATTCATTGAATTTATGAATATTTTTTATATGATGAATTACGGTTGAAATTTTATAATAATTTTTTAAAACACATGGTTTATTTTTAATTATTTTTTAAAAAATGGTATAAAAATAAAAAATACAATTATGTGCACATAATATTTGAAAAACTTGTTCATAGAAAATAAAATTTCTATTATTTACTATAATTGGTACAAATTTTACAATCAAGATAAGTTAAAAATTAAAGAGCACCTATAAAAAAATAATTGACTATATTAAATTTTATTAATGGAAAAAAACTCAATTACAAGTAGTTTTAAAATGTTAAACATCAAACATCAAATTTGGAAGAAAAATGAAAAAGAGGGTAGTTTAGTAATTGTAATTAATAAAAGAATAAAAATTTTCAACAGATGATAGTTATGTAATTTAAAATTCTAAAAAAATAAAAGTGGACCGCAAAAATTAATGGATGGAGTGTAAAAGTCTCCACCCCTATTAGTTATGCGTACATTTTACCTATAAGAATGCCACATTAATATTTTTAGAATCCACTACATTAATATATACAACATAATAGATATCAAATGAATGTTAAATTTAATTTCTATCCACTTATGAGTTCTAATAACTTAATAATCAAAGGATTTATCATGTGAAAGGGGTCATTCTTTTTATTATTCATCTTGAAACAAAAGCTAACACATTCTTTAAAAATAGAAAAAAAGAAAATTTACAGAAAAGAACGGATTATTCTTTTCCTTATACTACTATTATTTTAAATCAACTTCATTTTTTTCTTCCTTTTTCCCTTTTTTTCCCCTTCTTCTTTTTCTTCTCTAAAACAACAACACGAGAGATGTCTCAAATGAAACTAATGAAAAGGCAAAATTAATGGCGGAATATGAGGTAACAACAGTAAAAATGAAGAAAATTTAAACCCTAAACTACTATAAATGAGTTCAATAATATTCTATAATCGTTTAACTTTAACGATTTCAAATTTGAAATTAATTTATTGTTGTAACAGTTTTATATTAATGACAAAAGCTTTTTCCTAGAAATAATATAAGGATTCATTGAAAAGGTTTTTTATTTATGAGTGAGTCTTTTCTTTCATATGTTAAACTTTTTTTGGTCTATATGATCTTCCACTCTTCTTTTAGTTTATACACCATCATTAACTATTTAAGTGTTATAAGACTTAGATTACAACTTTTAGAAATAAACTATCCACACAATTTAAATAAAGGATAAAGAAAAAATTGGTGTTTGTACTTTTTAAAATTTTATAATCAAGTGTTTGAATGTTTAAAACTTATAATTTAGTATGGCAACCTATTGAAATAACACATACTAGTGTAATCTGTAGGTAAATGCTGAGTTGGAATGAAATTGGTCCACTAACAGGAATAAGTTGTCATTAAGAAGAGGTGTAAACAAATCTCATATGAATAGCATATGCATAAAGGCCTGCAAAATACCAAAAAAAAAAAAACAAATGGTTATGAAAAGAAAGAGAAAAAAAATGAATAATCATTCGATAAGTTCTACGTCTCTATAAATATTGAGCAATACCTCACCTAGATAACAACCAACCACCACCACTGATGCCTCTCGAACTAGTGAGTAGAGCTGTAGCGGTAGTACCCTTTTCTGCTTAAAGAGTCAGATTGTGTTTTAATTCGATTGTGGAAGAGGAAAATGGATGAATCAATTGTTGAAATTGGGGCATCCACTAGTCCTCCTCCACCATCTCTTACTACTCAGAGACAACTAAGGGTAAGGGAGGTGAGCTTTAGATTCCTGTCTCTATTGTCACCCTTTTCTACTACCTCATCATCGCCTATCCCAAATAATAAGTAGCGTTCGAGCTCTATTCACAAGTAGAGGCAAATAGAGCCTCTCTCATGTACTAGCGATAGAGGTTTCATTCGCAGCCCACTATAATGGAAACGCTTTGTTACTAAACTTTTCAAGGAAAATGGCGAAGGTCCTCAGCCTCCATCAATAAGATCACACAGGCCTGACACCCCTACTATTAACACTTTTTCTAACTTGCGATTGATGCAGCAACGCTTTACCCCCACCCTTTCTTCAGCAGAAAAGCTCTTGTGAAATTTTGGAATTTCTTCCTCCCATTCAGTTGAGACCACTTTAATTAGTATGATGAATTTTTTTTTGCTTATTCTTCTGGCAACATTCTTGCACTCTTTCTTATTTAATGTGCATTAGGTTAATTTGATTTTTTTATGGCATTTTAATGGATAATTAGCTTTTTTTTCAATAATTGTTATTGATTTTATGAGTTTTTTTAATTTTAATTCCATTGGGGGGTGGGTTTTAATGGTAACTAGTAAGTTTCTTTAATTGCTTGACTACTGGGGAAAATTTATAAGCTTTGAATTTGTGTACATTAATTAGTTGAATTGAGGGTTTTCATGATTTAGGTTTGTTGACCATTTACATGATCAAACTTCAAATTTTGGACTTTGATAAAAAATTTTATCCTAATAATTTCAATTGTGTAGAGAATTATATACCAAAAATATACCAAGCATATACACTTTTGGATGAATAGTGACTTGTCGGGCAAATTAAACCTCTGAGATTCAAGAAGGCTTTTAACATCTTTAAATATCTTAAATGAGAAAATGAGCTTCTTTACATGTGAAGTAGAAATCTTGAGCTTTTTGAATTGGGCTTATTTATCAAAATCCAAGTTCATTTGTTTATGCAAATTTTGAGTTGAAATCCACGTATACGTCTACTATCTCAGACTGCATATCTTTTAGTATTTTGGATATATCTTGGGTTATAAAAGTATAATTAAGGTAATTCAAAATGATATGAAAAGATAAGTAAAATATCTACAACTTTCATGAAGAAATTATTAGCAAATTAAAATTTCTTCAGGAGAAAATCACTGCTTCAACTTGTGTATAGCTATATGACAGTATTCTGCATTCCAGATTGCATAGCTCTTAGTATTTTGGACATATCCTGAGCTACAAAAGTCCAATTTAGGTTATTCAAGATTATATGGAAAGATAATTCAAGTATCTACAGCTTTCATGAAGAAAGTATAGGCAAATTCAAATTTCTTCAGGAGAAAATCACGGCTTCAACTTGGGTATAGTTGTTTGATAGTATTTTGCATTTCAAATTGCACAACTCTTAGTATGTTGGACATATCCTGAGCTACAGATGTCCAATTTAGGTGATTCAAAATGATATAGAAATATAATTCAAATATCTATAGCTTCTATGAAGAAAGTGTGGGCAAATTCAAACGTCTTGAGCAGCCAATCACAGCTTCAATCCATGATTAGCTGTCTGATAGCATCGCTTTCAATGATTCAAAATATAGACATTGGGCACACCATTTGCACCTCAAAAAACTATATTTTTTAGTATAAATACCTCTAGAGCTGAATGGAAGTTAAGCAACTTGTTTATCATTCATTATTTCTTAAGCATTCATTGAGCTCTCAAATTCTCTTAAACAATTCTTTGTTTGTATAACTCTTATGAGAGTTAGGTGTGTGTTAGAAATAAAATTTCTATTCATCTTAAATCTTATGTTAGATTAGAAGGAAAGTGAGATTTATTTCTAAAGGAATTGGTTTAAGTGTTGTCCATTGAAACACTTGGGTTTTGGTTTTTTTGAGTGAGCCTTGAAAACTCATGTTGTAAGGTTTTAAGAGTGAGCCATAAAACTCTTGTATAATCTTAATCTTATGAATAAGATTATGGGTGATTAAGGATCCTAACTTGGGGATAAGTTAGGTGGAGACGTAGGATTATTGTTGAATCCGAACTCCTTAAATCTTTGTGTTCTTCATTCTTCCTTCTCAACTTCTATTTAATTCTTACAAAGAATTCTTTTAATTTATCATTTTATTTGATAGTCATATTCACCCCTCTCTAGGACTCATTTTAATTGGTATCAAAGCTTGAATTCTAGGTACTTCATTACTAGAATACAATATCATATGGATTGAATCATAAAACATCTTTTCTCTTAGACTATTCTTTGATGGTAGTGACTATCCACATTGAAAATTCAAAATGGAATTATATCTTGATTGTGATTCCATCAAACTTTAGGACATTGTCCTAAGAGGTTGGGAACCACCTACAACTGTTATTGATGGTGTTGTAACTACTCTTGCAAGAATCTAATGGAGTATTAATCAAAAGGAAGAAAATCATAAAAATAAAAAAAAAAGCTATGATTACTTTAGTCTCTTCAATGACAAGAGAAGAAGGAGGCAAGCTTCAACATTATATATCAGCCAAAGAAATACGGGAGACCTTAGAAAACCATTATAAAGGCAACATTCAAGTAATAAGCAAGACGGTTCAACTTCATATGTATGAATATGAACTCTTCAAAATGAAGCCTCATGAATCAATCACGGAGATGACAAATCATCTCAATGCTCTCCTCACAACCCTCAAGAAACTTGGAAAACATTTCTCTAAGAAAGAAGTAAACAATAAGATTCTAATAATTCTACCTAAAAAGGATTGAGAATCTCATGTTACTTCAATTGAGGAAGCTCAAAACCTCTCCACCTTATCAATCGATGTGCTTATTACTAAGCTTATAACACATGAGCTCACTATCAAGCAAAGAGGTAAAGAATAAGAAGAGAAAGAAGAAAAGAAAAAGAGCATTACTCTAAAAGCTCTTTAAGAAGATAGTGAAGAGGAAAGCATCAAAGATTTTAATAATAAAGATGGTGACATTGCCATGCTCACTAGGAACTTCAAGAAGTTTTTGAGAAAGAAAAACTTCTCAAGAATAAGGGACTTCAATAAGAAGTTCAAAGGAGATGGGAAGAAGAAAACTAAGGAGGTTACTTGCTATGAATATAAGAAATTAGGACATATTAGAAGTAAGTGTCCCAAACTCAAATTCAAGAACAAGGGAGCAAAGGATAAGAAGAAGGCATTCAAAGCTACTTGGGATGATTCTTCTGAATCATAAAAAGAAGAGGAACAACAAGAGGTGGCTAATATTTACTTCATGGCCCTTAAAAATGAAAATAAGGTACCATCTACTTCTTATTCTTCCTTTGATGATTGTGATAATTATTGTGATAATGATGATGATGATGAGGATGAGAGCTATATTGTGATCAAATTACTTGTTAAATGCAAAAGCATATTATCTAAGAAAAAACATTATAAGCATGAGTTAGGTAGCTTAAATAGAGAATTAGAAATTTTAAAAATTAATTTTGCTAAACTTGTTGAATCAAACAAAAACTTATTAGTGATGCAAAATCTTTTAATTCTTTAGAAGATTAATTTAAGAAAGCAAATGATGAAAATCATAAGCTTTCTAAGGAGGTCTTAGAATTAAAGAATTCCATTACTAAATTTAGGAGAGGAAAAGAAACTTTAGATAGTCTTCTTAACTCTCAAAAATTTCATGGAGATACCCATGGAATTGGATATAAGAATAGAATGTCTTCATCATCTTCATCACATATTAATTTGGTAAAACCTTCACATGATTCCACTCCTTTAACCACCAAATCAAATGAGACTCAAGCTTTCAAAGCTAAAAGATCTCATGTGTTAAATAGTAAGGAAAAGTCGTATAAGATTCATCCTTCATTAACACAAAGAGGTAAGGCTCAAACTAGAGCACCTAAACCCAAGCATGCTTATATGTACATTAGACACAATTATAATAGGCATGCTACACAATACAATGCACATAAATATATTGCACAAAATTATTGAAATACACATCACCATTGCCAATGCATGTCTCACTTGATGACATAAAACAATAGGAGATACACACAATACGAAAAGCATGTTGCGTGCACTAGGAAAGCATTTCATCCTAAAAGGAGTAAATTTGAAAATATAGTATGTTCTTATTGCGTGTTCAAAGGACATACTAACAATATGTGCTTCTATAAAAGATTGTATATGAATTTACTTCCTATTAATTATCTTAAAACTAATCAATCTAGACCAAGAAAGGTTCGGGTCCAAAAGAACACTTAAATTATATTGTGTAAATGTGGTTTAAATCCACAAGAACAAAAAGCAAGTGGTATCTCAATAGTGGATGTTCAAGGCACATGACAGGAGATAAAGAGCAATTCAAAAAACTTGATGCTAAGGATGGAGGGCACGTTACCTTTAGAGATAATGCAAAAGGAAAAATTATTGGCATTTAAGAAATAGGTAATCCTCAATCCTTATCTATACATCATGTGTTGTTTATTGATGGTTTTAAATATAATCTACTTAGTATAAGTCAATTATGTGACTTGGGAAATAAAGTAACTTTTTATCCTAAAAATTACTTTGTTAGTAGTCTTGATGAAAATAAAGTTATTTTTAATGGTGAAAGAGTAGAAAATGTTTATGTCATTGATTTGAATAAAATTAATAACAAAGACATAAAATGCTTAGTGTCTATCTCTCATGACATATGGACATGGCATAGAAGATTAGGACATGCAAATTTTGAGCTTGTGAATGATCTTTGTAAACATGAACTTATAATTACTTTACCTAAGATTGAATTCACTAAAGATAAACCTTGTGATGCTTACCAAAAGGGAAAACAATCCAAGTCCTCATTTAAGCTAAAAAGTGTAGTGTCCACCTCTAGGCCACTTGAACTTATATATATATATTTATTTAGACCAACTAGAGTTACTAGTCTCAGTGGAATGCACTATGCTTATTTATTGGTTGATAAATACTCTAGATACACTTGAGTGTGTTTTCTTGCTCATAAGAATGATGCATTTAAAGATTTTGAAAATTTTTCAAAAAGGGTTCAAAAAGAAAAAGGATTTGTATTTTATCCATTAGAAGTGATCATGGAACTAAATTTAAAAATGAATTTTTCAAAAACTATTGTAATGAAAATGGTATTTCTCATACATTTTCATCTCCTAGAACTCATCAACAAAATGGAGTAGTTGAAAGGAAAAATAGAACTCTTGTGGAAATGGCTAGAATAATGCTTCATGAGTATAATTTGCCTCTATACTTTTGGGCGAAAGTCATTAACACATCTTGTAATATTTTAAATCGAGTTTTCAAAAGACCAATTTTAAATAAGACATCTTATGAGCTATATAATAATAGAAAACCCAAAATCTTATATTTAAGAGTATTTAGATGCAAGTACTTTATATTGAACACTAAGGATAATCTTGGAAAATTTGATTCCAAAACCGATGAAGGAATTTTCCTAGGCTATTCGATCTCTAGCAAAGCATATAGGGTCTTTAATAAGAGAACTCAAGTAGTTAAAGAGTCAATGCATATGGTATTTGATGAATCAAACTCACTTAATCCTAGAAAGGATGTTTGTAGTGTTGATGATCTTGTTAGTGATAACGAGATTGTGAAAACATAAGAAGAAAATGCTAGTAAGCCTTTGGAACTTAAAGATCCAAGCAAGAAGGAAAATGAGGAGATATCTCAACGAACCTTAAAGGATTAACTTCCAAAGGATTGACAATTCAAGAAAGCTCACCCTCAAGACATCATTATAAGTGACACTACAAAAGGGGTAACTACTAGATCTTAATTAAAGTCTATTGTTAATTTAGCCTTTATTTCTCAAATTGAACCCAAAAATATTGATGATGCTTTGTATGATGAATTTTAGGTCCTTGCTATGCAAGAAGAATTAAATCAATTTGAGAGAAACAAGGTTTGGACTTTAGTTTCTAGACCTAAACATCATCTTATTATAGGTACCCAATGGGCGTTTAGAATAAGATGAATGAACAAGGTATCACAACTAGGAACAAAGCTAGACTAGTAGCTAAAGGTTATAATCAAGAGGAAGACATTGATTATGATGAAACCTTTGCCCCCATTGCAAGGATAGAAGCTATTAGGATGCTACTTGCATTTGCATCATACATGGATTTTAAACTTTATCAAATGGATGTTAAAAGTGCATTTTTAAATAGTTTTATTGAATAGGAGGTATATGTTGAACAACATCCAGGTTTTGAGAATTTTAACTCTCTAAATCATGTGTTTAAACTTTCAAAAGCATTATATAGATTGAAACAAGCCCCAAGAGCTTGGTATGAAAGATTGAGTAACTTTTTACTAGAGAAATGTTTCTCTAAAGGAAAGGTTAACACAACTCTTCTTATAAAGAAATCCAAACATGATTTATTAATTGTTATAATATATGTTGATGACATTATATTTGGTGCTACTAATCATTAATTGTGTGAGGAATTCTCTAATTTAATGCAAGGAGAATTTGAGATGAGTATGATGGGTGAACTCAAATTCTTTCTTAGGCTACAAATCAAGCAATGCAAAAATGGGATTTTCATCAATCAAACTAAATTTGCAAGAGATGTTCTTAAAAAGTTTGGCATGGATGGAGATAAGATAAGTAAAACTCTAATGAGAACCACAACCTAACTTAATAAAGATGAGAATGGCAAACTGATTGATGAAAAATGATTTAGAGGTATGTTCGGATCTCTTCTTTATTTAACTGCTAGTAGACCCAATATTATGTTTGCTGCTTGCTTGTGTGCTAGATTTCAATCAAGTCATAGGGAGTCTCATTTGAATGCTATCAAAAGAATTTTAAATATCTTTGTGGTACAATGCATGTAGGACTTTGGTATCCTAGGAGTTCTTCCTTTGACTTGATTAGTTATTCTGATGCTGACTTTGCTGGTAGCTTACTAGATAAAAAAGCACTTTTGAAACTTATCAAATTTTAGAAAATTACTTAGTTTCTTGGTTTAGTAAGAAACAAGTTTCGGTTGCCTTGTCCACCACTGAAGCAAAATATGTGGTGGCTAGTTATTATTGCACCCAAGTTTTATGGCAAAAACAACAACTTTTGGACATGGCATTGATATTAATCACATTCCAATTAAATGTGACAATTCAAGTGCTATAAACCTTAGTAAAAATCCCATTCAGCATTCTAGAACTAAGCATATTGACATTCGACATCATTTCTTGCGTGATCATGTGCAAAATGGTGATATTTTTCTTGATTTTGTTGATACTAATCATCAATTAGCAGACATCTTTACCAAGCCTCTTTGTGAGGAAAGATTGAATTTTATTAAGCATGAGCTTGGTATGATTGATGACTTCAACTTGTCTTGATCACTTGTTAAATTGATGAATTGATGTTTGGATTCTTATGTGATCATGTGCTTTAGAAAAATTATTTTCAACGTCATGTGTATATTTTGTTTTAAAAGTATTTGCTTTAGCAAATTTACTTCATATACATGATATATTGTATTTTCCATTTGCATGATCTTTGTATTAATTTTGTTTGATTTGGATTTATGTGGATTCATTCAATTTTTTTTAAAAGTCCTCATATTTTTTAAATTAATAATTAATTATTGAGCTAAATTCAATTAATTAATTATTTTAATTTAGCAAAAATATTTTTCCTCCTCAATAAATTTTTTTTTAATAATTTTAATTTATTTTATGCGAGTTTTTGTTTGGTTTATTTTCAGTATACTTTCCATATCTAAGTTTTGAGCTATTTATTTATTTTATAAGTATTTTATGATAGTTTATGCTTAGTTTATTTTTTGGATATAAGACATGAGCTATCAGTTTTATGTCTTATCTACAATTGGTATTTTAATATCATTATAGCTCTCTCTTTTTAATGCAATTTTATTTGCTTTTTGACAAGGGGGAAGAAATATTTGAGTTTGTTTATTATTTTTTTATTGTGTTTACTCATGTATATTGTTTATTATGTTTATTCATGCATAATTAATGTTTAATTTATTCATGTATCAATTCCACTTAGGAATTGTTTTGATCTATGATAAGGCATGAATATTTTTTTTAAGATTTCGTCTATCTTTGCTTTTATCAAAGGGAACAAAAATAATTGAGTTTGCATGCGTCCTTAGTTAATTTCTTTTAAGGAAGAGAATTTTTTTTTTTTTTACAAAGATGTGTTTGTGTTAGTGACATAACTATGTGATAGTGTTTTCTTAATATCAATTTTTTTAATTCATTGATATAGGGGGAGAAAATTGTTTAAATTTATTTCACATAAATTTTTTATGCATGCGTAGTAACAATGTAAGTGTGGCTAGTTTTGTCCTTATGATAAAAAGCTTTATTTCGCTTACTTTGTTTATATATGACATGATTTTTTTTTAATTTATGCATGGCTATCAATTATGCTTATACCTGCAAAATTCATATTCATGTATAAATTCTTCCTAGGAATGGTTTTTATCTTTAAAAATGATTATAGATTTTGAGTATCTTTGCTTTCATTGTTTTGGTTCTTGATATTTTATTCCCTTTGGTATTATTGGCTCCCTTAGATCTATTTCTCCTTATATCTCTCTCTTTTCTTATTATTTTTGACAAAAAGGGAGAAGAAGCTATGTGCTTAGGGGAATTTCACTACCAGTCCAAGCTGAAGAAGTTCAAGAATAGGTCTTCCCCCTAAAAGCCCTCCTACTGCTACTTTTAATCTGAAGGAACACTTATGGGGATTTCATCCATGCCCCTTCAACAAATAATTATGTTGGTATTTAAGATATGCTAAGTACCATATGATTGTGTATGATTGATTGACTAGCTAAACTTTCTATAATCATGTGATGTTTCAATATAGCATATATACTATTTTGTGATGCATTATAGTAGCACTATATGCATATATATTTGAAATTATTTCCTTCATATTGTCTAACATTTTTTAATGATCATGTTATTATCATTTGTTATGTTAGGCCATGTTCTTGTCCCTCCTACCATATTTTATGTTGTTTATATTTTTTGTTAAGAAAGATAATAAAATTTATTTATATTTCTTATCATATCCAAAAAGGAGGAGAAATAAAGAAATATATTTTGTTAAAGGAATAGATTTATTAAACCCTTATACATGCTATGATAATTCATTTATACACTTTGATACATGATAAATATTGAATTTATGCATATGTTAAGGAGGAGCAAAATATTTTCTCATTTTGCATCTATTTAATTTGAAAGGGGGAACTATTTTAATTAGCATACTTATTCATGTTATTTATTTTTGTCACACTCACACACATCATTTATTATCTTTTAAAATTGGTTGTCAAAGCCAAAAAAGGGGAGATTGTTGACCATTTGCATGATCAAACTCTAAATTTTGGACTTTGACAAACAATTTTTATACTAATAATTTCAATTAAGTGTGTAGGGAATTATGTACCAAGCATATACACTTTTGGATAAATAGTGACTTTTCGGGCAAATTGAACCTCTGAGATTCAAGAAGGCTTTTGACATCTTTAGAGCTCTTAAATGAGAAAATGAGCTTCTTTACATTTTAAGCAAACATCTTGACCTTTCTGAATTGGGTTTATTTTTCAAAATCTAAGTTCATATGGTTATGCAAATTTTGAGTTGAAGTCCACGTATATGTCTACCATCTCAGACTGCATATCTCTTAGTATTTTAGACATATCTTAGGTTACAGAAGTCTAATTAAGGTGATTCAAAATGATATGAAAAGATAAGTCAAATATATACAATTTTCATAAAGAAACTATGGGAAAATTGAAATTTCTTCAGGAGCAAATCACAGCTTCAACTTGTGTATAGCTATATGACAGTATTCTGCATTTCAAATTGCATAGCTCTTAGTATTTTGGACACATCCTGAGATAAAAAAAATCCAATTTAGGTGATTAAAAATTATATGGAAGGATAATTCAAATATTTACAGTTTTCATGAAGAAAGTATGGGCAAATTCAAATTTGTTCAAGAGCAAATCACGGCTTCAACTTGGGTATAGCTGTTTGATAGTATTTTGCATTTCAAATTGCACAGCTCTTAGTATTTTGGACATATCGTGAGCTACAGATGTCCAATTTAGGTGATTCAAAATGATGTGGAAAGTTAATTCAAATATCTATAGCTTATATGAAGAAAGTGTAGGTAATCACGACTTCAATCCATGAATAGCTGTCTAATAGCATCACTTTCAATGATTCAAAATATGGATGTTGGACACATCATTTGCACCTCCAACAGCTATATTTTTTAGTATAAATACCTCTATATTTGAATGGAAGTTAAGCAACTTGTTTATCATTCATTATTTCTTAAGCATTCATTAAGCTCTCAAATTCTCTTAAATAATTCTTTGTTTTTGTAACTCTTGTGAGAGTTGGGTGTGTGTTAGAAATAGAATTTCTCTTCATGTTAAATCTTGGGTTAGATTAGAAGGGAAGTGAGATTTATTTCTAAAGGAATTGGTTTAAGTGTTGTCCTTTGAAACACTTGGGTTTTGGTTTTTTTGAGTGAGCCTTGAAAACTCATGTTGTAAGGTTATAAGAGTGAGCCATAAAAATCTTGTATAATCTCAATCTTATGAATAAGATTATGAGTGATTAAAAATCCTAACTTGGGAATAAGTTAAGTGGAGACGTAGGATTGTTGTTGAATCCGAACTCCTTATATCTTTGTGTTCTTCATTCTTCCTTCTCAACTTCTATTTAATTCTTACAAAGAAGTCTTTTAATTTTTCATTTTTATTTGATAGTTCTATTCACACCTATCTAAGACTCTTTTCAGGGTTCTTTTATTGGTTTTAATGTTTATAGGGGAATTGGTAGTTGGCAGTAAAACGTAATGGGTTTGACTTGCCTCTATACTGTAGAGAAGAAGAATGAGCAACAAAGAATAAGAACTAATAGAGAAGAAGGGCATGTCTTTTTTTTTCTTGAATTGGAAAAAAAAAAGAATAAGTTAACTTGGACAGGGATGTTCATTAATTACCTCATTAATTCAGTTAAAGGGTAGGGCTAATATTGTCATTTCAGTGTTTATTGTTACATGACATTTATGTGCAATTTCCTGTCACCAACTCTATATGTCCAGTTAGGAAAAAGCTATGGGCAACTTGTTAATTACCTGTAAAATACACTAGTTTGGTAGTGTTACAATACGTTGCAACACTCAATTGTTAAATTAAAAAAAGTACAAATATTAAATTTGTCTTTATCTGGTTTAAATAATCACATCAATAGCTTGAGGTTGGTTTCTGAATTGAATTATGCATATGATTTGTTTCATTCAATTTGGATGTATATATGCTATTTCAATTTTGATTATGTTCAAAAGCTTCTTTTACATTTAGTATCATAGCATATTAAATCTCTATCTTTATACTCGGAACTTGTTTGAATAAAGTTTATAAATTTACATTTGTTTTGAATCTTACACATTTAAATTTTTGAGTCTTTGCAAAATTTAAAATTGTCATTTAAACTAGATAAAATTTTGAAAAGTTACTTTTATGCTAGAATTATTCAATTCATGCAAATACATAAAATTATTTTGACATTTCTAAAAACTTTGTTTGGCGATTAAAATTGCCAAAATGTTGTGTTTTTGTTTTTTTGTGACACAAATGCATAAATGATATACGTATTGACATTTCTAAAATAATATTTATGATTGAAATACTAAAATTAGTAAATGTAGGAATTCTAGTAAATTAATTCAAAAATGTATAATATTATTCACCAAAAAAATTTGAAACTTTATATATCTTTTTTTTCTTTAACAATTTTAGGATTTCTTTTGTAATTTAAAAAATCCTAAACATTTTGAATAATTTTAGCATTATTTTAAAATTTTTTATTTCAATGTGAAAGTATAGTTATTTTTTCAAATTTAAAAATGTAAAGTATTTATTAATATTATTATTATTATTATAAAAATTTATTATTATTATCTATAAAAATTTATGCTAATATTATCAATTGCATTGTATATCCATAATAGAATTGTGTATTTTTAAACTGTAGTATATAAATTTTCATCACTTATGTTAATAAAATTTTAATGTATACTAATATTGGTATTCATATTATGTATTCACTATTTATTTTAATTAAAGATAATTTAAATACTAAGAGGATGCTACATACATTATATAATTTAATATTAAGCAAATGAATGTATCAATTAATATAAGTTATTTATTTATAATTTAAGTTAATTTAAACTCTTAACTAAGTAAAATAAAAATAATGCATTTATAATTTAATATTATCTAGTACCAATTTATAAATATTAATATGAAAATTTACATTAATAGATAAATATAATTTAAATTACAAATTATACTTTAATTTATATAACATTATTACAAAACTATAGTTTTAATATTATAAATTAGCAAAACTACATAGTTTTTAGCAACACTACATAGTGTTTACGTTATTTTAAGTTAACCTAAAACCTAAATAACCCTTAACCTAAAATCCCCTTCTTATTTCTCATTTCCTTTTTCTTTTTCAGCAGCCTCTATCCAGCCGCCCCGCCTTTCCCACTCTGTGTAGCTCTCAACTCCTCTCACCTCCACGCATTATGGCATCACCATTAACTCACCTCCACTCATTGCCGAATTGGTGGTGGGCCACAAGCCCCCATATCAACTCTATCAATTGGTGCTAATCCTATTGTCAATCCCCTTGGAGTTACAACTGTGAATATTTATCCAAATTTACTCCATGTTGTTCTTGTTGTTTCTCATGCCTAAGACCTCAATGAAATTGTTTCAAGTTACTTTTTGCACTTCTGGACTGTAATTATCTTGTGGATTTAACATATTTATTCTATTTTTTGAATATAAAAGTCTTCAATGTCTGCAACAACTGTTTTCATGAATTTGTAACATAACAAGCAACCCACATAATGATATATGGACATAAATTTGACTTTGGAGCTTGATTTGTTTTTATTAGTACCTCTTGTATAGATGTCCCATTTATTTAAATCTGTCTAAATTAGCATTTCATCATTAGTTCATTAAAGTGCTTAATGTTAGGACATCATTAAACAAAGGCATGTCAAATGTTCATGTCGTTTTGTCATGGAAATATTTCAACATAGGTGAACTGGGCATCATAAAAAATGTTACATTCTTCTTTTTGTTTGACTAATGAAACTCTATTTTTCTTGGTGCAGTAATGTTGTTGGGTTCATTTATATTACGTACATCGATCTTTAGAGGTTAGGTTTTATAGTTTCATGAACACAAAGAATCTATTACCGATGCTGATTTAGCTTAATTTTAATTTCTAACTAAAAAAACTTATCCATAACTAGCTTCCATGGCTCTCATGATATTTTAACCATTCTAGTGTCAACTGTTACATCTAACTCCACTTCAAAAGATTGGCTATTTGAAGATTTGGTAATATATTTTTCTTACTTTTATTTTTTAATTTGCTAATTTTTTCCTCAATTTTAACTAATTATTAATTACATTTACTATTTATAGATGGTGTAAATGATATAGGCTTAGATGGCCTCACAGAAGATATTATATCACTGGACGTCAATAAGGATTCTAGCCTTTCTATTAAAAGATCTAACTCTAAAAGTGTGAGTAATTTTATATTATTTTCAGTTTATGTTTGGTCTTTATAGCATTGAGATGTTGGTTTTAAATTGTTGTTGTTATGTAGATTGAGATGTTGGTTTCTTTATTTGATAATATGAATATATTGTAGTTGAATTTTAATGTTTTACTTGAAAATAATGTGCCAATTAAGACATTTACATGTGTGTGTGTGTGTATATATATATATATATAGGTGGAAGGATCAAAAGCTTGAAGAAAATGAGAATTAGCATTGTTATTGTATATGTTGTTGGACAATTCAACAATTTCTATGAAGTTTAAAATATTATAATGATATTTAAAATTTGTATGGATGCTCAAAATTAAAATTATTATTTAGGATTTATATGTTTAATTGATTTTTTTTTATATTTCGTAATTTAATGGTAAAACATATTAAAATGTGTTAA
This sequence comes from Mallotus nudiflorus, assembly GCA_947683625.1. Lineage (NCBI taxonomy): Eukaryota > Viridiplantae > Streptophyta > Magnoliopsida > Malpighiales > Euphorbiaceae > Mallotus > Mallotus nudiflorus. Next base: position 7,164,838 of record CANTUR010000157.1, on the reverse strand, counting down.
ATGTATTAAGCATATCAAACATGTTAAACATGTCTTTATCATGTTTTTAACATGTCTAAACACGTTTAGAATTGTATAGGTTAAATGGGTTGCAATGGTCGTGTCGTGTAACATGTTATTTAAACATATCAGTGTTTGGGTTTTTAGGTTTGATACAATTAATTAAACGGATAGTGTTCGGATTTGGCAATATCTATATTATAGCCCTAGATAGGAGGTGAATAAGACTTTTGAGAATTCAAAGATTATTAATAAAAATTCAGAAGGATTAAGGAGTAAGATAATCGAACACACAAGCTTAACTATAACCTTATAATTGTAACTCCAAGAAAATTCTATTAGATTGATTTTTACAAGATTTAGTCTTAGGCTCAACTCTAACCTTATAATAAAGAGTTTAGGATCACTCTTCATCCTAATTCCTAAGTTTTTTCAATAGAAAAACACTTCAACCTTTCATATAATCACTTCCCTTTTTCTAAAACCCTAGAAAATAGAAGAAGAAGAGTTTTTAATCTAGCACACAATCCCACCCTTAAAAAGTTAATGAACATAAATAAAGTTGGTGAAAGTTTGAATGCACGAATGAATACTAAGGCAAATTGTTCAACAACCAAGGTATCTACTCTCAAATGAGCCTTCAAAGGTTGTGTAAGTACTTGAGCATCATAAATATAGTTGTTGGAGACATTAAGTTCATCCTTCATCATTACCAAGTTTCATTACATACAAAACATCCTTTTTGCAGAAAATTTTTTGCTCACAGCCTTAAGAGGAGGCTCATGACTGTGAGGCATTAAATTATAGTCGTTATTGTTGTAGGTGACCATTGTGCCTTAGAGGGATACCTAGTCACAAGCTGCTTACGGTCATGAGGCCAGGTGATAAGCAGTTCAAGAACTTTGGCAATTTGATATTACTAAGGCTCACAAGCTATACGAAGGCTCATAAGGTGGTCACAAACTGGAGGCACCTATTCACGGTTGAGGGGTGCCCATGAGCAATTCTGGATGGTTTTCTATTTCATAAGCTTTTGACCTTTCAGCTAATGAGCAAGGCTCCAGGTCATGAGCCTTGCCCGTGAGGGACGCCCATAGGCTTGAATGGACTTTATCTTGTGCCTTGTATTGTCTCAAACAAATCTTAAGCTTAGTGGAGGCTTGTTCTTAGCATTTTGATTAATAAGGATCTTAATAATTAAATCTAGAACACACTTAAATAAACACATTAGATTATTTAAATTATTTTATAAAAATCAAAACTTTGGAGATTGAATAAACCTAGGGTTAACAATCTTTTGCTTTTTAACTTTGATAAATAATTTAAGTATGTGTGGTGTGCATAATCAAATGAAGTGTATAAGGTGTATATGGCTCCCCCTAAATTCATACATTAAGTTAAACAAGGATAACAAGATATAGCTCCCCCTTAGTGTGTACATAATTATTTATATTTGTTTATGAATTATGTTAAGGAAATTTTCAATAAAATAACAAGCACATTAGCATTTAATTTTCATCAAACATATTAACAATATTTAGCAATATTAAACATATATATATGTCTCCCCTTTTGTCAAAGATCAAAAAGAATAATATGATAAAGGATAAAAACAAAAATGAGAACTTAGAATAAAAAATATGTAGTTCATAAACCAAACTAAGAAATAAAAGAACACCAACTAAACAAATATAAACAACCTAAACATTAACTAAAAAAACTAAATATAAAATAAGCATAAAACAAATAGAAACCAAATATAAGGAAACATAAACTAGGTATAAAGAGCATTTAGGATAAAGGGTCAATGTCTTGTTCATCTCCTTGAGTCTCTTTATGAGATGGAGCCTGACATGATTAAGGAGGAGGAGGCAGAGGAGGAGGCTAAGTACATTGGAGGTTGTGATAAGCATAGAGATAGTGGATGTCATACTCTACATAATCCATCCTCCTATCAAAATGATAAAGTCTTGTATGCACTTGATCAAAATCATTGTTAAAGTTAGATTCAATAATGGAGAGGCAACTAGACAATCCCTAACCCATGCAAGTTCATCATCAATGCTTTGAGAGGTAAAGAGACCCCTTGCTCATTTTCTTTGAGGAATGGTGGGTTGAGGTTGTTGAGGTGCTTGTGCTTCTTCTATTCCATCTCCTTTAAGGCCTAAAGTGCTACTTTGCTTAATGTCTTCCAAGTCTTGAGCAAGCTCTTTATCTATTTCCTCTTCCTCATGCTTTCGCACCTATAGAATGTTTACCTTCTTGAATTGATTGGAATTTTTTAGGAATTTTTCTTCAAGGAGAGAATAGTGAGTGGACTCAATATGTTTATAGTCTATTTTGAAGTGTTGGACAATCCTAGTAATAATTCCCTTAAAACAAATGCTCTACTAACACAATCACTCACTAACTTAAGCCTTCATTATAACCATCTTTCTAAAGCAACACTAATTTTTTTTTAAATACAATGAAAAAGAAAGAGGTCATCAAAAGAGATTGTTTCATTACTTAATCCTCTAACATGAAAGGAGTAAGTAATAAAATGGTAAATGTAATAAAGGCTTTTATAAGAGAGTGAGGATGATTTATAATGACATGTAAGGAATGCTCTTACATTAGGTTTGATATTATTCACCCAAAAATTATGAGAAGCCCAAAGAGTTTTTTGCTTAAATCCAAAAGGATTATCAAAAACTTCTTTAATGAGAAATCTATCCCCACTTCCTAATTTGAATCTCATGCTATACTAAGGGTTTTGCTCATTAGTGTGTTAAGTTCTTAAGCAAAAGGAAGAGAGGAACTTAATCATAAAAGAAGGTATTGTGATGAAAGGGGTAAAGTAAAAGTAAACATACCAATGTTTTCGAGTAGAGATTTCACTTGATCATAGTAACTAAGTGATTCCAAGGTAACTTTAGACATGTATCTATAAGTACTGAATTTTCTCTTAGCAAATTAGGAAGCCCTTTGCTTGATTTCAGTGTTAATGTAGGAAAGAGGAGTCTTCTTTGGTTGATCCTTTATTGCTATTTTTACTTGAGATGGTCGAGAGGAAGAAGTGGAGGGTGATTGTTTTTTAGAAGTCTTCTTCTTTAGTGCCATGGTAAAAAAAAAATTACAAGAGGTTGAAGATGGTGGTTGAGTGGAGAGGAGTAGAAAGAAAGCTAAAATATGCAAAACATGGAGATAATTATGAATGGTGAACAAGAGGTAATCAAAGGAAGTTTATATAGAAGAAGGTTAGTAAAAAAATGTCATAAATTAAGTCAAAAACTAATTAAAAATCATAGGTAGCCATTTAGGAATGAGGGAGTGGATTTAGATTTACAATTCTAATAGAATTGTGACTTCTTGCTTGTCAGGATGCTCCTCACAATCAGGTCACGACTATGAGCGTTACCCATGAGGGGCACGAAATAACACTTCACAAGCAGTTATAACCTTTACAATAACTCATGATAAAAGTACTGAAAGGTCCCTACACTTTTGAAAAAATTCAAATATATCCAAAAATTATTGCAATTTAATCCCTACGGACCAAATTCATACCAAATTTGAATAAAATCAGTTGTAACTTTAATTCAACTAAAACTAAGGCTACATTCATGAATAATTAAGCATGTGAACATACATTTTAGAGAAAAATTTTATTTTTCTAATTTTAAAATAATTAATTACTTCGATTTAGTTAGCAAAAAATAATTTTAAGATTAGCAAAAATGATTTCAAAGAAAAATTAAAATTAAAATTAAAAGAATATAATGGTAATGAAATAAAATTTCAAAATTGAAGTACATTATCAAGTTAAGGCAAGAAATATTTTTCACAAAATGAAGGTTATAAAAATTAACAAAATTATTTTTAGATTTATATAAAATCAAGTATGCATATAGCTTAATTTCATGCAAAGCCACATCTTGCACTATAATCAAGTATTCAATCCAATAGACTTGCAAATTAGTTTGGAGTGATGATCATGCATCTAGTAATAAAGATCATATAAATGTAAAACATTTAACTAATAATATATATGAATCAATGCAAGCTAGAACTATCAATCATGCCAAGCTTATGCTTAATAAATTTTAATCTCTCCTTAATGAGAGATTTGGTGAAAATATCCGCAAGATGATTGTTAATATTGAAAAATTCAAGAAATATATCACCACATTGCACATGATCTTTAAGAAAATGATGTCTAATGTCTAGATGTTTAGTTCTTGAATGTTGAATGGGATTCTTGCTAAGGTTTATAGCACTTGTATTATCATAATTGATTGGAATATGATCAAGTTCTATGTTATAGTCCCTAAGTTTTTTTTGCCACAATGCTTATGAGCAATAACAACTATCTGTCACATATTCAACTTCAGCCATAGACAAGAAAATTAAAACTTATTTTTTGTTAAACCAAGAAACTAGACAATGTCCTAAGAATTGATAAGTTTCGAAAGAGTTCTTTCTATCTAGCAAGCTACTAGTAAAGTCCACATCCGAATAGCTAACAAAGTCAAAGGTTGAACTCCTATGATACTAAAGTCCTAAATACATAGTTCCACTAAGGTATTTAAAGATTCTTTTAATAGCATTTAAGTAGGACTCCCTAGGACATGATTGAAAATGTGTATACAAGCAAGTAGCAAACATTATAGTGGTTACATAAAGAAAGGATTCAATCATACCTCTATATCGCTCGTCATCAATAGGTATCCCATTCTCATCCTTAGTGAGTTTAGTGGTAGCTCCTTCCATGCTAAAATTCTTAAGAATATCTTTTGTATACTTAGTTTGGTTGATGAAGATCCTATCCTTGCATTGCTTGATTTAAAGTCTAAAGAAGAACTTGAGCTCACCCATCATGCTCATTTCAAATTCTCCTTGCATTAACTTAAAGAATTCTACATATAAGCAATGGTTATTAGCACTAAAGATAACATAATCAACATATATTTAAACTATAAGTAAATCATGCTTAGATTTCTTTATGAATAGAGTTGTGTTAACTTTTCTTTTAGAGAAACATTTATCTAATAAAAAGTTACTTAACCTTTCATACCAAGCTCTAAAAGCTCAATTTAATCCATAAAATGCCATGGAAATTTTAAAAACATGATTAGGAAAGTCAAAAATTTTAATACCATAAGGTTATTCAAAATAAACCTCCTCTTTAATGTAACCATTTAAAAATGCACTTTTTAAATCCATTTGATCAAGTTTGAAATCTATGTATGATGCAAATGCAAGTAGCATTCTAATAACTTTTAACCTTGCAACAGAGGCCAAGGTTTCATCATAATCAATGTCTTCCTCTTGATTATAACCTTTAGCTACTAGTATAGCTTTACTCCTAGTTATGACACCTTGCTCATTAGTCTTATTCCTAAACACCCATTTGGTGCCTATAATACGATGATGCTTAGGTTTAGGAACCAAAGTCCAAACCTTGTTTCTCTCAAATTGATTTCACTCTTTTTGCATATTAAGGACCTAAATTCATCACTTAAAGCATTATCAATATTTTTTAGTTCAATTTGAGAGATAAAGACTAAATTAATAATAAATTTAAAGTGAGATGTAGTAGTTACCCCCTTGGAAGTGTCACTAATGCTGAGGTCTTAAGGATGAGCCTTTTTGAATTGCCATTCCTTTGGAAGATTATCTTTCAAGGTAGATTGAGGTATCTCTTTATTATCTTCCGTTGTCGAACCTTCTAGCTTTAAAAGTTTACTAGTACTTTCTTTTTAAAGGTTTATATCCATAAATTCATCTACAACATCATCATCACTACCAAAATCCTTTTAAGGATCAAGTGGATTAGATTCATTAAATACTACATGTATTTACTCTTCAACTACTAAAGTTCTTTCATTAAAGACTCTATATGCTTTGCTAATGGTGACATAGCCTAGGAAAATTCCTTTATTGACTTTAAAGTCAAATTTTCCAAGATTTTCCCTAGTGTTTAATATAAAGCACTTGCATCTAAACACTCTAAGAATTAAGATTTTGGGTTTTCTATTGTTATAAAGCTCATAAGAAATCTTTTGTAAAATGGGTCTTTTAAAGACTCTATTTGCTATATAGTAAGAAGTGTTAACGGTTTCCTCCCAAAAGTATAAAGGTAAATTATACTCATGAAGTATGATCCTAGCCATTTCCACTAGAGTCATATTTTTCCTTTCAACTACCCTATTTTGTTGAAGTGTTCTAGGAGAAGAAAAAATATATAAAATACCATTTTCGTTGTAAAAGGTTTTAAAATTTTCATTTTCAAATTTGATTCCATGATCACTTTTAATAGTAGAAATAGAAAAACCTTTTTCTTTTTTAACTCTTTCTAAAAAATTGTTAAAAGCTTTAAAAGCATCATTCTTGTGAGTAAGAAAATATACCAAATGTATTTAGAGTAATCATCAATAACATATGCATAGTGCATTCCACCCAAACTAGCAACTCTAGTTGGTCCAAATAAATCCATATGAGTAAGTTTAAGTGGACCAGAAGTGGACACTACATACTTGAGCTTAAAGGAAGATTTGGATTATTTTCCCTTTTGACAAGCATTATAAGTCTTGTACTTAGTGAACTTGAGTTTGGGTAGCCCAACTACAAATTCATGCATACTAAGGTCATCCAAAAGCTCAAAGTTTGCATGCCCTAATCTTCTATGCCAAGTCTATATGCCATGGGAAATAGATATTAAACATTTAATATCTTTGTTATCAACTTTATTTAAGTCAATGACATAGACATTATTAACCCTTTCACCATTAAAAATTACTTTGTCTTCATCTAAACTACTAACAGAGAAATTTTTAGGATATAAGGTGCTCTTATTTCCCATATCACATAATTGACTAATGTTAAGAAAATTATGTTTAAGACCATAAATAAGCAACACATGATGAATTGAGAAGGATTGAGGGTTACCAATTTCTCTAATGCCTACTATCTTCCCTTTGACATTATCCCCAAATATGATATGACCTCCATTTATAGCATTAAACTTGTTGACTTGTTCTTTCTCTTTGGTCATGTGCCTTGAACATCCATTATCAAGGTACCACTTACATTTAGCCTTTGTGAACTTCAAGCTCACTTACACAATATAGTTTAAACATTCTTTTGAACCCAAACCTTTATTGAGGTCTTAAAGTAGTCCAAAGGAAGAAATTGTAAGTGTAATCTTTTATAGAAGCACACATTACTAGTGTGACCTTTGGTCATGCAATAGAAGCATTCCAATTAGAAAAATTATTTCTTATAAGAGCATGTTATTGTATAGTATATAAGACATTTCTTTATATTGAGTGTAGTTTTGTTGTGTGTTCTTTTTAAAGGTTTTTGGTGCTATGGGAAGAGAATGTGACATACATTGATAGTGACATTATGTATTGTGAGGTGATTATATAGCATGTTTAAGAGTATTGTATCTAGTGTACATATAAACATGTCTACGTAAGGGCCTTTTAGCTTTTGCCTTAGGCCTTTGTGTAAGGAAGGTTGGGTCTTATCAGACTTGACCTTGTCATTTGACATATGAGACATTTAAGTTATGTAAGCTTGAGTCTTAAGAAGTTTAAAGGTAAAAAGAAAAGAGTCATATGATGCTTTAACAAACTTGATAAGAGATAATGAGGAGGAGGACATTCCAATTGTATATCCAATTTCATAAGTATTCCTATAGAGTTTTTTATAAGTCAAGAAGACTTTTTAAAGTCATTTTTCCCTTTTTTGAATTTAGAAATAGAATTCTTTAATTTTAATACCTCTTTAGAAAGCTTAAGATTTTCATCATTAGCTTTCTTGAGTTAGTCCTCTAAGGAGCTAGAAAATTTTAAATCATTAGCAAGTTTTTCAATTAACTCAACAAGTTTAGAAAAATTATTTTTGAAGTTCTCAAATTCCTTAGAGAGAATAGCTCATGCTTATAAAGCTTCTTCCAAGAGAGCAAATTTTTACATCAAGCATGAGTTTGCTCACAATAGAGCTCTCATCATCATCATTATTACAATCATCACAAGAGGAAAGAGAAGTGAATAGTACCTCATTTTTATCTTTAAAAGCCACAAAGCAAAGGTTGGCCACTTTTTGTTGCTCCTCTTCCTTTTTTTATTCAAAGGAGTCATCCCATGAAGCTTTGAAGGCCTTCATTTTCTCCTTTGCTCCATTGTTCTTACACTTGAGCTTAGGGCACTCACTTCTAATATGTCTCCATTTCTTGAATTCATAGTATGTAAGCTCTTTGTTCTTCTTGCCATCATACTTTTTACTGTCTCTTTTTCTTTAGAAGCATTTTCTTATTAAGAACTTCTTAAATCCTCTAATGGTTATGGCTATCTCATCATCATCTTCACTAGAGTTAACAAAACTTTCATCTTCACTTGCTTTTTGAATAGCCTTCAATACAATCCCTTTTTTCCTTTCTTTTTTCTTATCTCTCTTTTCTCCTTTTTGCTTTATAGTAAGCTCATGTGTAAAGAGCTTTCCAATGAGAATATTGGTTAAGAGAGTTGAGAGATCATAAGCTTATTCAATTGAAATGGCTCTAGATTCCTAATCCTTTTAGGTAGGATTCTTAGAATCTTATTATTCACTTCTTCTTTGAAAAAGTATTTTCCAAGCTTTTTGAGAGTGGTTAAAAGAGCATTGAGGTGATTCGTAGTCTCCATTATTGATTCTTATGGCTTTCTCTTAAAAAGATTATATTTATACATGTAAAGTTGAACCTTCTTACTCTTTAATTGCATATTTCCTTTATAGTGATTCAGAGTGTTTCCCATATTTTTTTATGGATTAAAAATGTTGAGCTTTACCACCTTCTTCTTATGACATAAAGGTTAGCAATATTGTTAGGGCCTTTTTGTTTTTGTAGTTCTCTTTTTTTTACTATTTAACCATTGACATCTTATAAGAATAGTCTCTACACCATCAATTATGCCTTTAGGTGGTTCTTAACCCTTTTGAACAACATCCTAAAGCCTAATGAGGTTACTATCTAAGTACAATTCTATCCTAAACTTTCAATATAGGTAGGCACTACCATCGAAGAAGGGTCTAAGAGATGAAAAGTTTAAAGATTCACTCCGTATGATCTTTTCTTCTTATAATTAAGTACTAAGAAGTTAAGCTTTGATACTAGCTGTAATAGCCCTAGGGGTGAATAGGACTCTTAAGAATTCAAAGATAATTAACAAAAATTAAAAAGGATTAAGGAGGAAGAGAATTGAACATACAAGCTAATAAAAAGTTCAATTTATCAATAAACCTACATCTCCACCTAACTCTCCTAAGTTAGGATTTCTGAATCACTATAATCTATTTTATTGGATTGATTTTTATAAGATTGAGTTTTAGGCTTAACTTTAGCTTTACAATCAAGAGTTTAAGATCACTCTTTGACCCAATTCCTAAGTGTTTTCAATAAGAAAACACTTCAACCTTTCATGCAAGAATAGGACCTTAATTCCCTTTTTCTAATACTATAGAAATAGAAAAAAAGAGTTACTATTCTAATACATAATCCCACTCTTAAAAGAATAAATGAACACAAAGAAAGTTAGCGAAATTTTGAATGCTCAAATGAATGCCAAGGCAAATTGTTTAACAACCAAGGTATCTAACTCTTGAATGAGCCTTCAGAGGTTGTTTAAATACTTGAGCATCATAAATGTAGCTATTGGAGGCATTAAGTTTTTCCTTCATTATCTCCAAGTTTCATTAAATATAAACCAACCTTTTGTAGGTGACCATTGTTCCTTGTAAGGATACTTACTTATAAGCTGCTCATTGTCATTAGGGTATATTATGAGTAGTTTGAGAACTTTAGCAAATAGCGATTATTGAGGCTCACGAGATGGATAAAGGCTCATGAGTTGGATAAAGGCTCACAAGGTGGTCACATACTAGAGGCATCTGCTCATGATTGTTAAGGGTGCCCGTGAGCAGTTTTGGATGGGTTTTTATTTCATGAGCTTTTAACCTTTTAACTTATGAGCAAGGCTCCAAGTCATGGGTCTTGCTCGTGAGGGACCCTTATAGGCTTGAATTGACTTTGTCTTATGCCTTCTATTGTCCTAAACAAATCTTGAGCTTAGTGGAGGCTTATTCTTAGCATTTGGTTGAATTAGGACCTTGATAATTAATTTAGAACACACTTAAACACATTAAATTATTAAAATTATTTTGTCAAAGTCAAAATTTTAGAGATTGAATAAACTTAAGATTAACAATCAGTGTTATTATCATGTCTCAACACGATCCGTTTATGACACGTTAACAGAATTGCTAGCCTTACCACTAACTCAATTTAATCAGTTGTAAGTGTTAGTGATATGCACTAGGTCAATCACGTATGACTGTATTTTGACTTTATTAATTATTATTAAAAAGCCATTTTCATTATCATTTTCTGTTATAATAATTGCTTGAATAGTCAATTCTTCCTAAAGTCATTAAGTATGTGACTTGATAGTAAAACCCTTATATTAAAGATGAGTTCTATTCAAATTATCCCTAGTTGTTATAATGTATAAAGGCTAGTATGGTGTTGAGTGATGATTATATTCTACTAATCATAAGTATGAGATATTAAGTCAACTCATTAGTACTTATTTAAAAAATAATGTACTGGATTGATCCATCATAAGAATACTATGTAGATCATTGTCATAAGAAATTCTCATCATAGTAATATTAATTTAGTCCTCTAACCCTAAAATCACTATAGATTTCTACATAGCTATTTTGTATTTTGACATAATCTAACATTGTCTTTAACCAGATGATAAACTAGATTATTGTTGGATATGAAATGAGTTATGTGAGGAATGCGAGTGATTGAGAAGGAATTTGTCCCTCATTTAATCTGAGTAAGATATTTATAGGGGCCTTTGATAAAATAGATTAGGAAAAATGCATGGCCATGCTAAAGTGAATTGATAAAGAGTTATCATTTTTGGTCTAATTGGAATTAAGAAATACTATGATTGAATTGTATAAGGATGACATAAACTATGCCTTATATTCAATCAAGATATCATATGCAAAGAGACTATAATGTTTATTGTAAATTAGGTTATGCTAGATTACCGACCTTTACATGACTTGGGTAGTCATAATGTCTTGCTAGAAGAAACTTATGACTTGTAGGCCTAAATAGGAATTTTAGGCCCACTGCCAATGTTATATGAACCTATAGGGTGGTCACACACTTTAAAATAGCAATATATTGAGTGATTGAATATAAGGTTTTTGAAAACTTTGAGTGATTGTCATCAAAATTAGAATACTCAAATTCCTATTTTAAAGTTTTCAAAAGCCTTATATTCAATCAATATATTATGTGACAAAGAGACTATAATATTCATTGTAAATTAGGTTATGTTAAATTACTGACCTTCACATAACTTGGGCAGTTATAATGTCTTACTAGAAGCCACTTATGACTTGTAGGCCTAAATAGGAATTTTAGGCCCACTGCTAATATTATGTAAAACTATAAGGTCATAAATAGGTTTACCAAGCCCAATAAAACTCTATGGAAATAAATAAATATATTCATGCGTGTGTGTGTGTGTGTATATATATATATATATAAAGGTAATGGTTGTCATAAATAAATAGGAAACTATTTCTAAGTTGTTATTTGAATCAAATCAGAACTAGAATAAGTGAGAAATTACCAAAATTCATTTTGGTAAGTGAAACCCTAACTGAGAGGTTTATAAATCTAATATATTCTCTAATATATTCTCTAGGATTTCATACACTTATCATTCTACCACCAAAATTCATTTTCTTTCCTTTTAGAAAACTAAACACAGAGTTTTTGAGCTATGAGACAATCAAGAAAAAGGTCTTAGCACACATTTATTTTGTTTCAAGGGTTGTTTGTGTGGATGCTTTTGGAGGATGTATTCATTTGGAGATGTCTAAATTTGGCCAAGTAAACTAAAAGCTCGAGATAAGGTGTCACCGAAATGAACCCCCTCTCATCTTTCCATCATTCTTGCCCATTCTTTGCATCAATGGTAAGGTTTTTGAAAACTTTAAATCAATCAATTAATCAAATTACATGGATCTTGGTTTGGGTTTATGATTAAATTTTTAAATTTATACTGCATTTTGTATCGTGTAACCTAACAGTAAGGTCATTATCCATCGCTTCTAAAATGCAATCAACACTGAAGGGGTAGCCTTATCTCCCTCACACCAAATACCAGCAAAAGTTTTTTAAAGATGATTTAAAGAAGGGATAAATACAAATAAGTACCTTAGGGTTTAAGCATTTTAGTATTAGGACCTTGTGGTTTTTTTTTTCTTTAATATTTCAATACACTTTGATTCCAAATTAATGGCACTTAAGTGACAAAATTTTTACAACTCATGATTTCTCTCACTTCTAGCATCCAAAAAATTTGAGTTTTAATTTTAATTAAATTCTTATAATTTTAACATGGATTTAGCAATATTATTATAGTTTATACTGTTTAGAATCTTTTTTTTAAAAAATAATAATATGAAATTTTTTTATTTTTTATTTTGTTTATATTATTATTACTGCTTAAAACTACAATGAATAAACTTATTTTTTCCTCCTTTATCAAATTGTATTAAAATTTTGATTTTTGAATGCCTAAAGAAAGAGAAATTAGAAGTTGTAATAAAAGAGAAATCAGAAGTTATAATAAAATTTATCACTTAAGTGCTATAAATATGAAACAATCAGGTATTAAAGTGTCATAAAAAAAATCACAGACCCTTAATGCTAAAATGGTTAAACCATAGGGTACTTATTCATACTTATCCCTTTAAAGAATTTACTTGATGTTTTTCTAAGGCTTTCTTATGAATTTTTTTTGTCCCCCCTTCAGATAGCCACAGAGCCCTTGAATGTTGCTTTCAATGCATTTCTTCTTTATCATTACACATTGAAGTCATTTTGGTATTAACCATTACTCACCAAATGAATCAGTAACATTAACTACATTTTGTAACTCATCAAGCTTTATAACTTGAGTCTGTATATGCTTATGCAGATTGCCATATTTATTTATATGAGCTTCCCCACACATTAACTAGCATAAAATTTTATTAATTGTTAAATTTGAAAAAATACGTATACTTTCATATTGAAATTAACATATTTTAAAAAATGCTAAAATTATTAAAAATGTAAAGTTTAGGATTTTTATAAAATAAAAAAAATGCTAAAATTTTTTTAAAATATAAAGTTTATAATTTTTCAAGTAAATAATATTATACATATTTTAAGAAATTTTTCTACATTTACTAATTTTAATATTTCAATCATAAATATTATTTTAGAAATGTCAATATATATATATATATATATATATATATATTAATTAGTATGAAAAGCTTGATGTTTTTAGCACTCTAAATCATAGAATTAGGATTAATTTAATTGTATTTTTAGTTAATTACAAGGTTTTTATTTATCTTTAATGTTTTTGTTGAAGTTTATTGGGTTTGTTTTAATTTTAAGTAATTTGGTGTACTTTTGGTCTCTAGGATTGAAAGGGTGTAAGGTGTAGATTGAGGGAAGTCCATATTGGGGGAGTCAAAGCAAGTCAAATTCTTAAAGAAAAATGAAATTTTATAGAGGATCTCACATAGCCATGTTTGAAGCAAGGGACACATGGCCTTGTAAGACATGCACATGGTCATGTGTTGAAGTAGCTGATTACTTGGGATATCAATATCTTTTGTTATGGTTTGAATCTCACCTTTAAGTGTGTTTTAAAAGGTGTAAAGTCACCTTTGGAACAAGGAAAATTACTCTTTGTTTTATTTTTACTTCACTCTTCTAAGAATCAAAACTAGAATTCTCTAGTTCTTTTTATTTGATTAGTATAGTGGATGGTTAAAGATTGAGAACAAAATTCCATTCTAGGGGTTTTTTTATTATTTAGTTATTTATTATTTCAATTTTAATTGAGTAATAATGATTGCATTTTCTCTTAATTCATCATCTTCTCTTCTACTTAATATGTATAGCTAGATTTTCTAGTTAGGGTTCTTGAATCAATTCAACTATATGACCATTATGATTTACTCTAAGTTAATAAACATAGTTCATTGGTTGTTGCTTTGCTTAATGTCTTTAATGGATTGGCCATCCTTTGTTTGAATATAAATAATGAGACTTAACTGAGGGATAGGTTTCATTGAGAAAATTAGCAATAACCTATTAATTATCTACTTAGTTAAGAGACATTTAGATAGCTAATAACATTAAAGAGCTAAGCTTAAAAATTGACTACAGTGAACCGTTGATTAGTGAGAGTGGTAAAATTAAGTGCTAGTTATTTTCAATTAATTATAGGTTTAACTGAGAGGAAGATCTATGATTCATAAGATGCTTGCATAATGAACTATGGATTAAATTGATTTAGAGATTAATTACATCATTAGAAAGGTTGGATTGAGGTTAAGAACCCTAGTATTTCTTGGATTATGATTTTTACGTTAGCTTTAATTTTCATTGTTTATCTTATTTCAAAAACCATTTTTTGATCTAGACAAACGTACACTTTGAGTAATTCAATACTCAATTTTTAAATCTTTCTAGGATGATCTTTATTTATTACTTGCATGACTCCGTATGGTTACAGATTGTGCACACCAAGTTTTTGGCATCATTATTGGGGATTGCCAAAATTAATATTGTTAAGAAAATTATGTTGTTTGATTTAGACATCATTTTAAGTTTTGATTTTGTTTGCATTTATGGTATTGTAGGAACTCATGCTATTACATGCATACAAGACATAGTGCAACAAACAAGGAGTTTCATTAGTGCCATTTAATTTAGAGATTGAGAAAGCAGTACGTAGAAGAAGGAAGCAACAATCAAGTAGAATGAATGGAAGGGAAGAAGAAAGAAATCCAATGTAGTAAGCAGTTGAGTTTGGACAAAATGGATAAAATGCACAAAAGACTATGCTAGATTTTGTGAGTCCTAATGTCGAAGGCAACCAAACTCTAATTATAAGGCCACAGTAACAGTTAAAAACTTCGAGATAAGTCGGTAATGATCCAAATGATTCAAATCTCATAATTCAATGAATTACCACATGAGAATCCAATTGGTCATATGACTTGATTCTTGATGTATTGCTTGACTTTAAATATGAATGAAGTGCATCCTAAAGCTATTTGATTTATTCTTTTTCTATTTTCTCTTATGGATAAAGTAAAGAGGTGGTTTTTAAGCTTACCACCTAATTCCATCAACACTTGGCAAGAGCTTTACATTGCTTTCTTGAATAAGTACTTTCCACTAGCTAAAGTATTAAAGACTAGGAATAAAATTAACTCTATTATTAAAGAGAGGATAAGAGCTTTTATGAATGTTGGGATTGATTCAAGGATTCTAAAAGATAATGTCCACCATAATTAATACCTTCATGGGATTTATGGGTGTTAGAGCATTGAGAGGACCTTTCCCTAGTATAAGAGAACCGGGAAGGACACGCCTTTGGTGTACCAACTATCGTGCCTATAGTACTTCAAGGCTCATAATCTTGAAGTCATGAGTTCAAATCTTGTCTTCGTAATATTTTTTTGTAAAAAAAAATAAGGCTGCCCTAGACAATAAGGGCGTATTTGCTCGACTACCAGCATACTATATTCATAGTATGAATAGTTTCTTGCAAAATATGAGAACAAGATGTTTTTTTTGTCCCCTCCAAGCGATCAAAAAATAAAGAAATAGTTAATATATTCAAGATAATTTAAGAATCAAATTATCAATATATTTATTCCTTTTTCTACTTCTTCTTCCATGTGCAGGATAACCCCAAGGGGTTACAAGTTTTTTTGTACCAATTGGGGCCCTCCTTTCACCACCCCTGTGAGGATGGTCTACAGGGTTCATAACTACTCCTCTTACTACAGGATGCTTACCTAGCCAATATTTAGATCCGGCTTTACCCAAACTTTTCTAGTTCACCCCAGTATTCCTTACTTGTCTGACTGTTGCTGATCCGTTAAGTTCTTAATAGTCCTAATGCCTTATTCATATAAGTGACAAAATAAATTGCCTTTTTTTTAATATTTTAAATATTTCTTAAAGTTCTTTATGAAAAATATCAACAATATTTCTATCCTCTCTTCAAATAGAAATATTACCGTTGTTTTTTCTTTTTCTTTTTATTAAAATAAAAAAAGAAAAAAGGCCAAAGCCCCTTATCGGATTTGTCGTCGGCTACCCTGTCATTGGGTCACCAACTTCCTTAACCTTTCGGCACTGGGCAAGTGTCAGCCCCCATACATGGTCTTATGACTTTGCAGAGACCTGTGTTTTTGGTAAACAGTTGCCTGGGCTTGGTTACTATGACTCCCTTTGTGAGGAGGCACCCCTTCTCCCAAAGTTACAGGGCTATTTTGTTGGGTTCCTTAAAGAGAGTTATCTCATGCCCTTAGGTATTTCACTTATCTTTTCATAGCATTTTGAATTACCTTAATTAGACTTCTGTAACCTAAGATATATCCAAAATACTAAAAGATGTGCAATTTGAGATGGCTGACGTATACGTGGATTTCAACTCAAAATTTGCATAAACAAATGAACTTGGATTTTGATAAATAAGCTCAATTCAGAAAGCTCAAGATGTCTACTTCAAATGTAAAGAAACTCATTTTCTCATTTAAGAGCTTTAAAGATGTCAAAAGCCTTTTTTAATCTCAGAGGCTCAATTTGCCCAAAAAGTTACTATTCATTCAAAAGTGTATATGCTTGGTATATGTTTGGTATATAATTCCCTACACACTTAATTGAAATTATTAGTATAAAAAATTATTTGTCAAAGTCCAAAATTTGGAGTTTGATCATACAAATGGTTAACAAACCCAAATCATGAAAACCCTCAATTCAACTAATCAATGTACAAAAATTCAAAGCTCATAAATTTTCCCCAGTAGTCAAGCAATTAAAGAAACTTACCAGTAACCATTAAAACCCACTCCCAATGGAATTAAAACAAAAAAAACCCACAAAATCAATAATAATTATTGAAAAAAAAAGCTAATTATCCATTAAAATGCCATAAAAAAATCAAATTAACTAAATGCACATCAAATAAGAAAGAGTGCAAGAATGTTGCCAGAAGAATAAGCAAATAAAAAAATCATCGTGCTAATTAAAGTGGTCTTAACTAAATGGGAGGAAGAAATTCCAAAATTTCTCAGGAGCTTTTCCGCTGAAGAAAGGGTGGGGGTAAAGCACTGCTGCATCAATCGCAAGTTAGAAAAAGTGTTAATAGTAGGGGTGTCAGGCCTGTGTGATCTTGTTGATGGAGGTTGAGGACCTTCGCCATTTTCCTTGAAAAGTTTAGTAACAAAGCATTTCCATTATGGTGGGCTGCGAATGAAACCTCTATTGCTAGTACATGAGAGAGGCTCTATTTGCCTCTACTTATGAACAGAGCTCAAACGCTACTTATTATTTGGGCTAGGCGATTATAAGGTGGTAGAAAAGGGTGACAATAAAGACAAGAATCTAAAGCTCACCTCCCTTACCCTTGGTTGTTTCTGAGTAGTAAGAGGTGGTGGAGGAGGACTAGTGGATGCCCCAATTTCAACAATCGATTCATCCATTTTCCTCTTCCACAATCAAATTAAAACACAATTTGACTCTTTGAGTAGAAAAGGGTACTGTCGTTGCAGCTCTACTCACTAGTTCGAGAGGCATCAGTGGTGGTGGTTGGTTGTTATCTAGGTGAGGTATTGCTCAATATTTATAGAGACGTATAACTTATGGAATGATTATTCATTTTTTTTCTCTTTCTTCATAACCATTTGTTCTTTTTTTTTTGTATTTTGCAGGCCTTTATGCATATGCTATTCATGTGAGATTTGTTTACACCTCTTCCTAATGCCAACTCATTCCTATTAGTGGACCAATTTCATTCTAACTCAGCATTTACCTACAGATTAAACTAGTATGTGTTATTTCAGTAGGTTGCAATACTAAATTGTAAGTTTTAAAAATTCAAACACTTGATTATAAAATTTTAAAAAGTACAAACACCAATTTTTTCTTTATCCTTTATTTAAATTGTGTGGATAGTTTATTTCTAAAAGTTGTAATCTAAGTCTTATAACACTTAAATAGTTAATGATGGTGTATAAACTAAAAGAAGAGTGGAAGATCATATAGACCAAAAAAAGTTTAATATATGAAAGAAAAGACTCACTCATAAATAAAAAACCTTTTCAAGGAATCCTTATATTACTTCTAGGAAAAAGCTTTTGTCATTAATGTAAAACTGTTACAACAATAAATTAATTTCAAATTTGAAATCGTTAAAGTTAAACGATTATAGAATATTATTGAACTCATTTATAGTAGTTTAGGGTTTAAATTTTCTTCAGTTTTGCTGTTGTTACCTCATATTCCGCCATTAATTTTGCCTTTTCATTAGTTTCATTTGAGACATCTCTCGTGTTGTTGTTTTAGAGAAGAAAAAGAAGAAGAGGAAAAAAGGGAAAAAGGAAGAAAAAAATGAAGTTGATTTAAAATAATAGTAGTATAAGGAAAAGAATAATCCGTTCTTTTCTGTAAATTTTCTTTTTTTCTATTTTTAAAGAATGTGTTAGCTTTTGTTTCAAGATGAATAATAAAAAGAATGACCCCTTTCACATGATAAATCCTTTGATTATTAAGTTATTAGAACTCATAAGTGGATAGAAATTAAATTTAACATTCGTTTGATATCTATTATGCTGTATATATTAATGTAGTGGATTCTAAAAATATTAATGTGGCATTCTTATAGGTAAAATGTACGCATAACTAATAGGGGTGGAGACTTTTACACTCCATCCATTAATTTTTGCGGTCCACTTTTATTTTTTTAGAATTTTAAATTACATAACTATCATCTGTTGAAAATTTTTATTCTTTTATTAATTACAATTACTAAACTACCCTCTTTTTCATTTTTCTTCCAAATTTGATGTTTGATGTTTAACATTTTAAAACTACTTGTAATTGAGTTTTTTTCCATTAATAAAATTTAATATAGTCAATTATTTTTTTATAGGTGCTCTTTAATTTTTAACTTATCTTGATTGTAAAATTTGTACCAATTATAGTAAATAATAGAAATTTTATTTTCTATGAACAAGTTTTTCAAATATTATGTGCACATAATTGTATTTTTTATTTTTATACCATTTTTTAAAAAATAATTAAAAATAAACCATGTGTTTTAAAAAATTATTATAAAATTTCAACCGTAATTCATCATATAAAAAATATTCATAAATTCAATGAATAGAGCTAAAATCAATTTACATATAATTTAGATCAAATTTATTCCAACAAATACTCTAATTAAATTATAATACAAAAAGTCAATTAGATAAAAAAAAAATTATAGCACTTATTTTTCTATGATTAATATGTTAAACACTTGTCTTATATGATGAATTTTCATTAAATTTTTATAATATATGTTTTTAGTTATGTATTTTGATTTTTATATTATTTTTTAAAAAATTATGATAAAAAATAAATATAAAATAATATACATTTGATACTAAAAAACTGTTCATAAAAGTGAAAGAGGATTTGTTTTTTTTTTTTATAATTGATACAAGTTTTATAATTGTCTAAAAGGTAAAGAGTGCTTATAAAAAAATAATTGATTGTGGTAAATTTCTTTAATGACAAAAAGGAAAAAAAAAAAAAAAAAAAAGAAGATGTAAGTTCGGGCACAGATAGTTTTATAATTTTAAACGTTATAGTTTGAAAATAGTAGATAATAAAAAAATAAACATTCTAAACAAAGGATAAACTGAAATTCAAAAAATAATAATAATAAAAGAATGAGTGCAGAAATAAATGAGTGAAGTGTAAAAATTTTCACCCAACTAATAAACGGTGAGTTAACATTTCATAAAAAGTGTTTGGATATTTTTATAACAGAGTGTAGAATTAAAATTAAAAGTATGTGAGTTCTCATTTTAAAAAAAAAAAAAACTATACAATTAATTTACAATTATTATTTTATTAAAGCTATTTAATATATTTGAATTACTTAGTAAAGTATATATAATTATTTTATAACTCTTGCTTTTATTAAAGTTAATTAGAATTTTATTTCTATTTTTGAATAATTAAATAAAATATATATTAATGTACACAGATTCAAGACTAATTAGCATAAATCTCATGACTTTGACCAAATTTTCCCTCTAAAAGATCAAAGAGAATGGGGGAAAAAAAATTCCCGCAACAATAAAAGGAATCTCTATTACAAATTCATATCAGCTAAAAAAAAAAATATTGCATTTCAGACCCTATGTGTGAAATTGAATGAAAAGTATTTTAATTTGTTTATTTTATATTAATATTATTGGTTATTTAATGGTACATATAAGAAGCAAGTAGGAAATTAATAACAACGGAATGAACAAACTCTCAATTAGGCAGGCAACCGCACAGTTATTAGATGGGGAGAAGAAGATACAAAGATTCCTTTTTTTCCTTCTTTGAGGCTATCAAGATTCACGTCATTAATTCCTCTCCTCCCACAAATACTAGAAAGAGACAAGAGGTCTCTCCGCCTGAAATTTGCCTCGCCTTGCAATATGTGGGTCCGTTTTTATTTCAGTCACCATCAGATGCAGAATGAGTCAATGACACCCAGTTTAGCAGCCCCACCACGAAAAAAATGTTAAAAAAAAAAAAAGACGGGGAAAAGGACAAATGAGAATATTATTGATAAAAGAAAAAATATGGGCCTCCACACCATGTGCAGAGGAAATTTGTGGGCTTTGTGGATCAAGTATGTTCGAAATTTCCTTCACCATATACTCAACGTTCTTTGCCTCATCCCTGCAAATTACAATGTTGTCATTAATTTTATTATTAGTATTATGATTATTCTTATTATTATTAGAATGGATGAAAAAGAACAATTAATTGGTACAAAATCTCCCAATCAAACATCAAAGTCAATTAAAAAAGAAAAAAAAAAACAATAAAACAATGATCTTCTACCACCACAAAACCAACATCTATCTGCTTAACAAAACCAAACAAAAAAATAAGAAGAAGAACCAACGGAACCAGCAAACCAAGTAAACCACCTGCGACCAGCCACCCATCTCAAGCACACAACCGATTGAAACCAACCGCAACTTCATCACACAAAACTGAACCAACTCCCACCTCACTCGTGTCCGCTTTAACTTCCATATCTCAAAAAACCAGGAGTCAAATGTAACCAACAGTTAAATCCCCACTTCCCAACACCCAAACCAAGAGTCAAATATCACATACAAAGAGTCCTTGAGCTCTCATCATAGCCAAATTTACCACGCCAAAACAAAACCCAACTTCCATCCCCAACCTCAAACTGCATACAATCCAATGTAACAACTGAGACACCATGGCTCGTTAGCCAATGCCGTTGTGATTATGTCTTTCCACGCCCCAGAAATATGATGTGAACAAGAACCAAATGCATTGTCAACTTGTGACACTAACACTGTGTTTATCATTTAAACTAAAAAATTGCATAGCTATAATAAAACAAAATATAAAATATAAACATTTTTTTTTCATTTAAACTAAACATGCTATATTAATAAAAAGTCATTTGCAATTAAATATTGTTTAGAATTTATTCCTCATTCAAATTGAACCAAAAACTATCTAAATATCTACATCAAAAATTTCAATTGACACACACCAAATATCCATTAAAATATAAATCCATCATTTACTCGTTTTGTTAATTAAGTTCAATAAACAATCATATGATTACATTCTAGTGTAGTCATCATCGCAAACTTAAGGAATCACATATTCATCCAAGCGGTTGGTAAATAAGATTAAATATAACAACAATTAAAAGATAAAGATAGATCAGAGTGATTGGTAAGTTACCCATCAAAATGTTTTTGTAGATGAAGGCGATGAAGGCCATTTAAGAAACAAACTCGGTGCAGAGCCTCCTCCCACCCCTTGATGATATCTTCACTGAAATGCTTTTTGTACTCCACAAATGCTTTTTCATAGCATAATTTGATCTCTTTAGGATTAGATGGATCTACATCGTAATAGACTACCCAAATATCTTCCGTTTTTTTACATTTTAAGATCTGAACAAGCTCTTCCAAACACCAAGAAGAAGAAGCATAATCTTTTGAAAGAATGACTATGGCTAATCTTGACTCTTCAATCGCCTCTAGGCATGCAGGTCCAATTTCTTTACCATAGTTTATCTTTTCTTGGTCCAGAAAAGTGCTGAATCGATGGCGACACAGAGCTCTGTAGAGATGACCAGTAAAGCCTTTCCTTACGTCCTTCCCTCTAAAACTCAAGAACACATCGTACTTCAATTTTGAGACAGAATCAACGGCGGCGGTGGAGGAGGAGGAAGAGGCAGGCATGGAATCAACGATGAAGAGATAGGGTCGCTTGAGATGATCGTCAAACGAATTGTAAAATCTTCGTTGACTTCTCTGCAATATGTTAATCCATTTTTGCTTTTGGCAGCAAATTACTAGTTTGCCCCTCATTTTAAAAGGTACTTTTTGCAATACTCTTTAGGGCGGTGCAATTATGCCCCTAATATTTTGGCCTAGGAGCATATA
Organism: Mallotus nudiflorus; assembly: GCA_947683625.1. Classification (NCBI taxonomy): domain Eukaryota; kingdom Viridiplantae; phylum Streptophyta; class Magnoliopsida; order Malpighiales; family Euphorbiaceae; genus Mallotus; species Mallotus nudiflorus. Next base: position 7,142,200 of record CANTUR010000157.1, on the reverse strand, counting down.
GGTCCCTTTTATTTTTTACCATTTAAACATAAAATTTATTTATTTATTTTTTTGAACGAAAATTGCATTAAGAAAACAAGACATTACTACTCTCTAAATGAGATCTAGAAAAACTGGATGAACATTACGTTTAACCTTGAAGGTTAAAATAGTTATTTTTTTATGGTTGTAAATAATTTAGTAAAATTACATTTAATTCGTGTGCTTAAATGTTTATATTCAGATAAATTAAATTTTACAACTATCAGATGCAGAATAAGTAGTGACAAAAGAATTATGATCGTAACTGCACAAATCAAGTTACAAAAAGTCAGTTTTTTAACTTTATTAAGTCTATAGTCTTGTCATGAGTAATGACAGACTCATCATAATCATAAAAAAGGTAAAAAAAATGGAAAATCAAATTTTTATCGAGATCTGAAGTCAAATTTGATCAAATTCAATGAGAATCTTCATTATATATGGTCACAAGCAAATCTCAATCATTAAGAAAATTTTTCAAGCAAAAATACGAAGATTGAATTTGTAATTTTTAAAAAGTTCTCGAGACTAGTTATGACTAGCATCACTACAAGTGTTATGATTATGACGACCTAAATTATTACTATAACGAATTTTTTATGACCATGATGACCAATTTCAAAAATGACAAAGAGTTGTTGTGACCAGCGTCAGCACCACAGTTATGATCATGAAAGCGTGCGAATTCAAATTTTTTCTTGGCATCCCGACAATTATGATCATAACGATTTTATCATAATTATGACGACATGTAGATCTGCTTTTTCTTAGGTGTTTTAAGCAGCTCTATTTGCATTAAATGCACCTCCAACATCCATTTTTCTCTTTTAGGATATAAATATAAGTCTAATTTCAGTTGGAGAGAATTAATGAAGTTGAGCAAATATCTTTAAAGCAATTTTTGACCATTCAATCTTAATTTTATTCTTCAACCACATAAGTTCTCAATCTTTAATTCTTATAATTTCTTTTTATCTCAATAGTGTTCTTGAGTGTAGGTTGGTGAGTGTTTAATTTCTTTATTAAATAACTCAATAGTAAGATTGAGTGAGTTGGGTTAGGATTTTAAATACTTGTAAGCTAAAAGGATTACTCTTAACATTTGGGTTCGAGTGTGAGCCTTAGAAAATAATTAAGTTTAAGTGTGAACTTTGTGTAAAACACTTAGGTGAGTTATTTCAAGCTTGTAAGGGTTTAATCTACACCTTGAAGTATTTTGATGGTAGATTAAAATTCTCAACAAGTGGTTAAGAAAAGGACACATGCTTTGAGGGCTGAACCTCTATAAATTCTTATGTCTTTATTGCTCATAATCTTCATTTATTTCAGCCCTAATTCTATTCTAAGTTTGCTCTTAGGTGTAAATTCAAAATTACCCATATTTCTTAAAAAGTCAATTCACCCCCCCCCCTCTTGGCACTTATGGAATTATACATAAAAAGTACAACCTAAAAAAGCTTAAAACATAAACTATGTTTTGTCAACTAGTCAGCAGCTTGGTTCATTGATCTTCTTATATGCTGAAAGCATATATTTTGATGAAGAGAAATAAGTCTAGCAATCTGTTAGCCCATAACATCTATTTCCTATGGCCAAACCTCCATAAGAGCTTAACATAAATTAATGGCAGATAAACAATCTTATTCAACTATAAATTTTTTATTAAGATGCTTAGTTGCAAAAGCTATGGCTTCTCGGATAGCTAGTAATTCAGTATGCAACGAAGATTGACTGTTGAAATGCTTTACATTAAAATGTATGATAGAGCCTTAAAAATCTCTACAGATGTAGGCCTCATAGCATACTTTATTTAATTTTAAAAATGATGAATCACAGTTTACCTTCCAAACCCCTTCATCTGGTGCTACCCATTTGTTCTCAACAAAGCTAGCATCTTAAGTCTAATTTAGACCAGTAGTATATGGGTCATTTTACTTAAACGTTTAGACTGATTGCCACCAACTTTTAACCTTCTCTATGATTGCCTTTAGATCCTCAGTGATTCTATTGAATTATTTTAAATTCCTAGACTTCCAAATAATCTAGCATATGCCTATTATTAGCCTCAAAAGATCAGAATTATCAGCTTCATCCAGAAGCTGTTTAATAGCCATCCACTATTGACTAAAGGATTGAAAACCATAATTGACAAGTATATAATTTAAAGGACTACCATACTAAATGCACTTTGAAAACTCATATAGAAATAAGACATGTTTTAGTGTTTCTGCATTTGATCCACACCTCCTTCATTTGATATCTACTTTACACCCTCTTTGGATTAAAGCCTCATTTGTTACTACAACATTCTAAGAACAGCGCCACAAAAACACTTTTATCTTATGAGGGATATTAAGATTCCATATAGACTTCCAAACTTCTCCATTGATCTTAGAATTCTGAGTGCTTGGATGAGTCATTCTGCTAGCCCTTTGTTTAAGTATCTTGTATGTCGACTTTACTAAATATAAGCCTTTTTTATCAAAGTGCCTTATAAATCTATCAGTCCCTAAATTAGATTGCATTAGAATTTATTTAATGGCTTTCTGCTCTTGGATAAATAATAATTGGCTCAGCTGATGATTATCCCATTCCCCATTGTATTCCATAATAGGTCCTTCACTATATGAATATGCACTCCATTAGGCCTTGGAGAGGCAATTCTAAAATCTGGAATAGTCAGGACCTAAAGATTTAACCAGATACCAGTGCTTCTCCCCAATTTCACTTGCCATCTTCCCCCCCCCCCTTTTTTATCACTTCCCTCCCTTTAAAAAGACTTGTCCAAACCCAATAAGCTTTGTTACCTTGCTTAGCTTCCATAAAAGAAGAAAAAGGATAATAAATTCCTTTAAGGATTTTTGCACATAACATCTCTGGGTGTTGTATAAGACACTAACCCATTTTGCCTAACAAAGCATCATTAAAGATTTACAGCTCATGAAATCCCAACCTGCCATATTTTTTAATATCAGCTAATGCCCCTAAATTTATCCAGTGTATCCTTTTGGATTTAACATCCTAACTCCACCAAAAGCTCTCATATATTTTTCTATTTGCTAAGTTGTTCCCATTGAAATTTTAAAAATAGACATTACAGAAGCTAGAAGAGCCTGTAAAACAGATTTCACTATGATCTCTCTACTTGCTAAAGTAAGAAATTTCATTTTCCAAGATTGAATTCTAGCGAAGGTCCATTAAAGCAAAAAGCTGAACAAGTTCTTCTTTGTTTGTCCCCACTGCAATGGCATGCCTAAATACTTAGAAGTATACTTAGATTCTTTAGCACCAAAAGCATCACAAACATATCTCTTCATTTTCATATCGCTTGTCTTATTGAACATGATTTCTGATTTGTTAAAGTTTATTTTCTGACCTGTAGTCGTGGTGTACTTCCTTAAAGTGGCTTGAAATGTCTGAATTTCTTGTTCAGTGGCTTCTCCATAAATTATTGTATCATCAGTAAATTAAGAATGAGTGATGGGTAAGCAATGTCTGGTTATTCGAATGCCTTTAATATCTCCTTGTTATTGTTCTTTGATGATCATTCTAGATAAATATTTAGCTAGTAAAATGAATAGATAGGGAGAGAAGGGATCTCCCTGACTAATTCTCTTCTTTGGCGAGAAGAATCAAGATATAATACCATTAATAGAAAGAGAAAATTCCACTATTTGAACACAATTCATCACCAAGTCGACCTAGCCTACTCAAAAGTCGAAATAAAGAAAAATGCTCTTAAGAGCTTCCTAATTTACATTATCATATGCTTTCACCATATCTAGTTTTAAGGCAAAGAAACATTTCTTACCTTTCATTCACATTCTTAAGGCATGGACAAGCTCATGATTGATTATTATATTTTCTTGAATGCTTCCACCATTTAAAAAACCAGTTTGGTGAGGGAAGATAAGTTAAGGAAGCCATCTCTTTATTTTGTTAGAAATCACCTTGGATATGATCTTATAGCTAAAGTTACAGCAGCTAATAAGATGGAATTCATCAAAAGTTTTTGGATGGTTGTTCTTTAGTATCAGTATAATAATTATTTTATTTAGGCCTAAGGGAAGACTTCATGTATGGAAGAAATTTCTTACCATTTGAACCATATCATCCTTTACTACATCCCACTGATCATCATAAAAAAAAAAACACTCGGGAAAACGTCAAGATCTGGAGACTTTAACTTTTTGAAGCCAAAAACTACATTCTTAACCTCCTTCAAACTGACATCCTTCATAAATTAGAATTAATCTCCTTATTAACCAACCTTGGTATGATTGAAGAGAAATTCTCCTCAAAGTGGGTTGGTTTTCCTTGAAACAACCATTTAAAATGTTCCATGACCCTTTTTTTTTATTCTATCTTCATTTGTTAGACAAACATCTTCCCCAATTCTAATTTTACTAATATGATTTTATTTTCTTCTTTGTATGGTAGTAATGTGGAAAAATTTAGTGCTACAATCACCTTCTTGAAGCCATTTCACATAAGCCCTTTACTCTAAAATAACTCTTCTTTTCTCCATAGTGTAGTTAACTGTTGTTAAAGACCTTGAATCTAATTTTGTTTTTGTCTATCTAAATTCTCAGTCATGATGTCATGACCTAAACCCCTAAGGGCACATGAACGGTACGAGGGAATGGGAAAGCAATAAGCTTCCAAAATCCGTAGTAAGCCTAAGGAATTTATTATAGAAATAAAACTAACTTTAAAATTCTAAGAAAAATTCAATAGAGTTTCCTCTGTACTGGGAGCAAACCTAAACCTATAAATCAAGGAAATACACTTCCAAAAATTATCCAATCAATACTACTTTCTAATAACTCCAATAATCCAACACGATTACATATATTTCCATCACATTAAAAATCCACAATACAAGATAGTATATAAAAATATCAAATCCTAAATATAAATTACACAGGTCATTTAACTAACTACTGTGGTATCTAGAATTTGCATACACCATACTTATATCAAATACACCTACATAAAATGGCCAAAGAATAAGAAACCTGGCACAGATAATGACTAGGATCAGTCTCACTATGAGATCTTAGAAAAATAAATTTAGGGGATTCAAACCTCAGTGAGTGAACTAACATTATAAAATGCATGTTAATTTTAAAATAGTTATTTAAGACCTTTAAATCCCTTAAATAGACAATTATTTCAAAAACTCTTTTATTTTTACCAAAACCATTTTTATGAAATACCTTACAAGAAAGTATATAAATATAAATCCCTTTAATTTATAATAAAGTAACTTATGCAAACATAATATTTGTGAAAAATAAAACCTTTAATAGAAAATCATGGTAGAACCCTAAACCTTAATTCTACTAACCTTTTAGCTCTTTTAATCCAAATGACTATCGGTCCTAGAGAGCACACTCAACCAAGGTCTAACCACAGTCGGTCTCTAACACCAATTATTTATTGGTGCCAAAAAAGCAAGCTCAACCAAGGTCTAACCAGTACACATACACCTTCCTAAAGACTCTTACTCAACCAGGGCTCATAATTAATAATACTGCCTTGAGAGTTTTACTCAACCAGGGCTTATAATGCATAAAATAACCAATACATAGAACAACACCGGTGCACACAAAGTCCTTGTGACACCCACCAGGCGGCATGTTCTACCATTATTTTCAAAATAATATGTGAAACAATATAAAATAGAAATTAAATTAAATTAAACTAACTAAAGGATGTTCATGAAATGCTTAATCATAATCAAATAAATGAATCATGAATAAGGTAAATTTATGATCATAAATAAACTTATATTAATCTCATAAAATTCTTATTTAAAAACAATCTCAACAAACATTTTATAAAATTAACTTAGAGGTGGAGCGTGTCGGCCGATGTGTCCTCAGCTGCCCAAATGCGACGACTTCCTCTTTAAAACTCTTTAAAATAAATAATATTTATTTAAAACATGCTTATGTATACAAATAAAATTCATAAAAATTCTCCAAAATTCTAGAAAATTTATTAAAATCGAGGAATTTATAAAATAGACTTAGTAATATCCTATATGACTTTTGAGGCTAAAGGAATTTATCTCCAACGATTTAACTAATATAAATGGAAATTAATTAATTTCCACCACAAACTTTCTTAGATTTATATCTCAAAATTTGTAAAGAATTAGACAAAAATTTAATATGGAAATTGATCATCACAATTTATATTATTTATTAAAAATAGCTCATAATCATTTTCGGGTCGGTACTGTTCACTCACTAGAAATTCAAGTGGGACCCATCGAATTCTCACATGAAAGTATAATATCTAAGCAAGCAAATTATACCAAAATGTTCCTAATAATTAATGGAACATACTTAAATCCTCAAACAACCCAAAAATCAGTAATGAATTAAAAAATTGAGTAACAAACTAAAATTACTTAAAAATATTCACTAAATATTCTAAAAGTATAGATCGGATGAGTGGTCAATGCTTACAAACTCCTGACATCGTGACAAACATAATTGAACCAACCATTGCATTTGAAGCCCACCAAAAAGAGCAAAACAAAGGTAGAAGACCAACTGTTCTAAGCCAAATCTGTATTATTCAAAGCCACTTCTTACAAAAAAACCACCACTGGAAGAAGAGGAGAATGAGATGAGTCTCTGGTTTGAATTTGAGGTCAATTGGAGGTCATTTGGATGTTGAACGTAGGAAAGAAAAGTTCAGGGATCGAAAAGAAATTTGCCATAAAAATTTCTAAAAACCTCACCACTACCCTCCTTTTCTCCCATGCATAGCCACTTCTCCTTTTCAATAGGAATGGACACCCATGTGTCCATCTCCCTATGGTCCTCTCTCTATTTTTTTAACACACACACACATATATATATATAACAACCACAATAATACCAATAATAAATAAGATAATAATAATAATAATAATAATAATAATAATAATAATAATATAATTGTAATATCCCGTATTTTTAAATATTTTTACACTGTACCGGGATATGCAGTGTTAATAATTTTTGTATATATATATTATGATATTTTACGAGTTGATATGTATTTAAAATCTATTTTAATTATTGTGTATTATTTACAGTGCTTTACGTAAAATTTTCCCGGGACTTGTATTTTCGGGGAAATTTTCACGTAAATAATTTATTATTAATTATTTTAAACATATTTTCGGACTTGCATGAACTCATACGTATTTTTAAAATACTAAACACCGTGTATACATGTAATTATTTATCTAATTAGGGTTTAATATATTACCCTAATATTTTATTATTTGTTTATTAATTTTATTGTTATTTAATTATTTTATTTATTATTAAATTATAAATTATTATAATAATGTGTGGTGTGAGATTTTTCCCAAATATTTTATTTAAAATTATTTTTCTTTTTTCTTTTTCTTTTTCTTTCTTTTTCTTTTTCTTTTCTTTTCCTTTCCTTTTCTTTTCTTCTTCTCCTTTCTTCTTCCTGAGCCCGACCCTCCTCCATCTTCCCCTCCCGCTACAACTTCCGACCACCTACCGTCGGTGTGCCGCCAGCAGCTCCGCCTTCCCCAGCCAGCTGCTCCGTCGCCCCTAGCTTCTTCCCCGGCGCCGGCTAGCTCCCATTTTCCCCATTTTGGCCTAAACTTCCCTCCTCGCCGTTCACCAACTTTCCGGCCACCATTTTTGACACCGTCGATCTCTTTCTTCTCCTTGAGCTCCGGTGAATGTGATTCTAGCTTTGGTTTGAGCTGAATTGATCTTGATTTCCTTAGGTTTCGAATTTTCAATTTCGGCCTATTAGGGTTTTTGATTTTTTTGAGCTTCGAATTAATTGATTCATGAAAAATCCCTTAAAAAATATTGATCCTAGTGGCTTAATCTTCATGTGTGAATTTTTGTATAATTTTTGGAGATTAATTTGATTTTTGGGTATTTTTGAATATTTTAATATTATTTTCTAATTTTCGGAAATTAATTAAATTAATTATGAAATTGTGTTTTATGGTAATTATAGGTGTTGAAATGAATTATAGGAATTTATTTGGAATTTCTATGAATTTCTATGTATTTATTTTGAATTATTTAAATTTATGTAATTTTGGGAAATTAGGGTTAATTGTGTTTTTAATTGAAATTAATTGGTTAATTGAGTTTAATTATTGATATTATTAATAAATATGTTTAGAAAATTAATTTTGGATAATTGTATAATTTTTGGTGAATTTTTGAAGTAATTTTAGTATATTTATATATATAGGGGTATTTTGGTAATTTTACCCTAAATTGGCTAAAAATGTAATTTAATTGGTTTTAATAGTTATTTAAGGTATAAAAATGATTTCTATAAATTATTTAGTATTTTTAACTAATTAAAACTATTTTTCGTGAATTATTTTCAATTATATATATAATATACAGTTTTTCTAATAAAATTAGTTTTTATCGATTTTTACTGTGTTTAAAGGTTAATTATGTAATTTTTACTTATAAAATGAATTTCTAGGTTATAAGGGTATTTTTGGTATTTCTGAAATTATTCTGTGATTGTGGACCCAGGTCGGTAGATTGTAGTCTGGAGTCCGACCGACGGGTTGTGAATGAGATGTGGTGTTTATTTTTGAAGTGTGTTTCTTTGCAGGGTCGGCTCTACTATTTGAGTAGAGAGATGCCCATTTTACAGGGGAGGTTCTGCAGAATTTTTGGTAGAATTCTCGTAAAACGTGATGTCCGGTCGAACCAAAATCTCAATTCTGTGTTTAATACTCTAGATCGAATTCTAAGATTTTCTGTTAGGTTTATTCTAATGTCGGTTGTTTATTATTTGTTTAGTTGCACCGAAACCGAGGGCTAGTGGACCAGGCCCGTTGGATCCATCTCGTGGAGCGCACTAGTGTGAGTTGCTATTTTATATATATATGCTTAGGATGCATGATTTTAGAAATATATGTTTTATTTTGATTAAAATGCACAAATAATATGATTTGTATTTAAGTATATTTTTGGTATATATATTAAATTATATGCATGTTTTGTTAATAAATTATATTTAAAATGTTTTTAAATATATTTCTAGCTTAATTTATAATTTGATTGGATTTATTTGACGTATATATACTCAAAATATACCTGGTTTACTTTTGGTATATTTTCGGTATATATATGGTTTATATTGTTTTTTTTTTATTTAAATTCATGCATCATTTATTTGTGAATGTATGTTTTATATTTAAAGTGAAGGATATCGATAGAACGTGTTACCTAATGGGCAGCACTAGGACCAAGTACGTACCGGTACGCTTATAGAAAATAGGCTATACTACTAACTATTTGTGGATATTGATTGAATATGATTATTTGATGTGTGAGATATGGTTTGGAGGTGTGATTGCTAGAGCTCGGTTGACCAAGTGTCTCGGGGCCAATCACATTGGCAGTCAGACTGCTGGAGCTCGGTTGACTTAGTGTCTCGGGGCCAGTTTACTGTCTAAATGGAATAAGTGAATATTTTGGAATAAGTGAGCTTGTATGGCTAGAGTGTTGTCTAACACTGTTTGAGGTTTCGATATCATAGGGTTCTATTTGATCCTTCATAAACTGTGATTTTCAATAAAATATATAAAAATGATTTTTACTGCATCTGTGTGAATTTGCCTGTATATATACATATTAGATATATATACTGTTGACTGTATGCATTATCACTTAGTATGCATGTATATATATTATAGTAATTCACTCAGTGAGGTCTGACTCCCCTCCGTTGACTATTTTTCAGGAGAGTCAACATCTTCAGACCTCAGTAGTAGGCCCATACGCCGGATTTCTTCCGCCCCGGCTTCTTTGTGTAAACTGCTTACTTGAGTCTTATTTTTTTTTATAATCTAGACACTGCAGTAGTTGTAAATTAATTGTGGGATTTTATGTATTTTATTTATGTGAGATATTGTATTATACTTAAATTGGATTTATATTAAAAGATTTATTTATGGGAGATGGATATTATTTTGGATATTTATGATTTTTATTTCCGCTGCATTATATATTGTTATTATTATCGCATGTTTATTTTATTTTTAGGCTTGCTACGGGTTCCGGATTCGAAAGAATTCCCGTTCCCTTGCGCCGGTCATGGCCCCTGTTTTGGGTTGTGACAATAATAATATTAATAACTACACAAATTCAGGTTATTACATTTTTCTCCCCTTAAAAAAAATATATCCCTTAATCTTACATTAATACTAAAAGAGATAAGGGTATCGACTCTGCATATTGGCCTTTGTCTCCCAAATACAATCTTTCACTGCATGGTTATTTCATAGTACCTTAACCATAGAAATTTCTTTAGTACACAATTGGCGAACCTAGCGTTCTATAACCGCCAAGGATATTCATCATATGAGAAATCCTCACTAACCTCTATTGTTTGAGGTAGAAGGATCAAAGATATACTTTGTCAACATGGATACATGAAATATTGGATGAATCCGCGACAGTTCTAGTGGTAACACTAGTCTATAAGCCATATTTTCAACACATGAACAAATCTCAAGGGGTTTAATATACCTTGGAGCTAATTTTCCCTTTTTACCAAATCTCATCACCCCCTTCATTGGAGACACCTTAAGAAACACCATGTCTTTTGTAGAGAATGATACATCTTTCCTCTTAGGATCTACATAGCTTTTCTGTCAACTAAAAGTTGTCCTCAATCTCTATTGGATGATAGGAATCTTCTTTGAAGTCACTTGCACTAATTTTGGGCCTATTAATTACCTCTCACCCACTTCCCAACACATGGGTGATCTATAATTTCTTCCATATAATGCTTTTTATGTATCCATTTCAATACTTGTATAATAACTATTGTTATATGCAAATTTGATCAAAGGTAAGTGCAAATCTCATTGGCCACTAAAATCAATCACATACATTTAAAACACATCCTCTAGTGTTTGAATGGTCCTTTCGAACTGACCATCTGTTTGAGGATGAAATGTCATACTGAAGTCAAGTCTCGTATCCAAAGCCTTATGCAACTTTTACCAAAAGATTAAAGTAAACATAGCTCAGAAACTATACTTTCTAGTACCCTATAGAGGCAAATAATTCAATTAATGTCTAACCTTACTAACTTGTTAGTAAAGTATGTCTTCTTAATTGGCAAGAAGTGAGCTGACTTGGTTAACTTGTCAACTATCACCCAAATTGCATTATAACCTCTAGTTGTACGAGGTAATCCAATTATAAAATCCATAACAATCATATCCCACTTCCATTCTGATATGTAACTACTACAATAATCCTAAAGGCCTCTAATGTTTTAATTTCACTTGCTGACATATGACACACTTGGATACAAATTTTACAATATCTCTTTTCATTTCATTCCACCAATATGTATCTTTCAGATCATGATACATTTTAATAGAATATGAATAAATACTATAAGCAGAAAAGTATGCTTCTTCCATAAACTCTTTTCTTAACTCATCCACATTCAACACACACAACTTAGTGCCCAAATGTAGTACATCCTCATTATCAATAATAAAATCTTTTGATTGGCCCTACTATACTTCTAACATTATTCTCTATAATAGTGGGTCTCTTCTCTAAGCTACCTTAACTCTATATAGATATACTAATCGTACTATGAATTGAGTTAAAATTCATTTCTTGGTTACCTGCTATTATAACCCTTGATCAACCAACTTATGCAATTCTTTAATGATTAGCCTCCTTTCATACTAATATGAGTAAGGATGCCTACTGACTTTCTACTTAATACATCAACTATCACATTAGTTTAACCCAGATGGTACAAAATAAAGCAATCATAATCTTTCAAAAGTTCCATCCATCTTTTTTATCTCAAATTTAAGTCTTTTTATTGAAAAATGTACTTCAAGCTCTTATAGTCAGTGTATATTTCACAAGTTACACTGTACAAATAATGCCTCCAAATCAATGCAAACACTACTGCTGCCATTTTTAAATCATGAGTAGGGTAGTTCTTCTTGTGCTTCTTTAACTGATGTGAATCATAAGCAACTACTCTCTCATTCTGTATTAATACACAACCTAAACCGACTCGAGAAGCATCACAATACACTATATACCCATCACTTCCTGAAGGTAAAGTCAACACTGGAGCTAAAATCAATCTATCTTTGAACATTTGAAAGTGCTCCTCACATTTATCAGTCCACACAAACTTAACATTCTTCTAAGTTAACCTTGTTAAATAAGTGGTTATCTTGGAGAAATCCTTTATAAATCTCCTACAGTAGCCAACTAAACCTAGAAATTCCTTACTTCAGTGATAGTTATAGGTCTCGACCACCTTTTAATAGCTTTAATCTTTTTAGGATCCACTTGTATGTTGTCTTTAGATACGACATAGCCTAAGAATGCCATTTGATCCAACCAAAACTCACATTTTAAGAATTTGGCATATAATTGACATTCCCTCAATGTCTGAAGCACTATCCTCAAATGCATGGCATGTTCTTCCTCACTTTTAGAATACTCCAAGATGTTATTAATAAACATTATCATAAATAGGTCCAAAAATGGCCTAAACACTGATTCATCAAATCTATAAAAAATTTTAGGGTATTAGTCAACCCAAAAGACATCACTAAGAATTCATAATATCCATATCTCGTCCGAAAAGCAATCTTAGGTATATCTCCACTTCTAATTCTCAACTAATGATACACTGAACTTAAGTTAATCTTCAAGAAATACCAAGCTCCTTGAAGTTGCTCAAACAAATCATCGATCCTTGGAAGAGGATGTTCTTGATGGAGACTTTGTTCAACTGTCTATAGTCGATACAAAGTTAAAGACTACCTTATTTCTTTTTCATAAATAGCATTAGTGTGCCCTAAAGAGATGTACTAGGTTTAATGAAACCTTTATTTAGCAACTCTTACAACTTCAATTCCACAGATGCCATTTTATAAGGTGGAATAAAGATAGGATTTGTACTAGGTACAATATTAATATAGAATTTCATCTCTCTTTCTAGTGTAAATTTGGTAAATCTTCAAGAAAGACATCCAAAAAATCACACACAACTGGTACCGTCTCAACTACCCCTTTATCTACTTTAGTATCCCTAACCATAGCCAAATAACCTTGACACCCGCTTCGAAGCATCTTTCTAGATGTGATTATAGCAATAAGATTTTGAAGCATGAAACTCTTTTTGCCTCTAAATCAAAATTTCTCATTGTTTAGGATTTTAAAAATCACTTCCTTCTCCTAAAAATCTGAAGTAGCATAATGTTCTACCAACCATTCCATTCCCCAAAATTACATCAAAATCCATCACATCCAACAAAACTATATCTGTAAGTAACTCTCTACCTTCCACCAACACTGGATAAGATGGAAAGACTATATCTGTCTCTAACTTGACACTAAGTAGAGTTGCTACAGATAATAGAATTAACAACTTAGATGGTTGTCATCCTATTCTTGAAGTAAATATAGGATATACAAGGAATGCAATGCACTACGATAATGCCAAGCTCTAGCATGAAAATGACATATTGAAGAGTACATGAAACCATTTTCATCCAAAATTGTCCCTCATTGAAGGCATGCAAAAGTATCTTAAGGATTTTTTAAACTCTAAATATGTTATAGTAATCATATATAGCCAAATTCACTGCATGAACCAATCTTGTACTGGAGTATAAACTGACAACTTCACAATCATTATCCTTAGATAATATGTGTATCATGTCTTTGTCTATAAGTCAATAAAATCCAAAGCATCTCTTGTTCTATTAAAATGAACTCTACCTATCATAGAGTATAAAATTGCTACATCAACGATAGACATCTCTTGATTCCTCCATTAAAACATCTATTAAACCATTGCCGTGCTTGGTTAAATGCTACAAAGCCCTCATTAATCCTAGCTATGCTAGTAACAAATGCTGCAAATTCTAGTTCTAAAGTTGCCTGCACCATTTGCGGTAACTACTTTGGCCTTTGAGTTGCAATTGCCTCTAGCCTTATACTATGCTAAATAGGTAGAGTAGAGGCTAGAACAAGAATTGGAACTTCATCTTGAAAGGACTGTTTATCCTTAAATATTATCTTGACAGTACAAGCAATTCGTGTTCACCTCATTTTGAAAATACGCATAGATTAACAAGATTTAAGACATAATAAGGAAACTAAAAATACATGGCATTTTAGAAGCAACGACAACAAAAAGTGACATTTATTATCCTAATCACCATAGTAGTTTCAAGAAAAGCTAAACACCATTAACAAAAAAAAAATAGAAAATCAACCATTAGCTCTGATACTAACTTTGTCACGACTCGAACCCCTAAGGCCATGTGACCAACACTAGGGAATATGATAGCAATAAGCTTCCAAAACCCTTAGTAAGCTTAAGGAATTTACTACATAAATAAAACTAACTTTAAAATTCTAAAGAAAATTCGGCACAATTTCCTCTATACAGGGAAGAAACCAAACCTATAAATCAAAGAAATACACTTCCAAAAATTATCCAATCAATACTACTTCCCAATAACTCCAATTTTCCAACACGATTACATATATCTCCATCACATTAAAAATCCACAATACAAGATAGTAAATAAAAATACCAAAGCCCAAATATAAATTACACAAGTCATTTAACTAACTACTATGGTATCTAGAATTTAAATACACTATACTTATATCAAATAAACCTATATAAAATAGTCGGAGAAGAAGAAACTCAACTCAAAAAATAACTAAAATCAATCTGGCTATAAGATCCTGGAAAAATAAATTGAGGGGAGTCATATCTCACCGAGTAAACTAACTTTATAAAATGCATGTTAGTTTTAAAATAGTTATTTGAAACCTTTAAATCCCTTAAATAGATAATTATTTTAAGAACTCTTTTATTTTTACTAAAACTATTTTTATAAAATACCTTACAAGAAAGTATATAAATATAAATCCCTTTAACTTATAATAAAGTAACTCATGCAAACATAATATTTATGATAAATAAAACCTTTAATGGAAAATCATGGTAGAACCCTAAACCTTAGTTATATTAGCCTTTCAGCTCTTTTAATCCAAATGACTGTCGGTCCTAAAGAGCACACTCAACTAGGGTCTCGCCACAGTCAGTCTTTTACACCAATTATTTGCTAGCGCCTAGAGAGCAAGCTCAACTAGGGTCCAACCAGCAAACATATACCTGTCTAGAGAGTCTTACTCAACCAAGGCTCAAAGTTAATAATTATGCCCAGAGAGTCTTACTCAACTATTGCTCATAATCTATAACATAACTAATACACAGATCAACACTGGTGCGCACATAATCTTGGTGACACCCATCAGGTGGCATGTTCTACCATTATTTTCAAAACAATATGTGAAATAGTATAAAAAAAAATTAAACCAACTAAAGCATGTTCATCAAATGCTTAATCATAATAATAAAAAAAAAGAATCATGTATAAGGTAAAATTCATGATCATAAATAAACTTATATTAATCTCATAAAATTCTTATTTATAAACAATCTCAACAAATATTTTATAAATTAACTTACAGGTGGAGCGTGTCTGCAGATGCGTCCTCGGCTACCCAAATGAGATAGCTTCCACTCTGGAACTCTATAAAATAAATAATATTTATTTAAAACATGCTTATGTATACCAATAAAATTCTCTAAAATTTTGAAAAAATTATTAAAATCAAAAAATTTATAAAATGGATTTAGAAATATCCTAATATGACTTTTGAGGCTGAAGGAATTTATCTCCAACAATTTAACTAATATAAATAGAAATTAATTAATTTCCACCGTAAACTTTTTGAGATTTATATCTTAAAATCCATAAAGAATTAGACTAAATTTTATGTACGGAATTTTGATCATCATAATTTATACTATTTATTAGAAATAGTTCATTATCATTTTCGGGTCGTTATTGTTACTCATAGGAAATTCGAGTGAGACCCACCAAATTCTCACCGAAAAGTACATTATCCGATCAAACAAATTATACTAAAACGTTCCTAATAATTAATGGAACACACTTAAAGCCTCAAACAACTCAAAATCAATATTGAATTAAGAAATTGAGTAACAAACCCAAATTACTTAAAAATATTCACCAAATATTCTATGGGTGTAGATTGGAAGAGTGATCAGTGCCTATAGACTCTTAACATTGAGACGAACATAATAGAACCAACCGTTGCATCAAAAGCTTGCTAAAATAATGCAAAACGGAAGTAGAAAGCCTACTGTTCTAAGCCAAATCTGCACTATCTAGAGTCACTTTTGCAAAATGAACACCCCAAAAAGAAGAGGGGAATGAGACGAGCCACTTGAACTAGATCAAAGATCATTTAGGTATTGAATCGAGAAAAAGAAAAAATTCAAGGATCAAAAAAAAATTTGCCACCTAAAATCTAAAAACCCCACTGCTCCCCTCCTTTTCTCCTGTGTAAGGCCACTTCACCTTTTTAATGGGAATGGTAACAACCATAATAATACATTAATACCAATAATAAAATAAGATGATAATAATAATAATAATAATAATACTAATAATACTAACAAAGATACTGATAATAATAATAATAATAATGTTGGTAGTTATAAGATAATAATAATAAAATAATAATATTAATAATTACATAAATTTGGATTATTACACATGATATCATCAACTTTGAATTCCATCGCTTTTATTTGTCCATGAGAGGCTTTGTTTCTCGATCGACACCAACTAATAAGATCCCGTTGCAATTTTCTTAGCTTCATTTGGAAGCTATAATTAGAACGATTGAGATCCTATCCCTCTGCCAAGATCTGCGAACTTCATTCTACCAATCCTCTTCCTCTTCTCATTTTGCTTTATATAAGAATCTTCTTCTTTCTTTGGGTTTGGGAGGTTTAAAAATCAGAGTCACCGGCCGATGGTTTGATCCCACAAAATGTTCATGTATTACCTTCATAAATGCATATTTAATTCTCCACTAGGTGTTTGCCAAAGCTCTATCCAAACGAGCTTGAATGTTACGATCTCCCACTTGCCTATTATTTTTTATAAAGGTGGCACCTTGATAGCCAAGATCCATCAGTGAGTAGTCAGTCATTGATCATATCTTGAAAGTCTCTAGTTTGCAAAAAGTAGATTGTATTACCTCCCCTCTTCTCATGTGGGTTTATGTAGGCATTGAAATCACCTATGAGAAGCAACGGGACTGAGTTACCCATGTTGAGAACACGGATTGCTTCCCACACTTCCCTCTTTCTTTCCCTCTTAGGATGGTCATACACTATTGTAAAATGCCACTCATCTTCTTCTACCTCAACCGTTGTATCAATAAAATGCCTAGAGGTATTTAGGATCTTAGTCTGATATTTATCCACGCACCACAAACCCAAACCTCTAGATCTACCATTTGGGTCAATATGACGGCCATTCTTGAAACCCATACTCTGTTGAATCTTCCTTATACTGTTAAACCTCAGCTTTATTTCTATAAGGAAAACGATCTGTGGCTTTTCTTTTAGAACTAACTTTCTCAAGGCTTTTGCTGTCAATGTATTACCGAGTCCTAAGTAATTCCATGAAACGAGACTCATGTTGAGAAAGATCTATTGGTGTATAAATCAAACGGGATATCAGAGATTAACTGAGATGATGAAGATGAAAACCAGATTGAAAAAAAATGAAGAGACTTGGACTATATGACACTCCAGAGAAAGCACTATCACTCTACAGAGAGAGCATTCTTTACATATAGACATCCATATGCATACTTTAAGTCTTCTTTATAAAATTTGTGTTTTCCTATGTTTTTTGCCCCTCTGATAATAGTGGAGAATTTAGAGTATTAACTCTGTTTGTGTAAGCTGATATACATGTGAAAATGGTCAAAAGGGAATACTGGTTGTATTTTATAACTCAACTACTTCTCCTTCTTCTCTTTCATTTGCATGTTCGATATTTTCCTCCCTAAATTAGAATCCCTAAAACCATGCTTTTCTATCTTTTTAAATTCTGCTGCTCAAACTATAAGAAATCATATATCTCTGATGGGTTTTCTCTTATTATTCTCTTGTGCTATTATTTTCAACCAAATAATAAGCAAGAAATTTACTTTTGCATTGTAGCTTGAATGGATGGCTCCCGAAGTTCTAAGGAATGAACCAATAAATAAGAAGTAAGTGAACTTAATGCTCATGCTCATTGTAGTTGATCCTAATTAAGATGGCAATTTTTTTTTTTTTTTGAAATAAAGCATGTTTCTTATAAAATTGAAATTGCGTGGAAAAATCATACGTTTTTCATTACTGGATAGAGATAGAAAAGTGAGGCTTTATTCAAAGTGTGAACGAGTTGATTTGAAATTCTTTCAGTTTAATCAAAGATTTCAAATTCAAGTCTTAAATATAAAACTACTTTAAAATTCTTAAAGTAGAACTTTACCATCCTTCAGGATCCTTTCCAAATCGAATTTGAATTAATCGAGTGATATAGGATATCAAATATTAGATGCTTGCTTTTGGTAGTATAATAATTAGTATCATTAATTCTTGGGAAAATGTTCTCAATAATCTTGACCTATATACTAATTTTCTAAATTATCCTATTTAAATTGTATCAATTTATATAATTAAATTTTTTACTTGTTTTAATTTTATCTAACTTGCATTTGCCATGTAGAGTTACTTATATGGAAGGCTGACTGTCTAATAGCTTAGCTGATTGGGACCAAAATGAAATGACGTCATTTTATTTATGAAAAAAAGATCAAAATGTCGTCAATTCATTAACAAAACTAAAGAAATGAAAAAGCACAATCCCTAAACACAACAGAGAATGAAAAGCACTATTCACTCACCACCTAAAGATAGTATGATTGTGAATGTAACCTAAACAATTGTGATGTTTTTCTTACCAAAATTCATTGAAGAAGGTAGACCTCCTATAAAAATTTTCCTTTCAAAGTTGCATGAATCATGTCTCTTCTTTGCTTCATTTGCCTAAGCTCTGGCCAGCATGCGTATAAAAGCATTTACTGCCTCTAACACATGCAGTAGCTAAATCAAAGTATTTGCAGATCTCTGTCTTCGCACTAAAGCAAGTTCTATTGACGTGTGACAAAATTACAATGAGACTAGAAATAACATATTCACGTCATGTTCATGGATGGCCTCATTATTACATCATTTAAGTTTTGATGAGTTTAACCAAGATAGTTACCTGTTAGTGGTGTTTGTCATAGTGAAAAACTCTTCATAGGTCTTTGAAATCACCTAATCTCTTTATAACCGTGCTGTATATCTCTATCTAACGGGAAAAGATGACTTTACTGTACATTGTAAGCAAGCACATGAGATTATAGGAAGGATTTTTTGACCTTTCTTATTAATTCATATATTTTTTTAATGAATTAGGGATTTCAACTTACTGAGACTGATATTCCTTGGGTTAAGCAAGAAATGCATGTCCTGTGACTGCGCTAAGTCTATGGGTCTTTAACTGCTGGAAATTATGAGCCAGCACAAAGACATTATGCAGATAGATGTTACTGACAAAGGTCTCTTAGAGCTACAGTTCTTAACTAGGGATTTTGTTCTTCGTTGTGGTTAGGGATAGTGCTTTTTTATTTCTTTAGTTTTGCTAATGAAACAATCATGTTTTGATCTTTTTTTTTTTATATAAACAAAATGGTGTGGTTTCATTGTGATTCCTGTCAATTAAGTTATTAGACACGTCAGCTTTTTACATAAGCAACTCCATGTAATAAATGCAAATTGGATAAAATTAAATTAAGTTGTAAATTGACTATATAAATTTATACAATTTAAAGGATAAAACAATTTAGAAAATTAATTTATAGTTCAGGATAATGAGAAATATTTTTTCTTAATTCTTACTTATAAAAAAATGCTAAAAAAAGGAAAGTGAAAAAAAAAAAGAAAAGAAAATAATTTTTCAATTTAATCTTCTTCTATGGAGGCCTTGTTTGGGTAAGCAATCCCAACTCCAGAATTGTATACACGTGATCTCTACAGGTGTGAAAAAGAAAAAATAAAAAAAGGAAAAAGAAAAGAAAAAGAATAAAGTGAAGAATTTATCTTTTATCACATGTTTATATTTATTTTATACTTTGCTTTTCTTGCATATTCTGAACCTTGTAATGATTAATTGTGAATATTAGTGTGGATTGTAATTGCCGTTGTAAAATTGTTGCAATTAAACTCTTTCTCAAGTAGATTGAAATTGGTTTGTTAATGAGCAAACAATTAGTTCTCAACTTAACCGACCATCTTCTCTATTTCTTCATCTTTTCTCATCAATCAAGCAACATGTTATCCCCATTCAGTAGGAAGCAATTATATTGATCCTAGCCATTGATCATTCGCCAATATACTACCCCCTATAAATGAAAGGAACATTATTCTTATCAAAACCCATAAAAAAACAGTAGAAATCTTTTGATTGGAAAAAAAGAAGTTTCATTCGTGTAGAAGAACAGAGTAATAAAAATATTTAAAGCAAGAAAAGAGGTGGGTAAGGTGGGATTCATCTAAACTTGCATGATCCCTTCATCATCTTGATACAAACGGCTATTTATTTTCAAATTCATCTCCGTTACCAGAGGGGTTAAGAACATAGGAAAAAACAATTTTTTATGCTTAAATGATAAAAAAAAAAAAAAAATGAAAGGGGCTTATTTGCTCCTAGGCCAAAACGTTAGTGGCGTAAATGCACCTTTGCCTTACTTTTTACTTGCTTTATGCTTTATTTTTAGTTCCCAAGTGTCAGTAAATGAGTCATTTTTCAATACAAATATGTGTATATATATAAATAAAATTATAACCATTAGATTAATGTTCATTTAATAATAGCTATTGATATAGATTATGAGTATTGATACACAAGAATAATCAATAACTATAATTAAATAAAAAATAATCTAACGGTCCTAATTTCATTTGCATAGATACAAACATTTTGTACTGTATGAAGAGCTAAAATTATAAGCATTCTTTTCGTTAGTGCAAATGTTAATGTATGGCCAAATGAATAGTTTCACCCCTGAACTTTGCACAATTAACTTCTAGCATCATGCAACTTTTATTATTTTCTATTTAACTTTTAAACTTTTTTATTTTGAACTTATCTAACCTATATAATACATAAAATTGAAGAATTTTATAAATTAATGTTGATATGATCACAAGAAACTTATATAAACTAAAATAATGTTTAATAAAAGAGAGAGTATAATTAAAAAAAAAATTCTTCTAGCTTTTATAATATTAGTTTCTGAAAATTTGTTTTTAGAACTCTTGAGCTAGATTCCTGTAAGGGATTAAAGAAGGGCAAGATGAGAGGTGGGAAGGATCCCCATAAACCCTTTGATGCCTAAGTCAGAGAATGTAGAGAAAGAGTTTTTAAGAGATAAAAGGAGCAATGAGTATGAGAAGAATAGAATGAATGAGAATAAGAGATATGAGGTCCTATTTATAGGGATAGTGATGCTTAAACTTGAGAGGAATATGATTCCTCTTTGAGTCATGTGTCTATTAAGAGAGTATTTCTTCCTATATGGGAGTCTCCTTAATTAGGAATGTTTTAGATTTCCTTCATCTACAAATAACCTTTGTATAGAAAAATAAAGACCTTAGTTAAATAGGAATATGTATATGGGGCATCAAGAGTCTCCCTTGACCCCCAAAAGTATGTTCAGATGTTTATGTCCAATGTATTTAAGTCTATAAGGTGATGGAAATGTCATTTTTCTACTTGGAGAGAGAGACTACTTGAGTAATTGCATTTGATATAAAAAGGTGAGCTGAGGTGGCTAGCCTCAGTCACAAAGGAGAAAATGACACTCGATACCGAGTCTTGGAATCACCATATTAGAACATCGTTGGAGTGCTAGTTGGAATTGAGTGTATAGAACATGTAATAAAAAAATGCTCGATGTTTATAGAAATGACCCAAAGGATTAACCTGTTAATATAAAGACAACCTAGCAGAACCAACTGTCGTTAGAGTTTTGATGCTCATTGCATTAAAAGCGTGGCCTAAGTGTCATATAATCTCATTGTATTAAAAGCGTGACTCGAGTGCCATATAATCTAGGTGCATTAGAAGCACGGCCCAAGTGCCAAATCTTAGTACTATTAAAGTTACTTGAGGATACTAGCTTCGGTCACTGAACTTAGAATCTCAGTGCATTAGAAGCATAACCCAAGTGTCGAACCTCAGTACTATTGAAGCAACCTGAAGGTGCCAGTTTCAGTCATTAGACTTAAAATCTCGGTGCATTATAAGAGTGCCCCAAGTGCCGAACTTTAGTACTATCAAAGTGACCTAAGGGTGCCAGTTTTAGTCACTAGACTTAGAATTTTAATGCATTAAAAGCGTGACCTGAATACTAAAACTCAATACTATCAAAGTGACATGAGGGTGTCAGCTTCAGTCACTGGACTTAGAATCTCAATGCATTAGAAGCGTAGCCCGAGTGCCGATGAAGGAGACAACTGGCAGCAAGAGAAGCGGGATTATCAACCGCCCCATCTTTTAACTTTCCTTTGAATTTTGAATTATATAACCATAATGTCTATTTGTGTGTAAAATGATGAGACGTTTCAACTACCATAATAATAACTACTCGATTAGTAGGTTTTCTTTTACCCGAAATTACCCTTGATGCTATGAGAGAGACAAAAATGTTCATGAGGGTAGTAATGGTCATTCCAGAATCTTTTGCTACTCTTTAAATAGATCAAACCCTTTGGCTTATTTGCATTTTTGCTTTTTTGCTATCTTCTTTCCTTGCTAAATTTCCTCTCGCATGTTCTTTGTGTCTCAAGAACCTTCTTCAGTACGCTTGCATTCTTCTTTCAAAGTGAAACTTCTTCTCTTCTCTATATCCTTCTTATTAGTATTTATTAAATAGGATCCATGGTTCTATGAGAGTAAGTGAGCTTTGATTTATTTGTCTCTAGGGTAGATAAAGATATGTTAAAATGGTACTAGAGACATTTTAGTATTCCAACAGACTTCGCTCTGCACACTATAAATAAAAACTTTAAGGCTCATACACATATACTGGATTTTGATAGATTAGTTATATACTTCGATCAATTAGAAGGGGGATTGAAGTTCTCCTTAGATCCCTTTTTTGAGTAGATACAACATAGCTCTTGGGCAACTCCACCCTAATAGCTACTGGATCCTGATCGATTTTATAAAGTTAATGGACGGGGAGGGTAGAGAGCCAGACCTATATGTCCTATGATATCTCTATTGTTTAAATAAGAAAAAAGGAGAGCTGATATTCTCCTTATCGGCTATTGCAAACCATAGCCTCTTTGTAAAACTTTCAGACCTCCATAAGAAGTGGAGGTATAATTTTTTGTTATTGAACATCCTTTGGACTTCATCCATATCCAGTGGATGTGGTCCAACAACTATGATAAGGTAAAGCATCTGTTAAGGCTATCCGATAGGGATACATAAATGGTGATGAGGCTTCATCTCCATGGCATAGTTGATGCAGCTTCTGCTAAAAATTTATCTTAGAGATATCTCTAGAGAGTCTGTTTTGATCATATACTTCTCAGTGGTAAGTTTTAAGATTCAGAGGTATTACTCTGACTTATATTCTTCTTTTTTCATTTATAAATGGCTGACTTTTTTGCATTTACCAATGAGATTTAACTTATAGATAATAAGCTAGAGACTTAAAATGATGTGCAAATCTCTTCTCTTACTTCCAAGCCACTTGCTCTAGAGGTCTCAACTGAACCTGCACCCAACTAGAAAGGAAAAGTCATAGCTAAATCTTCTTAGGTGGAGAAGTCTTAGGGTTAGAGGAAACGGGCCTTGAATGAGGACTTAAATGCTAAGGAGCTATACGAGGAAGTCTTCATCAAGTGCCCAAAGTTATCTGGGTGTCCAAACATGAGGTCTTAGATTTTAAAAAGATAAAGCCTCAGAGTATCTTAAATACTTAAGTAAGGGATCAATATGCTGAGTCTTTATGACTTCCTGAAGATTTCCAATGTTGGACAGATATAGATAAGGAAGAGCTATATAATTCCATGATTGGACACTCATTGAAGGTAATTATCTTCCACTATGTTTAATTTGTATTTGTGTGTACCTAAACTGATGATGTTTATCTTTTCTTTTAGATGACTCAGGCTCTATTACTAGCTAAGGAAAATTACTATTATCTTAAGAGCTAGTACAACTTAAAGGAGACAAAGTTTAGCACCATAACTATTAAATTCAAGAAAAAGGTGGAAAAGGTAAAGGCAACACTAGAACTTTGCCAGACCAAGAATGTTGAGGCGACATCTAAGGTTGAGGTGAGCCAAAAGAGAGTGGAAGAATTGGAGTATAATCATGCTCAAATTACATTAAAAATTGAGGGGCAGGACTCTAATATTACAGTTTTAGAGAAAAAACTTTCTGAGGTGGAGAAATTCTGTAGGATGATAAGAGAAGCAACTAGAATATGGTTGTAGGGTTTCTTAAAGCTTGCAAGTTTGAATGTCGGAGAGTCTTGCTCACCCAACACTTGAATCTGACTTCTCATACTTGGATAAATAACACCTACCGATCTGGCCAGGGTTGTTGCTAAAGAAGATGCTTGGAGCAAGGCTTCTTCCAAGTAGTCCAAGAATCCCAAGAGACTAACCAAGTCTACTACCGATACATCATCTTTTGAGTAACTATAGGAATCAAGCCTTATTGGGGAGATGCCTACTAGTGCTATCTCCATCGGACCCAATCCAACCTTTATGTCTAAGTCTTAAGATATAAGTCTTCCTTTTACTGAGCTTCCCGATACTCAATTATAAATTACTTAATCAATAATTTTCTCTTCGTAATGCAACATTTTTAATGATAATGAAGTATTTCTTTCTCAAAACTCTAAGTACATTTATTGATAATATTTTAGGAGATTGTCCAAGTTCTAATATCAAAGTAATTCTTTTCCCTATTTATCCTTGATTTTGTACACCCCTTTAGTCGTCTTCTTGATGACTTGATAAGGACTTTCCTAGTTAGGTTCGAGTTTGCCTGTGTTGGAGTTACCTTTGCCAATGTTAGCTCTTCTAAGTATCCAGTCTCTGACTTTAAACTGCCTTTGCTAAATGTGTCGATTGTGATATTCCATGACCCTCTACTTCTAACCTTCTACTATAATGGATGCCCACTCTCACCATTTTTTAAGTAGTCTATATATATCTGAGAATTGATGTCGTTGACTTCATGATCTAGATTCTCGGTGACCTGGTAACTTGCTGATCCAATCTCCACTAGGATTACTGCATCCATCCCATAAGTTGGCCTAAAAGGTATTTCTTTTATGGAAGTTCTGGGTGTAGTTCTATAGGCCTAGATAACATTGTTAAGTTCATCAACCTAGTTCCCTTTCTTTTTTGTCTAGTCTTTTCTTTAGCCCTTGCATGATGATCATGTTGGTGACTTTTGTCTAGCCATTTATTTATGGATGAGCTATTGAAGTAAACTATAGCTTTATTCTAATATCCAAACAAAAATTTCTAAATTTCTCATTATCGAACTATTTCCCATTATATATTATCAGGGTATGTGGTATTCTAAATTTGCAGATTATTTCTTTTCAGAAAAAGTGTTGAATTCGGGCTTCAATGATGGTTAGTACAACTTTAACTTCTATCCACTTGGTGAAGTGGTCTAGAGCCATGATCAAAAACTTTTTTTGGGAGGTTAAGGTAGGAAATGGGCCAAAGATGTCGATCCTCTATACTCAAAAGGCCAAGGATTCCCACTTGGATATTGAGGGTTAGAAGGCTTATGGTTGAGGTGAGCAAAATGTTGACATTTATAATATTCTTGCACCAGTTTCTAAGCATCTTTGGATATAATGGGCAAATAGTAACCTTGTAGCAACACTTTTTTTACCAATGAATGATAAGATTCATGGGCTTCATAAATTCCTTCATGGATTTCTCTCAGCATGTAATTTCCTTCTTTTAGTGATACACACATAAACCATAGATGCAAAAGAGAACTTTTGTAGAGTTCTCTATGGCAGATGGAGTAATAAGCAGCTTTTATCTTCAAGTTCTGAGCTTTCAACTTATCTTGTGAAAGTATCCCATGCTCGAGACACTAAATGATCAATTTCATCCATTCTGCTACTTCTTGTATGTCCATGATCTCTACCTCTTTAATGCTTGGTTTTATCAATGCCTCAGTGAGCTCAAGTTCTTTAAATGTCTAATTATCTTCTACTACTGATTTGGTTAGCAAATCTTCTTCTAAGTTTTCACTTTTGAGGATTTAGATGATTTCCCATTTTCCCCCATCCTACTTAAGCTTCTTTAGGAGTTATCTAACTTTCTCGATATACTTAGTGATGCTTGGGTCTTTGATCTGGTATGTTCCTTGGACTTGGTTTACCACTAGTTATGAGTCAGAGTGTATTTTGAGATTCTTGGCTTTGAACTCGATAGCTAACTTCAATCTCGTGATGAGTGATTCATACTCAGCTACATTATTAGTGGCGTTGTACTTTATCTGAATTGCATATCTGATAGTGACTTTGTATAACCCTTTGAGAATGATTTTGACACTAGATCCTTACATAAAAAAGGCTCCATCAATATATAACTTCCATTCTAAACATTCGGAAGGAGCAAAATTTTTCATTGTCATCTCTTGTACAAAATCTGCTAGGTTCTGAGCTTTTATCTATTATCGAGGTTCATAGCTAATGTCGAATTCTTCGAGTAATATTGACCATTGAACTAGTCTACCGGATGTTTCAATTCTTTATAATATTTTCTTTAGAGGGAAGTTGGATCTTACAATAATTGAATGGACCTAAAAATAATGCCAGAGTTTCCAAGACGTGTGTATGATGGCCATAGCTAACTTATCTAGTTTGGGATACCGGATTTATGAACCTCTAAGTATCTTGCTAATGTAGTATACTAGATTCTGCTAACTTCCTTCTTCCTTCACCAGTATTGATGCAATTGACTTTTGCCCAATAGAGAGATGCAAATACAGTGTTTCTCTAGGGATCGGCTTGCTAAGTAAAGGAGGTGAGGATAGGAACCTTTTGATGTCTTCAAAAGCTGCTTGGCATTTAGGGCAAAAACAAATCTCGAACCTGTGAAAACATCATCTAGACATCGACTTTGTGAAAACATCATCTAGCTGAGACTGAGAAGAGATAAAATGAGGTTGTAAATATCCCAGAGAGACTTTTTCTTTTACGAAATGTTAATTGATTTCAATATGTTTACTCCTAGCATGAAAAATAGGATTATGAGACATATAAATTGCACTTCAATTATCACAAAATAGAGCAGGCCTTCAAAATAAAGGAATGGAGAGATCACGCAGTAAATAAGTAATCCAAGTAAATTCTATTATAGTAGAAGCCATACATCAATATTCGGCCTCAGCACAAGATCTTGCCATAGTACTTTACTTCTTAGCACTCCAAAAGACATAATTTGAGCCAAGAAATGTATAAAAACCACTAGTTAATCTCCGAGTAGTAGGACACCCAACCCAATCAGCATCATAAAAGGCATACAAATCTAAAATAGAATGAGAGAGGATGCAAACACCATAGTGGGCAGTAGCTTAAATATATCATAATATACACTTGACTAGTTGAAAATGTCCCACAGTTAGGGCATGCATAAATTGGCACACATAATTAACAGCATAAGAACGATCTAGACGTGTGAAAGTAAGGACTGAAGTCATCCCACTATACTCCGATAAAAGGTAGGATCAGAATAACTAGCTGATGCTTGGTAAAAGAGCTTTATAGGTATTAGAATGTCAATAGGCTTGCAATGCTGCATCATAGCATTTTTTAGAAGATTTGCTGCATAATAAGCTTAAAAAAGAAATATCCCTCCTACAAAATTTTGAACAGTGATACCAAGAAAGTAATGTAAGTCACCTATATCTTTAATGGCAAATTCATGACTCAATTGCTGAATAAAAATTTATAGAAAAGCTTGATTGTTTATTGTCAAAATCATGTCGTCAATATATAACAAGAGGATGAGAGTGCCTTGTTTATTATTGAGAATAAATAATGACAAATTAGCCTTGCTATAAAAAAATCCAAGAGTGAGTAAAAAAGTACTAAAACACTCAAACTAAGCTTGTGGAGTTTGTTTGAGACCATATAATTCTTTATGAAGATGGCAAACATGATCTAGAAGTAAAGCATCTTTAAACCCAGGTGGTTGAGATATATAAACTTCTTTTTGAATGTGACCATGGAGGAAGGCATTTTTGACAAATAGTTGTCTAATGGCCTAATTTTGAACAGTAGAAAGAGTTAGCACAATGCGGATGGTTGTAGGTTTGATGATTGGAGAAAACGTTTTAGTATAGTCTACCCCTTTAACTTAATTAAACTCTTTAGCAATAAAACGAGCCTTAAGGCGTTCAAGAGAGCCATCAACTTTTAATTTTGTCTTGAAAATTCATTTAGAGCTAATTACATTCATATGAGGTTCTTTAAGAACAACAGACAAAGTATGATTTGAATGTAATATTGTAATTTCCTCACTTATAGCTTTATACCAACCATGATGTTTAAGTGTGGATGCTACTGATCTTGGTTTAATTAAAGCAATGATCTCACTTAAATAAAGATATTTTGGGTTAGGTTTATGTATACCAAATTTGCTGTTTGTTTGCATATGATGTTCGATGTTTATAAAGGTTGGATTCTCATATGTGGGCACACTTTGGGAAGATATTAGTATAATGTCTATTGGTAAAGTGATTGGTGATGAAGTTTCATAAAGTGAAACGGGTTATAGAGAGACATCACTTAAATTGGCGGTGGTAAGTGTTAGAGTTGATGGGGAGGCTATAGTGGGCAATTAAGATTATGTAAAAGATGTAAGCTCTCCTTCACTTGTAGGTTGATTGAATAAACTTCCCGGTTGTGAAAAAAGAAAGGAACTCTCATCGAAAACAACATGTCTGGAAATTATGACACATCCTGTTGGTGGATATAAGCATCTATACCCCTTGTAACAATCATTGTAACTAAGAAAGACACAAGGTAATGAGCGTGGTTCAAGCTTGTCATTTAGTAAAGTCTGAACATAAGGAAAACATTTGTAGCCAAAGGTATGTAAACAAGTATAATCAGGTTCTTTCTTGAATAACAGTGAATACGAACTACACTTGTCCAGAGGTTGAGAGGGTAGTCGATTGATCAAATAAACAGCTGTTAAGAAGGCATCAACCCAATATCTCTTGTGTACATGACTATGAAACATCATGGACAAAACTAACTCAGTAATATGGCAATGCTTCCTCTCTGTAGTACCATTTTTTCCTAGAGTTTGAGGACAAGAGGTTTGTATTTGATTCCCTTTGGATGATAAATGCTGAAGAAAATCATTATTGTTGTATTCACTGCCTCCATCACACTAAAATAATTTAATGGTTTTGCCAAAATGATTATGAATAAATATTTCAAACTGTAAGTAACTCTAAAAAAATCATATTGATATTGTAATGGCATAATCCATATATATTTTAAAAAATCATCAATAAAAATAACATAATAATGATATCCTTGTACATATATAATAGGGGCTGGTCCCCATAGATCTGAATGAACTTTATTAAAAACCTATGAATAACAAGAATCTGAAATTGAAAATGGAAGTTTGCTAGATTTGGTAAGTTAACAGCTTTCACAAACATGATTATCATTGTCCCAAGCATTAACATTGATTGAACTTGCTTTTTGTAGCCATCGAACCAAAACAGCTTAAGGGTGTCCTAGTCTATAATGCCATATAGACTCTGGTGCCTTTTAATTCCAAGTTGCAAAGAATGCAGCTTGAGGATAATCCAATGCATAGAGATCTTCTTTTCTAGTTCTTTATGCAATCAATTTGTTGATTCTTTTGCCCTTTATGTCAAAATGATTTTCAAAGAATTCAAAACTGAATGGATAAGTTTTAGTAAATTGACTAACAAATAGCATATTATGTTTTATATTAGGAACAAGAAAGACTGTAGGCAATATAGTAGTTTGACTCCTTATACTTATATGAGCATCACCAACATGTGAGATTTTAGCATTATCACCATTGCCCATCATAACAGTATCATATCCATTATAATTTTGTGGATTATAGTGAATACCTAAATCAAAAGTCATATGGGAAGTCGCACCTATATCTAGGAACCACTCAGCCACATTCTTTTCTTCAACTTTGAGAGCTTGAGGAATATTAGCTGATTGAAAAGAGTAATTAAAACGATTCCAACATTGTAAAACAGTGTGTTTGGGTTTGTCATAAATTTGACATCGCACTTCCCTATCATTATCTTAAACCTATTTGAACTTGGATAAACTTTGTAAGGGTGAAGAATTGAGTTGTAAATGATTTTTGAAATGGCAGAAGTTATTGAAGTTTCATCCTCTAACATTAACATATCCTTGCATTTAAGATCTCCCTTTAATGTTATTTTGATTTGATTTTCACTATGAGAAAAAGGCCATAGATTGTTAAGGAGGATTAATGATATCTTAATGAAGCTTACCTATTCAAGTTTCATAACTGCGTAAAAGTGATATAAGCTTTGAATAAGCTGGCATAGGAGGTTTAAACATGGAAGTTATGAATGACTCGTAATGAGGACCAAGGCCTTCCAAAAGCCAAAAAATCTTGTTCTTATCATCAGTTGATTTTCCAATAATAGAGCGATCATCACATAAAGTTTTGAATTTGTGTAAGTAGTCATTTAAAGAAGAAAAGTTCTTACATTTTATAGTTTATGATTCTTGAAAAAGGGAAAATTCTCTTTTTATTGAAGCTTAAGAAAAAGCATTCTCGAGAGCTTTCCACACTTCTGCTGAGGTTTATATTCCTATAACGTAGACAAGTGCTTCTTCAGTGAGTGATCCAGTCCTTGAGTAATTGATTAGACTTCTTCCAAAGAGTTAAGTCTGATGTTGAGGACCTTGAAGTATCACTTGCAGGATCTATTTTTGGCATGGGAATTGTTTCATCAATGAAACCCATCATATCTTGGCTTTTAATTAAGCCTTCCATTTGTGTTTTCCATAATAGGTAATTGGACTGTGTTAATTTTAGAGAAACAAGGTTTACAACATTGAGTGCAACAAGATATGGGTATTTGGTGGTGGTTGTTGTAGAGAGTGCCATAGAAATAATTTGGTAGATCTTTATTACTTTGATACTATGAAGAAATTTGATAAATGATAAAGAGGGAAAAACTTGTATTTTTTAGATATTATTGAGATTGCATAAAAGGTATTTATAATACAAGAACTATATTGTTACAAGTTACAACAAAAGATAAACGTTAGCTAGAAGGTAAACATTAGCTAGAAGTGCATTAATCTTGATCATCTTGAACTCTAGTTATTGGTAAGTTTATCTAGTTGTTAATAAACAATAGATCTTTAACCAAACTGAAAGGTGATTAACAGATTAAGGTCAAGTTATAAGACCTTCTTAGCATTTATAATTCGTTTCTTTGCCCGAGCTTCCATTTCTAGATCTTCCTAAATTGAATTGGAAAAGAAGCTTATAACAAGAATAAAAAAAAAACTCCATAGCAATCACAAACCTATCAACAAGAAACTGAAATGCCTCTTTATCGTCATGTCTCCTCTTAGTTGGGTTATATATCAATTGATTTTCACTCTTCAACAAATCATTATTTTCTTCCAATTCAATATCATTATCCAAAACCTATTCCAACCCATCTTTAAAAATTTCTTTTAGCTCATATAAAGTTTCAGTCTTTAACTTCCCTCCATTGAACTTATTACTACCACTGGCAATTTCTCTGAATTTAATCCTCTCTATTCTCTCCCATGGCATACCTACTAACAACATACCCATTGGCGCTAGATCATGTTTCACCTTTTATGGCTTTAGTGAAAGTTCTGTACTCGCGTTTTAAAGGTTCAAAAATGTGATTCCTTAATGAAAGCTTGCTTTTAAGAGGCGGTGAGCTGAGTTTGTGAGATTTTAGGGAGTTTTTAGTTGTGTTTTTTTAATATGTTTCTTTCGAAGAGAGCAGAAGATTTAAGGATATGGCTTCGATGTTAGAGGAGTCTTCTTTTGATGGCTTTGATTTTTAGCTCAAATTGGGGAGTTGATGGAACTATTATAGATGCTTCCATTGACAATAGACAAGTGAAGGAGAAGAGTTCTAATTATATATTAAGTGTAGCAATTTTTTTTAGGTTGGTTTATACATGTTTATGGTATTTATTTTTATAATTTTTTAGAATTTAGTTATTTCTATATTTATTATGAATTTAATAATGTACTTGGCTTTCTTTTAAAATGAATTTTATGTGAATTGTTGAATTAAACTTTGTAGAGAATGGTGGTGGACCATGCATAAGCACATGTGATGATGATGGTGGACATGCATGATTATGGGGTAGAGTAACTTGCAATTCTGTAATGGTGAATAGTTTAAAAAAAGAAGAAGAATAAAGTGGGTGCTTCTGGAGACATACAATTATGGAGAAAGATTTATTACTACCTTTGATATCCCTAGAATTGTAATAGAAAGGAAGACTAATTTCTTGAGTTTGGCTTAGTTAAAATATAGTGATACAATCTCTAATATCATTCTATTAATTACTTATTAAAATTGCTTGTTAAAATTTAAATTAATTGATTTTATTATTTTGTTTCAATTTGGTTATTAAATTTTAGCAATTATAATTCACTTAATATTTGATTCTTAAACAAGTGAAAAACAAAATTAATAGTTGGATAAACATTTAATCCTTGTGGGATCGATCTGTATTTATTCTATATTACTTAACAAACTCGTATGCTTCCGAGAATCAATCAAGTTTTGGTGTCGTTGTTGTGGATTGAATAAGTTTAACAACATAATTGGTTTTGTTTTACTTGATTTAAGTTATTTCTATTTTAAATTTGGATGTTTATTTATTTATTTGTTTTCTATTATCATATATTTTATTTTAATTAATTGTTTTGGTGTTTGCATAATACTTGAAGAACAGGGACAAATCCTCTCATTTTTATTCTAGAACTTACACAGTTTAAAAGAGAGAATAGGAGGCATTCTTAAGAGGAATCAAGTATCATGGCAAAACAATAGGCAGAAGAAAGATCACTCTTGGATTTTGCCATGCCAGGTCTACATGGTACAAGGCAAAGTATTACTAGGCCAATAGTCAATGCCAATAATTTTGAGATTAAACTGGCCTAACTTTAAATGATCCAATCAAGTGTTCAGTTTTATGTCTTGCTAAATGAAGATCGTAATGCTCATATTGCTAATTTTCTGGAGATATGTGACACATTCAAGTACAATGGGGTATCAGATGATGTTATACATTTGAGGCTCTTTCCATTCACATTAAAGGACAGAGCTAAAGCATGGTTGAACTCACAGCCATTAGCTTCAATCACTACATAGGATCTATTGGCAAAAGTTTTCCTGGCAAAATATTTCCCACAATAAAAAACATCAAAGATTATTAAGGATATCACCACCTTTCAATAATTTAACATGGAATCCTTAAGTGATGCATGGGAAAGATTCAAAGAGTTGCTAAGGAGCTGTCTCATCATGGTTTGCTAAGGGATGTGCTCATCAGAACTTTTTATAATGGTGTTACTCGATCCACTAGAGACACTATTGATACAGCAGCTGGAGGTTCTTTGACGTGGAAAATAGCTGCTGCTACATTTTCACTTCTGGAAGAGATGGAAAATAATAATTGTCTTTGGCCATTAGAGCGTTAAAATCCACTAAGGAAAGGAGGCAGAATCGGGGTAGACACGGTGACAGCCCTTCAAGCTCAGATTATTGCAACCTCACTAATAAAAAAAATCCAGCCCCTTATAGTGAAAGTTGTAATTTATTGAGTTACTCTAATAATGAATCTAGTGTTTTTTATGCAGTTATAGTGGGAGATGGATACCAAGAGCAAGTCAACTTTGTTGGGAATCAATTTCGAGGAAAACAAGGTAATAATCCATTCTCAAACACTTACAATCCGAGATGGAGGAATCACCCAATTTTTTCTTAGAACAACAATAACAATTTGGTTCCTTAAGGCTTTCAAAACAACATGACACGGAAAGCACCTCTAGGTTTTCAACAACCTCATCAAGATCATATTGCCTTAATGGAAAATAAATTAGATAAATTTTTGGAAGCTATGTCCAATAAAATGAGCCATCAAAATGAAAATAAAAAAAGAATGGAGGCCAAATTTGATCAAAGAGCTAAAAATCATTCATCTTCAATTCACAATATTGAGGTACAGTTGGGATAGCTTGCTAATACAGTAGCACAAAAGAATTAAGGGAATTTACCAAGTAATACTGAACCAAATCCAAGGATGCAATTAAAAGCAATTACACTAAGCAGTAGTAAGGAGATAAGATCAGGAGATGGACTTAAGAAATAAGAGGTCAAGACTTAAGAAAAGAAAATTCAGAATGACAATGATGACTCTAAATAAGGCAAGGCACAATAAGCAAATGACAGTGATGGGAAAAAGCAACTATTTGTGCCAAATTCACATAAATATAAGATAAAGATGCTTTTTCCATAGAGATTAAAAAAGTCCAATAATGAAAAGAGGTTTGCTAAGTTTTTAAATACTTTTAAAAAGCTTAAACTTAATATTCCTTTTGTTGATGCTCTTATAGAGATGTCAACATATGCCAAATAACTTAAGGATATTATCACCAATAAAAGGAGATGGGATGACAACTAGACTGTGAAATTAACAGAGACCTGTAGTTCTATCATCACTCGTAAAATACCAAATAAATTAAAAGACCCAGGGAGTTTTACTATTCTTTGTGTAATTAGTGCTCAAGAATTTTCTAGATGTTTATATGATTTGGGAGCAAGTATTAACCTTATGCTATTTTCTCTTTTCAGGAAATTACAGTTTGGTGAGTTGAGCCCTACGAACATGACTTTGCAACTTGTAGATCACTCTACAAAGAAACCACATAGGATCATTGAGGATGATTTAGTTAAGGTGGACAAATTTATCTTTCCTATGGGCTTTGTAGTTTTGGATTTTGAAGAAGATAGTAAGTGTTCTCTAATTCTTAAGAGACCATTTTTAAATACTGGGAGAGCCATCATAGATGTTCATGAAGGGAAAATCACTCTTAAGGTTGTTAATGAGAGTGTAGAATTTTTTATGCCCAGATTGATAAAGTACCCTATTAAAGAGGAATTTTTAACAAAAAGCCACTTTTGTTAAACATGAAATTTTAGTATGCAGTGACAACCCCACTCCCCCATCTGTTGTTAAACCACCCAAACTAGAGCTTAAACTGAGACACACCTTTTTAGGGGAGGGAAACACTTTACCCATTATTATTTCCAACAAGTTGTCTATTGAACAAGAGAAAAAGGTATGTGAGATAGTGAGGAATAGGGTAAAGTCCATTGGGTGGCAGATTTCAGGCATCAAAAGGATTAGCCCTTTAATTTTCATGCACATAATCCATATGAAAGAAAGGAGTAGAGCTGTCACAGAGAGACAAAGGCACTTGAATCCAAATATGAATGAGGTGGTCAAAAAGGAGATTGTCAAGCTGTTGGATACAGGCAATATCTACCTAATTTCTGATAGTGAGTGGGTAAGCCCGGTGCAATGTGTACCAAAGAAAAGTGGAATGACTGTTGTGGAAAATGAAGTAAGTGAGTTGATTTCAAAGAGGATGGCTGATGGGTCGAGAGTATGTATCGATTATCGAAAATTGAACTCAACCACAAGAAAGGACCATTTTCCTCTCCTTTTTATTAACCAAATGTTAAAAAGGATAGTAGGGCATGCATACTACTGTTTCCTAGATGGTTATTCAAGTTACAATCAGATTTTTATTTTTCCAAAGGACCAGGAGAAAACAACATTTACATGCCCATATAGAACTTTTACTTACCAATGCATGCCTTTCAAACTATGCAACGCACCAGCCATTTTTCAGAGATGTTTGACATCAATTTTTCTAATCTTATCAACAGCATCATTGAGGTATTTATGGATGATTTTTTTTTTGTGATTCTTTTAAATTATGTTTGTCTAACCTTGACAGGGTCTTAAAAAGATATGAAGAGACTAACCTTGTTCTTAATTAGGAAAAATGTCATTTTATGGTATAAGAAGGGATAGTCCTTGGTTACAAGATTTTGAGTGCAGGGATCGAGGTAGATAGAGCTAAAATAGAAATTATAGAGAAGCTACCACCTCTAACAATAGTAAAAGGAGTTTAAAGATTTCTAGGACATGCGGGTTTTTATAGGCATTTCATTAAAAAATTTTCTTTAATTGCTAATCCTTTAACCCAATTGTTAGTTAAAGATGCACCTTTTGATTTTAATTACAATTGTTTAAATGCTTTTAACAAGTTAAAGGAGACTTTGGTTTCAGCCCCAATTATTTCACCTCCGGATTGGGCACTTCCTTTCGAGATCATGTGTGATGCAAATGACCATACTATAGGGGCAGTGCTTGTTTAGAGGAAAGAAAACAAGCTTCATGTCATATACTATACAAGCAAAACTTTTACAGAGGCTCAATTGAACTACACTATAACCGAGAAAGAGATTATGGCGGTGGTTTTTGCTGTTAATAAATTTATATCTTACTTACTTGGTTTAAAGGTTATTATTTTCACTGATCATGCAACAATAAAATATCTCATGGTCAAGAAGGATGCAAAACCACATCTCATTTGTTAGGTGTTACTTTTACAAGAGTTTGACTTGCATATCAAAGGCAAGAAAGGTTTTGAGAATGTTGTAGCAGACCATTTGTCCATATTAGAAGGTTATGAACAAGTGAGGCAAGCAGAGGATATCAATGATGAATTTCCTAATACTTTATTACTAGCAGTCCAATATTTTAATCCTCCATGGTTTGTAGATATCGCCAATTATTTAGCATGTGGAGTTTTGCCTCAAGATTTTTCCTATTAATAAAAGAAGCATTTCCTCTATGAGGTAAAGCACTATCTGTGGGAGGATTCTTTTCTATACAATATTTATGGAGATGGGTTAATTAGGAGGTGTGTTCCTGAAATTAAAATGTTAGAAATTTTGTCTCATTGTCATGATTCTGCATATGATGGGAATTTTAGAGCAATAAAAATTGTTGCAAAGGTGTTAGAGAGTAGATTTTTCTAGCCTACTTTATTCAAAGATGCCAAGAATTATGTGGAACACTATGATAGATGTTAGAGACATAGAAATATCTCTAAAAGGAATGAAATGCCACTCACATCAATTCAAGAAGTAGAGATTTTTTATGTTTGGGGGTTGGATTTATGGGTTCCTTTCCATCATCTTTTAGGAACTAGTATATCTTGGTTAGGGTGGATTATGTGTCTAAATGGGTAGAAGCCATTCCTTCAACTACCAATGATGCTAAAGTGGTGATAAGATTTTTTAAGAAATTATTCAGTAAATTTGGAGTACCTCGAGCTGTGATTAGTGATAGAGGCTCACACTTTTGCAACAAGTAGTTTAAGTTACTACTAAGAAGGTATGGAGTTCACTATAGAGTTGCTACCCCATATCATCCTCAAACCAATGGTCAAGTGGAGGTCACTAACAGGGAAATAAATTTTTTTTTGGAGAAAACAGTGGTCTCTTCGAGGAAAGATTGAGCGTCTAAGTTGGATGATGCTTTGTAGGCATATCATACAGCATACAAAACTCCAATTGGTATGTCTCCTTACCAATTAGTTTTTTGGAAAGCTTGTCATTTGCTAGTGGAGCTTGAACATCGAGCTTATTGGGCCATTAAGGCACTGAACTTTGACATGAAGGCAGCAGGTGAAAAACGTTTGTTATAGCTTAATGAATTGGATGAGTTTCAATTTTAAGCATATGAGAACACCAAGATTTTCAATGAGAAAACAAAATGATGACAGGATGCTCATATTCTCAAGAAAGAATTTAAAGTTGGTGATTTTGTTCTTTTATTCAATTCTATACTGAAATTATTTCTGAGAAAATTGAGATTGAGATGGAGTGGTCCATTCAAGGTGTAGCAAGTCTTTTCTCATGGTGCACTTAAACTCATAAATTCTAAGGGAGAGTGTTTTCAAGTAAATGGATAGAGGTGCAAAGTGTATCGAGGAGGATTTATGCCCAATGAGAATGAAATTCTTTTCCTTCATCAACTTTAATGAAAATTTCTAGTTTTGGTCTTGCTAAAGACCTAAAAATTAGCATTTTATTATGCTTATTATTTTCTTTCTTCATTTTATTTTTTTCAGTGTTAGTCTTTTTACTAATCTTTGTCTTATGAATTGTAGTTTTCTTTTTTTTAAAAAAATTATTTTACACATTGCTTTATATTTTCTTTCTTCATTTCATTTTATTTATTGTTAATTTTTTTTTTGTGAATTGAAGTTGTTAAGCACACTTAAAAATTTTGGTGCTTTGGAATTTTGTAGGAACAATGGTGGAGTGAAGTGCAAATTTGGTGAGGTCAACTTTGTTATGCTTGAAGTGCTTATACAACAATCCACCTTCCTTCTCCTTTCCACTTCCACATTTGATTTCTCCCATTTTTCTTTCTTTTTCATTCTAAATCCCTAATCACTTCATTTCCCCTCTTTTCAAATCTCACATTCATCCATCATTATTTTTTTAGATTGCTTTTTGTATTTTTAAATCCTCTAAATTTCATTTTTCTTATTGTCATTTTCTTTATTTCACAATACCAAGAACTAAGAATCTATCAAAGAGAGATAAGAGTACCATGGAAGGCTCTAGCAAGGGAAAGAATGTGATTGAAGATAATGAGGTATGTGATCTTGCCCAAGAATATCGTGCTCCATTTCCAATCAAAACTTATGAGGATGGCAAAAGGTATGTCATTCTTACTTCTAGAAAAATTTCCACTTGCAAATATTTTGAGAATGAAATTTTGTCTCATTTGGGCATTAAGGATGATATATATAGATCATGTGGCAGATTAGGATGGTCTAAATTTGTTACTATACCATTTGACACTTATAGATAAATCACACTTGAGTCCTTTACCACTTTGCATTTGATTGAAGAGAGTGATAAGCATTTAGGTTTTAGATTCTACAATAAAGATTATCATGTGAATTATGACATTTATGCATCAAGTGTTTCGTTTTCCTAAGAATGGTATCTATCAACCCCCTAAAAATTATGACATTAAAGCTTTTTAGTATCAAATTCCAGGGTAAGATAATTTTAGGGGTACACATACTAAACCTAATGGATTAATTATCAATCACCGATATTTGATCATTCACAAATTCATGTGTTCTGTGATTTTTGGGCAAACTTAGGGGAATAAAGTGTCAATTCAAGAATTATTCCTTCTATGGTGTATGCATACCAAAACTAAAGTCTCTACACATATTTTATATTTCATAGCTTATGGCATATTATGAATTCATCTCGTGCTGTCATTTCTATGGGTCACATTATGACCGGTCTTGCTTTGCATTTTGGTGTTTTTAATCCATCCACCACTAACATGGTTTTTATGGAGGCAAGCAAATTGCACCGTTATCTTCTGACTCGTGTTGAAGTTATTACAAGTCAAGATGATTTAAGGGCATCAAATACTCGTAAATGCTACCATTTACGACATATAATAGAAGATCATGCACCGATTTCTATCCCTGAGATTGAAAACATTGAGAATGGAGACAATTCTACTAAAATTAATAACAATGGTTGGCAAAAAGTCTTAGAAAAGTTAGAGGCCATGGAAAAGAAAATTGATGATAAGCTAAAAGACATAGAGAAGAAAATAGTCGACCAAAATGATGAAACAGATTAACAGTTTTTCTATTTGAGGAAAGAAATTTTTTACCACAATTTCAAGCTCATCAAGTACATTGAATTGTCGGGTTTTAAACTACCTTCACCTCCATCTTCACCAAAATCATCATTTTAGGGGAGTTGTCTTCTCTTTATCTCACTTTTATTTTATTTCATTTAGTTGTTTATATTGTGAGTATTGTTTGTCCAACCCACTTATATTTCACATTAGGATGTGAAATTTATGTGTGTGTGTGTGTGTGTGGGGGGGGGGGGGGGGGGGGGGCGGTGGGGGTGGGGTTTGCATGTTTTTTTTAGAAATTCATGTGTGTTAGTTTGCATTTAATGTGTTTTATTTTAATTTATCTTAATTTTTTTAATTGTGTTTTATTGCATTATATTCATGCATAGGGTAGAAGTATAATCAATTCTCCCCATAACTTTGATGCTTGCAATTTATCAATCTTGTGAGCTTGGCACATTAGTATAGTTTTCTTAATTATTATTTAATTCTATTTAATGTTTGATTTGAGGTTTTTAAGCATTATGAGCAATTTGTGGTTAAAAAGTTTTTTTTTTTTTACTTTAATGAATCTAATGCTTACTCTTTTTTTGAATATGTAAATGTACATAATTTAAAAGGAATTAGATAAGTTGTGGGTTGGATAGCTTGAGTTATTAGAATTGCTTGAAATTGACACTTAATATATTAAAAATAAAATTTTGCTATGGAAGGGAGCTAAAATTTCTTATTCAAATTTCTAGATGCTCCTTTACTTCAATACTCTTCAAAGAGTACAAGTATCCTAAAAGGACCTTTCAGAGGGTTCTACACTCAGTAGTACGGGAAAGACAGGGGAATTCTAATGATAGGAATGTCCGCAAGCAAATTCATAAAAAAAAATAATAAAAAGTAATAAATCTTCTTTGTGTCTTGTAAAGGCAATTCTAATAAAAGAGTTGTCTAACTTGTTTTCTTTCTTTATGAATCTTGATTTATGAATGTGAGACTTGCATTCTCATAACATACATGTATTTTATTTTCATGTGATATATATATATATATATATATATATATATATATATATATATATATATATATATATATATATATATATATATATATTAAATTAGCTAGAGGGATATAAATATTATATAAATAAAAAAGAGGATTAATAGGAAGTTATTATAAATTGTTTGGGTTAAAGTGGTAGTTTTTCATGCCCATAAGTTATTAGTGCATGATCAAATAAAAAAGAAATTCTCTATGGTAAAAAAAAAAAAATTAGAAACCAAGAGATGAAAGGGGGAAGAACAAAACCTAATTCCCAAATCCTTCCTTCCTAAATTCCAATCAAAATCCCAACTAAAAACCTATCACCCAACTCAAATTAACCTCAATACACATCAATTATCGTGTTCTTTGATGATTGAAGCCTAAAATTAGAGAAGAGAGAAAGTATGGGTAGCCGAATTTAAGGAGATTTCAGCCACGTTTTTGTTGATTAAGGTAAGTAAGAAGCTAATTCTCTCTAGTTTTGAAAGATCAAGCATCATATGCATGTGATTGTATGTTTATGTTCATGATTAAATCTTTTGATTTCAAGTATAGTGATTTGTGTAAATTTTACGATTTGCGTAGAGAATAGATAGGTATATGGCTGATTTTAAGAGCTTTAAATCAATAGATATAAGTGGGAACTTGATTTATGGAAGTGAGTGGTTGGTGTCTCTGCAGAACTCTGTTTTTACAAAGCAGGGCTGCTTTATTTTTCAGTGTTTTCGGGCCCCTAACTCTGTCATTTTGACTCCATTTCGGTATGAATATACTTTTATATGTTTTTTATCATTTGGAAAAATTTCATGATGAAATACATTTGTTTGATTGGGTAATTACATTTATTTTCAAGGCTGCTGCAGTAGCAAATTCTGCAGAGGCTGGTTCTGAAATTTGTGTATTTGAGGCTCTTAAACTTGGTCTTTTGACCTGATTTTTTGTGTACATATACTTCAATATGTTGACTATATATCTAAAAAATTTCATGTTAAAATTCAGTCATTATGTTAGTCAATGAATTTAAGAAATTAGGCTGCTGCAATAGGCAAAATTCTGTGAATGGTGTGAATTACTTGAATTGCATAACTTGTATCATGAAGCATGACATATGCACTTCATAATCGTTCTTGTGTTTAGGTTTTTTTTGTAGTTTTGAGGTATGATGTTTGGTATTAGGAGATGATAGAATAAGGGGTAAAGCTTTAGAGAGATCAAACCAAGGAGGCTCGGGCATGTAGTACTCTTCAAAAGTCCACTTATTTTGGTGTGTTAAACTTGATCTTGGATTTTTACTTTGATAAGGTGAGTAGATTACTAATTGACAATGTCATGATTATAACTCGATTCTAAATATATATATATAGATATGACTATAAGTTTTCCCTAAAATTTGGTTTATTGTTAAAAATGATATGATTTCTATGAATGAGCTTGGATCCTATTTTGTGAAAAATATTATGATTGCTATTTTGCCACTAAATTATGGGAACATGTATTATATTTTGATAAAGATTTCTAAATAGAAAGTATATATATATATATATTTCTTCATGATAACGATACACACTTATGTTATGGTTGATATTTGAGATGCCGAAAACATTATTGATGAATTGACTGTCTTTAGGACAACGCTTAATTACACTAATGCCTTTGTGGTGTGTAATCGGGTGGTTTGCCCTTTGGGGGTAGCTCTACACGCGTGTATGACATGAACATTTATGGGGAGTAACATATTGGATGAGTTACCACCTAAATATATTTGATCACTTAGGGGGAGTAACATATTGGATGGGTTACCACCTAAGTGTATTCAATGCTCTTAGGGACTAACATATTTGACGGATTGGTACTAAAGAGCTTAAAATGTTGATTATAACTTGAGTGTGTACTAAATCTCTTGGTTTTGATGATGAATATTTATATAAATTCATGATGTTTCTTGAGAAGTATGTGATTTGATATTTACGATTTGATTGAGTTTTATGTTGAAATGAGAATGTGATGATTTTCTGTATAATTGGGTGAATATGGGCATACCCATATGTGTATATATTTTGGTTCTAAATAGATAAGTATGTTGTTTGGTTACTGCATGTATACTTAATACATAAAGCTTTTTAATTGAATGCTAAAAGTTGATTACTAGTGAGCATATTTCTTTTTGGAAATGTTGAGAATTTTAATTTGTCTACTTCTATATGGAATGGGGTGTTACAATGAACATTTTTATATTCAACAAGAGAATTTGCTATCCACTTGGTAATCTTTATATATGTTCTTGATCATGAGTTGCTTGTTTTGCTTTTATGATTTAAATCTTATATTGAGTGGAGATTTTATTAATCAGTCAAGTTAAAATTGATTAATGTGTTGAGCTCTCATTGTTGTTATGTATTGTTTTGCATTTTGCTTGAGGACAAACAAGAAGTTAAGTGTGGGGTTATTTGATTATATATTAAGTGTAGTAATTTTTTAAGTTGGTTTATGCATGTTTATGGTATTTATTTTTACAATTTTTTTTTAGAATTTAGCTATTTCTATATTTATTATGAATTTAGTAATGTACTTTGCTTTCTTTTAAAATGAATTTTATATGAATTATTGAATTAAACTTTGCAGACAATGGTGGAGCATGCATAAGTACATGTGACGATGATGGTGGACATGCATGATTATGGGGTAGAGCAGCTTGTAATTCTGTACTGGGGGGATGATTTAAAAAAGAAGAAGAATAAAGTGGGTGCTTATGGAGACATGCAATTATGGAGAGAGACATAGAATGATGGCAACATACATGTAATAATAGGAGACATATAATTATGAAGACACAATTATGAAAAGAAAAAAAAATAGAGAGAAGAGATAATAAATAAATAAATTATGAGTGGTTTTGGTTTATAAAGAGAGTAGAAGGTCACACATAGGGGGGATGATTTTTTTATCAACGCATTAAGAGAGTTGGAGACACACGTAGAGGAGAAGGCAGCAGGACAGGGAGAAAGAGATAGAAGAATTTGCTAGGAGAAGAACTGCACTAAAAGAGTTTCCTCTTCCTCATTAATTTTCTTTAGTTCTTAGATATATTTATTATTTGCATTGTCATAATATTATGAATGTTATGTCTAGTTAATTTATCTATGTTGGAGATTGTTAAACTTATTTTAATTTAAGTTGATTTATATAGTAGTTTTTCTTTTATATTGCATTAAGCATTCATTGAGCTTAATTGTTTATAATTTGGCTATTCATAATTGATTTTT
This sequence comes from Mallotus nudiflorus, assembly GCA_947683625.1. Taxonomy (NCBI): domain Eukaryota; kingdom Viridiplantae; phylum Streptophyta; class Magnoliopsida; order Malpighiales; family Euphorbiaceae; genus Mallotus; species Mallotus nudiflorus. The sequence continues at coordinate 7,097,955 of CANTUR010000157.1, read as the reverse complement.
TTAAAAGATTAATTATTGAGAAATATTAATCTTAATAAAAATATGAGTGCTTGATTAATTGATTTAAGTTTAGAGATAGCTTAAATTATTTTAATTTCAATTGGTTGTATTTCATGATTTATTTACTAAATTTGATTAGGTTTTAATTTAATGAGAATTAGTTAAAACTTTTTCAATTGATAAAAATAAATTAAGAAATTTTTACTTGAGAAATATTTATTATGACGTTTGATATCGCTAGAATTGCAATAGAAAGAAAGACTAATTTCTTGAATTTGGCTTAATTAAAATATAGCGATAAAATACGTAACATCATTATATCAATTGCTTTTATTTACTTGTTAAAATTTAAATTAATTGATTTTATTATTTTGTTTCAATTTGATTATTAAATTTTAGCAATTATAATTTATTTAATATTTGATTTTTAAACAAGTTAAAAATAAAATTAATAATTGAATAAATATTTAATTTTCGTGAGATCGACCTATATTTATTCTATATTATTTGACAAACTCATATGTTTGCAAGAATCAATCAAGTTCTTGATAGCTCTTTTTTTTTTTTTTTCTCTCAGCACCATAACGCATCAAATTCAGTTTCAAAATTGAGTTTCTACCCCAGTTTTGCTCCAATTCAACTCAAAACACAAATTTAACAACATTATAAAATAACCAATATCATTAACATGCTATAGACGGTCTATAACTTACTATCATACTGTGGAAGATAAAATCTCCATTTGCTCTGATACAAACATTTATAATGTAGAAACTAGCAAGAATCTCTTTTAAAAGTAGTTGTATCAAAATGTTAAATGATAATTTTAATTGTAAAAGTTTTTAGATGATGCTTTTTAATTATAATTTTTATTACTAACTTCAAATTTATTTTTTTATTATCTACCTTTTTTTATCATTCACATGCATGTAAATGTTATTTCTTAATAATATTTTTTCAATTTTTATTTTTACTTACATTAATTTTTTTAATTTCTATTTTTATTTTAATTATAAATTGTTTTTCATTTTTTATTTTTTAATTTTGTTTAACAAAAATTTGTAATAATACATTTTATCTTTTACTAAGTTCTATATATATATAATCCAAACCTTTTCGACTTGTTGCGATTTTAGTTCATTTTTAAAATTTATTTAGTTATGTAAAAAATATTTTATTTTAAAATAATGTAATAATTAGATTAATGTATTTGAGTGTTAAATGTAAAATGTATATTTTAAAATTTTTAGAAATTACACAAATAATTGATAATTTAAGTATATTGTTAGCTACTAAATATTACATATTTAATAATAAATGTAATGTATTTAGAAATATTAAGATATTTGTACCAAAATTATAAATTTAGGACAAAATTACTATAAACCTAAAATGTTTAGTTTTTTTATACAAGTATTTAGTTGATGTAGCTGTAGATCCCACGTTAATGTCATGTTAGTAGCTCCATACTGAATTTTGAGTAAAGTTAATTTTGTACTATACTAGCAACTGATTTATGAAAATTGGACAATTTTACCAAGATTTTAAAAATGGACTAAAGCCGCAACAAATAAAAAAGATTTGGATTTTTTAGACTAATAGATCTATATATGTGTGTTTATACAAATAAAATAAAAATCATTAGTTTAATTCTTATTTTGTTATAACTATTGGTTAATTCTTATGTATTTATATCTATAATAGATACCAATAAATATGATTAAATAAGAATGAATTTAACGATTTTTATTTTTTTAATAAATATGCATATATAAGAATAAGAATAAATTTAACACTGTAATAATTTATAATTTTTTAGGTCTTATTTTGAAAAAATTTATCTCCATATAATAGTAATTGTATGTACAATTGATTCTTTTATAACTAATATTCAATAAATCAATGATTTTATTAGTTAATAAGATTTTTCAAAACCAATCTTGTTTCGTGTAAAATAATTATATTATTCTTTATACTTTTTAATTATGAGAGAGAGAATATTTATATAAAATAGTAAATATTTTATGCACGGTATTTCATATATTTTTTAATATTTGTTTGGTATGCAAATTTTATTTTATAAGATGAGTCTGATTTTGATAAATGATATTAACACAATAAAGAAAAACTAAATGAGATTTTGAAATATTACTGGTGATAATATAAATTTTAATTCATAAGTAACTGCAAGGTGATATTGTATCAAAGGATATTTTTATATCCATTTAAAAACTTATAAAGAAAATATTTAAAAAAAAAACTTATATAAAAAACTATGAAATGAAATAAATAAAATAAACTCTATCTTTATTGGTATACAGGATATTAGAAGACTTTTTATAAGCATAAATATATATATATATTTTAAATTAGAGATAAAGTAGTTAAGTATTTAGAGTGCAATTTCTTTTATATATAATAGTTTATTAATTTTTTTAATCTATATAAAAGTATGCACTAAGTACATTAGTTTTATAATTATTATGTAGGTTTTCAACCTTTCTAAATTTCATAAATTAATATTCCTAACATTTTAATAATTTGTCAATTCACCATAGACATTGATTATTATAGGACGAACTATATATTTAAAAATTTATATAATATAGTACATTGAAAATATAGAAAAAAAAAAATTTAAAACACACTATATAAATACAAGTATTAATTTTGTGAAATCATATTATTTCTTTTTCTTTATATATATAATACACATAAAATTTCACAATTTAAAATTCAGACATTAAGATAATAGTTTAAAATTAAATGTTTTGAGCAAATTGTACCCAAAAAAAAAATGAAGAGTGAATGCAATAAAATTAAAAACAATATCAATATTATTTGTCATCTGGTTCACCAATTGGAAAAAGAAATAATTAATAAAAAAATTATAATTATTTGTAAAAATTAACAATTTAATTCATTATTGCTAATTAGTAACCTGAGATTCAAATTCACCTTTAATTTTTCATCAACAATAAAAGTATTCAAATTCAAATTTAGGCAGGAAATATTAATAAATTGCTATAGCATGCTAGGATTTAGTAAGAGTGCAATTTGAAATAAAAGCCAAATAAGTTTAATTTGATAATTATCCAAGTAAACAGAGCATATGCTTGTATAAGAAGAAATGAGTCTTATAATAAGAAGCTTTAAATTGCTTTTTTTTTTTTTGGCAATAAGCTCACAGCTTTGTTCTGGATATGCACTAACCAAAGTCTCTCCTTGGCTCTTCACAATCTGGATGTTTACATGAACAAAAGGGATGAATTGTATGCAAGTCTACTAATCTAGAGCAGAAAATAAAATTTTACATTAGTGAATATCTCTGAGACAAACCCTGTCAAGGGTTTCTTTGTGTGAATCAGAAAAGCATAGTCAGCACATATTACTTCTTCAATCAGTATAGTCATTAGCTTTCTTACAGCTAGCATATGCTCTTTCATTCCATTTCAAAGCCCAAGCCTAAAAGCAATGCATCAAGCCTCATAGCATTAAAAAGAAATGAGCATACCAAGTAAAAGCAGCATATTCAATAATAATTTATAAAATGCCTTAATTAGTACTAAGCAAAATCACAATAAGACTTCAATATATATCAAAACAAAAACATTATAAAATTTCCAACAGTATAAAACTTGATTAAACACCTTAAGCAACAAATGCAACCACAACAATCTTACATAAATTGTCAAGAGTAAAAAATGAAAAAAGAAATCAAAAAACACATTTAAAATAAACTTTATGCCAATCAACAACAAATAATTAATATAAAACTATTGTCAAACATATATGGACACATGAAACCAATAAAAAAACTAACAGAAAAATTTCAATGTGGTAGAATATAAAACAAACTTTAACCAAAACAACACAGAATGAAAATGGAAAAAAAAAAAGAGAAAACCCCAAAAAAAAAAAGGAAGAAGGAAATAAAAGCAAAAATAGAGACTAATCAATGTCAAGACATGAACTTGGTTAGTTTGGTAGTTATCTTTGCCATAACTACCAAAAACATGCTTCTACTGTTAAGCATCATGGAGCCTTTCCCCCTCATTTTCTTGCTAAAAAAATAACCTCCCATTCTCTCTCTCTCTCTCTTTTTTTTTTTTTCTGGCTTTATTTCAGTGCGTGAAAGGTGGAATTTTTATAGCATTTAGAAAAAAAAAAAAAAAAAGAATCACAATGATGACAATGATGATAAAATGGAATTTTATAGGATTGTTTTATTAATAAGAATGACAAATGATTTTTGGGTATTTTTGTGCTCTAGAGTTCATGTAAAAATACATATTAATGGAATAAACATAGAGAAAAATTGTTAGATCGAAAAGGAGCCATGGGATTCTTAAGAAACTAGAGGAAAAATTGGTTAAATTAAAGAGGAGCTATGGGCGGCGGTGAAAATGAGATGAACAGGCAAACATCTCGGCTAAGGTTCGCAAATTAAGGACCAATTGAAATGACTAATAAGTCATTTAAAACAGCTGTGTCTTAAGATAAAAGGAACGATAAAAAAATAAAAGCATATTTTAAACGATAAAATACCCAAAACAACTAACCAAAACGATTCCTTTTTTCTCTTAGTTCAATGGAGTATGGATAAAATAGTAAAATGCAGTGTTGTTTCAGTCTAGATTGTTGTTTCTCATAAACAGTGGCAAATTTGAAATTTTTGTGAAATTGAGGGGCAATTATAGTACTAGAGATTGATAGTGGAAATTGGGTGATCAACTTTATATATATTAATAGATTATATTAATACAATACAAATTTTATTTTTATATTACTTGGAACAAGATATTACTAAGTTGAAATAAAAATTTTAAAACTATAACTCTATTAAATTATGGTAAAATTACACTATCCACTGATGTCTGACTAAAATTTTTCAAAATTATGGTTACTTTTTACTTTTTTCATTTTTATCTTTTGTGTTTTCATGAACATTTTTTTATTTTTATTTTTCACTTTTATGTTGTTGAGTTGTTTTCTTCTTCTTCTTCAACTCTTCCTCTTCTTATTCATCTTTTATTTTCATTCTCTTCACCTCTTATTCCAAACTCAACTTTAACCATTACAAAATTTACAAAATTAATCTATTCAAGAAGATTTTTTTTGCAGGTCTTTATTGAAAAAAGGCAAACAGAAATTAAAGATTTTGCAATTATATTTTCATATCAGATCTTATAAAAATCCACTTCTCTATCCTATCTTTTTGTTGTTTTTTCCTATTGGAAACTCAACATGTCCCAAATCATCAAGAATTGTAATGACTATTAATTTTCATTATTTTTGGTTGTTAATATTTCGGTTATTCTTGATTGTTTCGGTTGAAAAATTTAAAGAGTTGTTTGTTATTTTATTTAGTTGTTTTAGTGATTATTTTAATTGTTTTGGTTGAAAAAATTGATTGTTTCAATGGTTTCTTTTTTGCTTGTTTTGATTGAAAAATTTAAAGTGTTGTTTGTTTGTTTTTGTTGTTTTGACAATTATTTTGGTTGAAAAATTGGTTGTTTCAGCAGTTATTTTGGTTGAAAAAATCTAAAGCGTTATTTTTTTTTGTTATTTCCATAGTTGTTTTGGTTGTTTTGATTGAAAAAAAAAAAACTAAAGTTTTGTTTTTTTTTGATGTTTCAACAGTTGTTTTGGTTAACAAAAATATATGTTTCAAAAGTTGTTTTGGTTGTTTCGACTATATATATATATATATATATTTATTTATTTATTTATTTATTTCTTTTTATTTAATCTCAATTAAAAAAATCCATTATTACTTGAGATAATATTTTAAATAAATTTGATAAAATACTTCATATAAAAATAGATCTTCATATTGAATAAAAATTCACATCTAACAAATCACAACAGTGCTTGTTTAAGAAACAAAAGGTACTAAGATAACAAAAAAAAAGCCTTGTTTTCTCAAGAAGTGTAACGCTATTAAAAAAGAAAAAAAAAAGAAATGTAACAAAAAAGTAAGGCCAAAGTGTCAAATTGTGCCCTGACGTTTTACCTTAAATGCAACTTGGATCTTAATCTGTGTTTTTTTTATAGCTAAATTGGAACTGAAAAATGGAAACTGTTACACAAATTGGACCTTACCATCATTTTTCACAAAACAGCCGTTAAACCATGCCTCTGTGAACGAAGTGGTCCCTACCAATTGCTGATGTTGTGGCAGATATGGCAAAAGTGTGCATTGTACAAAGTCAACAAGTTCTTCTTTGAAAATAGTTCTTCTTCTTCTTTGAAAATAATTCTTCTTCTTCTTCTTCTTTAACTAGCAGAGACCCAACAACTCTCTCTTTCTTTGAAAATTACCTGACCATAGACATGAAAACATGTCGGAGACATAAAATCTGATTGCCACCATTGGCGAATTTTCTAAGTTGAATGCAAGAGACATCGATACTCTATCTCTTTCTCATGCAATTAATCTTTACTAATCATGCAAGAAACATATATAAACAAACATGTTTGTTGTGCGAAAAGAAGTTAAGAGGTAAGGAAGCAAAAAGGGCAAAGGGAAAAAAACATTATGGTGGGGAGTTCATCAACAAGAAGTGAAAGTGGGAAGGAAAAAACAAAGCTCAGAGAGAGGCAGAGAAGAGCCATCACCACCAAGATCTTCCATGGACATAAGAGACATGGTGGCTACCATCTCTCCCCTCGAGCTGACATCAATGAAGTCCTCCGTGAGCTTGCCAAGGAGGCTGGCTGGGTTATTGATCCTGATGGCACCACCTACTGCTATAAGGTTCTTCTAACTTTACCACTTTAACATACAAGAAGATATAGCTAAATTTTCTGCCTTCTTTTACTCTGCTTGTTATGGTTTGCAAGAAAATAAAGTATGTTTTATGCTTTCTTTACTCTTTTACTGATGGATATATAGTTGATGTTTGTTTCTAAAGATTCTAAATCGTTTCCCAACTTGTGGGGCAATGCCAAATAATACAAGCACCACTACAACACCCACCATAAGTAGTACTGCGATTGACAACAGTGGAATAGGAGCAGGAGCTGGTGGTGAGTGTTCAACTACCACATCGACTTATGGCATTGATCTCAGTACCATAGTGATTAACAGTAATTGCATCCTTTAATTCCTAGTCCAGCTCTTTGCATGGTTACGTGCAGTACCTATACAGATCAAGATACATCTACTCCCCCACCAACTGCCACTGTAGCTTCTCTGTCAAGTGGTGGTCTTGGTGTAGTCCCAATGATCACCAATCTTGGTTCTTTCTTCTCCAAGATCTACTCTCTTGGTCCTCTTCATGAGCTCGTGGAGATCTTCATAGTTAAGTTCTCAACTTTAGCTTCATCAAATGGAATGTTGTGGAAGGAAGACAAAAATTGCATTCAATAACCAGTCACCAAGATCAGTAATATATATTAGCTTTGGCAGTTTGGATGTTGATGTTGAGGAGGTGGAGAGAGAATGTTGTTGGTGTTTCTTGCTGGTGCTCTAATTCTGGTGGTGTAGGCATTGGTGTTTTGGTTGTTGAAATGTTTAGCTTGGTAGAAACAGCGAGGATGAAATGTTTTCTTCTTCTGTTTTTGCCTAGAACGTGTTTGATGAAATGTTTCAATAAAGTGCACACTTTTGGTTTATAAAAAAAGTGCACGATTTGGCCACGTTGACAACATCAGCAATTGGTGGGGACCACTTTATCCACATAAGCATAATTTAACTGCTGTTTTTGTGAAAAATAACGGTAGAACAGTTTCCATCTTTCAGTTACAATTTAGCTAAAAAAAAAGAGATTAAAGTCCAGGTTGCAATTAGGGTAAATTGTTAAGGTCCAATTTGGCACTTTGACAAAAACATAATGAAAAAACGTATTTGGAGGACACAAAAAGTACATATTAAAAAAAATGTTCACAAAAGTTAATTTTGAAAAAGAAAAAAGTCAATTTAAGACTGTGTTGATGTATTAACTTGAAAATTTTTTAGTTTAACAAGAAGTATCGAGTTTGAGTTTTAAATACGTAGTTACTTTAAAAATTATTGAGGTAAACTTTTGCCACCCTTTGAAATCTTTTCAGTATTAAATCTGGATTAGTTGGATTTTATATGATACTAGATACTAAGTGTTCAGATGTAAAAAAAAAAAAGAAAAAAGTCAGTCATATTTTTGAAATTTCTTCAAAAAAAATTCCTTAAATTATAACATTCTCTTATTAATCAAAGGGTAAATTATATTTTTCCTCTCATATGTATTTCGTCCTATTAAATTACTTTACTCTTGATATTTTTAAAAATATTTATTCATCTTTGTAGTACTTCATTTTTGACAGAAGAACTGAAGAGTGTTAACGAAATAAAATATAAAGATAAATAAATATTTTTTAAAATATTAAGAATGAAGTGGTATAATAACTAAAAATTCAGAAAATTTTGTAATTTACCCGTAATAAAATTACATTGGTCTTAACATTGTAATTGTAACTATGTAGAGATTTTCTAGAATGGCTGAATGCATAATTTCACCCCTGAACTTTGTACGATTAACTTTTGACACTTATGATAGTTTATTATTTTCTATATAATTTCTAAACTTTTATTTTGAACATTTTTCAGCTTTTCAGCTTTTAATTTGTACTTTTTTTTATTCCATTTAACTCATACAATATCAAAATGGATAAACATATAATTTCAAATGATTTTAAACATATAAAATGCTAAAGTTAACTTCAAAACAATATAAATAGAATTAAAAATTAATGTTAAAAAAATTAGAAAAAAATAATTTTTAATTATATTTTCTTTTTCATTAAATATTATTTTAGTTTATGTAAGTTTCTCTTATATCCATATCAATATTGATTTATTAAATATTTTAATTTTATATATTATAAGGGTTAAATATGTTCAAGATAAAAATTTAAAGGTTGAATAGAACGTAATATAAATTGAATAGTGCTAGAGGTTAATGGACAAAGGCAAGGGGTGCAATTGTGCATTTGGCCTTACAGAATTGGTACTTTTATGTTAAAAAAAAAAAAGAATTGGTGCCTTACCTATCTATATCGCTAATTACAGCCACACGCTATCAAAAGCGCATGCCAGGTTCGAGCTTTTTTTGTTGACATGGGCCACCATAATTAATCCAATCCAAAAAAAAAAAAAAAAAAACGGAGAAGAAAATGTTCAATGGGATTGATGTTCAATGAGACTGATGTTCTTCAAGAACGCCAAAAATAAAATATGGCTTCTTTGTTGACAAAATCAACATTGACAAGAGGCAAAAAAGATGAAGTGTATGTGGCAGCAGTGCCCTTAAGAGCTTCAAAAGGAGCAGCTCAGCTAGTTATATCTGCTGCTTACTCTCTCAACTTTTGGGATTTGCAGCACTTCATGGTCATCATTAAATCCCACCCACCACCTCCCCTTTCTCAGGTTCTTTGGCTATGGCTTTTTTTTTCATTAATTCTTTACTACCCTCACTCCACTTCTATATCTGTTAGTTATTTCTTTTATTGGGTTATATTGCAGTTTTATTTTGTTTTGAAATTTTGTGTTCTGATAATCCTGGTTTGTTCTTGTTTTGAAAATTTGGCAATTTGTTGGAATTGTGCACTAAGTAATGTTATCTGCAGTTTAGACATCATGGTTTTTCTTCTTGTTATTGTTGTTGTTTGTGGTTTCTTCTCAACTTTCCTGGTTTCGTATTAAAACCAATCCTTGAAAGTTGGAATCTTTCAGCTGGCATGCCAAGAACAGACCCTTACTGTTGGTTAATTGTACCTGTTAGAGATATGCTACCCATCAGATTATCCTCTATCAGCTTGAACTTTTTTTGATTGAGTGGCTTGTTGACCAACATGGTCACCTAGTAAAAATGCACGACTGTGATGCTGTTAATTCACTTTTAGTTTTTTCAACTTAGGGAGGGAATTTCAACCTTGCGGTTGTCAAGGATTGAACTGATGACCTTTTAATGCAGAGAGCTTTTTCCATTTAGCTACTCAACTTTTGGTACTGTTAATTTAGTTGGTCAATAGGGTTTGCATTGATAGAAGCTGAGAATTCTAAGCAAGTTTATTTGTATTGTAGGCCTTTCTGGTTTTTGATTTTCAACCGAAGGATCCTGAAAATATATATACGGCACTTGCAGTTCTATCTGGTAGAGCAGTGCCAGGTGAGAGTATAAATGGTGCTGCTACTATCCCTGTTGATCATTTTCCTTTCCTTCGATATGGCGGCAATTATGCATTCTGATACAATGTAAACCTCATGCTTTTATAAAGCTATGTGATGCCTAACTATGGTTCAATTGAGGAAAATGGTGCACAAAGAGAATCATAATTGCTGTTGTTTGGTTTGCTATTGAAATTTAACATTTGACACTTAATCACCATTGGTCCATTGGCTGTTTCTTGCACCATGCAATTTTCTCAGGAACTGTTCTTAAGAGAGAAGTGACAAAACTGCCAAGAAGCAAATGCTGGTTCATTGGATCCTCCAAAGAGGATGATGCTATAGCCGTTGCAGCTAAGTTCAGTGATAGCTGGGAAACCAATTTGAGAGTTGGCTATAATGATTGTCGTGACTATACAAATGGTAATACAATGTATCCTCTCTTGTCATACACTATATTTCATACTTTGCATGATTGTTTATTGTTCTGTATCCTCTCTTAATTATCATATACTCTAGGGAAATTTTTTTTTTAAAGAGGATTCTTGCCAATGCTAGTCTTTATCCTTAAGGAAATTTTAATTATTGCGTTAAAGAAAGATTTTTGAATTTCTCCTTCCCAGAAAGGCCGGTCACACAAAGTACTTTTAAGCAACTTTCATTTATTTATCTTTCCCTAAATTTTTCCTTTATTCCCCTGGAAGGATTGGTGGAGCTTCTTACTGGTGAAGAAGCTGTGTTAAAGCGGTTGAGAAGCACTAATAGTCAGGATTTGAGCATCAAATAAAAGCTGCGTGAAAATAGAGACTGCTCTCACTCAGTGTGCACTGTGTGTGAATTGCAATAGTTTGGTCCAAGAGGATCATGCACCATTGTGCTGAATTTAGTTGTTTTCTTGACCAAATTAAGGTACACATGCTTCCCACGCTTAAACTTAATCTACTCCAATTAAGAATTATTACTGGGCCTGGATTTAGATTCTGTACATAAAAATTCTAAGATTCTGTACTTGAAAGTTATTTCTTGTCTGATGTCCACTTGAGTTGAAAGTTGTCAATTGATTCATAATTCTCAATGTTGTGGAGGTGGAAAAGCAGGGCACTAACTATCATAATAATTTAGATGCTACCCTGATCTGACTTCATTAAACATCGCTCAGGTAGCTTGATTTAGTTCATGAGATTCTATCGATAAGCAGGAAACTTAAATTGTGTACAACCCACGCAGGAAAAAGGATTAAACAGCTAGATAATTTGAAACTGAAACCATGAACCTGCTAATGTCAGTGGAAACCATAGGAATATCTCAACCTCTACCAGCTAGCCTGCACACTGCAGCTCTTTTAATTTTTCCTTTTCTAAAAGGGGAGAAGGCCACTAAATAATCAAGGACTTGCTAACTTCGAACATATCTTGTGATGCCTAGGATTTGAATACTAGCCTTCTAGCTAGTTGAAGATGCTTTAGTGCCAAATGGAGTCTAAACCAATGTAAAAATTTAAACTTGCATGTGCTTTGATACCAAGGATGATTAAATCGGAAGATATGGAATGACGGGGAGGGAATTTGTCCCCAATCAGTTGGGAAGAAAAGCTAATTTGTCTTGCATATTCAAGTGGCGTCATGAACTCTGCCTGCAAAACAAACTCTCATCCTCAAATCATAGGAACATTGATCGTAAACATCAATACTATATCCACATTGGTATGATAATTAATTAACTATCCACTAGGATTCTCCTGAGATGTGGCATCTTGGTCATATTGAAATAGGATCATGGATATCTCCACGCTAGTTGGCCAACTCAGCCTTTTTACATCTCTAGTTTATCAATGGTTGCTTTCTCTTGCCAATTCCTTTAAACTACAACATAGTATTAATTGGAATTGAAGCGCTGAAAAAAAAAAATCTGTAAATGACTTGCGTGCATTATGGAGGATGTCCTTCCAATATAATATAAATAACATGTACACATTTTAAAGGGTTCACATGTCCAACATCAAACACGAACTAGTGAGTTTTTGTAATTTCAATTCGTCACGATTGTATAAAAGAATGAAGAAGAACAAAACCATTGGTAGAGTGACTTAGACACTGATTCTATTTTCATATGGTACTTTGATCCTTCTTTCTTTGTGGTCATTAATTTTATTATTATTATTATTATTATTTTATCTTGGAGGAGTAGCTTGATAAAAAAGAAAGAAGAGAGGATTGATATGTGTATGATTGAAAAGCAAAGTGGAAGTAAATGAGATGTGAGAGTTGAACCATACTCCTCCAAGCTTTTGTAGTGGGCAATTTTTATCTCTTGTCATAGTTTAGCTAGTTGCTATAAGCTTTTTCTTTTTCTTTCATCTTTTTCTTGGTGTATAACTCAACACATAAGGAAGATTGAAAAACAAGAAAATATTATTTTTGCTGAGTGATTAGGGAAAGTAAAGGGCAGATAAAGGTGCAATACAACAAAAGGCATAGAGGCATGCAAGAGGAAATATTAATTAGGCTATTGGAGACACTAGAAAATAGAGAACAAAAAAGTTTGTGTGAAATAAGATTTCTTTTTTAAGTGTTGCACATATTTTCAAAGAAAGAATTATATTCAAAAGGAATCTTTTTTCTATATGGGTATTGCTAAGAAGACATGTATTGGAGCTTTCTTTATTTCTTGATGAATGACTTTAAGGCAAACTTTCTTGTGCAATGTTTGTTTGTTTGGTAAAAGAAGCATAAAGCAAAAGTTGTTTTTTTTTTTTTTTTAATTATTAATTTTGGTTTCTTTTGGTATTGTTAATATTACAATTGTTATGTGCTGGTGGGTTGGTGTATGTAGAAAAATTAGCAAAGTGTTGGTACCTTCTTTTTTTTTTTTTGTTCTTTTAATTTAATTAGGTGGGTGATGTGATGAGGTTCTTTTATGTAATGGCCCATGAATTTAAAAAAAAAAAAAACAAAAAAACTATAGTCACATGCCTAACCCAATATTTTTATTAATTTTGGACCAACCAAAAGATGAAAATGAAGGCTATTTGGCTAAGATCAAACTTTTATTATTCAAGGTTAATCTCTTAGTTGAATTCAACTTTAATACTATTAATTTTTTTTTTCTATGTTATGCATAAGGTGCAACCTTAACTGCCATTTCCAACATGCTGTCACCTCATATCATGTGCTTAATGTTTATTTTTCTTGGAAAAACAGGGCAATAATATGTTGGTGAAGCTTGACTTTTTCTTTTTCTACCTTCTATATGATTTTTATTCATATCATTATTTATATTTTAAATACTTAAAAGTCCATTTTCTAGCTTAAGCGTAGCAGTTGAAAATTGGGTTCATTTGATTCCCTTGCATTTCAAGGTGTTTTTTTTTTCAATCATAATCTTTTTGAATGAAGAAACAAGAGAAGCCAGCCAACTGTCTTCCTAGAAGTTCTGAGAATTCCATGGAATCAAATCACCCATCTCATAGTTTTAATTTAAACAATGCCCAGCCTGCTAAACATTTCTCTAAATATATTATGACAACTAATGGTTAAAGAGCAAAAATTTGCTGGCCAAAATCAAACAATATATACATAAATATGGTTAGATCTTTGAGGGTTAATAATCTCATTCAATAGCATAATTAAACTAATATTATATTAATTTGTAGCAATGGATTAATTTCATCTATAAACAAACATGAAATTGGCTGCATGTAACCTGATGATGCTAAGACTATATTTATTATAAAACAAGAAACAGAATTTGTTTTGAGTATTGAGAAGCAAACTCACATAAGAAGATTCTCATATCTTCACTTCAAATCTATGTATCAATGGGACTATCAATCCAATTAAGGCTGCCTACATGAACCACAGTCTGAAACCATTTTGGTATCCCTTGTAATGCAAGGTCCCTAAATTTTCCAAGATTTGGATCAAAAGTAACAAGAACCCTGCTTTTATACTCCAACAAGAGCTCACCATTCTTCAAAACGCCTAAAACTCTAACAACCCTTTCATTCAAAGTATTCTTCCAAATCTTTGTAGGTCTATCCAGATTTTGTTTCAACCCTTTTGGTGTGTAGGTTCCAACACTATACTGCTTCACCCAAGACTCCTTCACATTATACTCCTCCATCACCCATATCTCCAATCTTCCATAGTTGCAGTACACAGCAGCACAAAGACACCCTTTTAAAACCACAAGATGATAGTTGCATTTACTTAGTCCACCACAGTCTGGTTTGGGGACTTCTCTGAACTGCTCATCTACCAAGTCAAGTGAGACTAACCTGCGAGCCGGGTTATATCTTTGCGGCCGGCTAACCCAATGAAGTCTTCCATTAACCAAGGCCTCGGAGTGGCGTCGAACGAGCTGATACGATATCTTGCCTAAACTTCGCCACTCTGAGCTGCCCACTGTTAAGATTTGAACTTCTGACTGTGGATACACAAGCCTTCTGGGACGAGGATAGCCACCACTGTGGCCATTCCTGTAGTAAACAATCTTGACAACCTTGTACTCCTGAGTCCTGGGATGGAACCCGAACCCGAAAACAACTTCTTGGTCAGGATATTTCAATGATTTTGGAAGCTCTATATGGTTCCTGGTAAAAGGATTATATATATAAAGAGCATCATTGTATAAAGAGTCAGCTAAACAAAGTAAACCATTACACGACCCTACCACATCAAACTCAGGCATCATAGGCCAAAAAGGTGCATGAATCCTCTTCACTTTCTCTTTAGCTTCATTAGGGGCAGCAAAATCAACAAAATAAAGCTGGTTTCTGATGGGAAAATCACAGTGAAGAATTAAACAAGGATCGTTCACAATACTAGTGCTTGAAAGATACAAATTTACTAGGGTTGGATCTTTAGCTAAAGCTCGCCAAGCTCTACAAACACACTTGAATTGCACTAAAGAAGAGATGGGCAATCTTGAAAGTATATCATGAACAATTTCATGCGGTAGATGCTCCATTCCAGTTGTTGGTGGATCATGTTCAAGGCTGCATCTCCTTTTCTTGCACTGAATCTCCATATCCATAGGTTGACTGTAAAGAAATCAAGAAAGGTTACAGAAACAGAAACAAGAAGCAAGATTCAAAAGAAGGAGAAGGGTAAAGAGGAGAAGAAGAAGAAGAAGATGGAGTTAAAGATATGGTGGACTTTGATAAGATCAAAGAAATGCTAAAAGACGGGAACTGCAAGGAAACTGGTGAAGTTATGGGATCCACCATTTTGAAAAATTCTCTCCATGAAAGTGAAAAGAAAAATATACATAACAATATACAAAAATTGATCGATCTAACGATCAGAACCGTTCAATTTTTTTAGCATATATACTTTCAAGGAAATTAATATATTACAATTAATTATTTACATATGTATGCATGTATATATATGATTTACAAAATGCAAAATTTATTGAATCCTATTCTTTGTCAATGGATACAAGTCCCTACTATTTTTGATAAGGACCCACCAACAGTTTCATCTTTTTATATGTAACAACAAAATACACGACAGCAAACTCGATATATTTAGCAATTCTATTTATTTTGATATATAAAAAAATATTAGGTGATTTCCACACTAATTTTTCTTTACACATTATTTAAAATAAGATATTGTATTTTGATTAAAGAAATCAATAAATATAAAACAATCAATTTAGAAATAAATTCAATTAATATTTGTAATTATTGTGTATGTATATACATAGTATTAATATAAAGTGGACTTTCTTATTAATCTTTAATTTCTCCAACTTTTTTCTTTATGTAATTATACATATTTAAGTTGAGAAATAAATTAAGATAATAATTGTCATTATTATGTATTTTTCTGTGAAAAATTATAATTGAAATATATTTTTCTTTTATTTCATATAGATATAGAAAATATGATTGAAATATAGTGTTATTCTAATGTCATATTATTTAATACTAAATAATTTTTGTTACTTTATTAATATTAGATGTTTAAATAAAGAATATAAATTAAACAAGGAGTGGTTAATAAACTAGCAAAAATTAATTATTATTTAAATATACAATAATTTTAAAAAGACAAAAAAAAAAGTATTATTAGTTTCTAAATTGTTTTTTACTTTTGGGTTTTGTTTCATATGTGACGATATACAGTTGTTTAAGCAGATGCCAGGAATCATCCCTTGTGAGACGTTTTGTAGAGTGTGGACCCAAAAGAAAAAGAAAATGTAGAAAAATAAATAACAAAAGTCACGCAGAGCATAGTATATGTTCAAAGTACAAATGTAGCTTAAGAAACAGCCAAACTAAACCAAACCTTAAAAAAAAAAAAACCAAGAGAATGCATACACATTGCATTTCACTATCATGGTATTGCATGTTAGTCCATAGTAATATATCTTTAAAAAAAAGAAGAAGAAAGGAGCAAAAAAAACAGAAGGGTCTAAAGGTACATCTAAGTTAAATATTCAGAAGAGCTTATATCAAGGCCATGTGATTGTATTGTAAAGAAATTTCTAGGAAGAGTGGCTAACCAATTAAAAGGCTCCAAACATTTGTTTGTTTTCAAAAGAAATTAAAAAAAAAAAAAAATAGAAGCTATAAGTTAGAATATAGCAAAGGCAATAAGAAGATAAGATTTAAAATTTTAAAGAAGAGAACTATAATCAAATGTGTATTGTTAAAGACTGAAAAATTAATTATATATGCATAACTTTTAGGGACTAATCTCATTAATTTGGAACAATTGAAGCATATATATATATATATATATATATATATATATATATATATATATATATATATTACGAAAATATAATATTTGTCACACTTCATGATGTTTTCCGGTCCGTTTCTAAGTGAGAGAAGTTCCTAAAAAATAGAAGCTAGTGAGGGAGTTCGCTAGGTAGGGTCCCAACAAGCTCTCTCTAACGATCTAGTGAATAACGAGATGGTGGAGAGAATGAAAGAAAAATAGGGTTTTTGGATTACCTTCCTTTTCTTTAATGTATATAGTGTATATATATTTGCTTACTAGTTCGCGTGTCACTTGGAGAGTGGAAGAGGATATTGTTCACATGGTTGTCCCTCCTTCTTTGGCCATATGCATTTCTGCTAGCTAGTGTTGGGTGAGTTAGCGAGGTTCGCACGCACACTAGGGGGCGTTGCCCTTGTCGTGTGGAGACCTGTAGGTGCTTGACATTGGTAGTGTAATTGTTTTGGGCGTTACCATGGAATCTTCGTGTAGGTATGCATGGGGTGATTTGGTTGTACGAGCTCTCCTTTTACCATGCTAATGTGTCCTCTTTTGATTAGCCTTTTAGCTATATATGTTTCCTATTGTTGTCAATGTCTAACGATTTTTCTTTCTTTGATGCATGCACACATAAATATAAAAATTGATGAAGAGGGAGGACTTTTGAGGTTTTGGGGTTCTTGGTTTCATAGCCCATTAGGCTTTATTTGCATGGGCTGAATCCCTTTTTGGTATCAAGGTTCCCCCTTAAAATGTTGATCATTTATATTCAACTCCTTGTCGAGGTGTCCAATCGGTGGGTTGCCCCAAAGCGTTGTGTAGCACGTGTCATGTAGTTACTGAAATTTAGTTTGGCTTATGTGAATTGCCCTTTAACGTCTTGTTAGCCACATCTTTTTCGCTGGCACTCCCTCCTATTTCGCAATTTTCAAAAGTGTATTAGTTATTGCATGCCATTAAATACACCAGGGCGTAAAATGAACCGTCTTTATTTCTCTTCAACTCATTTCTTTTTATAACTTCTAAGCTTCTATTATTTTCTTCTCTCTCAAGGCTTCTCTCATTTTGTCATTTGCATAGTACCTTTATGCTCTTATTGCTTCCTCTGTCCTTACTACCTTAGTTGCGTTCATGGCTCTTAAAAAAGGTATGATGTTTCCCCTATTCTTTTTTCTTTTTCTTTACTTTCTTTGGCACCATACCATTTATTGGTGACTTTTGTGAGTGGGTTTATGTTGCTGATGTTGCTATTTATCGTAAATGCCTTCTTTGTTCATCGCTCATTACTGTTCTTATTTCTTATTGCTATCCATTTGTCCTATTATTTGGCTTGCTTGTCATTATTGTGCTTGTTCGTATTGGATTTTTATGTAGTATGTTGGCTTTTACTATGGCAAATCATTTTGGCATAGATGCCATTGGTGACATGAGTGGCGATTCCATTTGAAAGTTTATGGAGGTGGAGGTGGGATCGATGCTTGGTGATTCCTACTTCGATGTGTCCCATGCTTCTTGGGCCGAGTGCCATCTCGTTGCCTTTATTGGAGGGGTAGCACCCCTACCACTGAGGATGATAATAGTGGGTATGTGAGTCAGGGCTGGGCTCTGATTTCCTTTACACCTTTTTGTGGTGCTTTTCCTCAAAACGTACAACATGTCCATGAGTTAGCGTACTCTAAATAGTTGGATCTTCTTGACTTGCTTCATCCTTATGTGCGAACAAGCCATTATTGAGCTTGATTTGAACATTCTCCAATATTTGTTCATGTTCAGCAAGAAAAGCCAATATTGGCATTTGTTTGGTAGATCCAATATAGCTTTGTTTAGGGTCTCCTAAAAGTTAGGAAATCTTAGTTTAAGAGCTTCATCATAGTGACTCATCCGGAGGGCTAGGGCAATCTCCCTCGTATGTAGGTTGATGACATTTTCAAAGGAGATGGGAAATCGAGTTGTCAGATGATGAAGAGAACAAACTTGAAATTCTAAAATCCTGAGAAAAAGGAGAATGTTTTGACTATAGTCAAATCGTTAAATGCTTTAAGGGTCTGTGGGATGCATCATTTCAATTGATCTTTATATCTTTCATTGTTTGTTTCTAACGTTGTTTCTTCTCTTCTTTTTTTAGGAAAATCTTTGAAGGACTTGATTCGCAGTCTAACTACTCTAGGCATGGATTTATCTTCTAAGGACGTGTCTGCCAAGGGACTTAGGTCACCCTCTCGCACTTTTGAGGAGAATGTTAACCTGCTTGATGATCCCACTGAAGTTATAATAATAGGTTCTTCTCTAGCGAACGCACCTGCTGGCAAACATTAATATTCAGGGTCGGTACTTATCGAGGTTTAGCTCGAGGGTTTGTCTAACCCGTATTCAAAAGAGATTATTTCTAAAGCTATTAAAGAACTTTATGCGTGGCTTGCAAAGAAGCATGAGAAGTTTGACACTTTCTCTGCACGATCTATAGGTGTTAGCATGGATTTGGCACGGGTATGCCTCCTTCCTAACGATGAAGATTTGTAGAATCCTGTGAAGCTGGATATTGATTTTGGATGTCTTCAATGGCTGCTATTCAAGTATGTTCATTTATCTTGTGGGATAATGCATTTCTCAGTTTTTTTTATTTTTATTCTTGCTTGTGACTTAGCCTCTTTTATCTCTTTTTTATTTATCGTAAATGGAACTATCCTACAAGTGGATGAGCATTTGGTTTCTCTTCGCAAGAAAGTTTTTTCTTTATGCTTGCACATCTCTGAATTAGAGGGAGAACCTGCTCATTTGAATGAGCAGCATGCCAAAGAGATTGAAAATATCACCTTGATGAACCAAAACCACATCTTGGTTCTAGAGTCACAAGTCGAGTCACTAAAGGGGCAGAAGCATTTGTTAGAGGAATGAAATTGTCTTTGGAAATGAAGATGGAATTAGTCAAGCGCTCCTTTTAAGAATCAAAGGAAGTAGAATTGGTACTCAACTTGATAACATTGTGAGTGAGTCTTGAGCCCTATATGAAGGCGCCAAGAAACAATTTTCTAAGGAATTAGACAATCGATTTTTAAATGTGGATCACTCATGGGTTATGGATTTACAACCATAACTTTTATCCCTTTTAATATGAATAATTTTAATAGTTTTTCTCTGTTTGGTATGACAAACCCGAATGATTAGTGTTTTATTTTTTCTAACTCCACATGGTTGGAGATGTAAGAATATTTATGGCTTTTTTTAACTATGTTTGATGTGAATGGTGCTTTTTTTATGTCGAACCCTTTTTAGTATTATGATAGCTATTGCCATGGTATTTTTATGCTAGTTTGTTCATATTGGCTCCCTTCTTTCCTTATGGGCAATATGCTCTTTGGAGCCATATGAATGAGGTGTTATTAACATTGTTGTGGACAAGTCATTGGTTGGGTCTATTAATTCAATTTGTAGATGATTTGTAATTTATTTTCACTTTTTCGTGGACAATTTGTCGACATTATTCCTTTTATAATGACTAGTCATGTATATTGATGTAGTTCTATTTGGGAGATCCTTTTGGGTTTGTTATGCCAAGGGGTTGTGTTAGATGCATGCTTTTTTATTTTTTAGACGACTATGTGCTGAGGTCCTATCAATAGGCTCTTCTCGGGTAATTCGTTATTTTAGAGTGCCCATACGGGAGGCTTTTTATAAACAAACTGTTATTATAAGTGAAACTCCTATCAGATGATATGTTTTCACGAGGGGTTTGCTTTATAAAAGGACCCTAAGGGATCCATGTGGAAGTCCTCTCAGACAATGTATTGCTCTTAGGGGTTTATTTTGTTATGGAACTCCTCTCAGCCATGAGGAAGGTTTTATTTCTATATTTCTAACACATAATTCTATTTCTAATTTTATTACACATTATTTATTACATATTATAATATATCATAAAAATAATAACAATAATTATTAGAGAAATTATATATATATGCCAAGAATCTAAGGGTGTTACTGTTTAAGGATCTGAATGCAATGATGGTATAGTATCACTATGCCAGTCTCACGCTCTAGTCACAAGCTAGACACAAAGGTTACCGGACCAAATGTAGTAAAGATTTTATAGAGTTTCTGGTGTGTAGGATCCTAATTTCTTAGGCAAGCACAAAGCATATATTCTGCTACTTAGTATGCAGATTTAAAAATAAATAAATCTTTAAAATGAAACTTTAAAGAGCAAAAGTTAAACTTATAAAGATACTTTATTTTTCCAAGTAAAGGGCAAAGTATAGAAGTTATATATCCAAAATAGCAATGAGATATGAAATATGTTTACAAAGATATCATAATTTAGAATTTCTTTTTAGAGATGAGGGAAAGGAGGCAATATTTTCTCTGAAAATTTTCTTCTAAAATTACGTTATATTTTTTAGAGCAAAAGGGACTCTAATATATAGAGCTAAGAGAGTAGACTGTAGGAAGAGCTGTAGAGGCACAGAAGAATTATTGAAGAGTAAGAGTCTAAAGGAGTGGCATGAGTTGTATGCTTTCTATCACATCTGACTTTAACTTTAGTTGGTGTTCATTTGCCAATAATTTTCTTTATTTTATTTGTTTGTATGAGCCATTTTCTTCTTTTTGTGTAAAGATAACCCCACTAGGTCTTGGTAGTGGAATGTGGATCCCCATCTTTGTGGATGAATAGAATTCAGTGGAATATGAGTTGTAAGGGGAGAGGAATATTTGAAAATGTAGTCAAATTTCCCTAAAGGCTTTCTAAGAAGGTCCCATGCTTGAGGGAGGAAAATACTTAAAAAAAGATAAATATTTTTATTAAAATACTTTTTTAACCCTAACTTTTGCATGGGCTATCCTAAAAGGATTTTCAACTCATCAGGTCAAAATAAATTTACAACTTTAAGAAATATATATGAAAATAAGGCTTATAAGCCTTTGGGCTTTATAGGATGAAAAATTCTAAAATAGTCATCTTTATTATCATTACCTAAATCAACTAGGGGTTTTGATCCTTTAAAGGTGTTGGACTTTGCTAAAGAAGATGCATTGGATTGTATTAGTTGTTTCATGATACTAAAATGTTCTTCTTTTATTTTTGTTATTGCAAGAAGTGCATTGCCATAAAGTTTTTGAGTAAGGAAGTTAGACTACTCTTAGGATTGAGAGTGAGATGGTCTAAGAAATCCATGCTGGTGAAGCCAGGTAGAGACTGTGGACTTTGATATTTTTTATGGAATTTTGTAAAAATTCCACCATTTTACTGTAAATCTTCTATGGGGCATAATAATATCATTGTTGAGATAGAAATCAATATACCATTTTGAAACCTAAGGAATAAATAATTTTTAACAAATAGGCATAGGAGGGTGAATTTTTCTTAAGGGAAGTAGGTTTAGAGTGGGTATAGAAGAGGTCAAATCCTTGACGAATATTAGGGATAGGTCTATAATTATTTCTCCATCTAGTAAACCATGTAGGGAATTTAGATATATCAGCGTGATCATTGAGGAAAAATAACAATGTATAGGTATTGAAATGGTTTTGGATAAGAAAATAATTAAACCATGCTTGTTCATAATCCCAATATGAAAATGAGTTGCAAAAGTCTAATTTTAATTTGAAGTTTATGAGGAAAATTTTAGGTTTGAAAAGTTCCTGTCCCTATTTTGAAGGGTGGATGAGTTTAAGAATTTTGTAGGTGGAGTAAGAAGGTTGTATATCCTTTATGGAAAAAGTGTTTGAATTTTGTAGAACCAATATATTATGTAATTGTTTGATAAAAGTCTTAGGGTTTGGAAAGATCCCAAGCTTTAAAAAACCAATTATGTGGAAAATTATTTTACATTATAAGAAAAGGGTCTTTATGATAAAATCCATCTTCAATCGTCAAAATATTTTGGATGGAATTCTTTATAAAAAATTTAGAAGTTTTAGATTGAGAACAGATAATTTGTGAAGTACTTGGAGTAGTCATAGTCTTTAAATCATCTTGTGAAAGGGTTTTTTGAGAACAAGATTTTCCTTTCTCTAGTTTTGAAATCAATTTAGGAGCCATACCTAGAATACCTTTATCAGTAGGAGCAATAGGATGCTCAATCTTTAGAGGTTTAACATTGTCTTGGATAGCTTTAAGAAGTTCAAGTGTTTAGGAAATATAATCAATCCATTATTGGATTTGATTGGCTTTATCTGTTTAATCTTTTTCCTCTTAGTTAACAATATCAAACCAAGATTTTATAGGCTTTATAGCAGATAGGGGAGGAGGATTAGGAATCTTAACTTTATCTTTGTCTTTCTTTTTTCGGGGCATCTTTATCTGCTTTGTAAAAATTCTCTAGTTAGAAAATCCGGTAAAGAATTTGTATCTCCTTTAATGATTTCTATATTAAAATCAAAGATACTCAAAATAGCTTGCAAAGCAATATTTATTTTAATGCAATATTTTGAACATCTTTTTATAAAATTTCTTTTGCAAATTTGCAATCAATGCAAAGTAAAATTTTTTTTATTTAACAAATTGTATTGAAACTTTGAAATGCATAAAACAATGGAAAGAACTTCTTTTTTTTTATTATGGAGCATTTTTTCTGTGTATTGTTCCAATGACCTGAAGTGTACTAAACTATTACTTCCTTCCTATTGGAATTTTACGTTAATATCCCACTATAACCTAGATCATTAGCATCTGTCTCAACTATTTTAGGGAGACTAGTATCAGCTAAGTAAAGGCAAGGGATTTGAAGAACATGACTTTTTATTTGTTACACCAATTTAGTATGTTCATCAATCCAGGGAATTGGGTTTTTCTTTAGCCTCTCATGCAAAGGTTTGGCAATCCTATTTCTGTTAGGACAAAAATCTAAAGTATAATTTAGAGTTCCTAAGAATTTTTGTAGCTAAACTTTATCAAGAATTTTATCAGGGAACTTGTTACTAAATTTTAAGGACCTCTCAATAAGAACAATAGTACCACAACAAATATAATGTCCTAAGAATCTGACTTTAGTTTGGAAAAGAGATATTTTCTTAGTAAAATAACAAGTCCATTAACTTTAATAATATAGAGAAAAGTCTTTAAATGCTTGAAATGTTGTTCAATAGAATTTGAAAAAATAAGCATGTCATATATATAAACAATACAAAATTCAGAATAAGTATTAAAAATATCATTCATTATTCTTTGAAATTTCATGATGGTGCATTTTTCAAACCAAATGGCATAACATTCCATTCATATTGCCCAAAGGGGACAGTGAAAGTAGTTTTATATTGATGCTCTTGATATATTTGTATTGGCCAAAATCCTAATTTCATATTGAATTTTGAAAATACAAATGCAGAATGAAACTTTTGCAAAAGATCTTGTTTGTTTGGAATTAGACACCTGATATACTTTAAAGCTGTATTCAAAGGTTTATAATTGATTACTAGCCTGGGAGTGCCTCTTTCTATTTTAGAAGCTTTATTGACATAGAAAGTTGCACATCTCCAAAAAGACCTGGATTTTGAGATTAATCCTTTGGATTTGAGATCCTAGATTTCTTCTTTGCAATGCTGTTCCAATTCAGTATTCATTTGAATTGGTCTAGCTTTGGTAGAAATATCTTTCTCATTAAATCCTGGTTCATAAGGAAAATCAACTATATGTTGTTTTCTTTTCCAGAAAGCATTTGGTAAATAAGAATAAACTTCTTTAACAACAATTTTTTAAAATTCAGAAATCTTTGTTTTTACTAAATCAGACTTTAATTGTTGTTCAATTTTTTTGAAAATGGACATTTTGCTTCAAATCATGTAGATTTGTTTCTTTACCTTTTATTAAAGCATTTATCTCATTTATATATATATAAGGGGCTTTAACAAGATTGAGATATTAGGTTTTTGGTTTTTCTAGAAAAGGGAAAGATATGTGGACTTTATCATCTTAGAAATCAATGGAGTTAAAAGTGGTCAGATATGGAGTTATCAAATTAATGAAAGGCATTCCTAACATCACTGTATAATTGATATTAGAAACTAAAACAAAAGAGGTTTTTAACAAAAATCCATTATTTAAAATACTAGTTTTTGTTTTTCCATTTATATGCATTTTTGAACTATTAGTAGAGGAAAGCTTTTCTTTAGTTCCTTCCTAAAAATGGTTTGGAACCATGGTGGTTTTAATGCAATTTAAATCAACACTTGTGTCAAATAGAGCTATGCTATCAAATTGAAAATCTTTATAAAAAACAATGGTAATCTTTATAATATATTTTCTTGAAGTAATTTGATTTAAAGAACAAAGGAAATCTTTTAGGACTTATTTAGACTGGCCAAAGATTAAGGTTCTAAATCCTTAGTCTTGTCATTATCATTAGATTCCTTAATAAGCTTAGTGATAAGAATTTGGATTAGATTTGAATCCTTTTGCTGCTTATCTTTTAAGTACTTTATTTCTAACTTTATGGTCTTTATTTCTCCTTGAAGTTCTTGGATATCGCCTAAAGGTTTCTTATTGAGCTTTTTGTATTTAGAATGGTAGTAAGGTCAAACATTCTTGTACTAGTAGAGGGTAACTCAGTAGTCTTAGGTTCATGTTCTTTCTCTAGAGATTGGCTAAGCTGTTCTAGATATTTTTCTGTACTTTAGGGTCATTTTTATGCTATTAACATATAGAATCAAGATTTGTTCTTTAGCAAGCATGTTGAGTTTCTTACCTTCGATACTATAATCTGATTCAAAATCAGAAGAGGAGGTGGTTCCTATTTCATCTATTTGAGGGTGATCTTGTCCTAAAAACTCTTAGGAATTGGTTTTAGACACAGAGGTTTCTATTATCAAAGTTTTAAGCTTGTTTAAAGTTCCTTCTTCTAAGTTAAAGGTTTTTGCAATCTCCTTTATAAGAAGGGTTTTAGGTGAAGCTATAGTTAAATTATTTATAAAAAGTTCTTAATTCCTATATGGTCTTTCTCAACTCCTACTTTAGATGTTTAAGACTTTCTTTTTGGGTAGTGCTAATTAACTCACCATAGGTAAGCTAGTCATAAGGGATGATATGAGTGCCAAAGGACTATCTAATGGCATTCCTAACTCTTTCTCCTAAAAGGGTCGATAATCTGGCAAGGAATTTTTCTTTCTAAAAAGGTTGGTTAGAGTCTTCCCTAAGCATCACCCTAGTGAGAAAAGTTAATCTATACCACTGAAAGTCATTTAATTTCTTACATTTAAGGTTGGATGGAAGATTAGCATTTTTATCTTTTAGATGAGAAGAATCTCCTACAAAATGCAATGCCATGGTCCATATGAGAGTAGAAACTGCATCTTAAATAGGGTTTCCTATTTAGTCTATAATGGGTAGACCTTCATCATTTGTTTGGATGGCATGCAAGATATCTAGTTGTTGTTGCTTAGTGAGATGGTAATCCCACTAGCCTTTCAATTGACTGGAGAAACCTTTTAGATAAGTTTTATGATAGATCTATCAGAAGTTCCTATTTGGGCTTTATAAGCATTAGATGCCATAGTTATATATTGGAGAGAATTGAGGATCTGATATTTAGATATACCATTTATATTCCATTCATAAATAGAATTAATAATGAACGTAGGTTGGACTAGAGCATTGGGTTGATTGTCTAGTTCAAGTTCTGCTAGCCTATTCTGGACATACCCTTAATAAACAATGGGCCAATTAATCTTAGCAATCTTAAGAGACTATTTCTAGAAAGAATTACCTTCAAAGATAGAGTCAAGATCTTTATCAAGGACACTAACATTCTGGTTAATAGATTGTGGAGTGTCTAGGACAATATGATCTCTAGAAGCACTAGAAGGATCTAGTTTACTGAGCTGTTCTTTTACAGCATGCAAGAATTCAGTTTTATTGGTCTTAATTTCTTGCTGAGCACTATTAGAGATCTGATATAATTTAAACAAGGGATTCTTAAGCTTTTTACTTGTTATTCCTACCAACACAGAGGGTTCTATAGGCTTCTAGGCTTATTTTCAAGTCCATACTGTTATTGATATGCACTAGGTCAATAATGTATGACGATGTTTTGACTTTATCATTTTATTTAATTAAGAGGCATTTTTCATTATCATTTTATATTATGATAATTACTTGAATAGTCAATTCTTACTAAAGTCATCAAGTTTGTGACTTGATAATAAAACCCTTAGATTAAATATGAGTTCTATTTAAATTATCCCTAGTTATAATAATGTGTTATGGCTAGTATGATGTTTATTGATGATTATGTTTTACTAATCATGAATATGAGATATTAAGTTAACTCATAAGTACTTATTTGAGAAATAAAGTGCTAGATTGACCCATCATAAGAATACTACATAGATAATTATCATAAGTAATTCTCATCACAGTAATATTGGCTTAGTCCTCTAACCTTGAAATCACCATGAATTTCTATATAACTATTTTATATTTTGACATAATCTTACATTATTTTTAACTGGATGATAAAATAGGTTGTTGTTGGGTATAAAATGAGTTATGTGAAAAATGTGAGTGATTGAGAAGGAATTTTTCCCTTATTTAATATAAGTAAGATATCTATAGGACCTTTGATAAGATAGACTAAAGAAAATGCATGGTCATACTAAAGTAAATTAATAAAGAGTTATTATTCTTAGTCTACTTGGAATTAAGAAATTATATGATTAAATTCTGTAAGGATGACATAATCTATGCCTTATATTCAATCAAGATATCATGTGACAAAGGGACTATAATATTCACTGTATGTAGGCCTAAATAGAGACTTAAGGCCCACTACCAACGTCATGTGAACCTACATGATCACACACTTTGAACAAACCCAAAACGAATATGGGTTTAACAAGCCCAAATAAGCTTTGTGAAAATAAATAAATAAAATATTTATTTATTTATTTAAGGTAAAGGTTATCTTAAATAAATAGAATATTATTTTTGATTTAATTTTAAATAAAATCAGAATAAGAATAAGTGAGAAATTATCAAAAGGTCATTTGGTAAGTGAAACCCTAATTTAAATGTTTATAAATATGTTATATTTTCTATGGTTTTATACACTCTCATTATTCTACCACTGAATTCATTTTCTCTCTTTTAGAAAATAAAACACAGAGTTCTTTTTAATTATCGATTTGTGAGAAATCAAGAGAAGGTGCTAGCACACAAGTATTCATTTTCAAATCAAGGGTTATTCGTGTGGACACTTGTGGAGGATATATTCTTTTAAAGACATCTCAAATCTGAATTGCTAAATTAAAAGCTCAAGCTAGGGTGTCACTGGACTCTCTTCCTTCCAGATTTCTTGCCCCTTATGCATTTGTGGTAAGAAAAAGAAAACCCTAGATTTAATAAATTAATTGAATTACTATTTTTGAGAGTAGTAGAAGGAAAAATTGAGGTTGAATATCTGGCTGAGGCAGTATAAGGCAGATTTATTATATGGTAGGTTTGCGTGTAGATATGTTTGGTCTTCATAAGGCAAGTGGATAGTTCTTAGCAAATTCTTTTATTGGCTACTTTGCAGTTTTTTATGGTATATAAGGTTTATGAAAAATGATATTTGTGATATTCTCCCTAGATTAATAAATTTTGATGATGAATTATAAGAAAATCTTGAACTAGAGAATGTTCTATCAAAACAGAGCTTTACTCTACCATCTTATAACTGGGTTACATGTTTTATCTAGGTATTTGGAATAGATGTTTCTTTACTCTGAGGTTTTGCCTTAGTGGCTCCTTCAAAGATCTATTCTTAGGGAAGTGTTATCTGGTTCCATTGGATAGGTTTTGGGATAACCATATTTGCTTTAGTCATATCGGTTTGGAAAAGCAAGGTTTCACCCTTTTTAGTATGAAATCGACTCTTTATGTTAAAAGTAGACATCATAGCTTTATAATGAACTTTAAAAATTAATGCAACTGGAATTGATCCATCATCAATATAATACTTATAAGTCTGGATTTACAAAACCAAAGATTTTAATAAATTTGCATAATTGAGAGAAATAGTAAAGTTTGGATAACAGTTAAATGATATAGGACTTTTACATATGTTGGACTTTATAGTTCCTATAAGGGAATCTTAGAAGTTCTTAAACCTCATATCTTGCAAAGCTACTATGATGGAGATATTCAGACCTTCCCTATTAAGAGACTTTATTCCTACTCGAACAAGTCCTATATGGATATAATGAAAACCTTTAACTTTATGTTTTTCTAAGGAGATATGAGAGAACAAATTTATCAGATCTTGGGGTTTAAACAAATGAGTATCTTTTTCTTCAATCTTGATAACATAATAAGACTTAAAGAGATTTAGTCTAGGGATCTTATATATATGGTCTTTATTATAGTCTTTGAGCTTGAAATCGTCAATACATTTTTCAAAATCTTTAATAGTGATTTCATCATTACTGATTATGTTCTTTTGAGCTTTGGCAGAAGAGGAAGAAGAAGTGGTTCTTCCTAAAATTGGATACATAATAAAAATTATGGCTACAGGAAAGAGTAATCACCTACAAAATCACTGGCTAAACCAATGGAATTGTAGCCTCTCTGGAATTTACGACTAGGACCACCTGTGGCCAAAGGACTTAGTGAATAAACTACCTTTTAGACACCATTCGTATCATGAAAATAATTACTGTAATAAATATGAACAAGCATGGTTTAATTTTTTCTTATTTAAAACCATTTCAATACATATATGGTTATTTTTCCTTAGTGATCATATTGATATATCCAAATTCCCTGCATGGTTTACTAGATGGTGGAATAAATATGGACCTATCTTTGATATCCTTCTTCCTGATATTTATTAAGGATTTGACCTCTTCTACACCCATTATAAACCTACTTCCCTTGAGAAAAAGTTCACCCTACTGTGCCTATATTGTTCAAAATTCTTTGTTCTTTAGGTTTCATAATGGTATATTGATTTCTATCTTCTTAATAATGATATTGTTATGCTTCAAAGAAGATTTAAAGTAAAATGGTATAATTCTTACAAAATTCCATAAAAAAGATCAAAGTCTACAGTCTCTACCTAGCTTCACCAGTATGGATTTCTTGGACCATCTCGCGCCCAATCCTAAGCATAGTCCAACTTCCTTGCTCATAAAACTCATGCTAGTGCATGTAGCAGTAGAAATTGAAGAACAATATTTAAGTATCATGAAACAATTTATACAATTCAATGTATCTTCTTCAGTTAATTTTAAAACCTCTGAAGGATCCGAACCCCTAGTTGATTGGGTAATGATAATAAAGATAACTATTTTGGAATTTTTCCTCCTATAAAGCCCAAAGGCTTATAAACATTATTTTTGTATATATTTCTTAAAGATGTAAATTAATTTTGGTCTAATGGGTTGAAAATCCTTTTAGGATAGTCCATGAAAAAGTTAAGGTAAAAAAAAGTATTTTGATAAAAATATTTTTCTTTTTCTAGGTATTTTCCTTCCTCAAGATTACGACCTTCTTGGACAGCCTTCAGGAAAATTTGACTACTTTGTCAAATATTTTGCTTCCCTTACAACTCATATCCCATTAAATTCTATTCTTCCACAAAGATGGGGACCCATATTCCACGACCAAGACCTAGTGAGGTTATCTCTGCACAAGAATAAGACAATGGCTCAAACATATAGATAAAATAAAGAAAATTATTGGCAGACAAACACCAACTAAAGTTAAAGTCAGATGTTAAAGTTAAAGTTAAATTATTGCCTATAACTCCTACCTCTCCTTTGGATTCTTACTCTCCAATTATTCTCTCATGCCTCTACAGCTCTTCCTACAGCCTGCTCTATGTCATGGGTCCTCCATTTAGCCCTGACATTCGACCCGTGTGGCGCTTAAACTTTCCTAAGTTTAGGCCATCCAAGCCTCATGAACACGCTCTTAGCATTAATATCGAGTGTCCTTCCACTATAATCGAGTGTTGGCGAACCTAACCAACCTCGCATGTTCACTACTATCGTTGTTCCTATGTTTCTCGCATATGTTCGAGGCTCATGCTCACATTGTATTCCGCATATGTATCTGAGCCTTATTCTTATCTTAAGCTTCACATTCGCCTCACCATTCCCACATATTACTTGTTTCGTAATTCCCACATATATTCAAATCCCACAGTGCCTCAGAATTTCCTTATATGCCTGGCGCAAGTCATATTATAACCTCGGGTCTAGGAGAACCACGCACTACGAGCACCTCGGCCTCGTAGTGTCCATAGAGCTCCTTCTCTATGGAGACACAAAATTCCTCTTTCCTAAACTCGATGCTCGTCACCTAGCTTCACACTAGGGAGCTTACTTAAGGTTGTGTTGTCGAACGTGTACACAAGCCTCGGGGATGGTAGAGAGCTTACACCGAAGGTACCCCCTAAAGAGCATAAGGAGCACCTTAAAGGTTGGTAGGAGGAGACATCAGAATGTTCCACCCATCACACCTTGATAAATATATAAATAATAATATTTATTCATATTTACCAAAATGCCCTTCGTTGTACTTTTCCTTTCACATATGTCCTTGCTCGGCCATATTATACTTTTCTTGTCCCACTATGTCCTTAGGATAAGCTAAGGGTGCATGGCCACTAGGGCCCCTTTTGTCACCCCGTTACACTCTCCTGACTCTATATATTGGAGTCCCTTTTGCTCCATAAGACATAACACAATTTTAGAAATTTTTTTTAGAGAAAATATACCCTTCTCTCCCTTTTCTCTAAAAATAAATTCTAAATTGTTGTATCTCTGTAAACATATTTCATATCTCGTTGCTATTTTGGATATATAACTTATGTATTTTGCCCTTTACTTGGATCAATAAAGTATTTTTATAAGTTTATCTTCTGCTCTTTAAAGTTTCATTTTAAAGTCTTATTTATTTTAAAATCTTCATATTAAGTAATAGAACGTATGCTCTGTACTTCCCTAAAAAATTAGAATCCTACACATTAAAAACTTTGTGAAATTTTTGATGCATTTGGTCTAATAACCTCTGTATCTAGCTTGTGACTAGAGCGTTAGACCAGTCTAGTGATACCATATCATCATTGCATTCATACATCATCATTGCATTTAGATCCTTGAACAATAATACCTTTAGATCCTTGGCCGTCCTTAATTTGATTCGGTTTTCAGTTCAGAGAACTCATGATTTCTGCATCCACTTTAATAAAAAATTTTCGAAACAATTTGGTTCGGAAAAAATTAAACAATCAATAGAAATTTTCAGCTTTAAAAAATTTCAGTTCAATTTTTTGATAAGAGTAGTTCTCCAAATCCGTGCACAGCTCTATATATCCATATGCTTTTAAATAATTTTTTTTTTTTTTTTGTCTAAATGTTCCATAATAGTTTTATGTAGATGAGTGGAAATTTCTCAAGGACACAATTGAAGGTGACTTTGCAAGGGTTCGAGAGTATGCTTGAACCATATTTTGTCCCATTCCATTTATCTTTAAGATATCCATACACTAGGAAATTTACCATTTCATTTCACTAGTAATTGAATAAAACAATATGTACGTACTTTATTGGCTATTCACAATGCACTATTTTGCACCATTCAGTGACATATTTGTGCATCTAAAATGAAGTTTATTTATTTATTTTTCTGCTTGAGAAATCAATGACATTGTTTAAGAAATTAGCAGAAATTTAATTGTTTAGTTCTTGTTGGACACTGGCTCAAAACCAAAACCAAATAGTTTTTGGAATTCAGTTAGGTACCCATATACTTAAGGTGAAAAATTCTATCAATTTAATAACTTATCTCTAAACATATATTAAAATGCATGGTTTGATTTCAAAATGGTCAATTTAAAACAAGGGAAATGGGCTTGACAAAGAAAAGGCTTTTACAAACCATTTACATCTGTCTGCCCCTTTTTCCCATTCTACTCCCATCCTCCTTTTTATGTTAAAACACACAGCCAAGCAAATGCAAAAATCTTTTTACAAGTATATTATACTCCAATTAATGTATAAATAATTAAAAATAAATTAATGAATAAACAATTAAAAATAAATAATTATAACTACGTGGAGTTCTTGTTACTAAGTATTATGTTTAATAGATATTTGTCTTTTTAGAAAAAAAAAAAAAACCCAAAATATGCAAGTGTTTCCATAAATATCCACACAATGTTTTCTTGTTTTCTAAAAGAGAGACAAACAATGCAATGCTGACATTCATTCAACTTCGTCAAGCAACTAAGAGCGTCAATTTTTTTTGCTTTTTACCATCGCTCTATTACAAGTCCATGCTTGCATTTCTATTGTAGTAAGATCGGTTTGGCTCATACTTCTAAATTAGAATCAAAATCAAAATTGAAATGGGAATAAAAAAAAATGTTAAAAATAGAATAAAAATTTTAAAAAATTCTTTGGTTCACTAAGAATGCCGATCAACATCATTTACCAACTAAATCTTCTTTTATGAAAATATTTTTATAAAATTAATATTATAGTTATTTTTATATATTAAAAATTAATATTATAATTATCTATTATAAAAAATATAAAATATTTATGTATTAAAACATTATTATAATTTTTAAAAATTATTGTAAACATTATTATAATTTTATTAATTTTTAATAAATATTTTTTATTCAAACATTTAATAAATATTTTTTTATTAATTTATATGTTTTATTTATAAATATAATTGATAATTGGTTTGACATGATTTCCAAATAAATAAAAACTCATTCCTTAAAAATATAAAGGGAGTTGTAATTTCCATTAATGGAGAAACATATTCTCATTCTTATATTAAATTTTAATCAACCAAATATTAGAAATCAAAAGTGTCCATTCTATTTTTAATTTTCACCCTTAATTTTTTTTTATCAAACAGACCCTAAATCTAATTCTTCTTTCATATGTTGAAATACTAAATCACTTGCACAATGAAGATGGTCCTTATGTTTAACAAACTATTTTATCAATACTTGAAACTACATTTTTCTGAGTAACAGAGGTCTGAAATTTCTTTTAAAATGTCAATGAGAAAGTAATCAAGTAATAATTATTATCCAAGAATATTTTAAGATGTAAAATTTGAATTCTGTCAATATTAATTTAAAAGTGGTGGATTGCCCTCTATTATATAGTCTATTGATTTCAAAATCATATTACCTCTATATTAAAAAAAAAATTCTTTTCAATTGTGAAAGAAATTTTTCGGCATTTAACCATAAGAAAAATAACTATTATTAAAACAAACAGAAGTTTTCACCAAATAAGTAATCAATGGAAAATTTATTTATTTATTTCAAATGTAATCTGACTGAGGTAAGATTTACGACCCATAATATATTTTACACATTTAGCAACTAAGTGTAATAACTTGTGCATGGATAAGAATTTCTCTAATTATAGAAGTGAAAATATAAGTAAAGTAAAGGGTAAAATTTGCAAAAATGAATATAAGTCGAATGCGTAAGTCTTCATGTCCGCAGTTTTGAGTACATGAATATCTACTTAGTCCAATCTTTTTTGCACAAAAATCAACTTTCTTTGTATACTTCAGAATTTTGTACGGGATTTTTAAAAAAATAATAAAAAAAAAGATAAAATTTTTAAAAATACTGTTGTTTTTTTTTTCTTTTAAAACAAATTTTCTACAAAATTTTTTTTAATAATACGGTGGGGAAATACTAAGCCCAGACTATTTTATTTTGGACTAAGCAGAGAAATCAGGAATTTGAACAATAACAAATTAGAGAGAATTACATGACAATGCATGGTGACAAGAAAAGAGAAAGAAAGTGTAGTGGAGAGAAAGGTGAAGAAGATGAAGTTAAAAGGGCAGGAGACTTTATGTGTACAAAATTCAAAAGGCAACCACTCATCATTTTAAAAAGAAACTATAAATTGGCAAAAATTTAACAACACATATAGCAATAGAAATCCAAAAACAATATTTGGAAAAAAAAAGAAGAAGAATCAAAAAGATCAGCCATCTATTCAATCATCTAAGGTTCCTAGCGTTTGTGAAAAAAGTTTTCGATGAGATAGCACTTTCCAAGTATAAGCATTAGTGACATAGCAGACGTCTAGCAAATTGGATGAATACTACTCGATGTTGAATTGCGCACGATTATCTTCTAATAATTTTCTATAATCTATTAATTTGTGTACAAATGCCAAGAAATAAATATTAATAATTGTTGACTTACACAAATGAATATCAAATATTATAAAAATATAAATTTGATTTATTAATTCAACAAAAACTGTCCTCAAACAACCTCAAAGAGATAAATAAATAGAGTTTAGGGAAAAACTATAAAAACAAAAAAGGAAGAAAAAACTAAAAATAAATATCAAAAAGAAAACATAAACTTTTAAATCAAATTTAAAACCTAAACAAAAGAATTTGAGTCTGAATATGAGTTGCCACAAATGTAGTATGTAGCATATGTTATAGAGCTTTGAGTTAGTTTTAATTTGATATATTATGAGTCTCGTGGTTCAATCAGAATCGTCACAACCGCCTATTTGAAATCTAAATGGGCACGTCCACTTTATCAAATCCATTCATAAATAACAACACAATCTTATCCGCATCAATTAGTAAGTAGATGGTTGGCTCTTGTCACTGTTTGCACATGAAGCCTTAGCGTGTGAGTTGTAAATTTAAAAAAAAATAAAATCACAAAACTGTAAAAATGAAAAAAAAAATGTATAAATATAAAAAGCAAAAATATAAACGTGAAAAAAAATAACTCATATTAAATTTGTAAATATTTAGATCAAAGATGATGTAGGGAATGTAATTTTCCTTTTTTTTTTTGATACATATTAGCCCAAAACGCCCAAACCCTTGATCAAAACTACAACTAGTAACCCTAATATTCACAAATCAATATGGGTGTCAATCCAATTCAGGCTGCCAACATGAACAAATGCATTAAAACGTTGTGGCAAACCATGATAAACAAGCTCCTTAAATGTCCCAGATTTTGGGTCATAACAAACTAGAGCTTTGCACTTGTATTCGAACAATATCTCACCATTGTCAAGAAGCCATAGAACTCGAGCCTGTGACAAGTTCAAAGGAAACTCAGTAACATGCATACATTGATGTCCATATAGATCCAGCTCTCTCGGCATCTGACCTCCTCCTATGCTGAATTCCTTGATCCAGGATCCCTGAACTCCATACTCTTTCATGACCCAGATGTAGATACTTTCAGATCCTTGAATAACAGCTGAAAGCAAACCTCTTAGATTCACTAGATGAGAACAAAAAATGCCAAATCTCTTCTCACTAGGACCCGGAACTTGTCGAAATTGTTCATCTTGCAAGTCGAAGGAAATAAGGATACAACGTGCCTGATATCCACGCCTGAAACTCAACCAATGAATCCTGCCATTAACCAACACTTGTGATGGTTTTCCTTCAATTTGGTAACATATTTCTCCATTGCTTCTCCAATTGCAGCTGTTGCTGTTGCCGATTGTTAAAACTTGAACCTCTGAATTCGGTAAAGAGAATCTTCCGACAAGGGTATCTCTAGAATCGTCTCCATTCTTATAATACACAATCCTGACAACCTTGTACACCTTTTCAACTGAACTGAAACCATACCCGAATGCGACTCGCTGTTGGGTTGGAAACTGTTGTGGCTTCGGTAGCTCTATAAACTCCTTAATAAAAGGATTATATATACAACCTTCATCATGGTAAAGTGAATGCCATAGACACAGTAAACCATTACACGAGCCAACTACAATGAAATCAGGAAGCCTAGCCACACGACTTCTAGTGACCATCTCCAGGTTTGTGTAATCAGGACAAGAGAAGTGAAGAGAGTAGAGATGGTTTTGGATAGGCAAGTCACAGTGCAAGATAAGGCATGGGTTGTTCTTTGTTATGCGCGAGAAATGCATGCTAGCAAGAAGATTGTCTTGAGCTAAGCTGCGCCAAGAACGGCAGACGCATCTTGCTTGTAGCAGAGATGACACTGGTAGTCTTGATAGGATGTCTAGAGCAATCTCTCGTGGAAGGCTATCGATGGTGCTTGTTCTTTGTGGATCTTCTTGAATCTTTGCTTGCCTTTGCCTTACATGGCGAGTTTTCTCCATAATTATGATGGAAAAAAAAATTATCAGGAAACGAGAAAAAGGTTAGAGATAACTAGGCGTGATGCTCATTCTTGATTATTGGACTATGATTACATTTCATTAATCTATAGAAATCAATTCGATTAAATTAAAATAATATAATCAGCCCTTATAAATAATTTAAATGATAAAAAATATAGATATTTATATGTAAAGAGTAGAATTCAAAATCTTATCATCCCTCCGCTCTCTCTTTATGGTTAGAAATTCAATCATTTAAACTTTATCAATTGAAAATAAAATTATAAATTTTTAAAAATAATTATAGAATTACATTTGGATATACAATTTAAATCTTATGATTTTTACATAATTAAAAATATTTCTATTATGTAGTTTATATATTTAAGTTATTTAATTTTTTCGTTAATTAAAAAATTTATTTATTTTTTAAATCAGTTGGTTTTGTTAATACAAAATTTTAAAATAATACAATTAATTGACAAAGTTGAGGTTTGTGATTGTGCTTCCGACATAGGGAAAATAAATTTTTTTAGAAAGCACCCAACCATCTTCGTAGTCCAAAGAAAAAAAAAAAATTGTCACAATTGGCAAGATAAGAAAAATAAGTTTATGAAATGCAATTCCGTGTCAATTCAGTCATATATCGGATGCCAATGCCATAAGTGTAATGATGCAACAACAATGCAAAATACATATTAACTTAATTCGCTAAGAAATTAACGCCTATCTTGTCTCTTGTGGTGGCTAAGAAACCAATGTTAACGTGCACACAAATTTATTTATTTATTTTTATTGTTATTGGACTTTTTTTATAAAATAAATTTTAATATTAAATTAATTTTTTATATGATTACTAGATATTTGAAATTACATTAAGCTTAATAAAAATGAAATATAAATATATTTAATTTTTAGTTAATTTTCTACTTTTTATATTAAATTGGATTTGATTGGCTATTATAAAAGATTTGTGAAAGATTTCTCTAAGATTGTTACACCTTTAATAAGATTAATCTACAAAAATGCTAAGTTCGTGTGGGCAAATAAAAGTGAGATGCATTTTCATATGCTTAAGGATTGGCTAACCTCAACTCATGTGTTAACATTACCTTCTCATATTGGTATACAATGTTTAATTTGTGATGCTTTTCAAATGGGATTGGAGTGTGTATATTGATGCAGAATGGAAAAGTAATTGCTTATACTTTATAGGAATTAAAAAAGCACGAGTAGAATTGTTTGCATTACTTGTGTGGTTTTAATATGTGAAATTTATATAGATCAAAAGAGCTTGAAGTATATTTTCCAGTAGAGATATTTGAATTTGAGGTAGAAAAGATAGATGTAACTTTTAAAGGATTATAATTGTTCTATTTTATACCATTTGGGTAAAGCTAATATGGTAGCTGATGCTTTAAGCCGGAAGTCAACAGGAAACTTTGTTCACATTAGCTTGGAGAGAAGACCAATCATTAATGAATTGTATGAGTTGGTTGATCAAGGGTTACTATAGAGGGTGACCAAATAATGTATTTTAGCTCAATTTAGAGTACAATCAATATACTTAGAGTTAAAGTATCTCAGAGAAGATACACATAGTTGTAGAGAATGATGTCAAAGGTTCAACGAGGTCAATCCAAAGATTTTGTTATTAATAGTTATGGTATAATGCATTTGGGCACTAGATTGTGTGTGCTAGACGTTGATGATATGAGAAAGGAGATTTTGGAAGAAGCCCACTTTTCTACATACAATGTTCATCCAAGTTCTACCAAGATTTATTATAATTTAAAAGATATATATTGGTGGAATGAAATAAAAGAAGACATTGCAGAATTTGTATCGAAGTGTCTCACTTGTCAATTGGTGAAAATGAAATATCAAAGACCATCCGAATTGCTTTAACAGCTTCCTATCCTAGAGTGGAAGTGGGATATGATTGCTTTTGATTTCTTAACTAGATTGCCTTATACTATTGGAGGTTATGATGCTATTAGGGTAATGGTTAATAGACTATCCAAGTCAATTTAATTTTTTCCAATAAAGAAGATTTATATTATAGACAAGTTAGCTATGTTGTACATTAACTGAATTGTGTGTCCTCATAATGTACCTAAGAGTAGAGTATTAGATAGAGGAGCCACTTTCACTTTTGTCTTTTATTAAGAGTTGCGTAAAACATTGAGTACAAAATTTAACTTTAGCACATCTTTTCATCTTCAAAGAGATGGAAAGTTAGAAAGAATAATTCAAACACTAGAAGATATGTTTAAAATGTGTGTAATGGACTTTGTTGATTAATGGGATTTGCAATTGCCTTTGATTGAAGTTATATATAGCAATAACTATTATGCTAGAAATGGCTTTATTTGAGGTATTATATGGTAGGAAGTATAAATCTCCTTTATGTTAGGATGTTGATAAAAGGTTAATAATAAGCCTAAAATTAGTGTAAATTACTTCTAAGAAGGTTCCTCTCATTCAACAGAGATTAAGGACAATTTTCAGTAGAAAGATAAGTTATGTTCATCCTAAAAGGAAGGAGGTACCCTTTTTTATTGGAGATATGGTATTTTTGAAGGTGTCAATAATGAAGGGGGTAATGAGATTTGGTAAAAATGGCAAGCTAGCTCCAAGATATATTGGACCCTTCTAGATTTGCTCCAGAGTTGGCGATATAGCTTATAGATTGGTGTTGCTACCTGAATTGTCATGTATTCATCCAATATTCCATATGTCCATGTTGTAGAAATACATCTTTGATTCTTTTCACTCTTTGACCTCAGGCTATGAAGCTTAGCTAGGATTTAACATATATGGAGTATCCAGTAGCCATTATGGATCGTCAAATTCATTAGCTTCATGCTAAGGAGATTGATATGGTAAAGGTGATGTGGATAAATCACACAATAGAAGATTACACTTGAAAAATAGAGATGGCTATGCACAATCGATACCTTTATTTATTTGCTCTTTGATATGAGATTTTAAATTTTGAGAATGAATTTTCTTAAGAAGGAAGAATGTAATAACTTAAAAAAAGAATGTTAATGAAGAAGAAGATAAAATAAAGTTAAAGACAAAATGATGTTGATTTAAGAAGAAAAGGGTGGTGTTTTAAAGAAGAAGATGGGCATAGTAAGCAAATATCCATTTTAGTCTCTGAATTTTTCTCCTATTTTATTCATTAGTTAAATAATATCCAATCACTATCAAATTTTGATCAAAGCTTCTCCTGAATGTCTTCATTTGGCTAGTAGTCTTAATTTTTTAAAAAATACTGTAGAATTTCACTTATTAGGCTCTAAAGGTTTTGTCATCCTTATCATCATTAGATTGCCTCCCTCATTGTTGGTCAATGACAACCACCATTGTCATTTTATCCTTTATCTTTTAAGGAGTCTGTGGACACTAACCACATATTTGTTTTATGTTTTTTTATTTTTATTTGAATTTATTCAGTAAATTTTATTCCTACTTTTTAATCTCTTTATCCAATGATAGTTTGCTATGTTTAAAGGTACATTTGGGATCAACATTTTGTCACGAGTATGTTAGTAAGTTTGGTTTGGTTGGATGCTATAATTTTTATGAGAATTTTAGCGGGTTCCACCCATAGATATGGTGTAACAGTGACCAATTTGTAAAATTAAGATTTTATTTTTAATAAAAATATAATATGTGGTGATCAATTTTCATAACTAAAGTAAAGTTTAAAAAATTCTAGATTGACTTTGGTGAAAATAATTCTATTTTTGTTTAAATTAATTTTGCTTACTGAAATTATTCCTATCAGCCTTAAAATACTTATTTAGGGCATTCGTAAGTCTATTTTGGTAATTCTTTAATTTTAGAAATTTCCTAAAGTTTTAGAAATTATTAGGAATTTATTTTATACATATTTTGTAAATAAATATCTCTTGTTATAAAGAATTTTAGAGCGGAATCTACTGAGTTGAGGCAAATAAGGATACATCAGTTAGCATATTCTACTTGTAAGTTTATATATATATATATATATATATATATATATATATATATATATATATATATCTTTGTCTCATATTGATGGATCTTCTCACTTAGAGGATCCCCTATATGGATAATACACATTCCAGTTGACCGAGCTTAATTCTAATTGTTTTGTTTCGAAGCAAAGATATCCATAGAGCGGTTTGTCCTATTTAAATATTCATAACCAAGAAGTACTGGATTCTCTTTCGGATAGGTCCTAAAAGGAGAAGTAAATCTGGAATGCCATATATCTATCTATCTATCATTGACATACTAATGAAATATTTATTATTGAAATGTTATATGCTTATATATATATATAAGCATATAATATTTCATTAGTATGTCAATGATGTTATTGATAATATAAGTAGTGTTAGCATGAATGATTTATACACAATATACGATTTACCAAAAAGAATGTGGATTAATTGTGTTTTTATTATAGTAATACATGAGAAAATGTTTTATTTTATATTATAGTAAGATTTGGGGGAATTGGTAGAATGTACTATCTGAAGGGTGTTATTAGCACTTTGTGTGCAATAGTGTGAATCTTTGAGTTTAGCCATTGATAAGATCATGGGCCCTAATCTTGCTATACTCTCTAGGTGAATATATGATAATGTATTGGATTATGAGTCCTGGTTGAGTGATGCTCTCTGAGCAAATTTATAATTACTTACTAGTTAGATCTTAGTCGAGCTTACTCTTTAAGCACCAGTAAATATTAGGGTAAGAGATCGATTGTGGCTGATTTTTAGTGTGTGTGTCTGTATGTGTATATATATATATATATATATATATATATATATATATATATATATTTTTTTTTTTTTTGAAACATCAGCATAAGCATTAGTATTAGAAAGATATAGGGCAAAGCCTACAAGCTAACAACATCAAGTACCATGGATAACATATTCCATGTAGATCATTCACCTTACTCATGCCTAAACATTGGCTATATAAGTAAGTGGATGTGATGAACTCTAATTTACATAAAACATTGAAAGAGCAAAGATCAGTTAGAGGGACAAAAAAAAAAAAAAAATTATTGTGCTAATTGACTTTGGTCCTTTAGCGAGGATATCCACCTCTGAGATTGGCTCATGAGATTCTGACTTGATATTTTCACTACTTTCGGCCTTAGCATGGCTGGAACATCCATTAGACTTACTATATATTGCACTAGGCTTTGGATGGGAAATTTTATCATGGGCTTGGACTTCAACTTTGGATAGTTGCAGCATGTAATTTTTATTATATTGTGGCCATTGTTTTTAAAAAGAAACAATTTCCTATTCTGCTGCCTTAGTACCACTGTCCTTGGATTCTTGAAGCCGCCGACCGTCAAAAGCAGAAAGAATAGTTGTCCTGACCATAGGTAGGTGACCGTTTGGAGTTCTTTCCTTACTCGCTCTTGGAGACAACTGGAGCAAATGCGCCTTTAACGGATTGGCAGCATCCAAGGAAAGGTTTTTTTTATGCAATCACAGAGAACAGCTACGGTGGTTCTGACATAGCCATATGCTGGTTTGCTTTCAACGTTCCTAACCCTTTTCTTTGCTTTAAGGTTGCGGAAAATGAGTAAGTTGATGTTTCCCATTCTCGATAACTGAACTTGGGGGATGGAAAGCACATGAAGCAATGAAGCGAGGCGCCATTCCTGTACCAGCATTTGAAGCAAAACATTTGCTGTGTAGTTCCATTTAAGGTGATCAAGAGGTGGAAGTGAAACTTTCACCGGAAGATGACAAGATGTCCCTTGTATAAGCCATTGATAAGCCATTAGCTTTCGCAGCTCATTAGCTTTATGTGAAAATGGAACATTGGTAATCCTGTGATATGGTAAAAAAGAGTCCACAAGAGGAAACTCTGGTTGATGTGAGTATGAAACTAGTATGTGGATGGGTATGTGAGAGGCTGTGGTAGGTTGTATAAGGAAAGGGATGCAAGTAATGCTGGATGGGTAAGCATGATGTTGTTGATGACGATGGTGGTGTAGGTTAGGCTAGGGAAGAGGGATTTGAGACAGAGCTTCATACTTTAAGACGCTAAAATAGAGCAGCCAGAGTTGCACTAACACTAAAGCTTTAGCTATGGCAAGATTCACCAGAGAGCACACTTTAGAGTGAGATAAACATCCTCTCACTATTGATACACTATATATATATATATATTCGCGCGCATCTTCATATTAAAAATAAAGAACTAGTACCATATTCTACTATAATTTATACATAAAATAAAAAAAGTTTATGTTGTTTTTAAGTCTATTGTCATACAAGTACAAATTTCGGTAAAAAAACCGTATAGCATGTAATTTTATAAAAAAAAAAAAATTAAATCCAACTATAGGTTTTAATAATATTTTTTAATTTGTTTGTTAAGTTTTTTATATTTTAATTTTGAAAAGAAAAATTGTTAAAAATAGTATTTAATTCTAGAGTGAATCACTTTTTTCTTCTGTGACTTTTGACAAATTCTCTCTCTGGTAAAGAATAAAATGAATAAATTATTAATGTAAAATTATTTATTTTGTATAAAATAATACAATATAAATAAATAAATAATATATCACAAAATTTTATAAGCAATAAAAATTAACTTTAACATATAACTAAAAAATAAAAAATTTTCATGGAAAAAATAAAAAATAATTTTTGAATGAAGAGTTTTTTTTTAATGGACATTGTTGCATTCAAAACCCACAAGTGCACATATCATGAATTGTAATATAAAAAGTTATCATTCTCACAAAAATTAGATATTGAATACCAATATTTCTACTTATGATCTAAACTAGTAAATCAAATAAAAGTGATTAAACAAATAAAATATAAAGTAAAGAAAATTAAACTAAGAGAAAATCAAATAATTAAAGTATAGGGTTTAGATTTAGTTTCACTATTCAAGGTAAGATCATGAACATTTAAACAAATTAAATAATGATTTTAGTTAAGGGTAATTGTTTTAAATACTTAAAAA
The DNA here is from genome assembly GCA_947683625.1 of Mallotus nudiflorus. Lineage (NCBI taxonomy): Eukaryota > Viridiplantae > Streptophyta > Magnoliopsida > Malpighiales > Euphorbiaceae > Mallotus > Mallotus nudiflorus. The sequence continues at coordinate 7,053,978 of CANTUR010000157.1, read as the reverse complement.
CTTTCTCGACTTCAATTAAGCATATTAAAGTTTAAATTGTTATTGTGATTAAAAAATTAATTCTAACTCATTAAGTTTCTTAACAATTATTTTATACCCAATAGCTCGCCTACTCTTGTAATCGAGTGGTCTAAGTTTTATGAGTTCTAAGTTGATAAATTCCCTTAACTTTCGTTGGTTAAATTACCCATAAATATGCAAACAAGCTAGCCAAGAATGAAAGCTTATTAAGTGCAACTTATAGAATTAATTGAAAATTAAGTTAATAAAACTTGTGTTCAATTACATCGTAAAATATTTACTCCTAACCTAAACCTTAAAAAGAGTTTAGCCACATATAATTGTGGCAAAGAACACAAACATAATTAAAAAAAATTAAAGATGAAGAAGAAGAAACAATAGAAGAAATTCTTGAATCTTGCACAAATCTCCTTCAATCTTTGTCAGCTCTTGTTTATGTCTTATATAAAAGAGGAATGAATCCCCAATACACCTTTTAACATCTCCTTTTATAGAAAAGTTTGATAGAAAATCTGATTGCCTTGGAATTCCTTTTCCTTTTCCTTTTCCCTTTTATAGAAAATCTTCTTTCCTTTTCCTTTTCCCTTTTATAGAAAATCTTCTTTTCTCTGATGTGGCATCGACATGGCCGTGTTGAAGTGGTGTTACATTGCAGCTCTTTGACACTACTTTAACACCATTTCAGCATGGACATGCTTTACATCGAATCAAGATTATAGGTCCTTGCACAATTTCAACAGGTTAACAATACCAGATGCATACTCCCGTGTTGAAGTGTTGTCGTATAAATTCTTGACTTTTTAGAATTTTTTTTTAAGCTTTCTTATAAAAAGAAAAACACTAATTAATATTAAATAAAAACTTCTAATTTCACTAAAACTAAACCAAAAAAAAAAAAAAAATTCTAATTATAAACACTAAAACTAAAATATTTTTTAATTAACATAAAATTTACCCAATTAATATTATTCATTTAAAATTCAACTCTGAAATATATAAATATTATACGCATCAGAGAACTTGCCCACACTTAACTTAAATTAACAAATACGTATTAAAGAGAAATTGTAGGAACACTCACTTTGGGCGATCTCGTTGGACACTTGCTTTGTTATTAATCCACCTCATTAATTTTTTTTAGTGATAAATATCAGTTTATTATCGGAAGTAACTTTTAAGTTTACCGATTACGAAGGTGATCAGTATTTTATTAAAAAAATTAATGACACCAATAATAATAAAAAAGTGTCAAAATAGATTGTCCGAATGAGTGTTTCTAGCATTCCTTAAATAATATAGGTAAAATTCATTTTTAAATCCTTAAATTTTTCAATTTTTTTATTAAATTCTTGAACTTTAATTATATTGTATTAAATTCTTGTATTTTTTTTACATACATTAAAAACTTGCTTTAAATATTTGATTCATAAACTATTGTAAAAGATCAAATTACTAAATTTTAATTTTTTTTTATAATTTTAATACAATTGTATAACAACTTATAAATATATTGTATGTTTTTCATTAAATAATCATTTAATAAATTAAATGGATTTAAAATTAATATTTTTATTCATATTTAAAAGTATTAGTTTAAAAGTAAAAATATCTTTTAGTTCAAATTAATGAATTTTATTATTTTATTATTAGTAGATAAATTATTTATTATTCATAATTATTATTTGATAAATATAATTTAAACATACTAAAAATTTAACAAAAATAATAACTTTTAAATATAAATATTTTAGAAAATATATATTTTATACTTTACTATATTTGACATGCTTAATAAAGTTAATAAAGTATAAGTAAATTCTAATTAAGTATAAAGTGAATCATGATAAAATTTTACTATACAAAGTGGAAATTTTAAGTTTGATATATTTCTCTTGATCCTTAAATGTTAACTTTTTCAATCTTCATTAATGGGAGTTTGTAAAAATAACTATGATTGCCTACAATATTGAATAAAACATTTCAACACTAACAATTATAAATAAAAATAAGAAATGCTCAAAAAATTACAACAAGAAATACCAACAAGTATAAAAAAAATTGAAAAATCAAATTTGGCTCACCATTAACTAATTTTTTAAGCATATTGGATATCAAAAATATAAAAATCTATATTTTTAACATTATTTTTAAATTTGTTTACTTTAATTTTTAAATAAATTTTTAAACAAAAAGTATACTTTTCACTATTTTCAATTATTATTAAGAATATTCTTTGACATAAAAAATGAATTAAAGTTTTTATAAATTGGAAATAAGAATATTCACTTTAAATGCATTAAAAGAATAAAATATTTATTTTTAATTGGTTGAAATATTTTTAATCAAAATTATATAATGTCTTTTCAATTAATGATATTTAATTTGAATAAATTGATAAAAAAAAATGCAGCAATTTGACTTGTAAATATAAGTTAGGGATGAAAATTTTTTAAAAGGTCCTTAATGTGTACAAAATGAAAATTAAAATTCAATACAACACAATTTAAAATTTAAAAATTCGATATAATAAAATGTAAAAGTTCAAGAGTTTGAAATAAATTTTACCAATAATATATTAAAAGATATTAATGGATGTTGCTTGTAATTTATAAAGGATAAATTTTATCCTTTAAATTTACATTTTTTTTATCTCTTTTAATTTTTTTTCTCATGATATAAGAACATATCAATTATTTGTTAAAAAAAGCATATAAATTATTATTATTATTTTTTTGGTTAAATGCACTGATTCATTAATGTCAATTCACCAGAGCAAGATAAAGAAAAATAGTACATCATTTTTTTGAGTGTACAATTAATGCATTATAAAAATAATGTTTATACTCCAAACCTACGATTAATTATACAAAATTTAGGGATAATACATTTGTAACTTTTTATATTTGACATAATTTGTTAATTTGAGGCTTTAACTTAAAATTTTGTCATTTTAACACTTAAATTTGTGTAAATTATACTAATATAATAATATAATACATCTGTCACCTTATGTACTTATTAATTTTTTAATTTAACACCTCTACTTACAAATTTTGGTTAGTCAAACCCTTAAAATGACAAATGTTAATTCAATATTTTATACAAGCATTTTGAAATTATATTTTACATGAGTTTATATGTTGAAAGGACAAAACTGTAAGTAGATATGTCAAATTGATAAAAAGTAACAAATATAAAGTGTTACAAATGTATTATACTAAAAATTTATAAACATTGCATGATTTAGATGTACCCTAAATTTTTAATCTTACTAAATTAATTTACAAAATTTTAAATTAATAATAATTCTATGGTCTGACCTATTAAACTGAAAATTAGTTAAAATTATTTATTAAATAGGTAACTTCACTTTTTTTTTTTAAAAAAAAATACATCGTCATATAATTTATCTCACTTTAACAAAAAAATGTTGTAGTAAAAAAATATATTTATAGAATAAATATTTTGCTAAATATTTTTAATGAAGATATATTTCCAATAAAAATGTTATTTTTTATTTTTTACGATAAAATATTTTTAGATGTAAAATTTTAATTAAATTTTTAAATTTTGTTTTAAATATGTTTCCTGGAAGAAAAATATTTTGTCCAAAAACAATACAAAAAATATTTCACGGGAAAAATTTTTCTATGACAAATTAATATTTTTCTTTGAAATTATTTTTTATGAATTAATTTCTAAGTATGAATTTTTCTACAATAAAAAATCATTATATTTTTATATAAAGTCTTACCATAATAAATATAATGGTTAAAATTTTATATACAAATGACTAATTATTTTTTATTTTTTTATTCTTTTTCATGCGAACTACAACTTTAATCAATTTGACAATTTTGGCATATAAAATCCAAATTTCCTAAGGATTTGAATCTGTAATCCTATGCATGAACGGAGAGTTTTTTTTTTAAAAAAACAATAATGATTAAAGAGCTCTCCCACTTAGTTTCGGATTAGGAAATATCAAAATTTCCCCTCCTTTTCCTGGTACGATATGGTCTTGGAATTTAACAGAGCAACCATTATATGTAGCCTACCCTGCGAACCTTCATACACCTAACTCAAGCAATCTTTCTTTGAATTTGTTTCGTTTTGTTCTCAAAATTTCTTGACTTTCTTTTGCTCCTTTTTTTTTTTTTTGGCAACAATGAGCATCAACCCAGTAGAGTTTTCTGGTAATGGCAGCAAGAAAAGGGATTATAGCACTACTATTCTTGACCGCAAGAAAGCAACCAACCGGTTGATAGTTGACGAAGCCACAAGAGATGACAATTCTTTGGTTCAGCTCCATCCTGACACCATGGAAAAGCTTGATCTTTTCGTGGGCGACACTGTTTTGATCAAGGGAAAGCGAAGGAAAGACACAATCTGCATTGCGGATGGAGATGGAACTTGTGAAGAACACAAAATCAAGATGAACAAAGTAGTAAGATCAAACTTGAAGGTCAGGCTTGGTGATGTTGTTTCAGTCAATCAATGTGCAAACGTTCAGGACGGGAAGAGGGTTCATGTGCTTCCTTTGGATGATACGGTTGAAGGCATTACAGGAAATCTTTTTGAAGCTTATTTGAGGCCTTATTTTACCGGCAATTATCGTCCTTTAAGGAAGGGTGATCTTTTTCTTGTTAGAGGAATGAGGAGTGTTGAGTTCAAGGTTATTGAGACTGATCCTGAAGAGTATTGTATTGTGGCGCCGGATACCGAAATATTCTCTGATGGGGAAGCTGTGAAAAGGGAAGATGAGGAGAGGCTTGATGATGTTGGTTATGATGATATTGGTGGTGTTAGGAAACAATTAGCTCAAATTCGAGAGTTGGTTGAGCTTCCATTGAGGCATCCGCAGTTGTTTAAGGCCATTGGTGTTAAACCCCCAAGAGGGATTTTGATGTATGGACCTCCTGGCACAGGCAAGACTTTGATTGCAAGAGCAGTTGCTAACGAAACTGGCGCTTTCTTTTTCTGTATTAATGGACCTGAAATCATGTCCAAGATGGCTGGTGAGAGTGAGGGGAATCTTAGGAATGCATTTGAAGAAGCTGAAAAGAATGCTCCTTCAATTATATTTATCGATGAGATTGATTCAATTGCTCCAAAACGGGAGAAAACTAATGGGGAAATTGAAAGGAGAATTGTTTCACAACTGTTGACTCTTATGGATGGTCTAAAATCTCGTGGCCATGTTGTTGTTATAGCAGCTACGAACAGGCCTAACAGCATTGATCCTGCTTTGAGAAGATTTGGAAGGTTTGACAGAGAAATTGATATTGGTGTTCCTGATGAAGTTGGTCGCCTTGAGGTTCTTCATGTTCATACAAAGAAGATGAGGCTCTCTGAAGATGTAGACTTGGAAAAAGTAGCAAAAAATACTCAAGGATATGTTGGTGCTGATCTTGCAGCTCTTTGCTCTGAATCTGCCTTACAATGCATTAGAGAAAAGATGGACATCATTGACATGGAAGATGAAACCATTGATGCTGAGATTCTCAACTCAATGGCTGTTACTAATGAGCACTTCAATATTAGTCTCGGAACTAGCAATCCTTCTGCTCTTCGTGAAACTGTAGTGGAAGTACCAAATGTTAGTTGGGAAGACATTGGTGGTCTTGAGCAAGTCAAGAGAGAGCTTCAAGAGACAGTTCAATACCCTGTAGAGCATCCTGAAATGTTTGAAAAGTTTGGTATGTCCCCTTCAAGAGGAGTTCTTTTCTATGGTCCTCCTGGCTGTGGTAAGACTTTGCTAGCTAAGGCTATTGCAAATGAATGCCAAGCAAATTTTATCAGCATCAAGGGCCCTGAGCTCCTTACCATGTGGTTTGGAGAGAGTGAGGCCAATGTCAGGGATGTTTTCGACAAGGCACGCCAGTCTGCACCTTGTGTCTTGTTCTTTGATGAGCTCGATTCCATTGCCATTCAAAGAGGAAGTAGTGTTGGGGATGCTGGTGGCGCAGCAGACAGAGTCCTGAATCAACTTTTAACTGAAATGGATGGTTTGTCGGCAAAAAAGACAGTTTTTATTGTTGGTGCTACCAACAGACCTGATATAATTGATCCTGCACTTCTTCGACCGGGTCGTCTTGATCAGCTTATTTACATTCCTTTGCCAGATGAAAGTTCTCGGCTACAGATCTTCAAAGCATGCTTGAGAAAATCACCAGTCTCAAAAGAGGTTGACCTTCAAGTGCTTGCCAAGCATACAGAAGGATTCAGTGGTGCTGATATTACAGAAATATGTCAAAGGGCTTGTAAATATGCCATCAGAGATGACATTGAGAAGGATATCCAAGCGAAGAGAAGGATGGCAGTTGATGGGATAGAAGAGGACGGCCAGGAAAGAGAGGCTGAGATTAAGGTTACTCATTTTGAGGCTTCCATGAAGTTTGCTAGGAGGAGTGTGAGTGATGCTGATATTCTCAAGTACAAATCATTTGCCCAAAGATTGCACCAATGACTTCAGATTTTATGTGAATGCGACATTAATTTGTTTTATTAACTTTCTGTTTGTAGTTTGTTGCGTTAGTTATTTTTTATTATTTTTTTTATCAGTAATAAATTTACATATATGAGCTATTATCAAGTTTAAAAAAGAAAAAGAAAATTACGTTTAATTGTTTCTTGTTATGATTTCAATTGTTTCTTGTTATAATGCACAGTTTCAACTCTCATATCATTTACAGTGCCAACTACAACCAACAACATGGTCCACAAAAACAGAACCTCTCTTTCCAAAAGATTTGCTTAACAATAAATTACCCCATAAGATGCATAAATATCAATTCTGCTATTGAAAATTGTAAACTTTTTCACAAAAAATACACCAAAATAAAAGAAAAAAGTGCACATTTGCAAATGCAGTAGAATATCACTACATTTCATGAAGTTTACTAGACAAAACCATGCTATAAAACATTGAACAATTCCTCAGAATTCATCTAACACCTTAGTTATTCTTGCACATCAATAATCGAGTCAATCCAATTAAGGCTATCGACATGAACAACTGTTTCAAACAAACCTGGCATTTCTTGTAACATTATTTCTTTAAATGTTGCAAGTTTTGAATCATATATAACAAGAGCCCTGCATTCATACTCCAACAAGATCTCCCCATTCTTTAACAAACACACCACTCTAACAAATCCGCTATTCAAATAAAATTTTGAAATCTTGAACATTTCATCCAAATCCTGTTCCAAACTCCTAGGCATATATGTTCCAATATTGAATTCTTTTACTCATGATTCTTTTACTCCATATTCTTTCATAACCCAGATCTCAAAATTTCCATTGTTACAAAAAGCTGTCGCAGAAAGACAGCCTCCAAGAACAGCCAGTTGATAACCACATCTTGTTGAGCCGCAACAGTCAGGCTTTGGAACCAACCTGAATTGCTCATCTTCCAGGTCAAATGAGACAATAATAAAGATTTGGATATGTCTATGCCCCCAACTTAGCCAATGCAATCTTCCATTCACCAAAACTTGTGATGGATCTCTTAACAGATGATAATACACATAACCTTTTGTTCTCCAGGCTGTGCCACCTAATGTGAAGATTTGAATTTCTGAAATTGGCAAGGGAGGATTACTATTTGAATTCAAATGATTGACATCTTCACCACTTTATATTCTTGGATGATAACCAAATCCAACTACAACCTCTTGGTTCGGATACTGAGGAGATTTTGGTAGCTCGAGGAGATCACTTCTAAATGGGTTGAATACATAGATGGTATTCTCAGTGTTAGCTGATGAACTCGATAAGCATAACAGGCCATTACATGAGCCCACAACTTCAAACTCAGTCATAGTAGGTGCTTGAATTTTTTTCAGTACGGTTGTCTCATTGTATGGGTTGCAAGAAGTGAAATCATCAATGAAGGAGAGCTTGTTTTTGATGGGACAATCAGAATGTAAGATTAGAATTGGATCTTCTGCTGAGGTTCGAGAGAAATGTGTATTGACAAGATCAGGATCTTGAACAAAGGCAAGCCACGATCGGCAGACGCATTTTGCTCGTTGTAATGATGTCACTGGTGGCCTTGAAAGTATATTGAGAATGACATCTCTAGGAAGTTTGTCCATGGTTCCTATTTTGGTCTGTGCACTGTTTCAAGCCAGCTTGGTGTTTCCTGAAAAAGTGATTAGAATGTTTAAAGATAAGATCAAAGCACAAAAAAGTTAAAACTAATAACAATATATACATTGGCGCACCTTGAAAAGATCAAACTATTAATCAATTTGACGTGAGCGGACAAAAATGCCCAGTCATCACATTTTGTCATCTTTAACATGTAGTGAACGAAAATTGCCAAGAATAACAGGACAAAACACTACATTAAAATTACGGAAACTGCATATATGTTAAAAAATTTCACGTTTAAAAAGTACAAATAAATGAAGTGGTTAATAAGTGATATAGATTGAGTTTTAATATAAAATCGATTAATTTTATGTTAGATGGGTTCAATTCTAAAACCCGTGGACGGGTTAACAATATATTCTTATGCTATTGAATAAGAGTTTACAATGAGACAACTTAAACTATCTTAGTGGTTGATTGCACCTTGATTAAGCAGAAATTTCAGGGAATATCAATTAATTTATGATTTATAATTTTTTTACTTATGGAAATTTATAATTTTGTACTAATTTAATAATACTTAATAGATTTATTGTTGTTTCTTTATACTTAATTAATTTATTATTTTTAAAAATAATCTACCAAATCGATTATTCAAATCAAATTTAAATAACTTTAATTTAAATATTTTTTAGCTTTATATAAGAATTTTTAGTATTTTTTGGCAATAAAAGTCAAAGTCTTTGCTTTCCAAAAGGCGCCTTACCTTTCTACTTCTGAGTCTGAAATAGTTTCATGAACTCTTATGAATCTCACGAACCCTTTAATTCAGTTTCATCAGCGTGCCATGAATCTCTTATGATCTCGTCTCGATTCATTGACCTCAACAGAGAGATGGATGAACCTAACTTAATAAGAGCCTAATGCTAATCCTCCTTAAAAATAAATAAATAAATAAATAAAAACATGATCCTAATCCAAGTAAATAAAATAAAATAAACCACAAAAGTGCATTTTGCCCATTCACCTTTCAATGTCAAAACTACTGCAAAGTTAAAAAGTTATATTTTTATTTAAGATATTTTTATCTAAGTGTTTTACATTTAGATGTAAGATATATAAATACTTTTAAAACAAAACACCTCATTTTATTATTCAAATCTAACCATTAAATGTATTACACCTAGTGTAGGTAAGAATATTTGTATTTTTAAAGTGGACAAAAGGTTAAAAAATTATATAATAAAATTAAAAAAAATTTAGATTGATTCTTATTTAATTATGACCATATTTAATTTAATTCCATTTGTTTAAATATATATGTGTATATGAATGAGCATCGTTGAGTTCCAATTTAAATAAAAATTACACAAAACCGAGTTAAATAAAAAATATTAAGAAAAAATAAATTGAACTAACAAAAATTTAAAACCAAACTGAAAAATTTAAATTGTTTCAGTTTGATTGAATCAAATTGTAACTTTTTCAGACATTAATAATTTTTTACTTATGGGAATTTATAATTTTGTACTAATTTAATAATACTGAAGATATTTATTGTTGTTTCTTTATACTTAATTAATTAATTATTTTTAAAAACAATCGACAAAATCGATTATTCAAATCAAATTTAAATAACTTTGGGTTAAATATTTTTTAGGTTTATATAAGAATTTTTAGTATTTAAAAATTTATATTATTGGTCTAGTTTAAAATATTAGTGTTAAACTAAATAAAACTGAATTATGAATATTTATATAAATTAATAATATTTTAAGAATTTAGTTCGATGCAATTGAATTATATTTTTAGAATGAAAAGCGAACCGAACTAGAAATGATCATTAATCAATTTTTTTTTTCATATTTTTGTGTTATTTTTAAGAGAACTTTTATTTCTTAATAAAATTAAGGATAAAATGCAAATGAAACTTTAGTTTTTCAACCAACCTATAAAGATGCCTCTCGCACCAGCTGATTATGGCAGTGCACATGTAACTATACATAAAAGGTGCATCTATTCATGGGATTTATCATCTTGCAAAAATATTTGGTTAACTGGACTCGTAATCTACATAAATGCATTTATCATCTATTCATGGGATTTATCATCTTGCACAATTACATCCCCATAAAAAAAACAGACGTAGATCAGATGAGATAAGTCTGTTCTTCATTCGAAGGAGGAAGTTAGTATGCAAATAAATTCTACATTTAAAATCAAAGTCTGCATGTGTGTAAGGAGAGGATTTTTTTTTTAGAGAGAATTTTTTTTTCTGCTTCGGGGAGAGGATTTTTACTCACAGTGAGAGACTCACGGAGAGACACACTGAAAAAAAGACGAAAGAAAAAAAACAGAGAGACTATGAGCGCAAAAAACCCTAATTTTGGATACTGAAGTTTTCGAAAACAATCAAATTCCAGTCCAGAATAAACAATACTTCAATTTCAACGGTGATAATCCAATCTGAGGGGCTCAAAAAAGGGCATTTGCACAACATCTAAATCTTCAATGTTATTTTCTATTTCATTTTTTACTCTTTTCTATTATTTTCTGTTTATGATTTTTCTTTTATTTTTGTTATTGTTTTGATTATTTGATTTCATTACTAATCTGCTTATTTTTGTTTTTTGTTTTTTGTTTTGTTTTGATGTCTGTATGTGGATTGAGGAGGAGGATGTCACCTGTATTTAATTGAATAGAAGATCCATGGAATGCCATAGATGAACTTGTACTGTTTTTTAATAGTTCGTAGGATTTTAATCTTTATTTTGCATTTATGTGTTATGTGTAGTTACTTTAATTCATGGTGTATAATTATTTAAATTTTGTACGTAGTTTGTAATAGCCCCAGTAGTGGGAATAGTAAAAGATTTAATTTTATGCACTTTAAAATTAATTAGTAAAACTAGATTCACTAGGTAAAATTAATGGTGGCTTTAGTTAATTAGGGTTTATATGTAATTAAATTAGGTTTTTTTTAGAAATCATATGTGAATGTATTTTGATTTGATTTTGTGATGTTTTTATGTTTTTTTTTTAATGTTTTTGGGCCTTTTTTTTTAATGTTTTTGGGCCTCAAGCCCACGTTTAGGTCTAACCCATTTAAATAAATAGACTTAAAAATGGTTTAAGACTTTAAATAATTAAAATCAATTTAAGTCCATTAGGTTAATTAGATTTTAAACCCACTTAGTTAATTAAAACTTGTTTAGACTTAACTCAGCCCACTTAATTTTATTTCTTTTAAAATAAATAGACTTAGACCCACATTTCACTTAAAATAAACCAAGTTAGACTTAGGCTTATTAATTTAATTTTCTTTAAAATTGAATAGACTTAAGCCTATTCCTTAGACAAATTAAAATAAACAGATCTAGGCTCACTAATTAATAAAAATGTAGGTCCACCTTTAGTCCATTTCTCACTTGTAAATAAAATGTAAATCTAGCTAACCTTTTAATAAAATTAACATAGTTTAGATTTAGGGACAACGCGATATTGAGTGCATTTTTTATGTGTAATTTTATTGACTAGATGCCTAGGGTTAGATGGATGTCAAATAGGGTTTAATAAAATTGCATGTAATTAGAGGATGAAATAATCATTTATAAAATTATTCTAAATGAATATAAGACTAAGAGAAGTTAGTATTCCATATCCAGAATCTCCTAGTTGTGGTGCTAGCTTTCTTTTAGGGAATCGAGTACGACCTTTTCAATTTGTCCCAGTTATTACCTTGGGTGGCGACTCCTCATCTCCACGCCATGTCTTTGTAACAGTGGTTGGTGTGTTCTCTAAAGCCTTGAGCCTAAACAGTGTTGCGATTGCTAAAATCTTGGACGCGCTAGACAGTGGCAACTCCACTGGGGATAAGAGATACTAATTATACTTGTGTTCTTTAGAATTATTTTATTGATTATTATTTCATTCTTACATTCATTCTGCATGTCCTTACTAAACCGATGGAGTTGGTTTATGATTCCATGATTCCACTAGCTTTATAGAGTTGTAGATTGGCTAACCATCACTCTTAGCCTTAACTCGGTTCAAGAGAGATTACCGGGCTCATATGACTAGAGTCTGTAACCTAAGTCCCTAAGGGGGGGGGTAATCTTTTCTCGAGTTGGTAAAGGATGATAGGCCCCTTTGACCTTGGCCTGTAACTCAAACTCCATAATGGAGAGCATCTTGCTAAGGGAACCTTAACTTTTCACCAGACCCTAACCACATATAATGGCCTAGTTACTTCCCCTAAGATCTTCATCCAAAATGCTTGTTTATTTGAATTGCAATGAGGTATTTCTATTTATAAAAGCCTAGGCATATAGCTATGAAGCACATTCAGGCTAATAAGGATTAGGCTAGACCTTTATATTTAGAAATGCTGCTTCTGTGCTTTTTCTTTTAAGAGAGATTTGGCATGCTTGTTGGCTCTTAATATCCCCTGTTGATATTAAGACCAAGACAAAAAATCTTAGGAAAAGAAACTCGTCATTAAACACATTTGTGGGAGGAATAAGGTTCGAAGGCTTATACTTGCATGTTGCTTGTTGATTGCTTCTTGATACTTGCTACTTCCTACTTGCTAAGTGCTTGCCTGTTATTTGTTGCATAAACACATGTATCATGCATACATGCATACATACAGTCCATGCATCATACTAATACCTTGTTTTGCAGCCATCATAGATTCATCTAGGTTTTCTCGTGTTTGGGATGAAGAGGTGGCGGATTGACCATAGTTGATTTAAGTATGGAGTCCATAGCTTAAAGCATTCTTCATAGATTGAAGAGACTAGAGGGGAGTCTAATCAATCCATTATTCCTAGAAGCTAAATTAGCTTAGATTAAACAGACTAAAATGGAACAACAACCAGAGATATGGACCTTAGAGGACATTAAGGGAGCTTTGATGGATGACATGAGAGCTATGATGCAAGATGAATTGAGACTGGCATTGGTCAGACTAGTGCAAACTATTGTTGGACAACCACCTGTTGCTGTTATTGAATAACCACCTGCTGCTATTGTTGAATAGCCACCTGCTGTAGGAGCTCCACCTGTTGCTGTAGCTCCTCCACCTACTGCTAACAATACTGGGGGGCAACCTGTTGCTAGAAATGTGCCTGCTACTAATGTGAGAATGGAAGACATTGAAAACTACATGGTAGAAAAGACGAAGAGAGAGTCACTTGAATTGGTTCAAGACCTTGAGTGTAAGCAGATGCAAGCAAAATGTCCAAGATGGAAGAGCTGATTAGAGGACAAAGAATATGATATTCTTTTGACTTTGATGATATATTGCAAATAGAGGGTGACAAGCTGCCTGAAAGATTCAAAATGCCTAAACTGTAGAAATTTGATGGGAGAGGAGACCCTAAAATTCATTTGAGCCAATACACAACAACCATGAGCACTACAAAAGCACCTCTAGTAGTAGTCACTAGGTTGTTTGTGCTGTCCCTAGAAGGAGTGGCTGTAAATTAGTACTATGGGTTAGAAAAGTCTATTAGAGCTAACTGAAAGGAACTATGTACTGCATTCTTGAAGCAATATGATTATAACACTCGATTGGAAGTGTCAATTAGGGATTTGGAGTTGACTAAACAAAAATCAAATGAGTCTTTTTCTGATTTCTTAACTTGTTTCATGAATAAAGTAAGGATGATGAAAAATAAGCTTGCTAAAAAGGATCAAGTTAGAATGATAGTTCGTAATGTGTCACCTAATTTGGTCGAGAGGCTACAGATGATAAATCCTAAAACCTTTGTGGATTGGTATGATGATAGGTTACAAGCTAAGGAAATTGAGAGTGAGAAAAAGAAAACTGTTAGAGGCACAGGAACTTGAAACTACCCAACTGGGGGCATACAACAAGGAAAGCCGAGCTGTAGAGGTGTGTGTAGTTCAGCAACCTAAAAGGTTCTCTAACTTTAACCAACCACTCTCTAAAGTCCTAGAGAGGCTAATCCAAAAAGGCCTGCTCTGACCCTTAACCTTTTCCAAACCCTCGAATCAAAATCTCCCTGGCTATGATCCAAACAATTACTGCAAGTTTTATTAAGTAGTTGGCCATTCCACAGATACTTGCATTTGCCTAAAACATGAAATCCAAAACCTGATAGACTCTGGAAAAATCATCGACCTTGAGAAATCCAATTCCAACCCAAACACCAGAAACAACCCTTTCCCAGATTACCGAAATGTTCCACCACCAGCCACCATGATAATCAACTCAAGGGTTAGCGAAGAAGAAGTGCTAAGCTCCTTCAAGGACCTCAACCTTATACCCAATGGAGAACCTTTTAGATAGCCATAAAGAGGAGTAGAAGATTTACTGGGCCAACCCTCAGACAAGTTTGATTACAGAGTATTCTACTCGAAACCACCCTCTGCTGATATCCCTATTGAATCAATTGAGCCCTCAGGTTAGGAAGATGAGTTTGATGATAAGCCGATAAAAGAAGAGCCTAAAATTCCCAAGAGGAGTTGAAGATCTATTGGGACAACCTTTGGGCAAATTCGATTACAGAGTATTCTATTCTAAACCCACTTCTGCTGACATACCCATGGAAGAGATCGTGCCGATAGGATGCGATGATGAGTTTGAAGAAGATGAATTCTTAACCCCAGAACTGTCCCAAGAAGGGGTTAAAGAGCTACTAAGCTAACATATGGACAAGCTAAGGGAGTTGAAAGGAAAAGAAACATGCACAATGGAAGTTTGAAAAAATGGGAAAAGAGAACGGATTGTTGGGGCCGTGGACATCTGGTATGATTTTGATGAAGAAAAACCTATTGAAGTCGATGTATGGAGTGATACTCCAAATGTGAATCATGTTACTAGAAGTGGGAGGAATTACCGGGCAGTAAAAAAGCAAAATGAAAGGGTTGTAGAAAGGGAAGAAATAGAAGATGTAAAAGTAGAGGAAGGACAGAAAGAAGACCTGATCCTTGAATAACTCAAGAAGGCTAAAGCGAGTGTGAGCATCTGGGAATTACTAATGCATTCAAGTAGTCACAGAAGGGCTTTAGTTAAAGCTTTGTCGAATGTGAGCATTGAAATGGCAGCTACGCCTAAGGCTATGGTAGCAAAGGTGACAACAAAGAAACATGGGTTGATAACATTCTTAAATGATGACTTGCCTTTAGAGGGAAGAAATCTTAACAAGGCATTATTTATCCCAGCTGAAGTAAAAGGGAAGAGAACTAACTTTGTAATGGTAGATGATGGTTCAGCTATAAATGTATGTCCGCTAAAGATCTTGCCCAATCTGGGTCTAAAAGTAGATGACTTGACAGTTTTAAACCTTATACTTAGAGCTTATGATGACAGTACTAGGAATGTGGAGGGAACATTTCAGGCTTTGGTCAAAATAGGGCTCGTAGAGTCGACTGTTGAATTTACTATGCTGGACATCCCTATTATTTATACCTTGCTGTTGGGAAGGCCGTGGTTTTATGCCCTGGGAGGAGTACTTTCAACTGTGCACTAGAAAATAAAATTCCTTCATGAAGGAGATGTCGTGATAGTAGAAGCTGGAACCAATGCAGCTGTGGCAGCTATACTTGATAAATAGAAGCAAGTATATGTTCCACCTGGTTTCCAAGTTGCTGGAATATTTGAGGAGACGAATCCCAGGGTTACAAAAATGATGGAAAGCATGAATTATCGACTTGGATAGGGGCTCAGGAAGAATGAACAAAGAAGTCCTAGGCCCCTGAACATTAAAGCCCAGGACCATAAGAAGGGTTTAGGATATACTGAGGCAGGACTAGCTAGTAAAAGAGCAAAGAACAAGGAGAAAGCAAAAAGAAATAAGCCCTTGGGAAGGATTGGACCACTAAGTGAGAACTTCATCAAGCCAGGGGAGGGCAAGTATTGTATGGGCACCAAAGAATCTATTAACGTGGCTGGAAAGGAAGTCCCTGGGTTTGAGATCTTCAAGGATCAGATTGTGGAAAGCCTAGTAGCCAGCAACAAAGAGGAAGTCATGAAACAAGTAACTAAAAGGATAGGTGATGATGCTATTGAGGAGCTGCTGTGTTTGCCACTTGAGGAGGAACCACCCCAAGACTTAGCTATTGTCATTAGTGACAATTTTATTAATATTTTTTATGAAGAAACTAATGTAATAACGTCTGGTTTTTAATCAGACGAAGATGTTGTTTTTCCTATGGTCAATGATATGAATGCTAGTTTTGCTTACTTATGTGATGTGCATCCTGATAGTTTTGTGCATTATAATTTTGATCGGTCATGCATGTTTGACATTAAGTCAATTCAATTTGATTCATTTAACATGGGCAGAAATGATAATCCAAAGAACATTTCTATATCACATGATGTAACTCCTAAAGAGAGGAAATATTTTGAGAGAATATTAACAAAAAGAAAAGTAGTATTTGCTTAGACTTATGAAGATATGCTAGGTTTAGATAGGGAAATAGCAGAGCATCAACTTCCAACTCATCTAGAAGCCAAGCCGGTTAAGCAAAAATTGCGCAGATTAAGACTAGAATGGACAGAAAAGATAAATGAGGAAATTTCCAAGCAAATACAAGCTAACTTCCTAGAAGTAATAGACTACCCTTAATGGCTAGAAAACATAGTAACTGTTCTTAAGAAAGATGGAAAAGTATGGATGTGTGTGGATTTTAAGGATCTGAACAAAGCCTGTCCAAAAGATGACTTTTCGTTACCTCACATTGATGTAATAGTGGATAGTGCTGCAGCAAGTACAATGTATTCTTTTATGGACGAATTTTTTGGGTGCAAGCAGATCATGATGGCAGTCATGGATAAGATTAAGATAACTTTCATCACAAAATGGGGGACCTATTGTTATAAGGTGATGCCTTTTGGATTGAAGAATGCAGTTGAAACTTATCAAAGAGCCGCTACTGTACTTTTCCATAATATGATGCATAAGGAGGTTAAAGTTTATGTGGATGACATGATGGTCAAATCAGAGACAAGAGGAGGGCACTTTGAAGCCTTAGACAAGTTCTTAGCCCGAATTGAGAGGTACAACTTGAGACTCAACCTAAAGAAGTGCATTTTCGGGCGTACTTCAAGGAAGCTATTAGGGCATATAGTGAGTAGCCGAGGAATTGAAGTGGATACAGATAAAGTGAAAGCCATCCAAGAAATGTCGATACCAAAGATGGAGAAAGAAGTAAGAGGATTCCTTGGTAGGTTGCAGTATATTAGTAGGTTTATCATAAAACTCACTAATATTTGTGACCCTATCTTTAAGCTCTTAAGGAAAGATCAGCTGGTTAAGTGGAATGATGATTGTCAAAAAGCTCTTGATAAGATTAAGGAGTATCTTGTTAATCCACCTATTCTAAAACCACCTAGACATGGTAGACCATTGGTTTTGTACTTAGCTTTAGAAGAGGATGCAATGAGAGCAATGTTAGCACAAGAAGGGTTAGATAGAATAGAGCATGCAGTGTACTACTTAAGCAAGAAGTTTCTGCCGTATGAGGAAAAATATGATTTAGTAGAAAAGACATGTCTGATCATGATTTGGGCTATGAGGAAATTGAGGCATTGTTTTCAATCTTACAGGGTTCAAGCTGTCTTAAGAATATACCCTCTAAGGTATTTATTTCAAGAATCTGCTTTAACTGGAAAAAAGTCTTGATGGTTGGTACTTTTAACTGAATTTGATATAAAGTACATTACTACAAAGGTAATCAAGGGAAGAGCAGTAGTAGAATTCTTAGCTCAGAATGCGATCGAAGGTGAAAAGTAGTGGAATTTGGAGTTTCCAGATGAGAACTTAGCAGTTATAGAGCACCAGAAGTGGAAACTTTACTTTGATGGAGCTGTAAACAACAAAGGAGCTGGATTGGGAGTGATCCTTGTTACACCGAAAAGAGAAACCATACTAATGGCAAAGAAACTGGATTTCAAGGTCACAAACAATATGGCTAAGTATGAAGCATGTATCTATGGGATTGAGCTGGCTGTGGCAGCTGGAGCAAAACATTTGTTGGTTTTTGAGGATTCAATGTTAGTCATCAATCAGGCTAATGAAGAATGGGATTTAAAAGAGGAAAAGTTGAAGCCTTATATCTACTATTTGAAAGCTTAATGCAAAATTTCACTAAATGTCTCTTTATCCATCTATCCAGAGACAATAATCAGATAGTAGACGCACTGACAACACTCTCTTCAATGTGGGATAGTGCAACTGGGTTGGCCATGAAACCTTTAATGATCATGAAGTCTAGAGCACTGTGTTATGGGGGTGAGCAAATTATGAATGTTCAAATGGGGCCTGAAGAAAAGCCTTGGTTTTATGATGTCCAGAGATTCATTGAAAAAGGAATTTATCCAGATGAAGCAGTCTCAAAAGAAAGATATGCTCTTCATGTTCTTGTATGTAACTATGCAAGTCATGATGGGGTATTATACAAAAGAATGCCAAACGGGATACAGCTCAGGTGTCTCAAAAAGGATAAAGCTAAAGAGATGATGTAAGAGATTCATGCAGGGGCTTATGGTTCTTATATGAATGGGATAATTCTAGCTAAGAAAATACTCAGACAAGGGTATTATTGGAAGACTATGGAAAAGGATTGTATTAGGATAGTAAGACAATGCTATCAGTGTCAGATCCACAGGAATCTTAGTCACATGCCTCCAATAGTGCTTAATAGTTTATCATCCCCTTAGCCCTTTGCAGTAAGGGGAATTTATATCATAGGAGAAATAAGACCGACAACATTAAATGGGCATAAATACATAGTGGTGGCAATCAATTACTTCTCGAGATGGGTGGAGGTAGAGTCTTTCAATACTCTAAAAGGAAAATAAATGACACGATTCATCGAAAAGAGCCTTATCTGCAGATATGGGGTTCTACATCATATTGTGACAGATAATGGGGTTCAATTTCAAGCAAAAACAGCAGAGTTGTTACAAAAGTATGGGATTGAGCACCATAAATCTTTACCTTATCGCTCTCAAACTAATGGAGCAATGGAAGTGGCTAATAAAAATGTCAAGAAAATCCTTTCTAAGATGGTTAAAACTTACAAGGATTGGTATGAAAATATTCCTTTTGCCTTATAGGGATATAGGACTACAACTAGAACTACCACAGGCCAAACACCATTCTCATTGGTATATGGTTGTGAGGCAGTTTTGCCCATAGAAATTGAGATTAAGTCCTTGAGAGTAGTCATGAAGGCTAAAATAACTGAGAATGAATGGGCACAGAAAAGATATGATCATCTAGTATCTCTAGATGAGAAAAGGATGGATGCTTTATTCCATACTCAGATATATCAGAGAAGGATAGCAAGGGCGTTCAATAAGAAGGTTAATCCTGGGAAGATCAAAGCTGGAGATATGGTGTTAAAACAGTCTAGAGTCGTGGTGTTCGATTTGAGAGGTAAATTTAAACCGAATTGGGAAGGACCATACTTGGTTAAATCGGTCTTACCTAATGGAGCTGCTAAGATATCAGATCTTGAAGGGAATGAGTTTATGGACCTTATTATTCTGGATTGCCTTAAGAAGTACTACCTGTAAAAAATATGAATAAAAGTAGAATAAAGAAAATAAAGTTCGCTTGCTAGAAAACTCAAAAAGGCTAGTCAGGTAAAAGTTAGGACATTCCCGTTGTTCAAAAAACCTATAAAGGGCTGACAGGCAAAAGTTAGGGAAATAAATAAAAAATAATGGTCCCGTTGATTAGAAAACCCGTAAAGGGTAGTTAGGCAAAAATTAGGGAAATAAAATATGAGCGAAAAATATTCAGTTAGAAAATCTGTGAGGACTAGCTAATAACAGGAGTTATGTCATGTGATGTATTAAATGTACTCATTTTGGCCCTAATTAATGAATGAAATTGAAATTCAAGTTTTGTTAAACTTTGCATATCCTTCTTTATTATAAAGCATAAGTACTTGAAGGGATAACAAAACATAAGAAAGCCTAAGACTAGCTCTATGAGACCATTCTATCTAGTGATGTCTTTATTTCTTCCTTTACGACTCATCATACAAAGTTTGAGTTCTCTTGTACCTAGCAAATCTTGGTGGTTCTGTCTTTTGGATAACAACCCAAGTTTTGTAATCATCATTAGTAATAACATCAACATCCAGGTGTATATTCCATTTAAGGGCTCTACAAGGCCACAAGCTCCTAATCTTATCCAGAGAATCTTGTCTTAAAGGAAAGCCTTCAAAGTCAGTCAAAACAGTAACAATGAACTGAGGGCGACCATATTGATGACAAAGGTGTAAAGGGATAAAAAAGGTAGAGAAATACAGCCCCGGAATAGGAACACAGTGATTATACAGCTCAATAGTCATGAACTTCAATCTCCACCAAGGGCAGACCCATGTGATCTCAGCATCTGAAATCTTCTTCAACCAGTCAACCCATTGGTCCATATAACATTTGTCTTTCATTTTCAAAGGATGAGATTGTAGCTGATGAGGTTGATAAGTCAAAGGACTGAGGGGTACAGTATGCAAGCTCAACTTTTCCTGTAACCAAATCTAAAAAAAAGGGGGGGGGGCACTAAGTTGAAAACTCAAAAGGGCGGCTTAAGTAAAAAAAAAATTAAGATGCAAACACTGTTTCAGTTCTATCTAATAGTGTTTGAGACAATATAGGAATAAAAACAATAGTACAATAGAGAACAGTTGGATACAGACACGCAGAAAGTCAAGAATACATAAACTCTAAATCACTTATCTCGAGCTTTGGTATCAGGCCATAGGCTCCATCCTCTGGTAGGGTCATCATGATGATAAGTGTTTGGAGGTCTGGCAGATGAAGTCCCAATGCTGTACGGATCAAAACCCAAGTCTGCAAGCTATTGACGAAGCATATTATTCTCCCACTCTAGACTGCTGGAATAGCTCTGCATACATAAAAAACATCATATCATATGCATTACATGCATAACATGCATACATTTTGCATTTTCTAAGTGTAGATGCTTACCCGCCAACTATTTGCAACCTGTATCATGAATAATCTCTGAGATGAGGCAAGTCTGTATAGATACTCTGCTTGTGTCCAGGGAACCTATTTTGTAAAATTTATACTAATATCAATGTCAAGTGTACAGATCCATACAAGAAATAAGTCAAACAGACTCACATGAGAAGCATCTGGTGGACAAAAGCTAGGAAGCTGAGCATCACCAAGTTGCATTTGCTACTCAACTAGAGCCTAAACAGTGGGAGTCCAGTAGAATATAGACTTGTCTGGAAGAGAGACATCACTGAGCGTAACACCGACAAAGGCCCCATCGCGACTAGTCCCAACATGTTGAATATGATGAATAGGACTAGGTCTAGGCTTAGGACTATTAATATCAGGAGTAACCTCAATCTCTGGAGCAGTCTCAGTCTCCTCATCCGCATCGACAGAAGAACGAACCTCCTCAAACTCTAAAGAGAAGGAGTGATTCATAGGTTCTAGAAGTAAAAGCTAAAATAATGAGAAATTACCTCATCATCATCAATGGGAACATGCTCCAAGAGGCTCTCATGGATAAATTGCTGATAATGTTGAGAACACTCAAGAAAATTTGATGCAGCATACCCCCGTAGTGCATCCCTTAGGTTTGAACCTGTAAGATGTGAGTTGCAGAGCATAGAGGAAGGGACATCAGATGGAATGCGATGTCGAGAAGGGCCAGAAGACTAATAATACACTTGCTCCCTTAAATACCACATCAAACAGCCATAACCAGAGAGCAAGATCCTCACAGGCTCAAGGCGAATTATAAATACCATGAAATCATATCACTGGATGTTCTCAACACCCTCCAACCAATAAGAGTTTATCTGTAATTTATGTAAATTAAGTCTAACCTTTATTAAACTGTAACATACTAATGATTTCATTTTTTTCTTTACCTGGTGCCACTCGACAGTGTTCAGCTGATCACAATACATCTGCAAAGTATTCCTGTTGCTAACAAGACAGGAAGAACCCCATCTCATCATCAGAGGAAAGGTCCTATCAGAACTGATAGTGTCAAAGCCTCGAATCAGCCCGATCTCTATGCTCCAAATTTGGAAGAAAGAAAACATATGAAGCAAAGAAAGGCAAGACTATCAAGATTAAAGGAAGAAGAACATACATGTAAGACGTGCCAAAAGCCACACATTATGACAGCACCTCTACAGATAGTGTCAAGTCTGTAATATATATAAGCGAGTGTAGCAGATCCCCAATCTAATGTGGCAACTCGATCCAAGTCGTGAAGAGGACCTAACAGAGCAATACTAACCTCATGACTAGTCTCACAAAAGAGGGTCGTGCCTAATACTATTAAAAGGAAACACCTCACCTTATGGATAATCTGACGAGGAGTAGAAATAAGAAGGTGTTTAAATCCCTCAACTAAGGATGAAAGAAGAACATTCTTTGGATTCTTCCACGCTGGAGCGAACCCAATCAAATCTCGCATGTACTGACTCTGTGCATGCTCTGGAAGACTACAATAGCTGACGTCAAATGGAACTGGGGATCCTTCAAAGGAAATCCCGGTGATAGCAGAAAAACTCATAGGCAAAACAGTCAGCTCACCCACACGAGTATGGAAAGTGTGGGTAGTATCCATCCATCGCTCGATCAAAGCGAACAAAGAGTAGCGGTTAGACAGACCTCGAATAGTCAAAAGTGCAGCAATAAAATGCTTAAATCCGGAGGCCCACATTAGATGTGTCACTTGCTCTAGTAGTCCATGAAATAATTCTGGAGCTAGATTGAAATAGCCCATGAACTTCATCGGACGCTAGTTCAATTTTAATAATAATTAGTTAATTAAAAGATTAATTAATTCAAAGAATTTAAATTGAAGGATTTGATTAGTTAATTAATTAATTAATTAATTGACAAGTTAAAAAAGAGAGAGAGAGAGAGAGTTGATCGGCAATGTAGATTGTCGATCGACAATCTAGAATGCCGATTGGCAATTTATTATGCCGATCAACATTAGCTGGGCCATTCAGAAATCTGGAATTTTGATCAGAATTCCAGACATGCGATCCATCATACAGACAACCCAAGAGCTATATTTCATATTTTTAGAGTTTAATTTCAATTTATCATGCATTTTCATGTTAATTTATGGCTAATATACATGTCAATCTCTACTCCAAATCTAACTCTGATTGCTAATTATATAGGTGATATTTTTCCAGAAATAAACAAAAGTAAGAAAAGTTACCTCATTACACACATCTCTGCACCTACGAGTGTGAAGATGAGTCAAAGGAAAGATAAATAAGTCTTCTCAAAGTCCAAGATAATTCTAAGGAAAACAAGGAGGCAGAATCCTCTGACATTCCAAAGTCTCAACTCTTTCATGTTGTCTATGTGACGAGGAAGCCATAGGATCAGACGAATTCCAAATTGGACGACAAACGGTGAAGAAATCAAGAAAAGAAAAAATGTGAATCAATTAAAAAAAGAAAAGAATAGGAAGAGAAGAGAAGTGATCGACAAAAGGAATGGGAAGGGTATATAAAATGGAAAATATCCATTTTGATCCTTCTAATTTATTTACATTGTATTCATCTTTTCTTTCTTACAATATGGTCCATAATTGCATTCTGATTAGGAACATTTTCTTAATTAAATCATGACATTCCTCAAATTAACAATTCATTGAATTATTAAAATTGCATAATCAATCTGTGATCCTGAATTTTCTATCAAATATAAAATACAGAACAACATTACAGAATTCATTTTTTGCATTTTACATGTATCATTTCAATCAAAGGATTCATATACTGCACAGTAGCTATGATATGAATTTCAAATGATTATGTTATGTGGTGCACAATAGTGATAACCATCATTATGTTATGTACTGCATAACAGTTATGACATAAACTTTCAAATTCATCAATGCTAGACGTTCCATAGGAACTATAGCAAGTTTTCAACTAATCATCACTAGACGTTCCACAGGGAATATAGTATGCATCGTTAGACATCCCACAGGGAATATAAAAAAATTCATCATTGCTAGACATTCCACAAGAACTATAGCAAGTTTTTAATTTATCATAATTAGATGTCCAACAAGGAATATAGTGTGCATCATTGTTAGACGTTCCATAGGAACTATAGCAAATTTTCAACTTATCATTACTAGACATCCTACAAGGAATATAGTGTGCATCGCTCGATGTACCACAGGGAATATAACAAAATTCATCATTGCTAGACGTTCCATAGGAACTACACCAAGTTTTCAATTTATCATCACTAGATGTCCCATAGGGAATATAGTGTGCATCGTTAGACGTCCCACAGGGAATATAACAAAATTCATCATTGCTAGATGTTCCATAGGAACTATAGCAAGTTTTTAATTTATCATCACTAGACGTCTCACAGGGAATATAGTGTGCATCATTGCTAAACGTTCCACAGGAACTATAGCAAGTTTTCAACTTATCATCACTAGACATCCCACAGGGAATATAGTGTGCATCATTAGACATCCCACAGGGAATATAATGAAATTCATCATTGCTAGACGTTCCACAGGAACTATAGCAAGTTTTCAATTTGTCATTACTAAACGTCCCATAGGGAATATATTGTGCATCAAAATGTTCCATAGGAACTATAGTAAGTTTCTAATTTATCATCACTAGACGTCCCATATGGAATATAGTGTACATCGTTAGATGTCCCACAACGAATATAATGAAATTCATCCTTGCTAGACGTTCCACAAGAACTATAGCAAGTTTACAATTTATCATCACTAGACGTCCTACAGGGAATATCGTGTACAACATTAGACATCCCACAGGGAATATAACAAAATTCATCATTGCTAGACGTTCCACAGGAACTATAGCATGTTTTTAATTTATCATCACTAGACATCCCACAGGGAATATAGTGTACAACGTTAGACGTCCCATAGGGAATATAACGAAATTCATCATTACTAGATGTTCCATAGGAACTATAGCAATTTTTTAATTTATCATCGCTAGACATCCCATCGGGAATATAGTGTACATCGTTAGACGTGCCACAGGGAATATAACGAAATTCATCATTGTTAGATGTCCCACAAGAACTATAGCAGGTTTTCAACTAATCATCACTAGACGTCCCACAGGGAGTATAGTGTGCATCATTAAACATGCCATAGGGAATATAATGAAATTCATCATTGCTAGACGTTCCATAGGAATTATAGCAAGTTTTCAATTTATAATCACTAGACGTCCCACAAGGAATATAATGTGCATCATTGTTAGATGTTCCACAGGAACAACAGTAAGTTTTTAATGTATCATCACTAAACGTTCCATAGGGAATACAGTGTGCATCGATAGACGTCCCACAGGGAATATAATGAAATTCATCATTGCTAGACGTTCCATAGGAACTATAGCAAGTTTTTAATTTAACATCACTAGACGTCCCACAGGGAATATAGTGTGCATCATTAGATGTCTCATAGGGAATATAACAAAATTCATCATTGCCACAGGAACTATAGCAAGTTTTCAATTTATCATTACTAAACATCTTATAGTGAATATAATGTGCATCATTGCTAGACGTTCCATAGGAACTATGGCAAGTTTTCAATTTATTATTACTAGACGACCCATAGGGAATATAGTGTACATCGTTAGACGTCCCACAAGGAATATAACAAAATTCATCATTGCTAGACGTTCCACATGAACTATAGCAAGTTCTTAATTTATCATCACTAGACGTCCCATAGGGAATATAATGAAATTCATCATTGCTAGACGTTCCATAGGAACTATAGCAAGTTTTCAACTTATCATGACTAGACGTCCCATAGGGAGTATAGTGTGCATTGTTAGACGTGCCATTAGGAATATAACAAAATTCATCTTAGCTAGATGTTCCACAGGAACTATAGCAAGTTTTCTATTTATCATTACTAAACGTTCCACAGGGAATATAATGTGCATCATTGCTAGACGTTCCATAGGAACTATAGCAAGTTTTCAACTTATTATCCCTAGACGTCCCATAGGGAATATAGTGTGCATCATTAGGCGTCCCACAGGGAATATAGTGTGCATCATTAGACGTCCCACGGGGAATATAGCGAAATTCATCATTGCTAGACATTCCACAGGAACTATAGCAAACCTTCAATTTATCATTACTAAACGTCCCATAGTGAATATAGTGTGCATCATTGCTAGACGTTCCACAGGAACTGTAGCAAGTTATCAATTTCTCATCGCTAGACGTCCCACAGGGAATATAGTGTACATCATTAGATGTCCCATAGGGAATATAACGAAATTCATCATTACTAAACGTTCCATAGGAACTATAGAAAGTTTTTAACTTATCATCACTAGACGTCCCATAGGGAGTATAATGTGCATCGTTAGATGTGCCACAAGGAATGTAATGAAATTCATCAGTGCTAGACAATCCATAGGAACTGTAGCAAGATTTTAATTTATCATCACTAGATGTCCCACAAGGAATATAGTGTGCATCATTGTTAGACGTTCCATAGGAACTATAGCAAGTTTTCAACTTATCATCACTAGACATCCCACAGGGAGTATAGTGTGCATCGTTAGACGTGCCATAACGTGTATAATGAAATTCATCATTGCTAGACGATGTAGAGGAACTGTAGCAAGTTTCCTATTTGTCATCACTAGACATCCCAAAGGAAATATAGTGTGCATCATTGCTAGACGTTCCATAGGAACTATAGCAAGTTTTCAACTTACCATCACTGGACGTCCCACATGGATTAAAGTGTGCATCGTTAGACGTCCCACAGGGAATATAACGAAATTCATCATTGCTAGACATTGCACAAGAACTATAGTAAGTTTTCAATTAATCATTACTAAACGTCCCATAGGGAATATAGTGTGCATCATTGCTAGATGTTCCACAGGAACTATTGCAATTTTTCAATTTATCATCATTAGAAGTCCCACAAGGAATATAGTGTACATCGTTAGATGATCCATAGGGAATATAATGAAATTCATCATTGCTAGATGTTCCATAGGAACTATAGCAAGTTTTCAATTTATCACCACTAGACGTCCCACAGGGAATATAGTGTACATCGTTAGATGTCCCATAAGGAATATAATGAAATTCATAATTGATAGACATTCCATAGCAACTACAGTAACTTTTCAATTTATCATCACTAGACGTCCCACATGGACTATAGTGTACATCGTTAGACATCGCATAGGGAATATAATGAAATTCATCATTGCTAGACGTTCTGCAGGAACTATAGCAAGTTTTCAATTTATCATCACTAGACGTCCCACAGGGAATATAGTGAACATTGTTAGACGTCCCATAATGAATATAACGAAATTCATCATTGCTAGACTTTCCACAGGAACTATAGCAAGTTTTCAACTTATCATCACTAGACATCCCACAGGGAGTGTAGTGTGCATCGTTAGACATGCCACAGGGAATATAACAAAATTCATCATTGCCAGATGTTCCACAAGAACTATAGCAAGTTTTCAATTTATCATCAGTAGACGTCCCATAGGGAATATAGTGTGCATCATCGTTAGACGTTCCATATGAACTATAACAAGTTTTCAACTTAACATCAGTTGACATCCCATAGGGAATATAGTGTGCATCGTTAGACGTCTCACAGGGAATATAATGAAATTCATCATTGCTAGACATTCCATAGAAACTATAGTAAGTTTTCAATTTATCATCACTAGACGTCCCACAGGGCATATAGTGTGCATCGTTAGACGTCCCACAGGGAATATAACAAAATTCATCATTACTAGATGTTCCATAGGAACTATGGCAAGTTTTCAATTTATCATCACTCGACGTCCCATAGGGAATATAGTCCGCATCACTGCTAGACATTCCACAGGAACTACAATAAGTTTTTAACTTATCATCACTAGACATCCCATAGGGAATATAGTGTGCATCGTTAGACATCCCACAGGGAATATAATGAAATTCATCATTGCTAGACGTTCCACAGGAACTATAGCAAGTTTTCAATTTATCATTACTAAACGTCCCACAGGGAATATAGGGTGCATCATTGCTAGACGTTTTAAAAGAACTATAGCAATTTTTCAACTTATCATCACTAGACATCCCACAGGGAATATAGTATACATCGTTAGACGTCCCACAGGGAATATAACAAAATTCATCATTACTAGATGCTCCATAGGAACTATAGTAAGTTTTTAACTTATCATGACTAGACGTCCCACAGGGAGTGTAGTGTGCATCGTTTGACATGCCATAGTGAATATAACAAAATTCATCATTGCTAGACGTTCCATAGGAACTATAGCAAGTTTTCAATTCATCATCACCAGACATCCCATAGGGATTATAGTGTGCATCATTGTTAGACATTCCACCGGAACTATAGTAAGTTTTTAACTTATCATCTCTAGACGTCCCACAGGGAATATAGTGTGCATCGTTAGACGTCCCATAGGGAATATAACGAAATTCATCATTGCTACATGTTCAATAGGAGCTATTGCAAGTTTTCAATTTATCATCACTAGACGTCCCATAAAGAATATAGTGTGCATCGTTAGACGTGCCACAGGGAGTATAACGAAATTCATCATTGCTAGACGTTCCACAGGAACTATAGCAAGTTTCAATTTATCATTACTAGATATCCCACAGGGAAAATAGTGTGCATCATTGCTAGATGTTCCATAGGAATTATAGCAAGTTTTCAACTTATCATCACTAGACATCCCACAGGGAATAAAGTGTACATCGTTAGACGTCCCACAGGGAATATAATGAAATTCATCATTGCTAGACGTTCCATAGGAACTATAGCAAGTTTTTAATTTATCATCCTTAGACATCGCATAGGGAATGTATTGTGCATTGTTAGATGTCCCACGGGGAAGATAACAAAATTCATTATTGCTAGATGTTCGACAGGAACTATAGCACGTTTTCAATTTCTAATCACTAGACGTCCCACAGGGAATATAGTGTACATCATTACTATACGTTCCACATGAACTATAGCAAGTTTTCAATTTATCATCACTAGATGTCCCACAGGGAATATAGTGTACATCGTCAGACATCCCATAAGGAATATAATGAAATTCATCATTGCTAGACATTCCATTGGAACTATAGCAAGTTTTCAATTTATCATCACTAGACGTCCCACAGGGAATATAGTGTACATCATTAGACGTCCCATAGGGAATATAATGAAATTCATTATTGCTAGATGTTCCACAGGAACTATAGCTTGTTTTCAACTTATCATCACTAGACGTCCCACAAGGAGTATAGTGTGCATCGTTAGATGTGCCATAGGGAATATAACAAAATTCATCATTGCTAGACGTTCCACAGGAACTATAGCAGGTTTTCAATTTATCATCACTAGACGTCCCACAAGGAATATAGTGTACATCGTTAGACGTCCCATAGGGAACATAACGAAATTCATCATTACTAGACGTTCCATAGGAACTATAGCAAGTTTTCAATTTATCATCACTAGACATCCCATAGGGAATATAGTGTACATCGTTAGATGTGCCATAGGGAATATAACGAAATTCATCATTGTTAGATGTCCCACAGGAACTATAGCAAGTTTTCAACTTATCATCACTAGACGTCCCACAGGGAGTATAGTGTGCATCATTAAACATGCCACAGGGAATATAATGAAATTCATCATTGCTAGACGTTCCATATGAATTATAGCAAGTTTTCAATTTATCATCACTAGACGTCCCACAGGGAATATAATGTGCATCATTGTTAGAAGTTCCACAGGAACAATAGCAAGTTTTCAACGTATCATTACTAGACGTTCCATAGGGAATACAGTGTGCATCGGTAGACGTCCCACAGGGAATATAAGGAAATTCATCATTGATAGACGTTTCATAGGAACTATAGCAAGTTTTTAATTTAACATCACTAGACGTCCCACAGGGAATATAGTGTGCATCATTGTTAGAAGTTCCACAGGAACTATAGCAACTTTTCAACTTATCGTCACTAGACGTCCCACATCAAATATAGTGTGCATCGTTAGATGTCCCACAAGGAACATAACAAAATTCATCATTGCTAGACGTTCCATAGGAACTATAATAAGTTTTTAATTTATCATCACTAGACTTCCCATAGGGAATATATTGTGCATTATTAGACGTCCCATAGGGAATATAACAAAATTCATCATTACTAGATGTTCGATAGGAACTATAGCAAGTTTTCAATTTCTCATCACTTAACATTCCATAGGGAATATAGTGTGCAACATTGCTAGGCGTTCCATAGGAACTGTAGCAAGTTTTCAACTTATCATCAGTAGACGTTCCATAGGGAATATAGTGTACATTGTTAGATGTCCCACAGGGAATAGAATGAAATTCATCATTGTTAGACATTCCACAGGAACTATAGTAAGTTTTCAATTTATCATTACTAAATGTCCCATAAGGAATATAGTGTGCATCATTACTAGATGTTCCACAGGAACTATAGCAAGTTTTCAATTTATCATCACTATATGTCCCACAGGGAATATAGTGTACAATGTTAGACATCCCATAGGGAATAAAATGAAATTCATCATTGCTAGATGTTCCACAGGAACTATAGCAAGTTTTCAATTTATCATCACTAGACGTCCCATAGGGAGTATATTATGGATCGTTAGACGTGCCATAGGGAATATAATGGAATTCATCATTGCTAGATGTTCCACAGGAACTATAGCAAGTTTTCAACGTATCATCACTAGATGTCCCATAGGGAATATAGTGTGCAACATTATTAGACATTCCATTGGAACTATAGTAAGTATTCAACTTATCATCACTAGACGTTCCACAGGGAATATAGTGTGCATCATTAAATTTCCCGTAGGGAATGTAATTAAATTCATAGGGAATGTAATGAAATTCATCATTCCTAGACATTCCATAGGAACTATAGTAAGTTTTCAATTTATCATCACTAGACGTCCCTTAGGGAATATAGTGTGCATCGTTAGATGTGCCATAAGGAATATAAAAAAATTCATCATTGCTTGACGATCCACAGGAACTGTAATAAGTTTTCAATTTATCATCACTAGACATACCACAGGGAATATAGTGTTCATCATTGCTCGACATTCCATAGGAACTATAGCAAGTTTTCAACTTATCATCACTAGATGTCCCATATGGAATATAGTGTGCATCATTAAATGTGCCACATAGAATATAATGAAATTTATCATTGCTAGAGGTTCCACAGGAACTAGAGCAACTTTTCAATTTATCATCCTAAAAGGAATATATTATGCATCATTGCTAGACGTTCATGTTTTTAATTAATCCTCACTAGACGTCCCATAGGGAATATAGTGTACATCATTAGATATCCCACAGGGAATATAACAAAATTCATCATTGCTAGACGCTCCATATGAACTATAGCAAGTTTTCAACTTATCATCACTAGACGTCCTATACGGAGTATAGTGGGCATTGTTAGACGTGCCATAAGGAATATAACAAAATTCATCATTGCTAGATGTTCCACAGGAACTATAGCAAGTTTTTAATTTATCATCACTAGACGTCCCACAAGGAATATAGTGTGCACCATTGTCAGATGTTCCACAGGAATTATAGCAAGTTTTTAACTGATCATCTTTAGACGTTCCTCATTGAATATAGTGTGCATCGTTAGACATCCCTCAAGGAATATAATGAAATTCATCATTGCTAGACGTTCCATAGGAACTATAGTAGGTTTTAAATTTATCATCACTAGACGTCCCACAGGGAATATAGTGTGCATCATTAGACGTCCCACAGGGAATATAATGAAATTCATCATTGCTAGACGATAAACAGGAACTGTAGCATGTTTTCAATTTATCATCCCTAGACGTCCCATAGGGAATATAGTGTGCATCATTGCTAGACGTTCCACAAGAACTATAACATGTTTTCAAATTTTCATCATTAGACGTCCCATAGGGAGTATAGTGTGCATCGTTAGACGTGCCACAGGGAATATAATGAAATTCATCATTGCTAGAGGTTCCACACGAACTATAGTAAGTTTTCAATTTATCATTACTAAACATCCCATAGGGAAAATAGTGTGCATCATTTCTAGACGTTCCACAGGAACTATAGCAAATATTCAATTTATCATCAGTAGACGTCCCACAGGGAATATAGTGTACACCGTTAGACATGCCACAGGGAATATAACGAAATTCACCATTGCTAGAAGTTTTCAATTTATCATCACTAGACGTCCCACAGGGAATATAGTGTGCATTGTTAGACGTCCTATAGGAAATATAACAAAATTCATCATTACTAATCGTTCCTTAGGAGGTATAGCATGTTTTCAACCTATCATCACTAGACATCCCATAGGGAGTATAGTGTGCATCGTTAGACATGCCACAGGGAATATAACGAAATTCATCATTGCTAGATGTACCATAAGAAGATTAGCATGTTTTTAATTTATCATCACTAGACGTCCCACAGGGAATATAGTGTGCATCATTGTTAGACGTTCCACAGGAACTATACTAGTTTTTAACTTATCATCACTAGACATCCCACAGAGAATATAGTGTTCATCATTAGATGTCCCATAGGGAATATAATGAAATTCATCATTGCTAGATGTTCTATAGGAACTATAGGAAGTTTTCAATTTATCATCACTAGACATCCCATAGGGAATATAATGTACATTGTTAGACGTCCCATAGGAGTATAACAAAATTCATCATTACTGGACGTTCCACGGGAACTATAGCAATTTTTGAATTTATCATCACTAGACATCCCACAGGGAATATAGCGTGCATCATTGTTAGACGTTCCACAGGAACTATAGCAAGTTTTCATCTTATCATCACTAGACATCCCACAGGGAATATAGTGTGCATCGTTTGACGTCCCATAGGGAATATAACAAAATTCATCATTGCTAGACGTTCCAAAGAAACTATAGTAAGTTTTCAATTTATCATCACTAGACATCCCACAGGGAATATAGTGTGCATCATTAGATGTCCCATAGGGAATATTGCGAAATTCATCATTGCTAGACGTTTCACAGGAATTATAGTAAGTTTTCAATTTATCATCACTAGACATCCCATGGGGAATATAGTGTACATCGTTAGACATGCCATAGGGAATATAATGAAATTCACCATTGCTAGACGTTCCATAGGAACTATAGCAATTTTTCAATTTATCATCACTAGACGTCCCATAGGAAATATAACCAAATTCATCATTACTAATCATTCCTTAGGAAGTATAGCATGTTTTCAACTTTTCATCATTAGACGTCCCATAGCGAGTATAGTGTGCATCGTTAGATGTGCCATTGGGAATATAACGAAAGTCATCATTGCTAGATGTTCCATAAGAAGATTAGCAAGTTTTCAATTTATCATCACTAGACATCCCACAGGGAATATAGTGTGCATCATTATTAGACGTTCCACAAGAACTATACTAGTTTTCAACTTATCATCACTAGACGTCCCATAGGAAATATAGTGTGCATCGTTAGACGTCCCATAGCGAATATAACAAAATTCATCGTTGCTAGACGTTCTGTAGGAACTATAGGAAGTTTTTAATTTATCATCACTAGACATCCTACAAGGAATATAATGTACATCGTTAGACGTCCCATAAGGAGTATAATGAAATCATCATTGCTAGACGTTCCACAGGAACTATGGCAAGTTTTTAATTTATCATCACTAGATGTCCCACAGGGAATATAGTGTGCATCATTGCTAGACGTTCCACAAGAACTATAGCAAGTTTTCAACTGATCATCACTAGACGTCCCACAGGGAATATAGTGTGCATCATTAGATGTCTCACAGGGAATATAACAAAATTCATCATTGCTAGAGGTTCCATAGGAACTATAGCAAGTTTTTAATTTGCCATTACTAAATGTCCCACAGGGAATATAGTGTGCATCATTGGTAGGCGTTCCACTGGAACTATAGCATGTTTTCAATTAATCATCACTAGACGTCCCACAGGGAATATAGTGTACATCGTTAGGCGTCCCGCAGGGAATATAACAAAATTCATCTTTGCTAGACATTCCATAGGAACTGCAGCAAGTTTTCAATTTATCATCACTAGACATCCCACAGGGAATATAGTGTACATCATTAGACGTCCCACAAGGAATATAATGAAATTTATCATTCCTAGACGTTCTATAAGAACTATAGCAAGTTTTTAACTTATTATCACTAGACGTCCAACAGGGAGTATAGTGTGCATCGTTAGACATGCCAAAGGGAATATAACAAAATTCATCATTGCTAGACGTTCCACGTGAACTATAGCAAGTTTTTAAGTTATCATCACTAGACATCCCACAAGGAATATAGTGTGCATCATTGTTAGACATTCCACAGGAACTATAGCAAGTTTTCAACTTATCATCACTAGACGTCCGACAGGGAATAAAATGTGCATCGTTTGACGTCCCATAGGAATATAACAAAATTCATCATTACTAGACGTTCCAAAGGAACTATAGTAAGTTTTCAATTTATCATCACTAGATGTCCCACAGGGAATATAGTGTGCATCTTTAGACGTCCCATAGGGAATATTATGAAATTCATCATTGCTAGACGTTTCACAGGAACTATAGTAAGTTTTCAATTTATCATCACTAGATGTCCCACAGGAAATATAGTGTGCATCATTGCTAGATGTTCCACATGATATATAGCAAGTTTTCAACTTATCAGCACTAGACGTCCCATAGGGAATATAGTGTGCATCGTTAAACGTCCCACAGGGAATATAATAAAATTCATCATTACTAGGCGTTCCACAGGAACTATAGGAAGTTTTCAATTTATCATTACTAAACGTCCCATAGGGAATGTAATGTGCATCATTGCTAGACGTTCCATAGGAACTATATCATTACTAAACGTCCCATAGGGAATGTAATGTGCATCATTGCTAGACGTTCCATAGGAACTATAACAAGTTTTCAATTTATCATGACTAGACATCCCACAGGGAATATAGTCTACATCATTAGATGTCCAACATGGAATGTAACGAAATTCATCATTGCTAGACGTTCCACAGGAACTATAATAAGTTTTTAATTTATCATCACTAAATGTCCTACAGGAAATATAGTGTACTTTGTTAGATGTCCCATAGGGAATATAATGAAATTCATCATTGCTAGATGTTCCACAGGAACTATAAAAAGTTTTCAATTTATCATCACTATACGTCCCACAGGGAATATAGTGTACATCGTTAGACGTCCCACAGGAGGAATAACGAAATGCATCATTGCTAGACATTCCACAAGAACTATTATAAGTTTTCAACTTATCATCACTAGGCATCCCATAGGGAGTATAGTGTGTATCGTTATATGTGTCACAGGGAGTATAGCAAAATTCTTTATTGCTAGATGTTCAATAGGAACTATAGCAAGTTTTTAATTTATCATCACTAGACGTCCTACAAAGACTATAGTGTGAATCATTGCTAGATGTTCCACAGGAACTATAACAAGTTTTCAATTTATCATCACTAGATATCCCACATGGAATATAGTGTGCATTGTTAGATGTTCCATAGGGAATATAACAAAATTTATCATTGCTAGATGTTCCATAGGAACTATAGCAAATTTTCAACTTATCATCACTAGACATCCCATAAGGAATATAGTGTACAACGTTAGATGTCCCATAGGGAATAAAATGAAATTCATCATTACTAGACATTCCACAGGAACTATAGCAAGTTTTCAATTTATCATCACTAGACGTCCCACAGGGAGTATATTATGCATCGTTAGACGTGTCATAGGGAATATAATTAAATTCATCATTGCTATATGTTCCACAGGAACTATAGTAAGTTTTCAACTTATCATCATTATATGTACCATAGGGAATATAGTGTGCATCATTGTTAGACATTCCACTGGAACTATAGCAAGTATTCAACTTATCATCACTAGACATTCCATAGGGAATATAGTGTGCATCTTTAAATGTCCCGCAGGGAATGTAATGAAATTCATCATTCCTAAACATTCCATAGGAACTATAGCAAGTTTTTAATTTATCATCACTAGACGTCCCTTAGGGAATATAGTGTGCATCGTTAGATATGCCATAGGGAATATAATAAAATTCATCATTGCTTGACGATCCATAGGAACTGTAATAAGTTTTCAATTTATCATCACTAGACATACCATAGGGAATATAGTGTGCATCATTGCTCGACATTCCACACGAAGTATAGCAATTTTTCAACTTATCATCACTAGACGTCCCACAGGGAATATAGTATGCATCGTTAGAAGTGCCACATGGAATATAACAAAATTCATCATTGCTAGAGGTTCCACAAGAATTACAGCAAGTTTTAAATTTATCGTCCCAAAAGGAATATATTGTGCATCATTGCTAGACGTTCCACAGAAACTATAGCATGTTTTCAATTAATCCTCACTAGACGTCCCACAGGGAATATAGTGTACATCATTAGATATCCCACAGGGAATGTAACAAAATTCATCATTGCTAGACGTTCCATATGAACTATAGCAAGTTTTTAAATTATCATCACTAGACGTCCCATAAGGAAATAACAAAATTCATAATTGCTAGATGTTCTATAGGAACTATTGCAAGTTTTTAATTTATCATCACTAGACGTTCCACAAGGAGTATAGTGTGCATCATTGCTAGACGCTCCATAAGAACTATAGTGAGTTTTCAATTTATCATCACTAGATGTCCCACAAGGAATATAGTGTACATTGTTAGACGTCCCACAGGGAATATAATGAAATTCATCATTGCTAGACATTCCATAGAAACTATAGCAAGTTTTCAACTTATCATCACTAGTTGTCCTATACGGAGTATAGTGGGCATTGTTAGACGTGCCATAAGGAATATAACAAAATTCATCATCGCTAGATGTTCCACAGGAAATATAGCAAGTTTTCAATTTATCATCACTAGACGTCCCATAGGGAATATAGTGTACATCGTTAGACGTCCCAGAGGGAGTATAACGAAATGCATCATTGCTAGACGTTCCACAAGAACTATAGTAAGTTTTCAACTTATCATCACTAGACGTCCCATGGGGAGTATAGTGTGTATCATTAGATGTGTCATAGGGAATATAACAAAATTCTTTATTGCTAGACGTTCCACAGGAACTATAGCAAGTTTTTAATTTATCATCACTAGACGTCCCACAGAGAATATAGTGTGCATCATTGCTAGATGTTCCACAGGAACTATAACAAGTTTTTAATTTATCATCACTAGATATCCCACATGGAATGTAGTGTGCATCGTTAGACATTCCACAGGGAATATAATGAAATTTATCATTGCTAGACGTTCCATAGGAACTAAAGCAAATTTTCAACTTATCATCACTAGACATCCCATAGGGAACATAGTGTGCATCATTAGACATCCCATAAGGATTATAATGAAATTTATCAATGCTAGAAGTTTCGTGGGAACTATAGCAAATTTTTAACTTTTCATCACTAGACGTCTCATAGGGAATATAATGTGCATCATTGCTAGATGTTCCACAAGAACTATAGTAAGTTTTCAATTTATCATCACTAGACATCCCACAAGGAATATAGTGTGCATCGTTAAATGTCCCATAGGGAATATAACAAAATTTATCATTGCTAGACGTTCCACAGGAACTATAGCAGGTTTTTAATTTATCATCTGTAAACATCCCATAGGTATTATAGAGAAACTCATTAGCATAAAGTCCACTAGATGTTAAATAGGAAATATAGTGAGAGTTGCCAAACATTACTCCTTGCTCAACAATTTGGGCATCAATCTATCACTTAGGATATAATCAAGTGTTCTAATTTCTTTCTTTTGAAATTGTGTGCTTCTATTACTTTGCCTTAATTTGTCAAGCAAACAGCGATAAAGGGGGGCAACTGTAAGCACCCAATTTTGGGATGTAATTGTGCACAATTGCGACGTAAGCCCCTATGATGAAATTTATTCAAAAATTAAACTTGGTTGTCGATTTTCTGGACTTTAGGGACTAAATTGCAATATTTTTTAAGGATTTAATTGTAAATAAGTCAATTTTAGGGGTCTTTTGGTAATTAAAAGTTAAAAAAATTAGGATCGGCATTTAAAATGCTGATCGGCATTGGTGTAATGCCGATCGGCATAGGCAATGCTGATCGACATTGTGTAATGCAGATTGGCATTGCATAATTATGACGTGTAAAAGTCCTATTTTTTTGATTTTTTCGTGTATTTTTATCAATTTTTTGTGTTTTGATTGGTCAAAAATTCAAAATTTTCCTTATTATTATCTGATAAGGCTTTAAACGCGTAAGTTTTTGAAATAAAAAAATAGACGCTATCATCAGATCAGATGAGATGAGTCTGTTCCTCCTTCAAAGGAGGAAGTCAGTATGCAAGTAGACTCTACATTTAAAAAGCAAAGTCTGCATGCGTGCAAGGAGAGGATTTTTTTTTTCTGCTTCGGGGAGAGGATTTTTACTCATAGTGAGAGACTCACGGAGAGACATAGAGACACACACTGGGAAAAAGACGAAAGAAAAAAAATAGAGAGACTGCGATCATAAAAAACCCTAATTTTGGATACTGAAGTTTTTGAAAGTAATCAAATCCCAGTACAGAATCAACAATACTTCAATTTTAATGGTGATCATCCAATCTGAGGGGCTTAAAAAAGGGCATTTGCATAACATCTAAATCTTCAGTGTTATTTTCTATTTCATTTTTTACTCTTTTCTATTATTTTCTGTTTATGATTTTTATTTTATTTTTGTTATTGTTTTGATTATTTGATTTCATTACTAATTTGCTTATTTTAGTTTTGATGTCTGTATGTGGATTGATGAGGAGGATACCGCCTGTGTTTAATTGAACAGAAGATCCATGAAATGCTATGGATGAACCTATAATAGTTCTTAGGATTTTAATCTTTATTTAGCATTCATGTGTTTGTGCAGTTATTTCAATTCATGGTGTATAATTGTTTAAATTTTGTATGTAGTTTGTAATAGCCCCAGTAGTGGAAATAGTAAAAGATTTAATTTTTTGCACTTTAAAATTAATTAGTAAAACTAGGTTCACTGGGTAAAATTAATTAAAATTAATGGTGGCTTTAGTTAATCAGGGTTTATATGTAATTAAATTAGTTTTTTTTTTAAAATCATATGTGAATGTATTTTGATTTGATTTTGTATTTTTTTTATGTTTTTTTAATGTTTTTAGGCCTTTTTTTTTTTTTTATGTTTTTGGGCCCTAAACCCACATTTAGGTCTAACACATTTAAATAAATAGGCTTAAAAATGATTTAAGACTTTAAATAATTAAAATCAATTTACGCCCATTAGGTTAATTAGATTTTAAGCCCACTTAGTTAATTAAAACTTGTTTAGACTTAGTTCAGCCCACTTAATTTCATTTCTTTTAAAATAAATAGACCTAGGCCTATATTTCACTTAAAATAAAACCAAGTTAGACTTAGGTTTATTAATTTAATTTTCCTTTAAAATTGAATAGACTTAAGCCCATTCCTTAGACAAATTAAAATTAATAGATCTAGGCTCACTAATTAATAAAAATGTAGGCCCACCTTTAGTCCATTTCTCACTTGTAAATAAAATGTAAATCTAGCTAATCTTTTAATAAAATTAACATAGTTTAGATTTAGGGACAATGTGATCTTGAGTGCATTTTTTATGTGTAATTTTATTGACTAGATGCCTAGGGTTAGATGGATGTCAAATAGGTTTTAACAAAATTTCATGTAATTAGAGGATGAAATAATCATTTATAAAATTATTGTAAATGAACATGAGACTGAGAGAACTTAGTATTCCATTTCCAGAATCTCCTGGTTATGGTGCTAGCTTTCTTTTAGGGAATCAAATACCACTTTTTCAATTTGTCCCAGTTATTACCCTGGGTGGTGACTTCTCATCTCCACACCATGTCTTTATGATAGTGGTTAGTGTGTTCTCTAAGGCCTTGAGCCTAAACAGTGTTGCAGTTGCTAAAATCTTGGATGCGTGCTAAACCTCGCCGTTTACAGGGTGTCAATCCAATTACGGATGCCCATATGAACAAATGTATTAAACCATTGTGGCAAACCTTACAAAATAAGCTTCCTGAACACCCCAGATTTTGGGTCATAACAAAATAGAGGTTGATACTTATGTTCTAGTAAGATATCCCAATTTTAAGAAAGTATAAAACTCAAGCTTGTGATAAAGAGAAGCGTGGAAGATAGATGGATTGATCTAGATTTGGATTCAACTCTGAAGGGCTTTACGACATCTGAACTCCTATGTTGAATTCCATTGTCCAAGATTCATTTTTACCATATTCTCTCATCACCCATATGTGAAGACTTCTATAACTTTGAACAATTGCAGATAGACAACCTTATAGAATTACTAGATGAGAACAATCCCTTCCAAAGATCTCTTCATCCGAAATCAAAACCTCTCAAAATTATTCATCTTTCAAGTCGAAGAAGATGAGGAAAAGTTGTGACTGACGTCCATGCCAACAACCCAGCCAATGAAGTCTTCCATTAACTAGTACTTGAGATGGTTTTCCAAGAATTTGGCAATATGTTTCCCATTTGCTTCTCTAGGATAAGCTTCCATTGCCAATACTCAAAACTTGAACCTCAGATTGTGGGCCTTCATTGTTGTTGTTTCTATAATAGATGACTTTGACTACCTTGTACTCCTTTTTCATTGCATGGAAATCAAATCCAAGTGCAACTCCTTGTTGGTTCGTGAACTCTCTAGGTGTTAGAAGCTCTATATGATCTCTTGTAAAAGGATTGTATAGGTAGCTTAAGTCCTGGTGGAGTAGATCCTGCAAATACAATAATCCATTACAAGAACCCAACAGATTGAACATTCATTAAGGATGTCTCTAGTAGTCTTGAAAATATGTCAAGGGCAATCTCGTATGGCAGGCTCTCCATTGTTCTTAAGTCTTTACTTTATTTTGTTAACTTAATTGTGGGTTGCTAATCTTTGTTTGTCACTAATTAGGGTCAAAGTTTAGATGATAACTAGACTTGGAAAATGGGATAAAGATGAAATTTTAAGATGCTTACAAAATCATTGGAAAGTAACAGGTATTGGAAATCACAAAGAAATTCTAATGTTTCTTTTTTAAGGAAAAAGGACATGAAGTTATACAGAAAGATAATAAATTTAGTCTCAATTTCATAATGAATATATATGATGCCATGAGAATAATGCTGTCACAATAATGCATATAAGTCGGCTAATGTTAAATTAGTTTTATACGTATTTCAAGGAAAAAGACAATTATAATTTTAAACATTTATTGGAATTAAAAATTACAATATTTACCTTAGTAATTTGGGAAATTCTACAATACATTCAAGGTATTCCTAGTATTAAAAATAAAAAAAACTTCAAAAAAAGTTACCTACTATAATAGGTTAGCCGGTAAATACTCATATCAAATAAATGCCGTTTAAAAAGGTTCACTGTTTAACAAAAAGTTCACCTTATTTCAAACACTTTTCACACTCTTTTTTTTTTTAAAAAAAGCAAAAACCCTATTCTTACTTTGAAAATTTTCAACGAAAGAAACTGTAACTATATTATCACTTTCAATCATTAAGATTTAATCATTACTCAGAGTCAACAATTTCATAAAGCTCTCAAATTCAATTATTACTTTTAATCCATAGTATTTAATCATCACTTTCAATCTTAAGATTCAACTATCATCCATTTTATAGTTGAGGTAAGTTTCTGATTTTTTTATAAATTTACAATTGAGTTTGATTATCACCTTTTAACTTGCTTCATGATTCAAATTGATAGAAGAAATGAGATTTGTATCTTTTAATATAATATGGTCAACAATTTTTTTTACTTGATAGCTTTTAGTTAATCTATACCATTATATGGTTGACATGCATCATTTTATGGTTAACCATATATAGTTTTGTTGCTTATTATGTTTCCATAATTGTAATTATTTTTTTAAAGTAAAAGTTTGGAGTTCAGAAATCATTATGAAGTCCAAGATTTATTAAAAATAAAGAGAAAAAGAAATACATAGGCCGAGAAAAGAAATAAAATAAAATAAAATAAAAGAGGAAAAAGCCTCCAACATAGCTATGCAAACCAAAATGGACTCTTCTGTTATAAATATAAAAATAGCCAAAGAACAAGAAAGATGCTGAAACATCGAGCCTTGAAACCATTTATAGATCAAGCTTTAATGGTTTTTTGGAAATTCTTTTAGATAGAGTAACCTTATATTTTTGTTTGGATTGGGAATTTTTACATTGCACCATAGTCCATTGTTCTTCAGAATCCATAATATTAGCCCAAGAGACCCCTGCCTTAGAGAAGTTTTCATCCTTATTGACTGATGGAAGCCTGGCCTCATCTTGACAGTCAGCATTAGACTTAGCATGAATATCGACATCATTAAATGTGTTTGTATAAGGAGGGCCATTGATAGCTAAAACGGGTTCAAGACCTACATCATCATAAGGAGAAGTGTTAGTCCTTTCCACTTGAACAATATTCTCTACAACTCTACCAACATCATTATGTCTATCCAACTCATCATATTATAGGTCATTGATCGATCAAACCTATAAAACAGAATCATGATTTAAAGTTACATTCAAAGAGGAAGCAAGCATCAACATGATCAGAAGATGTAATCAAATAAAAGCAACAACATTATCTATTTATCATGATTTGAATCTCTTTGTATGGCAAAACATATAGGCTAGTCTATCAAAAGTGCATCCATAGCAAACTAATTGGCATTAAATTCCACTAGATTATATTGTGGTGGTTAACGTCAATTGGCAAGTCACGTTTCATTAGGTCGAAGACATTGGTAACTGAGATTTCTAGTGCAACTTTCTATTCCCATATTTTCTTTATTACCTCCTCCTTTAGACATGGTTCTTACTTTGATAACTGGGGTTCTGTTTACAATGATTTTCTGCCCAATCTATAATCATGAGGCTCATGTTTAATGTTAGAGCAAATATTGCAAAAAATAGGCAAATTCTCATAAATAACTGTAGACAGTGGGGTTTAGCATACGCCTAAGATCTTAGCAACCACAACACTGTTTGAGCTTAAGGCTCTAGAGAACACACTAATCAATGTCATAATAATATGGCATTGAGATGAGAAGTTGCTACCAAGGGTAATAACTACGACAAATAGAAAATGGTGGTACTCGATTCTCTAAAAGAAAGCTAGCACCATAACCAGGAGATTCTGGA
Source organism: Mallotus nudiflorus (assembly GCA_947683625.1). Classification (NCBI taxonomy): domain Eukaryota; kingdom Viridiplantae; phylum Streptophyta; class Magnoliopsida; order Malpighiales; family Euphorbiaceae; genus Mallotus; species Mallotus nudiflorus. The sequence continues at coordinate 7,010,397 of CANTUR010000157.1, read as the reverse complement.
TATGGAATACTAACTTTTTTCAGTCTTATGTTCATTTAAAAATGCTTTATGAATTACTATCTTATTCTCTATTTACATGCAATTTCATATAAACCCTTATTTAAAATAATCAACTCTAGACAAACTAGTTATGAAAAATACATGTAAACAATGCATCCATTAAATTCACAATTCCTAAGTTAGTATAATCTACATTGATTTTAATTAAATGAACTAAATCTACATGTTTTAATTTACAAGTAAAAAGGACTAAAGGTGGACCAACATGTTAATAAATGAGCCTAAGTCTATTTATTTTAATTTAACTAAAGAAATGGGCATATAGTCTATGAATTTTAAACAAAGGAATTAATTAGTGGGCTTAATTCTAACTTGATTTTAAATAAAAAATGGAACTAAGTATATTTGTTTTAAAAGAAATGAAATTAATGGACTAAGCTAAATCTAAGTTAATTTTATTAACTAAAAATAGGTTTAAGTCTAAATTAACTTAAATGGGGCTAAATTGATTTTAAAATTAATTAAACCTAAAAATACAATTAAAAGCCTATTTATTAAATGAGTTAGAGCCTAACATGGGCTTGGGGCCCAAAACACACAAAAAATAAAAAAATATAATTAAATGATTTCTTTTAAAAATCCTAGTTTACTTAACATGCAACATAAATTAATCTATTGCCTCCATTGATTTTAATTAGGGTTCACCAAATTGAGCCTAATTTACTAATTAATTTTTTAAGAACAAGAGAAACTGAATTTTCATTATTCCTACTATCGAGGCTATTACAAAATCTACCAAAATAATAAAGAAAATAAAATTAAAATACAACCTTTAAGAAGACACATTAAACAAATTCAAAACCTAAAAAGCCAATAAAATAAACTAAACAGAGGAAAATTAAATTAAATTGGGATCTTGACTCTTGGTTTTCATTCATGGATTCCTTGTGAGTTTCCTTGGTTCAATCATATATTCATCATCACAAAAAAACATGAAACACAAAGAACCAAAAAGAAAATAAGGTTAGAATTAATAAACAAAGAAAAATAAAATAATGAATTAAAACTAAAATAAAATAAAAGCACATAAATAATAAAATAAGAAAATAAAAAAGGGAAAAAATGACATAAAAATTAGAAAAAAAAAGAGAGTAGGAGATGAAGAATGCTGTGCAGATGGTGTTTGAATGCCCCTCAGAATAAGATTTCACTATGTTGAATTAGAATTTGATTGATTTTTTTCTCCTGCTTGATTGACTTTTTAAGAACAATAATTTCATCTAAAAATTTCTTTGTTTTTTCAAAGCTTTCTTTTTGTCCTTGTTTTTATTGAAAAGCTTGCTCTTTGATTTTTTTTGCCCACTATCTACTTTTTTTTTTTGAAAAGAAATAGGCGAGAAAGAAGTTTTTTGTGATTTTTTTTTTCAAAACCGACCCTTAGACTGAAGAAAACATCCCTTTTTATAGCTCTAGAAACAAAACCCTAATCCCTCTGATAATAAATCATGGAAGATAAAAAATCAAAAATTAAACTTTCTGATAATGATAGATTATTAGGAATATTTTATCTCCTTTTTATTTAATTTTTTTAACCAATAAAAAACAAGAAAAATAATTTTCAAAAATAAAAAATTAATTAAAAATGTAAAAAATACCGATCGGAATAGTATAATTCCGATTAGAATTGTGGATTTCCGATCGAAAATCTATAATTTTGATCAGTAATATATACATACATATATACATATATATATATATATATATATATATATATATTATATATATATATATATATATTTATTTATTTATTTATTTATATATTTATTTAATTATAAAAAGACTCCTAATTAAAACTTTTTCAATTGGGTCCCTAAAAAAACATTTCAATTAAGTCCTTAAAAAATTGCAATTATGCCCTGAGATTCAAAAAATCAATATCCTCAGAGATAAATTTTCATCATTAGGTCCTCTGTTGCATCCAAACTCATGTCATCTCAAAATTAGGTGCTTACAATAACATTAATAAAGAATCTTTTGCCAATTCACTCAAATAATAAATTCTCTAATAATTTGTTTGAAAGATTAATATCAATTAGAACTCTGGCATAGTGACCAAATTCACCATGAATTATAGCATTGTCAATCTTAAAAGGAACTTTAATTCCATTAGTAATCGAAGTGAGAATTTATGGATGCCATTATTCTCATGGAAGTTTGTAGAAACAAATCTAAAGCTGAGTATTATAGGACTTTTGATTAGAAGAATCAAAGTTTGGAGTTCAATGTTGAAGTCTAAGGATGGTTGATTTCAAAATGATTGATCTTGGGCCCTAAACCATAAATTTCTCATCACTGTAAGACAATATCACATGATAAAAACCCTGACCCAAAGAAATAAATTTCCAATTTAATGAAAGCCCCTAAACAGAGGAATGTTTCTTCTTTAATTTCACAAGCTTCTTTTGCGATTCCCCTTTCAAAAGAATAATCTATGCTATGAGTGCATGCTAACAAACTAATAATTATTTTCATATACATGTTGATTGATTTTGATGGCGATGAATCCACCCTTGTTAACTGTAGAATCGGCTTCAAGAAGGAGCAGAACCCCTTGCTCTACTTAAACAACTGATGTGTATGATTATTTTGGAGCATACTTAATTAAAGCAGACATGGTGGAATGACTTAGATAATCCATTATGGAAGTGAAGGCCAAGGTGGCTTGATGGCATCATCTGGCTAATAGAGGTATTATAAGAGTCTTTAAGGGCGGAGTCTCAGCCTAGCGGCTAGGGTTTTTTTTTTCTCTCTATGCCTGTCCTTTTTAATTCAATTGTAATTGTATAACACATACACAAACATATACTTTTGCCAATTCACTCAACTAATAAAATCTTTGATAATTTGTTTGAAAGATTAATATTAATTAGAACTCTGGCTTAGTGACCAAATTCATCGTTAATTATAGCATTGTCAATCTTAAGAAGAACTACAATTCCACTAGCAATCTAAGTGAGATTCTGCTGATGCCAATATCACCATGGAAGTTTGTAGAAATAAATCCAAAGCAGAGTATTGTAGGAATTTTGATAAGGATCAAAGTCTGGAGTCCAATGTTGAAGTTTAAGGATGCTTGGTTTCAAAATGATCAATCCTCGACCCCAAATTGCAAATTTCTCATCACTGGAAGTGAATATCATAAGATAAAAATCTCAACCTAAAGAAATTAATTTCTAGTTTAATGAAAGACCCCAAACAAAAGAAAGTTTCTTCTTCAATTCCATAAGCTTCTATGGTAATTCCCCTTTCAAAAGAATGATCCGTGCTATGAGAGCATGTTGACAAATAGATAATTATTTTTTATATACTTGTTGATTTATTTTGATGGTGATGAATCCACCCTTATTAACTACAGAATTGGCTTCAAGAAGGAGTAGAACCCCTTGCTCTACTTGAAAAACTATTGTGTATGACTGTTTTTGAATATACTTAATTAGAGAAAACATGGCAGAATGACTTTGATAATCCATTATGGAAGTGAAGGCCAAGGTGGTGCCTAGCTGATGGAGGTATTATGAGAGTCTTCAAGGGTGAACCCTCAGCCTAGCAGCTAGGGTTTTTCCTTTATATGCCCTTTCTTTTGTAATTCAATTGTAATTGTATAATATATAACAACAACAATAATAACAACAACAACAATAACAACAACAACAACAACAACAACAACAACAACAACAACAACAACAACAACAATAATAATAATAATAATAATAATAATAATAATAATAATTCAATAATTTATTATTTTTAATATTTAAATAATTTAATTAAATAATTTTAAATATTATATAATATTTAATAATAAAATATAATTATATTAATAGTTTAATTTATTTAATATTTAATACACACACACACACACACACATACACATACACACACACTTTATGGTCAACCACTATGAGAAATTTATTAAAATATATTTTCTCTGATTTCACTCATATTTTACAATGGATTATTTCTTTTTATGGTCCACCATAAGTCTATCATATATCATATTGTTGACCAATTGCATGATCAAAATCTTAATTTTGAACTTTGATAAATAATTTTGATTTTAATGATTTTAACTAACAATATAGGAATTATATACCAAAAATATAAATTTTTGGATATATAATGGTCTTTTGGGATAATTTGATCTCTGAGATTTAATAAGCCTTTTTGACATCCTTAGAGCTTTATAATGAGAAATTGATCCTTATAACTTTTGAAGTAGACATCTTAAGCTTTTTGAATTAAGCTTACTTGTCAAAATTTAAGCTCATTTGGGTTTGGAAATCTTGAGTCAAAGTTAGCATATGCAGCTTTCATTTTAGATTGTACAACTCTTAGTATTTTAGTAATATCTTTAGCTACAAGCTTCAATGAGGTGATTAAAAGTGTATGGAAAGATAAGACAATTATCTATAACTTATAGGAAGAAAGTTAAGGCTGATTCAATCATCTTTAGTTTAAAAAATACATCACAAAGTACTATTGCAAACGAACTTAGCATAGGGACAAAATTTCATAAAAAATTACTATTTGTGTCATAGTCCTGATCGGGACCAAATAGTCTTGACCAGGACTAAGGAAAGAGGAAAAATTCATCAAAATGTCAGAACTAATCCCGATCCCATGTCCTGATTGGGAAATTGCTCTGGACCAGGGTATCCCGATTGGGATTAGGGTTTTTTTTTCAAATGCAACAGCTCATAATGGCTATATGGATGATATCTCGATCGGGACATAACAAAATGTAGCTCAGAAGTCTAAATTTTCATTCAAATGGATTTGGATAATATTGGGAATGAAATCATTGCTTCCAATAACTATAATTGAATCGTTCAAGTATAAATATGACATTTGAAGATTGTTTTAAGGTTAAGAAACTTGTTTATCATTCATTCTAACTTAAAGCATTCAATTAAGCTCTCAAATTATTTTTTAAAAAATTCTTATATTTGTTTTACTCTTGAGAGAGTTGGTTGTGTGTTAGAGATATAATTTCTCTTCATCTTAAATCTTGGAATATATTAGAAGGGAAGTGAGATTTATTTCTAAAGAAATTGGTTGAAGTGTTGTCCATTAAAACCCTTTGAATTTGGTTTTGAGTAAGCCTAGAAAACTCAAGTTGGAAGGTTATAATAGTGATCCATAAAACTCTTATGTAATCTCAATCTTATGAATAAGATTGTGGGTGGTTGAAAATCCTAACTTGGCAATAAGTTAGGTGGAGACGTAGGATTATTATTGAATCCAAACTCTTTAAATCTTTGTGTTCTTCATTCTTCCTTCTCAATATTTTTTCAATTCTTGCAAAGAATTCTTTTAATTTCTAATTATATTTTGATAGTCCTATTCACTCCCCTCTAGGACTCTTTCAATTGGTATCAGAGCTTGAATTCTAGGTACTTCATTGCTAGAGTACAAGATTATAAGGTGTGAATCATAAAACATCTATTCTCTTACACCATTCTTTGATGGTAGTGACTATCCTCATTAGAAGTTCAATATGCAATTATATCTTGATTGTGGTTCTATTAAACTTTAGGACATTGTCCTTAGAGGATGGGAACTGCCTATAATTATCATTGATGGTGTCGTAATTACTCTTTCAAAAAGCCAATGGAGTATTGATCAAAAGGAAGAAAATCATAAAAAATAAAAAGGTTATAATTACTCTAGTCTCTTCAATGACAAAAGAAGAAGGAGGCAAGCTTCAACATTGCATTTTGGCTAAAGAAATGTAAGAGACCTTGGAAAACCACTATGAAGGCAACATTCAAGTAAGAAGCAAAAAGGTTTAACTTCATATGAATGAATATGAACTCTTCAAAATGAAGCCTTAAGAATCAATCATGGACATGACAAATTGTCTCAATGCTCTCCTCACAATCCTCAAGAAAATTTGAAAATATTTCTTTAAGGAAGAGGTAAACAACAAGATTCTAAGAATTCTACCTAAGAAGAATTGGGAATCTCGTGTTACATCAATTGAGAAAGCTTAAGACCTCTCCACTCTATCAACTGATGTACTTATTCGTAAGCTTATAATTATCATTGATGGTGTAGTAATTACTCTTTCAAAAAGCCAATGGAGTATTGATCAAAAGGAAGAAAATCATAAAAATAAAAAGGTTATAATTACTTTAGTCTCTTCAATGACAAGAGAAGAAGGAGGCAAGCTTCAACATTGCATTTTGGCTAAAGAAATGTAGGAGACCTTGGAAAACCACTATGAAGGCAACATTCAAGTAAAAAGCAAAAAGGTTCAACTTCATATTAATGACTATGAACTCTTTAAAATGAAGCCTTAAGAATCAATCATGGACATGAAAAATCATCTTAATATCCTCCTTACAATCCTTAAGAAACTTTGAAAATATTTCTTTAAGGAAGAGATAAACAACAAGATTCTAAGAATTCTACCTAAGAAGAATTGGGAATCTCGTGTTGCATCAATTGAGAAAGCTTAAGACCTCTCCACTCTATCAACCGATGTACTTATTCATAAGCTTTTGACACATGAGCTCACTATTAAGCAAAAAAGTGAAGAGTAAAAAGAGACAAAAGAAAAGAATTAGAGCATAACTCTAAAAGCTCTTTAAGAAGATAGTGAGGAGGAAAGCATCAAAGATTCTAGTGATGAAGATGATGCAACCAAGCTAAGCAAGCCCATCAAACCAAGTGATCCATTGCATTATGAGGGACCAATGACAAGATCAAGGATAAAGAAGTTCAAATAAGCATTGAATTTGCTTGTCTTTCACATTACAAGGAAGTTGGTGGATTTGGATACAAGTACAAGCTTGGAGCCGCATGATGAAGAATTTAAGCTAATTAGCTTAATTTCCTATTCTAAAATTAATTAGCTTGAATTGGACGAATTTGGAAGTTATTTTTTTTTCTATTTTGGAGTCAATAAGGAAGATTCAAGAAGATTCTAGAAGATATGAGAAGATTCAAGGATATTCCAAGTCAAAGTCAAATAGTCAACAAGTCAAAGTCAAGGATCAATGGTCAACATGTGACATGGCATGCTTCTATTCTTAGTTGTCATGAGTTGTCATTATACTTAGTTGTCAATTTTGACTTTTCAAAGATGAGTTGTCATTAGTTGTCCTATTTTAAAGGAAATCTCCTTAATTAAGGATTTTCCTATATAGGTATCTTTGGGAATAAGGAATAGAACCTTTTCCTTCAAGGATTAGGTTGTTTACATGCCTATATAAGGGCTAACCCTATGACGTACGAATAAAAGCATTGAAATATTAAAAGTGAGGTTTTTCCTTAAACTTTGTTCTTTTGAAACTTTGCAAGTTTACTTGAATTGTTTCACTTCTACATTTCATTACAATTGCTAGGTTAGATTAAACTTAGAATTGTGTGATTTTTCATCTTATAATAGTTAAGTATCTTGCTTTAAATTAATAAGCAAGGGGTTTGGCTCCATCAACACAACTTATCCTTGATTATCCTTGGGCAAGATTTCAAAGTTGGATGCGCGTTCTATCTCTGTTATAGGTAGGGTTCGTATCAGTTTGGTATCAGAGCCAAACTTCAAGGTTTGGTTATTTATCATTTAATTTTTGTTCATAATTTCTTCTTCTTCTTCTCAATTCTTCTCAATTTCAAAAAAAAAAATCAAAAAAAAAAAAACCAATCATTGTGTTTTATGCAAAAGGGTTCAAAATCTATCAAAAGACCCTTAATTGAGTTAGTTTATTCAATTTCCATATCTATTGAGAAAAAAAAATTGTTACTTTGTTTTAATTTAGAATTGTGTTTTGGTTGTGTTTGTGGGTTTATAACTCAAATTTGACTTCTTTTGTTAATTTTCATTGTGTACGATTTCTTGGCTTCTAAAAATTGGGTTTTTCTTGATTTTGAGCTAAGTTTTGTTCACTTGCCTATTTTCTTATTTATTTGATTTGTGAATAGTCACTTTGAATTTTAAGTTTAATTTGATTTTTGTGATTGTGGTGTTGAGTTAATTGAGCAATTTTTACAGAATTTGCATTAGTTTTATTAGAACTAAAATTTGGGGAATTTGAGTGGTAAAAGGCGAGTGGTGAGCTCATAAAAGGGTAAGAGCCTTATTGAGTGAAACACGAGTGTGAGTGCCATTTAAATTGAGTGAAACACATAAGGGAGTGTTTGGTGAGATCTTTTTTGTTGCTACTAATAATTTCTTATAGGAAAAATTAAAGCAATGACTCAAGAAGGTGAAGAAGGAATGCCCGATCAAAAGATGTACATGAAATCCATGACCCAATTGTTTAACAAGTTAAGACTAGATTTGGTAAACCAAATTGGAGACTTGGCAGACCGAATATACAAGATAGAGTCAAGTCATCATGGAGATGCTAGTATAATCAATACTAGAACCCGTTGGAGACATGAACAAGAGGATGACGAACAAACATCCACTTCAGGCAGAAATGGGCGTGCAAGAGTTGATAACAACTTGGGAAGCATTAAGATGAAAATTCCAAGCTTTCAAGGAAAAAGTGATGCCGAAGCCTATTTGGAGTGGGAGAAAAAGGTGGAGTTCATCTTTGAGTGCCATAAATATTCTGAAGAAAAGAAGGTGAAGCTAGTTGCCATAGAGTTTATCGATTATGCACTTGTTTGGTGGGATCAATTGGTGACTAGTAGAAGAAGGAACCATGATTGACCTATTGAGACATGGGAGGAGATAAAGGTAATCATGCGCAAGAGGTTTGTTCCTACACACTATTATAGAGAATTGTATAATAAACTTCAAAACCTCGTGCAAGGATCTAAAAGTGTAGAGGAGTACCATCAAGCAATGGAGATAGCTATGATTAGAGCAAATATTAATGAAGACCATGAGACAACAATGGTGAGATTTTTGCATTGGTTGAATAGAAACATAGCCGACTTAGTGGAATCACATTAGTATGTTAACATGGATGATATGTTGCACATGGCGATCAAGATTGAGAAGCAATTGAAGTTTAAGAATTCCAAAGGCAATTCAACTTCTTCTAGTGCTTCATGGAAGTCAAATTGGAAAAATGGAGATAAGAGCTTCACTAAGGCAAAATTTGACAACAATAAAGGAGGAAACGAAGGGGGCAATGCCAAGACCAAAGACAAAGGTGAAACTCAAACTAAACAATCTCGTGATGTTCAATGTTTTAAATGTTTGGGTTATGGGCATATCTCTTCTAACTGCCCAAATAAGCGCACCATGATGATGAAGGGTAGCGAAGTCTTTAGTGAAAGTGATGATGATGAGTGCAATTTGGAGATGTCTGAGCTTGAGGATGAAAATGATGATGAGGCTGTACAAAGTCCATCACATGGTGAATTGCTTGTTACAAGGCGAATCATGAATGTGCAAACCAAGATGGAGGATGAGGCACAACGTGAGAACATCTTTCACACTAGATGCAAGGTGCAAGATAAGGTGTGTTGTATGATCATTGATGGCGGTAGTTGCACAAATGTAGCTAGCACCATGTTAGTTGAGAAATTGCATTTATATACCATGAAGCACCCTAGGCCTTACACATTGCAATGGCTGAATGATTATGGGGAGATAAAAGTAACTAAACAAGTGAAGATAGCATTTTCCATAGGCAAATATGAAGATGAAGTATTGTGTGATGCAGTGCCTCTGCAAGCTTGTCATATTCTTTTGGGGCGTCCTTGGCAATATGATAGGAGGGCTAATCATAATGGGTTTTCTAATAGATTTTCTTTTGTAATGAATGATGTACCCATTACCCTTAAACCTTTAACCCCTAAAGAAGTGTATGAGGACCAAAAAGTCCTAAAGCAAAGATTTGAAGAGTTTGAAAAAGAAAAAGCAATAAAGAGAGAGAGAGAGAGAGTTTGCATAAAAAAGAAAAGGCAAGCAAGCAAAAGGAGAGCTGTGAGAAAAGCAATGAGAGGAGTGAGCAAAAAGTGGAAAAAGGAGAGCTTGAGGGGATGCATAATGAGAAAAAAAAGAGTGATGCGCATGCAAAAGGAGAATTGAGTGTGAATAAGGTGACACAAGAGAGAAAAACAAGTTTTTATGCAAAAGAAAAAGATGTGAGGAAAGCTTTACTTTTAAGGCAGCCTATGCTTGTACTTGTTTACAAGGAATCTTATTTGAGCTCTAACGATCTTGACCCTTCTTTGCCTAGTTCTCTTGTGAGATTATTGTAGGAATTTCAAGATATGTTTCCTGATGATATTCCTAGTGGTTTGCCGCCAATAAGAGGAATAAAGCATCAAATTGACTTTGTACTTGGTTCTATAATTCCAAATAGACCCGCATATAGATGCAATCCTGAGGAAACCAAAGAGTTGCAAAGGCAAGTTGAGGATCTTATGAATAAAGGTTACATTCAAGAAAGCATGAGCCCGTGTGCTGTTCCGATTTTACTTGTGCCTAAAAAGGATGGCACTTGGAGAATGTGTGTTGATTGTCGTGCAATTAATAAAATAACGATAAAGTATCGTCATCCTATTCCTAGGTTAGATGATATGCTTGATGAGTTGCATGGGGCTGTTATATTTTCCAAGATTGATTTGAAAAGTGGTTATCATCAAATTCGCATGAAAGAGGGTGATGAGCGGAAAACTGCATTTAAAACAAAATATGGTTTATATGAGTGTTTAGTCATGCCTTTTGGTTTAACTAATGCACCTAGCACTTTTATGAGATTAATGAACCATGTTTTGTGTGCTTTCATTGGAAAATTTGTGGTTGTTTATTTTGATGATATACTTATATATAGTAAATCTTTGGAAGAGCATATTGAACATGTGCATTTGGTTTTGGAAGTGCTGCATAAGGAATGTTTGTGTGCTAACCTCAAAAAGTGTAGTTTTTGCACACATAAGCTTGTTTCTTAGGCTTTGTTGTTAGTGCAAAAGGAATAAAGATAGATAAAGAGAAGGTCAAGGCAATTAAAGACTGGCCTACACCTAGAGGAGTTAGTGATGTGTTGCAAGCTTTTATAGGCGATTTGTGAGCGATTTTAGTACCATTGCAGCGCCATTGACCGAAGTCATTAAGAAAAATGTTGGCTTCAAGTGGGGAGAAGCACAAGAACAAGCATTTAACATGCTTAAGGATAAGTTGACATCTGCTCCTTTACTTACTCTACCTAATTTTTCTAAAACATTTGAAATTGAATGTGATGCTTCAAGTTTTGGCATTGGGGCTGTTCTAATGCAAGATGGACAACCAATTGCTTATTTTAGTGAAAAGTTAAATGGTGCAAGCTTGAAGTACCCCACTTATGACAAAGAGATGTATGCCTTAGTTCGTGCTCTGGAGACATGGCAGCATTATTTATTGCCTAAAGAGTTTGTGATACATACTGATCATGAATCCTTGAAGCACTTGAAGGGGTAAAATAAGCTTAACAAACGACATGCTAGGTGGAGTGAATTCATTGAGTCATTTCCTTATGTCATTAAATACAAGCAAGGTAAAGAGAATGTTGTGGCTGATGCACTTTCGAAAAGGTATACTTTACTTGCTTCTTTAGATGCCAAATTGCTAGGATTTGAATACATAAAAGAGTTGTATGAGAATGACAGTGATTTTGGTAGTGTTTATCATGCATGTGAAAATATTACTTTTGAAAAGTTCTATAGGCATGATGGTTACTTGTTTAAAGAGAAACGGTTGTGTGTTCCTAACTGTTCTATGCATGAATTACTTGTTCATGAAGCACATGAGGGTGGTTTAATAGGACATTTTGGTATAGCTAAGACTTTAGATGTTTTACATGATCACTTTTATTGGCCTAACATGAAAAAAGATGTTAGAATTTGTGATAAGTGCATTGTGTGTAAACAAGCTAAGTTTAAGTTAAAACCACATGGTTTGTATATGCCTCTACCAGTGCCTAGTTCACCTTGGATTAATATTTCCATGGATTTTATGCTTGGTTTACCTAGGACTAGGCAAGGACATGATTCAATGTATGTTGTTGTAGATAGGTTTTCTAAAATGGCTCACTTTATAGCATGTAGAAAAACTAATGATGCATAACATGTTGCGGATTTGTTCTTTAAAGAGATTGTTCATTTGCATGGCATGCCTAGAACAATTATGAGTGATAGAGATGCTAAATTTTTAAGCTACTTCTGGAAGACTTTGTGGGGTAAATTGGGCACTAAACTTTTATTTTCTATAACCTTTCATCCATAAACTGATGGAAAAACTGAGGTAGTTAATAGAACTTTATCTCAATTACTAAGAACCATGGTTAGGCATAATTTGAAATCATGGGAAGATTGCTTGCCACATATTGAATTTGCATATAATCGTAGTGTGCATTCTTCTACCAATTTTTGTCCTTTTGAGATTATTTATGGTTTTATTCCATTGAGTCCTTTAGATTTGATTGCTTTACCTTTGAGTGAACAAGTAAATCTAGATGGAAAGAAGAAGGCAAAATTTGTGAAGTCCTTACATGAAAAGGTGCGAGCAAATCATGAAAGAAAGAATGAGCAATATGCCAAACATGCAAACAAGGGGCGCATAAAAGTTGTATTTGAACCAGGTGATTGGGTTTGGGTACATTTACGTAAAGAAAGGTTTCCCACTCAAAGGAAATCTAAGTTGATGCCTCGTGGTGATGGACCCTTCCAAGTGTTAGAGCGCATCAATGACAATGCTTATAAGATTGACTTACCCGGTGAGTATGGTGTAAGTGCTACATTTAATGTTGTTGATTTATCTCTTTTTGATTTTAATGTAGGTGCTGATTCGAGGATGAATCATCTTGAGGAAGGGGGGAATGATGCAACCAAGCTAAGCAAGCCCATCAAACCAAGTGATCCATTGCATTATGAGGGACCAATGACAAGATTAAGGACAAAGAAGTTCAAACAAGCATTGAATTTGCTTGTCTTTCACATTACAAGGAAGTTGGTGGATTTGACTATAAGTACAAGCTTGGAGCCGCATGATGAAGAATTCAAGCTAATTAGCTTAATTTCCTATTCTGAAATTAATTAGCTTGAATTGGACGAATTTGGAAGTTATTTTTTTCTATTTTGGAGTCAATAAGGAAGATTCTAGAAGATTCTAGAAGATATGAGAAGATTCAAGGATATTCCAAGTCAAAGTCAATAAGTCAACAGTCAAAGTCAAAGTCAAATAGTCAACAAGTCAAAGTTAAGGATTAATGTTAACATGTGACATGGCATGCTTCTATTCTTAGTTGTCATGAGTTGTCATTTTACTTAGTTGTCATGACTTGTAATGAGTTGTCAATTTTGACTTTTCAAAGATGAGTTGTCATTAGTTGTCCTATTTTGAAGGAAATCTCCTTAATTAAGGATTTTCCTATATAGGTATCTTTGGGAATAAGGAATAGAACCTTTTCCTTCAAGGATTAGGTTGTTTACATGCCTATATAAGGGCTAACCCTATGACATACGAATAAAAGCATTGAAATATTAAAAGTGAGGTTTTTCCTTAAACTTTGTTCTTTTGAAACTTTGCAAGTTTACTTGAATTGTTTCACTTCTACCTTTCATTACAATTGCTAGGTTAGATTAAACTTAGAATTGTGTGATTGTTCATCTTATAATAGCTAAGTATCTTGCTTTAAATTAATAAGCAAGGGGTTCAGCTCCATCAACACAACCTATCCTTGATGATCCTTGGGCAAGATTTCAAAGTTGGATGCATGTTCTATCTCTATTATAGGTAGGGTTCGTATCAGAAGATGTTGATGTTGATATTACCTTGCTCACTAGAAACTTCAAGAAGTTTTTGAGAAAGAAAAACTTCTCAAGAACAAGGGACTTCAATAACAAGTTCAAAGGAGATGGGAAGAAGAAAAAAAAGAGGTTACTTGCTATGAATGCAAGAAAATAAGACATATTAGAAGTGAGTGTCCCAAACTCAAATTCAAGAATAAGGGAGAAAAAGATAAGCAGAAGTCATTCAAAGCTACTTGGCATGATTCCTCTGAATATAAAAAGGAAGAGGAATAACGAGAAGTGGTTACTTCATGGCTCTTGAAAATGAAAATGAGGTACCATATACTTCTTATTATTCCTTTAATGATTATGATGATAATGATGATGAGAGATCTATTGGAGCCAATTATTAGTTAAAAGCAAAAGCTTATTATATAAGAAGAAACATTATAAGCATGAGTTAGGTAACTTAACTAAAGAATTAAAAAGTTTAAAAAATAATTTTGCCAAACTTGTTGAATCAAATGAAAAATTTGCTAGTGATGCAAAATCTTCTAATTCTTTAGAAGAACAACTTAAAAAAGCAAATGATGAAAATCATAAGCTTGCTAAGGAGATATTAGAATTAAAGAATTCCATTACTACATTTATAAGGAAAAGAAAATTTAGATAGTCTTCTTAAATCTCAAAAATTTCATGGAGATACCCATGGAATTGGATATAAAAATGAAAAGTCTTCATCATCTTTATCATATATTAATTTTGTAAAAGCTTCACATGATTCCACTCCTTTAGCCTCTAAATCAAATAAGACTAAAGCTTTTAAAACTAAAATATCTCATGTGTTAAATAATAAGGGAAAGTCTTATAAGACTCACCCTTCATTAACATAAAGAGGAAAGACCCAAATTAGAGCATCTCAACCCAAGCATGCTTATATGTACTCTAGACATAATCATAGTAGACATGCTACTCAACACAATGCACATAAATATATTAGATATAACTATCAAAATACACATTGCCATTGCCAATGCATGTCTCACTCCATGACTCAAAATAATAGGGGATACACATCACCACAACACCAAAGGCATGTGGCATACACTAGGAAGGTATTTTATCCTATGAGGAATAAATTTGAAAATATTGTATGTTCATATTTCATGATCAAAGGACATATGAACAATGTGTTATTCTATAGAAGATTGCATATGAATTTACTTCCTTTGGATTAACTTGAAATTAATCAACTTAGACTAAGAAAGGTTTGGGTCCAAAAGAACACTTAATTCATTTTATGTAGGTGTGCTTGAAATCCATAAGAACAAAAAACAAATGGTATCTCAATAGTGGATGTTCAAGGCATATAACAGGAGACAAGGAGCAGTTCAATAAACATAATGCTAAGGATGGAGGACATGTTACATTCAAAGACAGTGCAAAAGGAAAAATTATTGGCATTGGAGAAATAGGTAATCCTCAATCCTTATCTATACATCATATATTGTTTGTTGATAGTCTAAAGCATAATTTACTTAGTTAATTATGTGATATGGGAAATAAGGTTACTTTCTATCTTAGAAATTGCTTTATTAGTAGTTTTAATAAAAATAAAGTTATTTTTAGTGGAGAAAAAGTGGACAATGTTTATGTCAGTGATTTGAATAAAATTGATAACAAAGACATAAAATGTTTAATGTCTATTTCCCATGACACATGGACACGACATATAAGATTAGGACATGCAAAATTTGAGCTTTAGAATGATCTTTGTAAACATGAACTTGTGACTGGTTTACTTAAGCTTGAATTCATTGAGGATAAACCATGTGATGATTGCTAAAAGGGAAAACAATACAAATCCTCATTGAAGCTAAAAAATGTAGTGTCTACTTCTAGACCACTTGAACTTAAATACATGGATTTGTTTGGACCAACTAGAGTTGCTAGTCTCGGTGGAATGCACTATACATATGTATTGGTTGATGACTACTCTAGATTTACTTGGGTGTATTTTCTTGCTCATAAGAATGATACTTTTAAAGCTTTTGAAAATTTTGCTAAAAGAGTTTAAAAAAGAAAAAGGTTTTTGTATTTTATTTATTAGAAGTGATCATGTAACTGAATTTAAAAATGATTTTTTCAAAAACTATTGAAATGAAAATGGTATTTCTCATACATTTTCATCTCTTAGAACTCCTCAACAAAATGGGGTAGTTGAAGGGAAAAATAGAAATCTTATGGAAATGGCTAAAACAATGCTTCATGAATATAATTTGCCTTTATAGTTTTTGGGTGGAAGCCGTTAACACATCTTGTAATATTTCAAATAGAGTTTTCAAAAGACCAATTTTAAATAAAAGTTCTTATGAGCTATGGAATAATAGAAAGCCCAATATCTCATATATAAGGGTATTTGGATGCAAGTGCTTTATATTGAACACCATGGATAATCTTGGTAAATTTGATTCAAAAGTCGATGAAGGAATTTTCTTAGGCTACTCTATTTCTAGCAAAGCATATAGATTCTTTAATAAAAGAACTTTAGTAGTTGAAGAGTCAATGCATGTTGTATTTGATGAATCAAACTCACTTAATCCTAGAAAGGATTTTTGTAGTGTTGATGATCTTATAGGTGAAAATGAGATGCAAAAACTCAAGAAGAAAATGCTAGTAAATCTTTGGAACAAGAAGATCCTAGAAAGGATTTTTGTAGTGTTGATGATCTTATAGGTGAAAATGAGATGCAGAAACTCAAGAAGAAAATGCTAGTAAATCTTTGGAACAAGAAGGTCCAAGTGAAAAGGATATTGAGGAGACACCTCAACCTACCTTGAAGGATGAACTTCCAAAGGATTGGCAATTCAAAAAGGCTCATCCTCATGATCTCATCATAGGTGACACTACAAATAGGGTAACTACTAGATCAAAACTTAAGTTTATTATTAATTTAGCTTTCATTTCTCAAATTGAACCAAAAAATGTTGATGATGCTTTGTGTGATGAATTTTGGGTCCTTATGATGCAAGAAGAGTTAAATCAATTTGAGAGAAACAAGGTTTAGACCTTGGTTTCTAGGCCTAAACATCATCATATTATATGCACTAAATGGGTGTTTAGAAATAAAATGAATGAACAAGGTGTCACAACTTGGAGCAAAGCTATACTAGTGGCTAAA
Organism: Mallotus nudiflorus; assembly: GCA_947683625.1. NCBI lineage: Eukaryota > Viridiplantae > Streptophyta > Magnoliopsida > Malpighiales > Euphorbiaceae > Mallotus > Mallotus nudiflorus. Next base: position 6,993,482 of record CANTUR010000157.1, on the reverse strand, counting down.
GGTTATAATCAAGAGGAAGGCATTGATTATAATGAAACCTTTTTCCCCGTTGCAAGTTAGAAGCTATTAGGATACTACTTGCTTATGCATTTTTCATGAATTTTAAACTTTATCAAATGGATGTTAAAAGTGCATTTTTCAATGGTTTTATTGAAGAGGAGGTATATATTGAGCAACCTCCAGGTTTTAAAAATTTTGACTCTCCAAATCATGTTTTTAAATTATCAAAAGCATTGTATTGATTGAAACAAGCACTAAAAGCTTAATATGAAAGATTGAGCAACTTCTTACTAGAGAAGGGTTCTTTAAAGGAAAAGTTAACATAACTCTTTTCATAAAGAAATCCAAGCATGATTTATTAATTGTTCAAATATATGTTGATGATATTATTTTTGCTACTGCTAACCATTGCTTGTGTGAGGAATTCTCTATATTAATACAAGGAGAATTTGATATCAGTATGATGGGAGAACTCAAATTCTTTCTTGGACTTCAAATCAAGCAATGTAAAGATGAGATTTTTATCAATCAAACCAAATATGCAAGAGATATTATCAAGAAGTTTGGAATGGATGGAACTAAAATAAGCAAAACTCTAATGAGCACCATAACCAAACTAAATAAAGATAAGAATGGCAAACCGATTGATGAAAAGTGATTTAGAGGTATGATCAGATCCCTTCTTTATTTAACTGCTAATAGTCCCGATATTATGTTTGCTACTTGGTTGTGTGCTAGATTTAAGTCAAGTCCTAAAGAGTCTCATTTGAATGCTATTAAAATAATTTTCAAATATCTTTGTGGTATAATGCATTTAGAACTTTGGTATCCTAAGAGTTCTTCCTTTGACTTGGTTAGTTATTCAGATGCAGAATTTGCTGGTAGTTTATTAGATAGAAAGAGCACTTTTATAATTTGTCAATTTTTAGGACAATGTTTAGTTTCTTGGTTTTGAAAGAATAAGTTTCGGTTGCCTTGTCTACTACTGAAGCCGAATATATTGCAATAAGTCTTTGTTGTTCACAAGTTTTATGGCAAAAATAATAATTAATGGACTATGGTATAAAACTTGATCACATTCCAATCAAATGTGACAATACAAGTGCTATTAACCTTAGTAAGAATCCCATTCAACATTCTAGAACTAAGCATATAAACATTAGACATCATTTTTTGCATGATTATGTTCAATTTGATGATATCTAACTTGAATTTATTAATACAAATAATCAACTTGTAGATATCTTCACCAAACCTCCCAATGAAGAGAGATTGAATTTCATTAAGCATGATGTTGGCATGATTGATGATTCTAGTTTGTCTTGAATTTTATGCTTAATTGATGGTTGGACTATTTTTATATGAAATCATGTTGTGCTTATTGATTGCTTTGTTGTTAAATGTTTTGATCTTAACAATTTTATAATTTTTTTTAAATTGTCATGCATTTATATATGTTTAAATATGCATTATATATTTTTTAATTCCTCCTACTCCTTATCAAGTCTAGTTTTTTTTTATGTTGGTAATTTTGTTGTTAGTTTTTGTTTGGTTTATTTTCAGCATATTATCTATATCTAAGCCTTGAGTTAATAGTTTATTTTTATGATTATTTGGTGTCAGTTTAGGTTTGGCTTATTTTTGGATATAAGCCATGAACTGTTAGTTTTATGTCTTGTTATGTTTCTCTTCAGTTCTTAATTGGTATTTTAATATCATTATAACTCTATCCTTTTCACTAATATTTTTTTAGTTTCTTTTAAATTTCCTTTTGTATTTTGACAAATGAAGATAAATAATTAAGTTTGCATATATATTTAGTTAATTTCTTTTAAGAGAGAAAATTCTTTTTACCAAAAGATGTGTTTATGTAAGTGACATCACTATATGAAAGTGTGTCCTTGATATCAATTTTTTTTTCTTCTAAATCTTATTCTATTTTACTATTTTTAAGTAGGGGGAGAAAATTGTTTAATTTTTTTTCCATAATTTTATTTATGCATACATAGTAATAATATAAGTATGACTAGTTTTGTCCTTGCAATAAAAAATCTTATTTTGCTTACTTTGTTTATCTATGATATGAACTTTATAAAAATTTGGTGTATCTTTTTTTTTTTTGTTTTGGTTCATGAACTTTTATTCCCTCTAGAATTTTTGGTTCCTTTAGATTCATTTCTCTTTATATCTCTCTCATTTCTTTTTGTCTTTTCCAAAGGGGGAGAAGAAGCTATGTGTTTGTAATTTTTTTTATAATGGATTATAGCTATATGATTATTAACTAGCTAAGCTCTATATGATTATATGATAGTGAGTGTTATATATATATATATATATATATATATATATATATATATATATATATTATTTTATGATGCATTCTAGTAGCACCACATGCACATATGTTTGAAATTATTTCCTTTATATTGCCTAACAATTTGTATTAATGATCATGTTATCATGTTTTTAACAAATTTGTTATGTTAGGCCATGTTCTTGATAAAATATTTATATTGTCTTTATTTTTGAAAAAAAGGAGGAATAAACTAACTTTATAGTTCTTATCATATTTATAAAAGGGGAGAAATAAAGAAATATATATAAAAAAAATTGATATCCCTTATATATGCCATGTTAATTCAATGCCAGATACATGGTGTATTCTATTGAATTTTATGCATATATTAAGGGTGAGGAAAATTTTTCACATAATGCATCAATTTAATTTGAGAGGGGGAGCTATTCTGTACAATGCATACTTATTCATGTCTTTTATTTTTGACACTCACACACTTTATTTATTATCTTTTCAAATTGATTGTCAAAGCCAAAAAGGTGGAGATTGTAGACCATTTGCATGGTCAAACTCTTAATTTTGGACTTTGACAAACAATTTTGATTCTAATTATTTCAACTAAGCGTGTAGGAATTATATACCAAAAATATACATTTTTGGATATAGAGTAGTCTTTTGGGATAATTTGATCTCTAAGATTTAAGGAGCCTTTTTGACATCTTTAGAGCTCTATAATGAGAAAATAATCTTCATCACTTTTGAAGTAGACATCTTAAGCTTTATGAATTGATCTTACTTGTCAAAATTTAAGCTCATTTAGGTATGAAAATCTTTAGTCAAAGTTAGCATATACAACTTTCATTTCAAATTGCATAGCTCTCAATATTTCAGTAATATGTTGAGATACAAAGCTTCAATTAAGGTGATTTGAAGTGATATGGAAAGATAATACAATTATCTATAACTTTTAAGAAGGAAGTTAGGGTTTATTCAATCAGCTTCAGTCTCAAAAAATACATCACAAGGCACTATATCAAATGGACTCAACACAAAGACTAAATTGCATAAAAAATTACAATTTGTTTCATAGTCATAATTAGGACTAAAGTAATCCCAATTGGGACCAAGGAAGGATTAGAACTTCATCAAAATGTTAGAACTAATCCTAATCCTATATCCCGATCGAGACATTGCTCGAGACTAAGGTATCTCAATCGGGATCAGGGCATTTTTTCAAATGCAATGGCTCGTAACGACTATTTGGATGATATCCCAACTAGGACAAATGATATCCTGATAGGGACCTAACAAAATGTAGATCAAAATTCCAAATTTTTATTCAAATGGACTTGGATAATGTTGGGAATGAAATCATTGCTCCCAACAACTATAATTAGAGTGCTCAAATATAAATATGACCTTTGAAGATTTTTTTGAGGTTAAGAAACTTTTTTATCATTCATTCTACCTTTAAGCATTCAATTAAGCTCTCAAATTCTCTTTTAAATAATTCATGTATTTGTGTAACTCTTGAGAAAGTTGGTCATGTGTTAGAAATAGAATTTCTCTTCATCTTAAATCTTAGGATAGATTAGAAGGGAAGTGAGATTTATTTCAAAAGGAATTAGTTTAATTTTTTTCATTGAAAAACTTAGGATTTGATTTTTGAGTAAGCCTAGAAAACTCAAGTTGTAAGGTTATAAGAGTGAGCCATAAAACTTTTATGTAATCTCAATCTTGTGAATAAAATTATAGGTGATTGAAAATCCTAACTTAGGGATAAGTTTGGTGAAGATTTAGGATTTTTGTTGAATATGAACTCCTTAAATCTTTGTGTTCTTCATTCTTCCTTCTTAACATTCTTTCAATTCTTGCAAAGAATTCTTTTAATTTTTAATTATTGTTCGATAGTCCTACTCAGCCCCCCTCTAGGACTCTTTCACATATATATTATAATTTTATATGTAGATTATGCATGATCAATGGATAAAATTTTTTAAAGAGAGGATGTTATAAATATAAGTAATGATTTGATTTAGGGTAATGAAGGGTACAATGATTAATTTGATGGTTATGAGACTCACTATGGTTCTCCATTAATTCATTCAAGTAATGAAGAGGTTAAGGCAATATGGATCATTTTTTGGAAGGGAAGCTAAATCTTTTTATGTTTGTGAGGAAATATGATCGAGCATTTAGATCTATATGAAAAATTAAGTCGAGTTTAGATTTTACCGAATCTAATTCAATACTAGTTTTAAAGACTCATCTAAAGATGTTTGAGATCACACTTCTAATATTTACATAAAGAATATATTAAAAACTATGAGAAGTGAGATCACTAAAGAAATGTTTTTTTTTTTTTTTTATGAATGATAAGCAAGATCAAATGAATAGACTCATTTACACTATTTACATATATGAAAATTCAGAATCAAAATGGAGTGTAATTTTTAATTTAGCAGAAGAAGCTTTTCAATGTTCTTATCGAAAGTTTGAGAGTTTTGGGTTGATGTGTCACCATATTTTTTGTGCGATGACAGTAGAGAAATTGAAAGAAATTCCTACAAGTTTACTATTGAAAAGATGGACAAAATAAGTAAAAGAGAATAAAAATAAAAATATTAATTTGTAAAGAATAGTCAAGTTTCAATTTTGTTAAAAATAATTTAACAATTATTTTTAACTTGTTTCAATTTTAGTTTAGTCAATTTAAAATAAATAATTTTAACCCCAATAAAGTTAACTTTTAAATATTTAAATTATTAACCAAACTAAATAACAATTAAGATTATCAAAATTAAAAATATTTAAATTCGATTAGGTTGATTGATTTAGTGTGCGTGTATATATAATAATAATAATAATAATAATAATAATAATAATAATAATAATAATAATAATAATAATAATAATAATAATAATAATATTGTCCCTATTTTAAAAAAAAAAAATAAATTTTAGTTCTTACTATATATTTGTAATTTTATAGTACAATATTACTAAAAATATGATGACAACTGCTTATTTAAAAGTCTCTAAAAGTTAAAATTATAACATAAATGTTTTGAAAAATATCAAAATATAGTGTACTTTTTAAATAGTTTAAAATACATTTTACTAATAAGTGGAATAGTTTGTTATTCAGTTATAATATTAGTAAAGTATTAATTTGTTTGAAATAGTTCTTTTCATGTTTGATAATAGTTCAATTATATGAATTTGTCATTAGTATGAATAATCTGCAATATTATTATATTATTGATTCAATTTATTTTTCTCACATTTTTTATAATTCAAAATCAAATTAAAAATCTAGTTTGAACAAAAAAATCGTAACCAACCTTTTAACATTTTAAATCATATTGAATTAGATTAATTTAGTTTGATCAATTTGATTTTTTTATAGTTTCTCTAATTATTTTGCGACCTTAATATGTAAAGAATTGTCAAGTTTCAGTTTTCACGTTAGTATATGTTTAGTCAACTTATAATTTTGTTAATTTATAAGTTAAACAATATATGATTAGGTTAATTAAAAAGTAAGATATAAAATGAAATAAAATATTGCAAGATTAAAAAGAACAATAACAATAGTAATGTTTCATGTGCTAATAAATAATTGAAAATGATATCGTATATATATATTCCTGTTTAATTAAAAAATTTTGTTTCCTAAACAAGGTTACTCGGAAAGGAAGACAGATGAATCCATTTAAGGAAAGGACCTTGCCTCAAAAAGATTCTTAGATGAAGAGGGAATACTCTCTTATTTGGGTTAGGATTCCTATCTCAAGAGGAATCCTACTCTTTTCAGGTCTAAGTATCACAATAAATAAGACCTCATATCCCTTATTCTCATCCATCCTATTCTCTTATATTCTAATTGTTCTTGCTTTCTCTATAGATTCTCTCTCTATTTTCTAACTTAGGCATCAGAGTGTTTATGGGGATCCTCCCCACCTCTCACTTTGCCCTTTATTGGCCATTCGTAGGATCCTAAGCTCAAGAGTTCTAGAAACAAGTTATTAAGTGGCGCTGTCTATGAGAAACTCTTGGGAAAAAGCCATTTGTATATCTGCTAAGTTAAGACATCGACACCAGGACTTCCAGCCCACCGCCAATCTTGACTCCTAAAACTCACATTAACCTCTCAGCACTTATTCCTCTAATTAATCTATCAACACCTCTCCCAATAGTAGTGCTTTCAGCAACCTTCCAATATGTTGGGCCTTCATCCAAAAATACACAGTTACCTCTTAGAAATACCTAGGGCTGGCCAGCTTCGGGCACCAACTTCCTATATTATGCTCCATTACAACACCATCACCGTCCAATACCTTCCATACCTTTTCCAAGCCTAACAAATATGCCAGTTGTAATAATGCCAAACCTGAACACTATAACCCAAACACTCAATCTCACCCAAATTAGCAAGGAAGAAATGATACAAAATATCCAAACTCAGATAGCCCTAATGCAACAATAGTTGAAGACCTTAATTCAAAGTGGCAACCCTGGACCGGCTCACATGGACAATAATATGACACCTCTGGAGATACCTGAGGTGAACAAGGGGAAGATTAAATTACCAAAAGGGGAATGTAGTTTAACAATTTTGGCTCTCAACGACTCAAAGTTAACTCAAAAGGTAGAAGAGGTTATACATAAAGCCGGTATGAAACCAAGGAAGGAAGATGAATGTATTATGGAAGGCAGAATGCCATTCATAAGAAGGATAATATAAATAGAGATCCCTACCAAGTTTAGAATCCTATAACTAGATTAGTATGATGGGACTAGAGATCCCGTCAACCACATATCTGCATTTAGAACAAGAATGTTTCTCCAGAAAATGAATGATGGAATCATGTGTAGGGTCTTCCTAAGCACACACACAAAGAACACCCAAAAATGGTTTCATCAACTCCTAGAGGACTCTGTCATCTCTTTTAAGGATCTAGCAGAAAAGTTTCATACTAGGTTCGTCACCAACATTCCCTTTGCCATATCAACGATCTCCGAATGTGCCAGCAAGAGGTCGATAAGTCTTTACAAAGCTATCTTGATTGATTCAACAAGGTAGTCATGTAGATCGAAAACCTTATGGATGAAGTTGCTATAGAAGCTTTAAAAAATGGCACTAGACTCGGAAAGCTCAAAGATAATATAATGACAAAAGAACCTGGCACTTTTGCAGAGGTGATGGCTATGGAGGTCAAAATGATAAAGATGGATGAAGATAGAAGGATGTGAAGGGAAGAGGAAAAACCACCAACCAAAAATGAAAGATTAAGATCTAAATGAGCAAGCTTCTCAAAAATAAATTTCAAAAACCCGGTAGAAAGATTTGATGGGGAAGCAGATAGATACACACCTCTAAATACCTCTCGATCCAGAATCCTCATGTGGGTTAGACATAATGGTGTAGGAATTACCCCAGCCAGAAGGATAAGCCTAAGCCAGAGATCCACGCAAGATAGGGGACATTATTGCTAGTATCATTGAGAATATGGGCATAACACTAAGGCTTGCAGAGAACTGAAGAATGCCATAGAAAGATTGGTGCAGAATGGTAAACTCAACAATTTCACGGATATGTCCAGCGGGAGTAGGGACCTAGAAGCTCATATGCGAGATAGGCTATAAGTAAAGAAATCTTAGAATGAGCCGACTAGCGTTATTAACATGATTACTGGTGGGGAAAACACTGAGAAGAAACCTAAACGGAGCTATAGAGAAGGGTAAGCCTTCAAGAAAAGAGAGATCATATTTAATTCAGACGATGGTTTGCATGTTTGTCATCCCCACTGTGACTCCCTAGTGATAAATGCATACATAAACAATTATTTAGTGAAGAGGTCATTGGTTGACAACAGAAGTGCTATAAATGCATTGTCTTGGAATGCTTACAAAGCAATGAGAGGCTCCATCACCAATCTGAAAGCTATACAAAATCCCATTACAAGCTTATGTGGAGGAACTATACAGCTAATGGGAATTGTGGAGTTAAATATAGAATTTGGAAATTGGGATGATGAAGAAATGAAAGTTATTAAAACCCTATTCAATATGGTGGATTTCCCACTAGCATACAATGGAATCATAGGAAAACCAGTGCTCTACGAAGCAGATGTAGTCCTAAGAATCTGACACCTAACTATGAAGATTCCAGTCGAGGGTGGAACTCTCACTATCCGTGGAGATCAGCATATGGCCAGACAATGTTACCAGATGGCCATAAAGCCTCAGACAGAGGCCTTCCACTTGGAAGCGTGGGAAATAGAGAAATAAGGCGCTCGACCACAATCGGTTGATGACACTGAAACATTGTAAATTACTGATGGGAAAGTAATGAAAATTGATAATGAGCTCGACCATGACACCAAGCAAGGAATAAAGGAAGTCCTCATTAGACACTCGAAAGACTTTACTTCTCGGGCATCTGAAATAACTGGGGTAGATTACCAGGTTGCCTATCATAGCTTGAATATCAGACTAGGGGTGAAGCCAATAATCTAGAAGAAAATAACCTCTGCATACGAGAGGTAGAAGATAATCGCTAAGGAAATGAAGAGTTGCTAAAAGCTAAGTTTATCAAGGAAATTACTCATCCAGAATGGGTGGCCAATGTAGTACTAGTCAAGAAATCGAACGGAAAGTATAGGATGTGTGTGGACTATACAGACCTTAATTGGGCATGTCCTAAGGATAGCTACCCACTACCTACAATTGACCAGCTCATATACTCCATTGCTAGCCACAGACTATATAGTTTTGTTGACATAGTGCAAGGATATCACCATATACTAATGAAGAGGGAAGATCAAGAGAAAACATCCTTCATCACTAATGAAGGTTTTTATTGCTACAAGGTGATGCCCTTCGGACTAAAGAATGCAGGAGCAACATATCAAAGAATGATGAACTATGTGCTTTAGGACTAGATTGGGACAAATGTGAAAGTATATGTGGACAACATTATTATTAAGAGCAAGCATGCAAAATAATACTCAACGGATCTAGATCAAGTACTTCAATTGCTGAGTGAGTCTAGGATCAAGCTAAATCCAAAAAAATGCATTTTTAGAGTCAAAGTTGGCAAATTCTTGGGATTCATGAAATCCCATAGAGGTATTGAAGCTGACCTAGAAAAAATGGAAGCCATTCTCAACATGTAGGCCCCAAAGACTATCCATGAGTTAAAAAAGCTAAATGGAAGGATCACGACTTTGGGACATTTCATCTCCTACTCAGCCATACGGTGTCTACCATTATTTTGAGAATTAAAAAATTATGAGAAATTTGTTTGGACTACAGATTGCCAGGCAGCCTTTACAGACATTAAAAAATTCATGTCCATACTAACTCTACTCAATAGGTTGGTCCTAGAGGAAACACTGTACTTATATCTCTTAGTAGGTCAAGAATGCATAGCTTTGGTGCTAGTAAGGGAAGAAGAGAACCAACAAAACCCAGTATATTACATCAATAAAATACTCTAAGGATTCGAAGCTCGGTACCCAACGTTGGATAAGCTAGCCATGGTCGTTGTCTATGCATTCCAAAAGCTTTGACACTACTTCCAGGCTCATCCTACCATTGTCAAATCCTACTTCCCCTTGCGAAAAATCTTACAAAGGCCTGAGACTTCGGGTAGATTGGTTCAATGGTTGGTATTACTTAGAGAATTCAACATTAATTATGAGCCCCATCAGCAAGTGAAAGCTCAAACGTTAGCAGATTTCATTTAAGAAATGACACCAGAAGACCTCACTATAACCAAGGCACTAGAATGGAAACTCTATATTGATGGAGCATCCTCCCCTCAAGGATTTGGATCAGGAATTATCCTCAAGGGACCATATAAAATCCATATTTGGTATGCAGTTCGAATAGAGTACAACACAACCAACAATGCCACAGAATATGAGGCGCTCATCATAGGATTAAAGTTGGCTATTGAAGTCAAAGCTGAACACCTCACAATACACTCAGACTCTTAACTAGTAGTAAACTAGGTCAACAAAATATTCTAGACCAAGGATCTAAGCATTGCCAAATATGCGGGCAAAGTTATGCAACTCTTGAAGAAGATTGAACAAGACAGGGGACAATAGGAGATCATCCAAATACCCAGACATGAAAACTCTAAGGCTGAACTCCTGGCTAAATCAATAGCAGAAGACAATCAAGTGTTTAAAGGTATGGAATTCTCTAAAGCACTAACAAAACTCAGTTACAAGGACCCTAATATCATGGAAGTATAGGACATCTCGAAATGGATGCGACTGATAATCCAATACCTGGAATATGGAATACTTCTAGAAGATAAAGTAAAAGCTCAAAAACTAAAGATGAAGGTAGCTTACTACTCTATCCATCACGGGGAAATCTACAGAAAATCTCTTTCACACTTATAGTCCAAATGTGTATCCCTAGAGGAAGGGAATTACATACTCAAGGAAATCCATGAAGGAATTTGTGGAGCGTATAAATCCCACCACACATTAATAAGAAAAGTGCTTCTTCAAGGATATTATTGGCTCACCAGTAATTCACTCGTCTCAATCACAAGCCTTCCCATCTCTTCATCCAATCTGCAGCCCGTGGCCCTTTACCATAATGGATATCTTGGGTCCCTTCCTAACCTCCACTTCATAAAAAAGTTCTTAATTGTGGCTATAGACCATTTCACAAAGTGGGTAGAAGTAGAAGCAGTTCTAACCATTACAGAAGCTCGAATTTAACATTTTTTCTAGAGAGAAATCATCTGCAGATTTGGCATACCTCATACCCTAATCATGGACAATGACAAGTAGTTTGGCAATGAGAAGTTCAGAAGGTTCTGCTCTGACATTGGAATAAAGCTTCACTTTACCTCGGTAGCTCATCTACAGACAAACGGGAAAACAGAGGTCAACAATAGAACTATCATGCAAGGGTTAAAAAAGAGACTCAACGAAAAAAGGGTAATTGGGTTAAGGAACTTAACAATATAATTTAGGCCTACAGGACTACTCCCAGATCATCCATAGAAGAAATATCGTTTAGGTTAACTTATGGCATGGACACGGTAATACCAGTAGAGATCGGTTCACCAAGTTATAATATCAGTCGTGACTTTGATTAAAACATCAACAACATTGACACTCAGATATGTCTGGATCTACTAGAAAAAAGAAGAGAACGAACATCTGCTATAGCTGAAGTATATAGGAATAAGATTGCATAATATCATCTTCGATGTAGTCATCCAAGACAGTTCAAGGTAAGTGACTAGGTACTTAGAAGGGCAGATATTGGCAGAGGCAACTCACGTACTGGTAAACTAGTTCCCAATTGGGAAGGCCTCGACCTGGTTGTAAAACACACATTTAAAGGGGCATACAAATTAAAAGATTAAGAAGGCAAAGAACTGCCATGATTTTGGAACTCAAACTGCCTCTACAAATACTATCAATAAATGTAATTAGAATTATATCAAATAAAGTATCTCTATTCATTGAAAAAACAACCATCTTACAAAAGTCAATTATATAAAAAAAATCTCTATTCTACTAAATATATGTTCGAACCACTAGGCTTGGAGATGGGAGGGGGAACAGCACTAGTAGCACTGATAGGCATTAGAAGCTCCACAGAGGACCCTTCAAGTGGCCTAGACACATTCCTCGTATAAAGGGAAGTGGCCTTTTCCCGAGCATCCTCTTCAATAATAATCTTAGCCAGATTAGCCAGCATTATCTGATCCAACTTTTCCAAGTGGAGCTCCAAATTCTACGAGAGCAGGATCCTTCTACATTCAAACCTGTAAGCTTTGAGAAATCCTCCCACCATGCTTTGGTAGGATCTTTTGTTGTTCTCCCAAGATTTCTCGACCTTGGATAGTTTCTTTTCTAGATTCACAATCTGAGAATCCTACTCTTCGATCCTTTTGGTCAATGGACCTTAATTATGCTTTAGATCAGTAACCTTTTTATGGCTTGCTTCAGCCTCAGATTTCACCTCTGTGTATTTTATCTAGTAGAGCTCTAGTGCTGCCTTTGCGCTATCTAGCCTCTTCTCAAAATCAATTGCTATTGTTCTGACCTCCATCTCCTTCTGGCTATACTAGCTCTTAGGTAAAAATACTAGTCCTTTGGTAGCAACAAAGCTTGGGTCATCTGTGCAAAGGAAAACTTTATGTCATTCCCTCAATATAAGAACATGTTAAAGTTACAAGTCAACAACATTCTCTTACTTCTAAGGAATGCCTGATCATTGAACTGAACAGCTCCTCCGGACCTTCCTTGGACCAGCGTTGCATATCAGTTGGTAGCCTCAGTGACTCAGCGTATTGATTTTGAACCTGGGCATTTGAGACACTTAGCAGCTTCACTTTATTCAAGATCCACGCCCTCATATCTGGACACCTGGATAGCCTCGGATGTTGGATGTATATCTCCTCATCCAGCTCCTCAGCATCTGAGCCTTAGTCTATCAGCCATCTCTTTCATCGACCTTCCCCGAGAGATCGGGAAGACTCAACTACAACCTTCCCCTTCAGATTGCCAGCTGCTTCTTTGGGGACTTTAAGATCCAAAGAGAGGGAGGAGATTTGTACTTCTTGCTTTACTGGATCATCAGTTGGAAGTGGAATTTCATTTGCAAAAGTAAAAAAGTCAGCCATCTACAATTGAAAAAATAAAAAAGCAAGTCAGAAAGATCCTTTTGATAATTAAAACATACCGATATATTGAACACAGTCTAGACAGACTCTCCATAGGTATCTTCTTGATATGTCCTTAGTTGATCGAGCCTCGGCTAGGTCATCAAGATGAAGCCTTAACGGTCTGATAGTTTTGAAGGCCATTTTTCCCTGTGGCACTCATCAGACCATATTCATTGGACATCTAGGCAGTTCGCAGGGTGCTTGCTAATAAAAAAATTATTCCTCAACTTCTTATGAAGATCCGAAAGCTTCATAAATAAACTATGGTTGGGAACAGCTGATAAGGAGAACATCAGTTCTCCCTTCTTTTTAGTTGTGCTATACAGGTATTACAAGACATCTAAGTCTGATTCTTTACCCTCTTCATGCATCAATTGGATAAATCCGGTTAGAATCTAGTAATTATTAGGGTGAAGCTGACCAGGCGCAAGGTTATACCTATTCAGAAATATTTTTATGAAGGGATCTAATGGAAACTTCAGACCTTTTTCTAGTTAGTTAAAATACACTACTAGCCTACTAAGACATAACATAGGGGTATGAGCCCTAAACTTCCTATCCACGGTGTGAAGGGCATACAGAGGGAATACTGAACCGCCTCCAGTACCACCCTAATAACTCCTCATCTATCCTAGACACAAACAGATTAGACCTAACCTGTTCCCTCGATGCCATAAGATTATTTACAAAATGAAATATAGCAAGAACAAAAACAAAAAGGGAAGGAAAAGATCACCTGGTTGCAAAATGAGGAAGTCACAACAGAAGAAGTGTGGTAGCAGTAGTAATGCAAATGAGACACTGATAAAATAAAAGAGAAGAATGCATCAACTTGAAGATAAAGGGATATTTATAGAGCAAGGCTCTGGAATAAACCATTAATTTCCTTTATAATTACTTTGTTTCTCTTTACATAATAAAGGGCAATATGGGAAATGATAAAACCCATTAATCGAGTAGTCATCATTATGGCAACAGAAACGTCTCATCTTCTAACATATGGAAAGACACGACGATACACAATTCAAATTTCAAAAATCTAGGCGTCGAGACGATATAGATGTTACCCGACCTGGATGCACCATTGCTAGCCCTTCTTCCGTACTCGACATAGTAAGATCCAATATCGCCCACCAGAAACTAAAGCTGGCACCCTCAGTTTGCTACTATAGTATTAAGGTGTTGAGCATTGATGCCTTACGCATTAAGACTAGTTATTAAAGTTGGCTCCCTCAGGTAGCTTCTATAGTACTAAGGATGGGCATTCGAGCCATACTTGCAAGACACTCAGACTATTTGGCACTCAGGCCACGCTTTTAATGCATTGAGATCATATGACACTTAGGTCGCACTTCTAATGCACTGAGATCATACGGCACTTGGGTTGTGCTTCTATAGTATTGAGGTTCTGAGCATGTAAGCCTCACATCCCTACACCGAGCATCTAAGCCTCACACATTAGTCCAGTGACTGAAGCTGGCACCCTTAGGTTGCTTCTATAGTACTGAGGTTTGGCACTCGGGCCGTGCTTTTAATGCACCGAGCATCAAAATTCCAGTGACGACTGGTTCCATCACGCTACCTTCGCACTAACGGGTTAATCCATTATATATTCTTTTTCATAAATTTTGTGCACTCCAAGATCCAGATGGCATTTCCATGATGAGACGGTTTCAAGACTCGGTATTAAGCTTTATCTTTCCCTATGACTGAGGCTGGCCACCTTAGCTCACCTTTCCATATCAAAACGAAGTGACTCTAAAAGATTTCTCTCTATACAAAAGCACGAATGTTATATCATTTGTAGACTTGGATACGTTGGACATAAATATCCGGACACGACCCGTGGGGGGGACTCTTGATATCGTATATATATATTCTTATTTAATTAAAGAACTTTGTTTCCTAAATAGGATTACTTAAAAAGGAAGATAGTTGAATCCATTTAAGGAAAGGATCTTGCCTCAAGAAGATTCTTAGATGAAGAGGGAATACTCTCCTATTTGGGTTAGGATTCCTATCTTAAGAGGAATCCTACTCTTTTCAGGTCTAAGTATCACTATCAATAAGACCCCATATCCCTTATTCTTATCCAACTTATTCTCTTATATTCTAATTGTTCTCACTTTCTCTCTAGATTCTTTCTCTGTTTTCTAACTTAGGCATCAGAGTATTTGTGGGGATCCTCCTCACCTCTCACCTTGCCCTTTGTTGGTCATTCGCAGGATCCCAAGCTCAAGAGTTTCAGAAACAAGTTATTAGAAATGTATATAATAGGAGATAAATAACTGAAAAAAAATAAAATTGAAACTAATATTGAAATTGACAAGAAAGGATACGGTATTAGAAAACGTTAAAAACCCATTGTAAAATATGTATTAAATTATTATTTTTTAATTAGAACTTACATAGAAATAAATCATAAATATATTTTATAAGAATTAACTCAATTCAACATCTTCACATAATTTGATAATAACAATACTTGCATACTGACATCACATACTAGCAAATAATAATAATAATAAAAGGTTAGTAAAAATATTCTATAACTAATAAAAGTAATTAAGAAAAATAAATAGTTAGTACACCTAACAAAAGAAATATAAACATTAGTAAAAATAAACATTAGTAAATATATATATAGGCAAAAATAACTTCAAAAAATTAATATGCATATAATTAAGTGCACAAATTCATATGATTGTTCAAAATTAAAGGCAACAAATTGAAAAAGATATAAAATAAATTAGAGAAATTAACTTAACATGAATATATATTTGTAGATAAAATTATTATTTTAAAATAATTTTTTATTGTACAAATAAATGTTATTTTTTAAAATTTCATTAAGAATAATATTTTTTATTAAATTGTTAGTATCTTCTAAAAATGTTAAAATGATTTTATTAATTTCTTGTTAATTTTTTATTTACAAATATTATTATTTTGTGTATTTTAATTCCCAAAATAATTAGAGAAAAATAATTTCAAAAAATAATAATATTTATTTGTTACTAATTTAATTTAGTCGCCACCCAATTGCTCAAAAAATAAGAGATAATTTTGAACTAAACAAAAATATCATCTAGATAAAAATTCTGAGTTCAGAAAGTTGTTTCTACTTGACTACTTCTTAGTAGCTAATACCTATTATACTTTTTGCTTTACTCTAGTTTCGGTATTACAAAATATATACAAACAATTAATTATCCAACCATAGCAATAATAATGAAATATATGAATAAAAAAGATAATTACAATTATTATATACTTTTTTAGTAAATACCTAAAAAAAAAGTACAAAAGAATATATGTAGGCCTAAAT
Organism: Mallotus nudiflorus; assembly: GCA_947683625.1. Classification (NCBI taxonomy): domain Eukaryota; kingdom Viridiplantae; phylum Streptophyta; class Magnoliopsida; order Malpighiales; family Euphorbiaceae; genus Mallotus; species Mallotus nudiflorus. The sequence goes on along the minus strand of CANTUR010000157.1, from coordinate 6,977,144 downwards.
CTAATAAAATCTTGAAAAACAAATGTTATCATAGCAAGATTTACATTTATATGCTATCAATAGCATCCATAAAGATAAATGTAATAGAAAAAATAACAAAATAGTAAAACAATAGTATAATAACACCAAAAAAAAGTGCAAATAGTTAAACATGACATTCACAATAAAAGATAATCCTAAAACATGTGAACAACCTAAATATAACAAATTAAGTTAAAGTATATTTTATCACTAATTATTGAAAATTCAAGCTTATTCCAATTTAAATTCTTAATACTTTAACACTTTTTAAATTAATTTTAATTAAAATACTTTAATGTTAATTTTACAAAAACAAACTAAATCATTATATTTTATTAAATCATAAAATTAATTTTGCAAAAATAGATATCAAATTTTTGAGAACTAATTTTCTATGGTAAACCAATATTTTTTGCTTGATAATACATTGTTAACCTATATAATTTTAAAATCAATCTATATAATTTTATGGTCAACTATACATCATTTTATTATGAATTTTTTTTTATAATACGGGAATTTAGTAAAATATAAACTCTTTTATATTTTTTTTTGTACTTCATATTTTGTGATATTGTGCCACTGCAAAAATTAGTGAAATTTATATTTTCTAGTATATTTTTATGGTTAACCATATATTATTTTGTGGTTCACCATACATTTTGTTTTAGTCTATTAGTTTTAAAAATAATAATATTATATTAATGTAAGTTATAATTTAAATTGTTAAAAAAATCCGTTAGAAAATATTTTTATTAATTGTGAAGGTAACATTTTCTACAGGTTGTAGATCTTCTTTTTAATTTCAATCTAATGACCTCTAATTTATGGCTACAAAATTCAAGGCATCTATGCTTTCATGGCATTGTAGAACCATAGAAGTCGGCTAATGTTTAACTTAGTTTTATACATATTTTAAGGAAAAAGACAATTATAATTTTAACATTTATTGGTATTAAAAATTACAATATTTACATTGGTAATTTTAGTAATTTTAAATTATTTTAAGAATATAATTCGTTTCTTGAATTTGTTTTTTATTGCACCTTTCAGAGGGGTTAAAGTCTCATCCTGACTATAACAATTGATTGATTGTTTTCTTTTTTTTTTTTTTTTTTTTTTTGAGCTAGACAATTGATTGATTTTAATAATTAAATTTGGAGTTATATATATACATTTTAAAGAGCTGAAAAATATCATTCTTCCATTTTAAAAAGTTAATTTTTTGCGCTAAAAAATAAACTCCATCCATAAACTCTCTATATAAAATAATAATAATAAAAAATCTACCTGTTATGAAATGAAAATACATGAATTAAAACTTTGTGCAGAAGTAAAACAGTTCAATAACACATTAACAAGTTCAACTCAATGCACAATTTATAGAAATTAGAAATACAAATTACCTAATTACAATGAACGAAAAACAGTACATAGTACACAGAAAAATCTTAGAAACATACAAACAATAAACATCAAAAAAGGGTATCAGTCCCATCAAGATTACCCACATGAACAACTGCTTCAAACCAATCTGGCATCCATGGAACTGTGACATCCTTAAATGTTCCACATCTTGGGTCATAACAAGCCAAAGCTCTACGCCTGTGCTCCAACAAAATCTCACCATTTTTCAGACTACATAATATTCTTGTAAATGCCCTCTTATAAAATTTTGAATCTCTGAAGGAAATGTCTTTTGGTTCTAGTCCTTTTGGCAAATAAACGCCAATACTAAAATCTTTGATCCAAGACTCCTTCACACCATAATCCTTCATAGTCCATACCTCAAACGCCCCATAATTCCCATAAAAAGCAGCAGAAAGACATTCCCTTATGATCACCAACATGTACCCGCCACGCCATTCAGTGCTAGCAGAATCTGGCCTTGGCACCTCTCTAAATTGTTCATCTTCCAAGTCAAACGAAATGAGTTCACGGCCTGGTCTATATCTTAGTGGCCAATTCACCCAATGAAGTCGTCCATTAAGAAGAACTTGTGATGTTGATTGAATTGGATAATAAGGTATTTCTCCTAAACTTCTCCAACTCATGGAGCTTGCTACTGTTAGGACTTGAACTTCTGAACGACAACTAAACCAATAACGAACTCTATTGTTTTGTCTTCTGATGGACGAAAACTTTAGCACTTTATAATCCTTTGTGACTGCATGGTAACCAAATCCAAGAACTGTGAACACCTCCGAAGGTTGAGTGGAGATGGGCAGCTCCATACAGGAGCTAGTGAAAGGATTGTACATATGGAATGTATTTTTATGTAAAGCATCGCACAAGCACAGCCAACCATTACAAGAACCAACAACTTCAAATTCAGGCATCGTAGGTACAGGAATTTTCTTGACCACCCCAACCTGTGTGTTGTTGCTGTGAGGATACAAGTATAAAGCACAAAGCTTGTTTTTTATGGGATGGTCGTTGTGTAGGATGAGACATGGATTATTTTCAGTTTTACGGCTAAAATGGAGATCTATAAGAAGTGGGTCTTGTGATAAGCTGCGCCATGATTGACATACAAGCTTGATGTTGAGTAAAGATGGCGTGGGTAGTCTTGAAAGTATGTCGATCACAATCTCTCTCGGAAGACTCTGTATGGTGCCTGTCTCTGTACCTTTCTTCATTTGTGTTTCCTTGTTCTTTTGAACAGATAAAAAGGAAGTGAAGCTTCAGTGGGGTTATATATAAATCCTTACCTACTCTCTCATTTTCAATAAAAAAGATTTTAAAAAGGAATTCTAAAGTGCCGGCCTTGAATTTTGTGATTATCAATCTGTCGAATCTGTTTCCATCAATGTTACAAATCTAGGTATCACCTGCAATACGTTTGAAGTCAATGAAAATTTGTAAGCTGTAAATAAGCGTAGTATTCCGTTTATTAAAAAAAATGTCAAATGCATAATTTCATCGTGGACGTTACTCAATTAACTTGTTTCAACTTTTATTATATTTTATTTAACTTTGAAACTTATATTTTAAACATTTTTAGCCCCAAATAATGCATAAAATTAAATTATTTTATAATGTTGATATGAGCATAGAAAAAACTTAAACAAATTAAAATAATATTTAATAAAAGAGAGAATATAATTCAATAAAAAAATACAAATTAAAAGTTGAAAAATGTTCAAAAATAGAAAATAATAAAAGTTGATGAGCATGAGAGGTTAATCATGTAAAGTTCAGAGGTGAAGTTATGCATTCAACCATTTAAAACTTATGTGTCATGATGAATATAAAATATATATCATTTATTTCATATTATATATGATCTATTTAAGATATTTATTTTTCTCATGACAGGTAGACCTAGTCATGGGTCCAGAACTAGAGGAATTTATCTAATTAAAATCAGAATCAGCATCGGTTTAAATTTGGAATCGGTCTCGAACCGGCCCAAAACTAGAGGAACTAGTTTAGAGTAAGTTCCACTCCTTAAAATCGTGAACTACTAGTTTTGGTTATGAATTGGCAAATAGAAAAAAAAAAAAAACAATATACCTATTGCATGGGGGGGGGGGGGGGGGGGTTATATATATTTTTAATTTTTATTTATAAATAAATGAGAATTGAATGTGAACACAATTTTACCCCTTCTAACATCTATATAACAACTAATTTATAAGGTTATTTTTGAAAGTTTTTAAAAATTTATTATTTTTTGTTTATAAATAGCTAGAGGAGGAGATTTTTTCTCAAAAATCAAATTCTCTATATTTACATTAATTAATTTCTCTTTATATTAAATTTTCAATTATTCGCTCTCTAATATAATATTTTATTTATTTATTTATTCACTCTCTTACTCTATAATATTTTTTAATTATTCACTCTCTCAAAATTTTTATTCGCTGTCTTAATTCTTCGTCCTTCTCCATGATCACATTCCTTAACTTTCCACCTAAATTTAACTCTATTTTCATATAAAGTGCTTCAAAATGGATAGCTTCCCCAAATATGAGACAAGATATGCATCTCATTCAATATCAATGTAAAAATTTATTTTTCTTTTTTCTTTTTAAAATTTTTTTAATGACTAACTGTTTTTCTTTTGTACATATAAGATTCAAACACCATTACCAAATGCATTATGCATAATGTTCAGTTGATAAAATTTTTTAAGTTTAGGGTTTAAGACTAAAATTTACAAATAAATAATATTTGTAATTTATAATTTTTGTGTTATGTTGGATTCAAAAATTTAAATTGTTGGAATACTTATTTTTTCAGGTTAGATATTGGTGGTACCTCTATCATGGGTAATCAAAGAACTCTTGATTCATTCTTCAAAAAGAAAAATGCAGCAGTTTTGAAATTTAATCAAGCTTTGGCAACAAATGATAATGCTCAAACAATTGACACACCTTTACCATTAAATCTTGATGAAGTCGATTATGATTCTGAAGAGCATCCACTTAAGTATAGATGAATTCAACTTGAAGCAATGGATAGTAAAATTTTAGAATGTTATATGGGTATACATCCATTGATATGGGATTTTCATGTCAGTAAAAGAGATGAAGTTAGATGTGCTTATCTTAAAGCTGGTTCGTATCAACCAAAAATTTTAAAGTATCCGTTTTTAGGATTAGATAAAGGTTGTCGTCGATTTCAAGCTTCTTGGTTTAATGTGCATCCTTATTGGTTGAAATATTCACCAAAGACAGATGTTATCTATTGCCTACTTTGCTACCTTTTTGGTATGGAATCTACATCCCTTTTTGGATCAAATGCTTTTATAGTTAAAGTTTTTAATAATTGGAAAAAAGTAAACGATGGAGTGAATTATGCCTTGTAGGTCATGGAGGAAAGGATCCAAATTCACCACATAAAATTGATGTTAAATGTTATGATGATTTTATGAAACAAGCTCAACATATTGATCAATTAATTGAAAAGAAAACATTAAGGAATTTAAGAACAATTGACTTAAGGCCACTATTGATAATGTTCAATGGTTAGCTTTCCATGCTTGTGCATTTAGAGGTCATGATGAAAGCGTTGGTTATGAAAATAAGGGAAATTTTATTGAATTGGTAAAGCTTTTGGCAACTTATAATGATAAAGTTGCTAAAGTTGTTTTAGAAAATGCTAAACAAAAAATGCCAAGTACACCCCACATAAAATACAAAAAGAAATTTTGCACATCTTTGCAAGTAAGGTTTGAGTAACAATTCATGAGGAAATTGGGGATGCAAAATTTTGCATTATTTTTTATGAAGCTATAGATGAGGCAAACAGGGAACAAATGGCACGTATCTTAAGATTTGTTGATAAAGAAGGTCTCATTCGAGAGCCATTTTTCATGTTGTGCATGTTAAAGATACTGCTTTATTAACTTTGAAAAAAAGTGATATATAATGTCCTCTCTTGTTAAAATCTTCATGTGGAGAATATTAGAGGCCAAGGAGATGATGGTGCTAGCAATATGCAAGCTGAGTGGAATGGACTTCAAGCTTTATTTCTTAAAGAGTGTCCCCATGCTTATTATCTGCATTATATGGCTCATAGATTATAATTAGTCTTGGTTGCAGCATTTAGAGAAGTCAAATCTATTTATCAAATTTTCATTAAGTTATCTTTTATCATTAATGTTGTTATGGTTCGTCTAAAAGAAATGATGAGTTATAAGATGCTCAAGCAATTATCATTGAAAGTATGATTACTAATATTGAAATTGAGATTGGAAAAGCAAAAAATCAGCTTGGTACTTTACAAAGAGTTAGGGATACTTGATGGGGTTCACATTTTCAATCTATTTATTGCTTGCTAAGAATGTTTAATGTAGCTTGCTTTGTTATCAATACCATTTTCAAGGAGGGTGCTAACTATTCTTAGCGTGGTGATGTTGAAGCTGCTTATCTTGCATTAAATTCATTTGAGTTTGTTTTCATAAGGCACTTAATAAAACAACTTATGGGAATCACATATATTCTTTATCGTGCTTTGTAGTAAAAGTCTGAAGATATTATAAATGCTATACAATTGGTTTCAACTATAAAAGCATTCATTCAAGGATCGAGAGATAATGGTTGGCTACCTCTACTTGAAAGTGTCAAAGCATTATATTTAGAAAATGAGATTGACATTCCAATTCTAAAGGCTCTATATACAAGTTCTCAAGGTAAGGCTCACTATTAAATTGAATCTCTCATAATATTAGAGCACCATTTTAAAGTTGATATTTTTTATGCTACAATAGATTGTCAATTACTTGAGTTAAATAGTAGATTTTATGATCAAGCTTTGGAATTGCTTACTTTGAGTTCATCTTTGAACCCCAAGAATGCTTATAGCTCCTTTAAAGTTAATGATATAGAAAATTGGTTGAGCAGTTTTATCCTAAGGATTTTACCCAGCAAGAAAAGGTGCATTTGAGATTCTAATTACAACATTATGAGCTTAAAGTACCAAAGCATCTATTTCTGAGTTATAAGGCTCTTGTAGTATTGCAAGGCTCTTGTAGTATTTGAAAATTCAATAGGTCTACCATTTGGTTGACAAATTAGTGCGTCTTATGTTGACACTTCTAGTTTCTACAGCAACAACTGAGTGAGGTTTTTCAATAATGAAACTTGTAAAAATAAGATTTGGTAGTTGAATGGAGGATGAGTATCTTGTTGACAGTTTAGTTATTTATATAGAAAAAGAGATAGCTAAAACTTTTACTATAGAAATGATCATGGATGAATTTTATTCTATGAAAAATCGACGTGGATAATTTTTTGATAAGAAATGTCCACTTTGGTTTTTTGCTAGTCAATTTTTTTTGGAATTTTATTATGATATTTATATCAAAACAGGTAGCAATTATATGTTTATTGAATATTTTAATGACTTGTTTTTGCATACCAATATTTCTATAAACCATTTTTATATTTTAGGTATTATTCACAATTATAAATTGTGATATGTTGTAATACTAGTTTATAGATAGTGGTGTGAATGTCCTAGTTCCACCCATGTTTGGAAGATGATTATTCAACACAAGAAAGTCAAGAAGGTTTTGTGGATGAAATTGTAGCAAATGCTCAACCATAAGTGGAAGAAAAATTTTTTTAATCACAATTTGATATTTTTAAAGTGCATTTTAAGAGGCAATATATTGCAGATAACACATATAATGTAATTTGCAATTATTGTGGTCAACATTACAAATTCAAATTTGGAGGTGGTTATGTCACATTTAGTAGGCATTTGCTGAATAAGCATCCAATACAAATTAGTGTTGAAAAAAGACAAACTTAAATTTTCGGGTATGTAACATCTTCTTCTTCTTCTTCACCTTCACAATTATTTAAATATAATAATGAACAAAATAAAATAGAATTAGATAGAATTATTAGTATGGAGCATTTATCTTTTTGTTTTGGTGAAAAAGTATGTTTTGTTAATTGTTGCTAAAAGTATTAAATCTACAAGCTAAATATGTGCATAGAAGTACTCTCAAACATACTTTATTTAATTTATATAAATAAGAAAAAAAGAATTACAATTTTTTTTTACTTTAATGAATGTGTATGCATTTGTAGTGATATTTGGAGTGCTCCTTAGCAAAATCATTCATATATGGGCATTACATGTTATTGGATTGATAATGAATAATTATTACAAAAAAAAAATTATTGCATTTATGATGATTGGCATACCGCCAATAATATTTTGAGTAATTAAAAAATACTTTTAGAAGAACATGGATTAATAATTTTTTTTTCAATTTCTTTTGATAATGCGACTGTAAATACCATATTAATTAATGATCTACAAACATATTGTCAACCTAATATTAAAGGTAAATTCTTTCATGTTAGATGTGCATATCATGTTTTCAATTTAACGGTTTAAATTTTTTATATGCGCTCTTATCTCTTATTAAAAAAGTAATTTCATTTTTGTGGTTATATCCACAAGTTATGAAATTATGGGAAGGTTTTGTGAAAAATGGTAAAAGACAAAAAATTCTCAAGAGATGTTTGAACTCATTGAAATTACACTATGAATTATTAAATGAGTCATTTGAATATAGAAATTAATTGTGCACATTTATTTTCAATAATGTGTCATAAATTATTTTATATCTATAAAATTAGGAAGTTTGCATTAACCTTTTAGATATTTTAAAAGTTTTAATAATGAAACATATGTTTTAAGTGATGTTTATTATTTTACATCTCATTTATCATTAATTGAATGCAATATTATTAGTGCATTACATGAACATGAAAATGACATTGTTTAAGAGAATCAATTTTATTAATGAAATTAAAATGGTTAATTTATTTTAAATTAATTTTTTTATAAATAGATAATATTTATTAATAATATTATGTGAGGAGAAATACCACTTGGAGAAACCAAGTGATGAAAAAACCCCTCCTTAGAATTAAAACATAAAAAAATAAAAAAACAAAAACTAATGATTGGACTAATAATGAATTCCATAAGAACTAAGAAGAAGATCAAAACCCAAGGAAAAGAAGGAAAAGAGGCTTTCATCCAAGAAGAGACATGCATGAAGATAAGCATTTCAAGTTGTCGAGAAGATGGAGATGCATAAGAGAAAACAATATCATTCCGGTGAAGCCATAGCAACCAACTATAGCAAAGAAAAGGGTTGTTTAAAAGTGATTCTAGAATTTCCCTTAAGTTAAACCATTCAACTGTTGATAAAACAACAAGAACTGACTCGGTAAAAAAGTTGAGACACCCCACCAATGCAAAAAAAAAAAAAAGACTATAGCCACTAAGAAAATTTATAGAGAAGTAGAACATTATCTACAGTTTCACCAAAGTATCCACAAAAAGGACATAAATTCGAAGAGACAGGACAGATACTGAGGCAAAACAAATAGTTATAAGTTGGAAGGCGATTGAGCATAGTAAACCAACCAAAGAGTTCCACCCTAGTTAGGATGAAACTAAGCCAAATATTGGGCAAAATTATAGAACCAAGAGTCTTTAACTGCTACATAAAATGCTTGTACATATTATTAACTGAAAATGCATAAGAAGAACTATTTAACTATAACACATGGTCTTGAACACCAGAGGTAACAAAAACCTAATGAATGATATTAAATAAAGAATCCAATGAAAGGAGCTCATATGAAGATAAAGCATGCTACCAAGTCAAGTTCCAAGTCTAAAAATAATTCGACCAAAATCCCATTTCTGATATGAGACGATAAGGAAGCACTAAAAGCTTAAAGAGAGTAGGGAATAAGGTGCTAAAGGTGAAGAACTGCACCACTTATCATAAGAGAAAAGAACAATAGAGCCATCTCCAACCTTGAAGGTGAAATTATTTAAAAGGACAATGGCTGAAGGATAATTATTAAAGACCGTGCTAGCAATGGACCTCCAAATAAAACAAGATTGGTAAGAAGTTGTAATGAAAGCATTATCTGCACGATGAACATGATATTTACTCTTAATAGTTGCACTCTATAGGGATCTATCATCATCTTGCAAAAGCCTTAACCATTTAAATAATAAAGCCTTGTTATGTAAACAGAAGTTAATAACCACCAACTACTAAATCCCTAAGGTTGAGCAATAAAATCCCAACTGATGTGATGCCACTTATGATGATTAGAGCCCCCACTCTAAAAGAAGTATGAGATATGCCGATTAAATTCTTTAGTCATTGAAACTAGAATTTAAAAAATAGAGAGAGAATATAAAGGCAAAGAAGCAATACAGGATTTGATTAGAGCCAAACGACCAACTTAAGAAAGCATTCTTCCCTTCCAAAATGAAAGCTTTTTTTTTTTAAATCTTTTTAAGAATTGTAGCCCAAGTAGAAATTCACTAAGGAGAAACGCCCAAGGGGAGACCCAAATATTTAACAGGAAGAGGAGTAGCCAAACACATAATTTTAGTTAAAGTAAAATGCAAAAGCGACTGGTTAATATTGATATATTGGCTTTTATGAAAGTTAACAATAAGACCAATATATAAGAAATATGAAGAATGAAATTCAGATTAGCAGCAACAAAGAAAATTGTATCATTAGCGAACTAAAGATGAGAAATAATTGGCCCATTGTTAGAAAGACTAATCCCATTAATAAAACCATATGAAACCATACAATGAACCTAAAATGAGAGAGGCTTTACAACAAGGATAAATAGCATAGAAGAGACGGGGCAACCCTGTTTAACTTTATTAGAGGAAGTGAATTCAGCTGTAGGCAAACCATTGAAAAGAATTGAGGCCTAAGAACCATATAAACATTCATTAATCCAACAACACCATTTGGAGTTGAAAACCATAGCTTTTATTTAAGGTTGTGCAACTCTTAATGTTTCAATGATATCTATAGCTACAGAGGTCCCATTAAGGTGATTCAAAATGCTATGGAAAGATTAGGTAAATATCTATAACTTATATGAAGGAAGCTATGGTAATTTGATCATCTTGTGCACCCAAGTGCATAGCCATGCCTGTTGTGAGGAGATTTAAGAGAAGAGTATAGGTGCACGGCCGTGCACCTATTGGACACAGCCATGAGACCTGTATTGAAATTTTAAATTTCAAAATTCTTATTGTTGATTTAAATGGATTGGATGATTTTTAAAAGGAAACAACTTGGAGAGGCTAGAGGCTAGGGTTTTATAAAGGAAGCCACAATAGAAACAAGAACAGTTACTTTTATTTTATTTATCCATCATTTTTTAAGAAAAAACTAGAATTCTCTAATTCTTTTCATATGATTAGAATAGGGTTATTTGAAGACTGAAGAAAAAAGGCTTCCATTCTAGGGGGTTTTCTTATTTTCTTATTTTTTATTTCAATTTTAATTTAGTAATAATAGATTTGTTCTCTCTTTATTCATCTTCTTCTCTTCTACTCAACATGTGTGGCTAGATTTTCTAGTTGAGGTTCTTGAATCAATTCAACCATGTGATCAATATAATTTAATCTAAGTTAATAAACATAGTTCATTGGTTGTTGCTTTGCTTAATGTCTTCAATGGATTGACCACCCTTTGTTTAAATCTAGACAATGAGACTTGATTAAGAGATAGGTTTCATTGAGAAAACAAACAGTAATGTATTAATTGTCTATTTAATTGAGAGATACTTAAATGATTAATAATGTTAATGAGCTGAGCTTTAAATTAAATATAAGGAACACTTTATTAGCGGGAGTTATAAAATCAAGTACTAATTAGTTAATCTTAGGTTTGTCTTAAAGGAAGATATATGATTCTTAAGATTTTTTACACAATGAACTATGGTCTGAATTAACTTAGAGATTAATTACATTTTAAAAAGGTTGAATTAAGTTTAAGAACCCTAGCATTTATTTGGATTGTGATTCTTTACAGTAGCTTTCAATTGTTTAGTTTAATTTAATTCAAAAACCATTTTTTTATGTCTAAAAAAATAAACACCTTGATTTTTGCAATACTCAATTTATAATTTTTATAGGACAATCTTTATTTATTACTTGCACGATTTCGTATGCTTGTAGATTTCACACATCAAGTTTTTAGCGTCGTTATTGGGAATTGCCAAAATTGATATTATTAAGAAAATTATGTTGTTTGATATTTGAATCATTGTTAGTTTGATTTCAAAGTTATTTACTGCAACCATTGGCCTCACAATTAGTGTTTAGTCACCTTGGACATTTTGACTCACATAATCTCTCATAGTCCTTTATCCATTTTGCCCATTTTATCCATTATCAGTTGCTTGTTGCCTTGAAGGTTGATTTCTTTCTTCTTCCCCTCCATTCGTCTTATTAACTTGCTACTTCTTCCTTTTGTTCACTATCTTTTCAAGCTCTAAATCAAGTGGTATTAACTGCGCTCCTTCTTTGCTTGCACTACATGTTGTGTGTATACACTAACACAAACTAACACAAATACCATAAACACAATAAAATCAAAATAAAAAGTAAAAAGAATGTCTAAATCAAATAATAAATTTTTTTTAACAATATCAATTTTGGTAATCCCCGACAATGGCGCAAAAAACTTGATGTGTGTTACAAGTGTATGAAATCATATAAGTAATAAATGAAGATCATTCCACAGAGATTAGAAAATTGAATATTTTATTACTCAAAGTGTTTATTTGTTTAGACACTGAAGAATGGTTTTTAAAATAAAATAAATTGAGCAAAAAAAATTAAAACTAATGTAAAAATCACAATTTAAGAAAATAATAGGGTTCTTAATCTTAATTTAACCTTTTTAAAGATGTAATTAATCTATAAGTTAATTCAACCCATAGTTCATTATGTAAGCAATCTTAAGAATCCTATATCTTCCACTCAGATAAAACTAAGATTAGCTAAATATAATTAGTACTTGATTTTATAGCTCTCGCTAATCAAGTGTTCCCTATATTCAATTTAAAGCTTAGCTCATAACATTGTTAAATATTTAAATGTCTCTCAATTAAGTGGACAATTAATAGGTTATTACTTTTCTCTCTAGGAAACTTATCTCTTAATCAAGTCTCATTGTCTATATTCAAACAAAGGGTTTCCAATCCATTGAAGACATTAAGAAAAACAATAACCAATGAACTATGTTTATTAACTTAGATTAAATTATATGGTTGAATTGATTTAAGAATCCTAACTAGAAAATATAGCCACACATGTTGAGTAGAAGAGAAGAAAATGAATGAAGAGAGAACAAATCAATTATTGCTAAATTAAAATTGAAATAACAAAATAACAGACTAAGAAAACCCCCCATAGAATGGAAGATTTTTCTCTTTAGTCTGCAAATAACCTTATTCTATTAAATATGAAAGAACTAGAGAATTCTAGCTTTTTTTCTAAGAAAATGATGGATAAATAAAACAAAAGTAAGTGTTCTTGTTTCTCTGGTGGCTCCCTTTACAAAACTCTAGCTTGTAGCTTCTCTATGTTGTTACCAATTAAAAATCATCCAATCCCTTTAAATCAAAAATAATAATTTTGAAATTTGAAATTTTGTTACAGGTCACATGGCTTTGTGTAATTGGCACATGGCCATGCACCTATACTCTTCTCTTGAATCTCTTTAAAGCAAGCATGGTTGTTTGCTTAGGTGTGTATGACTGTTCATAAGACATTAGATGCTAAAGATGATCGAATTAGCCAAATCTTTCTTCATTAAAGTTCTATCTATTTGTTTAAGCTTTCGATAACACTTTTAATCACCTCAATTGGACCTTTATAGCTCAAGATATTGCTAAAATACAAAGCATTGTGTAATCTTAAATGAAAACTGCATATGCTAACTTCGATGCAAGATTTGCACACTTAAAAGAACTTGGATTTTGACAAGTAAGCTCAATTCAGAAATATTATGATATTGACTTTAAATATCTAGAAGATCACTTTCTCATTATAAAGCTCTAAGGATGTTAAAAGCTTCACTGAATTGTAGAGGTCAAATTAGCCTAACTCTAAAATCGCACTTTAAACTCTTATCTTCTCTTTCAACATGGAGTTTGTGCCTTTCCCTTTTCCATGATGAGATGAGCTCCTAACTTTAGGTCCTCACTTCTCGCTCATTAATAGTGGAATTCTAAAACAACACAACCAACATAGCATTAGGAAGAAGAAAGCTCGGGTTACCTATCTTCAAAGTGAGAAAAACATTGGTGAATAATATCTTTGTAGTCTATAACCAATTACTGCTTCAGAGATAAAGTAGGGGAAGTCAATAACACTATATTGCCCCCAATAAACCGAAATGAATATTGGATAATCCACAGTTATCAAGAAACCTCTGAAGATTGTAAGCTAATGAAATATCACGTAGATATCCCATAACTGATCTAGATAGCCATTTAGAATTCAAGTCTATATTACGAAATAAACTAAAAAGGGTGAAGGCAAATTAGTAGAAAATTTTATTTGATCATTATCTGCCTCTTTAAATTTTTTGGACTATAACTTTGACTGAATTGCGTTAGAAGATAACTGCTCTTTGGGAGTGGAGATGACATTTGTATATAAGTGGAAATCATGAAAAGACTGCAGTGTGGCTGATTTTGGAGCAATTTTTTTGGTTAATGAGTTTCCATAAGTGTGCTTCCAACTTTGTCCAGAAGAGTTCCTAAGAGAGAAAGGGTGACTATGAATGGAAAACATACCCTTCAACTTGTAGGTGTAGATAGAAATAACATTAATAAACTGTAAAAAAGCTTAACAATAATGGGTATGGCATAGATGAACAAAAACAATATTGAGTCTTCCTGGCAAAAGCTTTAGCATTCTAAGATGGAAAAAACTTCTATAAAAACATGACTTTCTTAGTAGGAAAAGAAGGAACATGGTTAGATTGAAGAGATTGAGATTTTAGGAAGGTTTTAGAATGGGAAGAAGGAGGAGGGCAAGAGCGTAAGGGAGGTTAAGAGGGTTTTATAGTTATTAGCTGGCATCATCAAAGATGATTATGATTAGATTTTTATTAATTAATCTTGTTGTATACGTTTTTTATGATTATTTAAGTGTATATTATGGATATTTTGGTCTTATACATGATGGTGAAATTGATATTGATTTAATAATTAATAATGTTAGAAGGATAACTTTGAGCGACTTTTTTGTTTATTTTGAGGCTAATTGGTTATGTAAGGATCTTTTTATTTTGTTTCTGAGGGACATGAAAACTTTACCGAATAGGGATAAATGATTAGTCTTGGGAGGTATGAGAAATTTTTTTAATTTTATGGAGTTGCCACCTAATTTTTAGAAAATCGAGAAAAGAAAGGGACATCATTGGGTTATTTAATGAGTATTGCCTCCAACAGAGATTTTTGGGTTCAAGGGATTGCATATACTTTTTGAATATTTCTTATTATATGATGCTCAATGTATAGCTATTGCAATACCCTAGTTTTGATAAGGACAGTTTGTATAGCATTCACACAATTCATCAAATAATGGAAGATAAAGCTAAAGATATTACTATTAAATTGCTTTCCTAATAAAATACATATAAAAGGAAAAAAGAGATTGCAAAAGAGTAAATCTAACTTAGATACGATGAGTCTGTAAGTAAATACAACCATTCACACAGCTTACTCAATCATATAAGCATTGGACACTCGACCACTTGAAAGAGTAAGGAAAATGTAGATGATCATGCATGTTCGTAGTGATTATTTATGCTATGATAATATATGATGATAATATAGGGGATGCATGATGTCATCACTGGATTAAAAATATGACGACTCTATTTTTAGATATGAAAATTTCAAATTATTAATATTTACGATGTGATTTCATGTTTTGGAATTAGAGGTTGCAGAATGATTATATGAAATGAACATAATAAAGCATAGATTATTATATAGCACGCAAAATTGCCAGTCTCATCACACAAGCACAACAATATTCCCAAATGCTGGTGATAATAAAACAAAATGTAATGTGATAAGATAGATTCGACTAAGCTTATGTGGGTTTTGAAGCTTTAGCTTCTATGTATTATCAAGCTTTCCTCATCGAGAGATTCAAAATGAAAGTAGAATGATGCTAGTTTATATACCTTTGAAGCATGCTTTGACAAATATGTGGCTTAATTTGGTGGAAAAGAAATCTAATCCCTAAGAAAAAGATAGTAAGAGAGCAAAAACTATATAGAAAAGGGTTTCTAGTGCCTTTAATTAGACAGATTTTTGAGTGTGTGTGTGTGTTTCTACTTGCTCCCCCCTTAAAATGAGGTATGAAGGTGTTTATTTATAGTGAAAATGTGTGGAGTAGGGGGGTATAGGCGTGGTCACACACGTGTCCCTAGGACAGAGTGTGTGACTATGTGAAGTGTGCATGACTGTGTGCTTGGCGTATTCACACAGTTATGTGCACTTTCACACATTTCGCACTCCATTCGAGGATTATACAGGCTTTTTTTAAGGTTAATGCCTAGGGTTTTTGGGCCTTTCAGATGCCTTTTTAAAGCCCATTTTGTTAAATTTGGCCTCACTTTTAGTGCATGACACCTAGGGGTGCTTACGTGCACTTCTCAGCAATATGCGCTAATCCTCGGGTTGTTTTGGACTATACCGGG
Organism: Mallotus nudiflorus; assembly: GCA_947683625.1. Taxonomy (NCBI): domain Eukaryota; kingdom Viridiplantae; phylum Streptophyta; class Magnoliopsida; order Malpighiales; family Euphorbiaceae; genus Mallotus; species Mallotus nudiflorus. Next base: position 6,961,078 of record CANTUR010000157.1, on the reverse strand, counting down.
ACCACTTTTGAAGGTTTTAGAGCCTTCCAGACGTGTTTCTGAATTCTATTTTGTCTAGTTTGGCTTTAATTTTAGGGCGTGACACCTAGACGTGTTTATGGCTTTACGAGCACTTCTATGCAACACGCGCTGATCCTCGGGTTATGTTAGACCATTTTAAGAATACTTTCAGAAGTTTTGGAGCCTTCCGAACGTGTTTCCAAAGTTCATTTTATCAAAATTGATTTCCATTTTTTCATAAAGTTGGGTCCCAGTCTAATGAAATTAATAACAACCTAACAAGCTGAGTGTTCGAAGAAATGAATTCTCAAAATAAGCTTCTTATTGTTCCAATAATTTGTATTTCATAAGGTCAAAGCACAACTTAATGGCTCAGTGATTAATTTTGCATACTGGTGGGGTTGGTTAGTTTTTTTAAGGTTTCACACTTTTGAGGTGTTATGAATGAGTAGACTCTAGTTAGCTCGGAGGTTCATTTCATTATTGAAACTTTTTAAGGATAGTAAAACTTGAGGTATGACAATTGCCCCCTACTTCACTCGTGTTGCATAGCAACTTAATGCTAGTGTCAATACACGTGAAGCAAACATAAACATACAAAAAATCATTTTTTGAAGAGAGAGATATTTATTTGAGTGCTGTGTCATTGTAATTCAATTGTTGGGATACTGCCACTATAACCTCTTCAAATGTTAAGTGAATAGATAAATTCTACCACTATAATCTCTTCAGGTGTCAGGTGAGCAAAATCATGCCACTATAACCTCCTCTGGTGTTAAGCAAATGAACAAATACTGCCACTATAACCTCTTCAGGTGTCAAGCGAATAGAATCATGCCACTATAACCTCTTTAGGAGTTAGGTGAACTAAATCATGTTGCTATAACCTCTTCAGGTGTTAGATGAATCAATTCGTGCCATTATAACCTCTTCAGGTGCTAGGCAAACAAAATCATGCCCCTATAACCTCTTCAGGTGTCAGTGAACAAAATTATGCCACTATAACCTCTTTAGGTGTCTGGAAAACAGAATCACATCACCATAACCTCCTCCAGTGTTAGGGAAACAAATAAATATTGCCACTATAACCTCCTTAGGTGTTAGGCAAACAAAATCATGCCAGTATACCTCTTTAAGTGTTAGGTAAATAGAATCATACCACTATAACCTCCTCCGGTGTTAGTGAACAAATAGATACTACCATTATAACCTCTTTAGGTGTTAGGCAAATAGAATCATGCTACTATAACCTCTTTAGGTGTCAAACGAATAGAATTATGCCAATATAACCTCTTCAGGTGTCAGGTGAACCAAATCATGTCGCTATAACCTCTTCAAGTGTTAGGCGAATCGAGTCATACTGCTATAACCTTGTCAAGTGTCAAGCAAATAGAATCATGCCATTATAACCTCTTCAGGTGTTAGGCAAACATAATCATGCCATTATAACCTTTTCAGGTGTCAAGCGAATATAATCGTGCCACTATAACATCTTTAGGTGTTAGGCAAACCAAATAATGTCGTTATAACCTGTTTAGGTGTCAAGCAAACATAATCATGCCACTATAACCTCTGTAGGTGTTAGGAAAATAGAATCATGCTGCTATAACCTCTTCAGGTGTCAGATGAACAGATTGTTGTTATCAGTATGATTGATGTAATGTGCCCTTCTCTTTTAGTCTTAGTTAGTAATATGATGATGTAGTGATGATGTAGTGATGATGAAGTAATGATGATGTCAATACTTATTGTGTTTTAGATGTTATTTTGATAATTTTGAGTAGGGTATCCTTTCAATTATTCTTCCCTATTTTTTTTCTTTTAGGAGGTGTTGAATTTTTGAAAGTGGTGAGGATGCACACAGTGTCTTTAAACAGATGTAGTCCTTATCAATGTACTTTTGTGTAAGTTCAATGCATGTCTTATGTTCAAATAGAGGTTTAGGACTAGAGAAATGAGTGTGCAAAGTCTTAGAGTGCGTGTATGACTATACGAGAGTGCATGGAGGAAGGAAGTGCATGTGGCTATGTGTGGGGGGTGCGTGGTCACTTGTTGAGCACATGATCACGTGCTTGGCTCATGGCCACATTCCTTACGCATGGACACACTCCTTCCTCTCTCCGTGCTTATTTAAATGCATGTTCTATAGGTCTGGGGAGGCTTTTTTTGGATTTCTTTAAGTGTTTTCTAAATCTTTTTATGTTTTAGGTGCTTTTTGCTATATTTTTGCTTCTGTATTTTTATTTTTTATGCATGAGATGGGGTTCCCTAATATTTGAGAGGGTATGGAGGATATCTTTTTAGATGAGGAGGGTAACTTTATAGAGGCCATTAGATGAGGGAGTTCCATTATAGGGACTAGTACTGATGGTCCGTCTAGCGCTTAGGGTCGTTAATTATCTATGCTTTCTCAAGGAGACTTGATTCTTGTGGTTTACAGTGTGGAGATTCACACTTGGGATCATCATCATCGCCAGGTAAGTCCTTTTAAAGCTTATTAATTAGTTGCCTTGTTGTTTATTTTACTCTATGAGGTTATTGTAGTTGTAGCTCTGTAGTACTTGCTATAAATATCTGTTAAGTCATAGCTTTATTATGAATGTTGATAGCTGATAGCTCTTACTTTATTTTCTTATTATGATTGTCTGCTAGTGCTTGTCATAATGTTTTTCTTTTCAGCTTTTGTTATTGTTCTTGTTAAATAATATAAAGAAAAGGATGTGTTAATATTTATTAATTATCTAAATGTTTGATAGTGTACCTATTATTTGTAGCCTTGTAAGTCCATTAATGTGCTGCTTGGTAGTTTTAACAAGGTTAGCATGTATTATCAGGGTCTTTCATTATGCGTGAAGCAGATGATTATTGGGAAGGGCTTTTTCGAGGTTGTTGTTACTTTACCCTATGACTCGTATGCATCAAGTTAGATTGCTATGTTTGCACTGATAGAGTGATGGATGGACACAATGCATTCTTTCCATATGCCTATTGGGGAGATGACTATCACTCATTTGGACTTTGTTCCCTTTAGTAAGGAGGAGTGCTCTTTTGTGGTGGCGAGGAGGTGCCTTACCATGGAGTTGATTGGGGTGGCCACTCCTATAAAGTCTGGTTGGCCGTGCCTCACTCATTACACTAAGTTTGTTTATTCTGTGTAGACGATGTACGATGATGGTCTTATTTCATCATAGCAGTTGGGTCACTACTTTTTGTTCTACTTGTTAAGTGTTGTCATCTTTTGTGATTATTGCCTATTTTGAGGGATCAGGATGGCTTGTCGAGGTATGGTTGGGGTACTGCCACTTTTGCCAACATGTACTTAGGCCTTGATGTAGCATGTCAAGGTGGCTCAAGGATCTGTGGATGTTTGTTCATACTGGATATGAGTAAGAGTTCTCGTGTTTGTTCTTTTTGCTCTGTCTTTAGTTTATAATTCTGACTTCCTAGTTCTAGAAGATCTGGGCCTACAAGTTTAGGGTTCTCCCTCATCTAACTATCGAGCATTTCTTAAAGGACAACTTTCCTTATTATTCTTGCTGGATCAGGAGGACTACTTATTTGGTTAAGGATTATGTATTGGCTCGGGACTACATGGGTAAGTTGTCCCTTAATCAGGTATGTCTGACTCCTACTATGTTAGTTATTTTTCTTTTAGAGATTCTTTAAAACTAATGGGTTAGCTAGGCAATTCTTGATCTTGTTGAATGCTAGCTGACACTATTCATTCCATTCAACTGGTTGATATTTTATGAGTTTCTTGAAGATTGGTTCATATGCCAATGTCAACTTGGTGATGAATCTACTATTGAATTGTAGTTTTCCTAAAAACCCTTTATTTTCTTTCTCTATTCTTGGCACTGGAATTTCTCTGACTGCTTTTTCTTTGTCTAGATCCATTTTAATCCTATTCTGACTAACAACATACCCTAGCATCTTTCCTGAAGTGACCTCGAATATGCATTTCTTCATATTAAGCCTTAGACTGTAATTTTTGATCCTTTTGAGGAGATTGACACCACATTTGCTAACCATTCTAAATAGTCTATTAACTCTAGGAATTTTGCCTTGATATACTTCTCGATGTCTTCTTTCACTAGTCGGGCCTATTCTGGTCTGAGTCTTCTTAGTTTTTGTTTTATCGTTTTACACCCATCTTTGGTAGGAATCAAGTGTTATCTCTATCAATACCAAGCATATTATTGTATGTCTAAGCAAATAATTTTGTTTTTTTAATTTCTCTCCTTTCTTCAGGGGTAACATCTTTCAAAATATATAGAATGCATGGTTCAAATTCCGTGCTAATGTTAAATGATTCAGTGCATATGGAATGAAAGTCAAAGATGCTAATGTTTTATTAATGCAATGCACACTACCATAAAAAAAGACATCAAACAAGTAAGTAAAATCTGACTTCATTTCATTACCGTTAGAGTTCATTACATCATCAATTTCAAACAAAGAAAAATTACAGAGATCATCATCAGCAATGTCTTTAAACAGGATGTAATCGATGCTTGATTCGAGAATGGCAGCAGCTTGAGCATAATCGTTAGTCTTGCTCCCATATTCTAGCTCTAGATTTCTCATCAGCTCATTAATGCTAGTCTCAATGACCATATCTAGTGAGTGCTTTCCTTTGAGGGTGTCATAGAAGATCTCGAACCCTATTTTCTTGATTTCATTGCTTACCACTTCTCAGTTTGTCCTTGGTAGACTTGGGTTAAGCTTTTAGCTATAAAAGAGTTCGACTTCTTAGCCCTAGTTTCCTTTTAAGGATCATACCCTATACTATATCTACTGACCTATCTTTAGAAGTCAGGAAATTCTGTGACTTTAATGTTCCTTCCTCCTAATCTTGTTCCAAGTAGATATTGCATCTTCTTCATCATAACATCAACTTTAGGATCGACATGATCATCATTGATTATAAAAACCTAGAATCCTGGTGGGACTATATTCAGACAGGCAATAATGTTATTTATTTCAGCAGGGGCGATAATGACCTTTCTGTTTCAAGGGAACTTGATCTTCTGATGCATGGTCAAGGGTATTCCCCTAGTGGGTAAAACCAAGGTCTTCCTAGTAGCAAAGAAAAAGTTGAAGGGATTTCCAAGACAGTAAATTATATTACTATATCAATATCACCCACCATGACTACTATTTTGAAAGTGCTAATGACTAGCTTCTTTGAATCATCATAGGCTCGTATGACCACATTGGATTCTTCTAAGTTTTCAACATTCATCCTGAACTTATATAGCAACCTCATGGGGCAAACAATAGTGGCAGATCCGTCATCCACCATAACATATAGAGTCTTCTTAGATTTGATAATTGCTTGTATAAAGAGGGGATGGTTATGGACCCTTCCCTGGAGGGGCAAATCTTCATCTGAAAAGGTGATTGCATTGGAGGGAGCTTTTATTAGAGAGGCTATCCTCTCATAAGGTGAGGTATTAGTGGAAATCTTTTCCTCATCTAATGCTTTAAGAAGGGCATCCTTGTGCTACTTAGAGGCCATTAGTAGGTCCCAGATATTGGCTTATACCTCAATCTTCTTAAGCTGTGTCTTCCTCTTTGGCTGGAGCTTGATCACTTGTTACTTCTTTTCCTTTAAAGGAATCTTTTTCTTTCTCAAGAGGTTGATATACCCACCCATTATGAGTTACATGATTGACTGCTAGTGAGGGCTTCTTAATTGCTTGCTTATCTACTTTTGTATTGTTGTTTTGGTCCTAAACAATGATTTCAAGATCATCAGAGTCATACCATATATCGATCCCTATGACTTGCAAGTTCTGAAGCTAAAAAGTACTGACCACCTTGTCTTTATTGTCCAATTCTTCTCCCATCCTGAGGGTACTATGTCTCTTAAATGTGTATGGGTACCAGGAGGTGCCGTGTACTTGACTTTATAGTCAAACTTCCCAGGTGGTTGGCCTAGTAAATCCTATATCTCGTGGTTACTATTAGGATTTTCATCTATGTCTATTTCTTGTGAGTAAGGGCAATCAATCACTTCATCATTTGTAGGAAGAGCTATATCCCTAATTCTTTTTTGCATCATCAAGTAAGGAATGAATTTTTAAGGCATCAAAATATATTCAAAAGTAGAAGGGCATTATTCATCATTATTAGAGTCATGAGGTTCAAGAATAAGACTTAAGATTTTTTCTTATGAGGGCTTATCTTAGGATTTTTGGATGTCTTGGATTGATTGCTCAACAAGGTTTACTAGTAGATTGGAGGAAATCATATTGATGGTTGGTAGAGGCATGTTTTGATAGTTTGAGAGAGGATTGGTCTTGATACTAAGTCATCAATTTTTCTAGAGTCAATAAGGTCTTGGATTGCATTCTTGAGAGTTTTTCATGTATCAGTGGTGTGATCGGGCATCTGGTGAAAGTGGCAGAACAAGTTTTGGTTAATCTAAGGGCTAGGTGGGTTTAGAAGAGGCTTGGGTTCTTGAGGCTACAGGAGACTCTTTTGTTGGAGTCTCTAAAATACTTTGGATAATGGGGGGTTGAAGTTTGAGAACTTTCTTGGTGGTTAATGGCATTGATAGATGGTGAACCATAGGTGTCGAGTTGGATCATGTTTATTTCTATAGCTTGGTTAACAATGTTTTGGATGTTTGGTTGGGTGTTATGGCGAAAGGTTTTCCTGGCTTGCTGAGGTTCTTCATCCTTAATTCTGATCTTAGCCTAATGGACAACTCTAAACTCAGGATAATGAACAAAGATCATTTATTTTCTATAGTGCGGTGGTACCCCTTTGATTATTAGCTCTATTTGTTCATCCTCTCAAGGAAGGTTTCTCATTTTGAATGCCTTTCCTCGCCATCTTGTGAAATAATCATAGAAAGCTTCACCGGGTTTCTACTTTATGGTCTCAAGATCTCTTTGAGTGATGTCTAGATGAGTGTTATAATCATACTGCTTAATAAACTTCTGAGATATCAATAACCAATCACTTTTAATTTCATTTTCAAGGTTAAAGAACTATGCTCTCGATCCTTCCTCTAATGATGTAAAGAAGAATTGAACAATCTAAGATTATGTAAGCTTTATAGCAGCCATGAAGGTAGCATATTGCCTTAGATGGACCCTTGGATCGGTTGTTCCATTAAACTTAGTAAATTTTAGTAGTTTAAAATCATCTGGAAGTGGCTCATCTTTGAATAGTGCTAAGTTAATAAAGCTTTTAGAGCCATGAGTCCCCTTATCTTTGAAGGAAAATTCTAATTAAGCCATTCTATTAGCTAATAATTTGACCTCCCTTGTCGATTTAGGCTTGGTCATGTCAGTAATACTTGCAGCTTTTGGTGTATTCCTAAGTTCCTAGTAGTAGTCATCATCAGCTTGAACTAGAGTGCAAGGAATTCCCTTTGCTTTATCTACCCTCGGGTGAACAAATGTGGAAGCTTCATTCAGTGGTGTGCTATTCCCATCTTAGGCACTTTTGGCTTTAATTTGGGCTTGGAGGATTTTGACTATGGTACTATCACAAAGTAGTTTTTGGAACCCCTTTCTTAGCCTATCTTCAAATTGCTGATAATAAGTCTCTTTTTGGTCACTCATGTTGGGTGTCAGATTCTTGTACACTTGTTAAGGTTAGCTAAATGAATGATGCATGACGTGTGCCTGTAAAAGAAAAGGGTGAGCATGTATGTATGGAGTGGATATAAAATCCTTTGATGAAAGATGATTATTCCTACAAGAAATAATGGTTAATACATGCTTATTTACATGTATATTATGTATATATGATTAAAGCTTGTTAGGTTTTCCTACATAGTGAATAAATCAATCATAAGCAAGCTCTCGCTTCTAACCTTATTTCTCTATAAGGTTATTCAGTCCCTTTCCTAGGTAGGTTTTGAACCTTTAGTCATCAGGGGACTATGGTTTCGCTCTCGGAATTAAGTTGTTTTAATTTATATTGATCAAAACTAAAAGGTAAACTGAGGAATGATACTAGAATGTGCTTGAGGTAACCACATGATATCGATGTGAAGGTCAATTATTAGGCTTCAAATGATGTCCAAAGCCCACATGCATCTGTATGCATAGGAGTAAGGTCAATCAGAGGGAGCCCGAGTTCTTACCCCTATATCGATATTCGACATGTTTATCGAGAGTTATAAAAGTATCATTTGATAGTTTATAGTTTGATTTTGTAGACATAAAGTCCATAATCTAGTTGGATTCCTCACTCATTCATTTGATCTGATAAGCATAAATGGATGATGTCTCATAGGTTTTATAATTGAGGGATGTCGTTATTTGTAAGTTTACACAAAGTATTCAAGCTGAGGTACATGATCCTTATCATTCCCCATGCTTTGGGGTCGCATGAAGTGGATGAGGATCATGTTGTTTTGAGCATGAACATTCTATAAAAATTGACATTATGATATCAGTCAATGCTAGACACTGGGAGATTCATGTCATGTTATGAATATCATGTCAGACAGACATCATTAGCATAAGGATAGCATGCACAACTTAGTGGAATCCTACTGGATGTTACTGCTAGTTTATCTACATGAGCTAAGCCAGGGTGAAAGGCTAAAGGTTCCTTTAGCAAGAATGCCCTTATATGACTAAGGTTATGGACTCCAGTAAATAAGTCTAGCATTCTTTTTATAAGTCCATTTTCCCCTTTTTAGGACTTGGGTTACAAACTCTGGTCATATGAGTATGGCGAATGCATGAGTAAAGACTAAAGGCGATAATACCTTATCTTTGTCATCCCGTGACTCGAGTGGAATCATAGTGGTGATGTCATTTAGTATTGTTGAGGCTTTTAGGGACCAATGGTGCATGTGTGATGTGTAGCGCAAATGCAATGATGAGGGGCTCAATATGATTAAGCATTGCATAATGAGAAATAGTTATTTTTGAGTTGATCTCTCTTACTTAGAAGTCCTCAGTAGTGTTGCCACTGTGAGCAACCTTTTGTGTTTATTAGGTTCTATTTTGAGGTGAATTGATTCCATAAGGGTCTTTTTATTTTATTTCTGAGGGACATGGCAACTTCATCGAATAGGGACAAATAATTGGTCTCGGGAAGAACAAGAATTTTTTTTGATTTTATGGAGTCGCTACCCAATTTTTTAAAAATCAGGAAAAGAAAAGGACAACATTGAGTGACTCAGCGAGGATTGTCCCCTCCAAAGATTTATGGGTTCAAGGTATCACATATACTTTTTGACTATTTCTCATTATAAAATGTTCAATGTATAGCTATCGCAACACCATAATTTTGGTAATGACAGTTTGTATAACATTCACACAATTCATTAGATAGTGGAAGATAAAGCTAAAGATATTATAATTATATCACTTTCCTAATAAAATACATATAAATGGAAAAAAAGAGATTGAGGAAAAGTAAATATAATTTAGATATGATGAGTTTGCAAGGTAAATACGGCCATTCACACAGCTTGCTCGATTGCATGAACAATGGGATAAGCAATGGACACTTGATCACTTGAAAGAGTAAGCAAAATGTAGATGATCATGCATGTTTACAGTGATTATTCATGCAGTAATGATATATTATGATAATATAGAGGATGTATGATGTCATCACTAAACCGAAACATGATGACTTTGTTTCGAGATATGAACTTTTCACATTATTGATATTTACAATGTGATTTCATGTTTTGGAACTAAAGGATGTAGAATGATTATATGAAATAAGCATAATAAAGCATAGATTATTCATATAACATGAAAAATTGTCAATCTCATCACACAAACACATCAATATTCCCAAATGCTAGCGATAATAAAATAAAATACAATGCGATAAGATAAACATGCTCAAATAATTATGTGGTCCTCATATTCGACTGAGCTTATGTGGGTTTTAAACCTTTAGCTTCGAGGGATTATCAAACTTTCCTCATCGAGAGATTTAAAATGACAATCGAATGATGCTAGTTTCTATACCTTTGAAGCATACATTGACAAAGATGAGGCTTGGTTTGGTGGAAAAGAGATATAATCACCTAAGAAAAAGATAATGGGAGATCAAAAATTATTTGGAAAAGGGTTCTAATGCCTTCGATTAGACATATTTTTGAGTGTGTGTGTGCTTCCACTTGCTTCCCACTCAAAATGGGGTGTGGAAGTGTTTATTTATAGTGAAAAATATATAGAGTAGGGGGGTACAGTGCATGACAATGCGAACTGCGCATGGCCATGTGCACTCGCGCATGGTTACACACACTTTCGTGTGTTATGCATTCCATTTAGGGCTTATGCAGGCTTTTCCAAGGTTGGTTCCTAAGGTTTTTGGTCCTTCTGTAAGCCTTTCCAAAATCCATTTTGTCAAATTAGGCTCGATTTTAGCACTTGACACCTAGGGGTGTTTACGTACACTTCTGAGCGATACGTGCTAATCCTTGGGTTATTTTAGACTATACCTCAACCACTTCTTAAGGTTTTAGAGCCTTTTAGAGGTGTTTTTAAATTCTATTTTATCTGGTTTGGCTTTTAACGCGTGACACATAGGGGTGTTTATGGATTTATATGCACTTCTAAGTGACACGCGCTAATCCTCATGTTGTGTTGGACCATTTTGGGAATACTTCTAGAGGTTTTGGAGCCTTTTAGATGTGTTTTATAAGTCTGTTTTAACAAAATCAATTTCTTTTTTTTTCATGAAGTTGGGTCACGATCTAACGAAATGAATACTGGCCCAACAAAATGAGTGTTCTAAGAAAGGAATTCTTGAAATAAGCTTCTCATTGTTCCAATAATTTGTATTTTGTGAGGTCGGAGTACAACTTAATGGTTCAATGATCAATTTTGCATACTAGTGGGGTCGGTTAGTTTTTTTAAGGTTACACACTTCAGAGGTGTTACGAATAAGCAAACTTTAGTTATCTCGAAGGTTCATTTCATTATTAGACCTTTTTAGGGATAGTCAAACTTGAGGTATGACAATAACACTAGAATTATTTAATGAATATAAAGATTGAGTTAATATGTGTACTTCTAGTTTCACATCTTATAGTTCTTCTATTTATTTTACTTTTCCTACTAGTCAAGTTCAACATGAATAAATAAAAATTAGTACAGGTGATTGTGTCTTGATGAAAAGACATAAAAGGGCGATTAGTTTTAGAATATCCCTTTTATTTTCCTTTTCCAAATTTATTTTCTTTTCTTTTCTTTGTTTTCTAGTTTTCTATTTTCTAAAATAGAAAATGGAAAAATAGAAAAATCAATTTTTTTTTCATTTTGCAATTTTTTCATATTCACATAACTTTTTCATTTTCGATCCTTATACAAATTACTAAATAAAATTTTCCAAATGTGGTCTCAATAGTTATCATTAAACAAACATTTAGGATAAGAGAAAGTAGTGTAGATGAAACCTGATCTTTAATGTGATGTGGAGTGTTCATTCAAGCCTTGAAGACTTCACACAACTGTGTGAATGTATAGCATAACTGTGCTTGATTTTGGGTAAAGCAATATTGACAATCAAGGCTTAAATATGATTGTGTGCCTTCTCTCACATGACTATGCATGAGACCAATTTCTTTAGCATCAAATACACATGGCCATACGTCTTTTTGTACATGACCATACATAATAAACAATTAAAGATTACATGTTTTTGGGTTTTCTTATCTTATTATCTAGAATATTTATTTTATTTCTCTTTTTTCCTTATTATCCTTAGGGTATAAATAATTATTTTAAGATTTTTTTAAGATGACTGTTCATCTTTATTAACCAAATGAAAGATTTTGCTTTACTTATTCTGTGGATTGAGAATTATTCTCTATACTGAGGCATGTTTATTCTTGTTAATCAATCATGATACACACTATGTCAGGTGGTATTAGAGAGGGTTTTTCCCAATCAATGGCTACTACTAGTGTTAGTGGTGGCAACCAATCCTAAGACGGTGATCAAGGATTATAGGCTACTTGGAGAGTAATCAATGGGTAGCAATAGTCAATCCAAAATATGAATCAATAGTTAAAAATAATACAAACCTTATTGCAAATGTTACTGAGAAATAATGGAAAGGGTATATGAATAATGATGAAGAATAAGGTGAAGGAATTGGCCTAGTAGACCCATTGTTACTCCTATTGCTAATGTACAAAATCATGGAAGACTAGCTATAGGGTTTGATGATGCTTCAAATGAAGAGGCATTGGTGAAGTTGCATTTTCATGTGGTGGATAGAGAGATGGAAGATAGTGACATCCAAACTACAAATGCCATAATAAGTACAAACCAAAGTTAATTATCCTTAGTGGTGATCTTAATATTGAGGGGTTTTTAGATTGGTTGACTAAAGTGATAAATTCTTTGAGTGTAATGAGTTTCCTAAGGATATGAAGGTTAAATTTATTGCTTATAGGTAGAAAGTGTTAGTGATGTGCACTAGGTCAATCATGTATGACCATGTTTTGACTTTATCATTTTATTTAATAAAGAGGCATTTTTCATTATCATTTTGTGTTATGATAATTACTTGAATAGTCAATTCTTACTAAAGTCATCAAGTATGTGACTTGATAGTAAAACCCTTAGATTAAATATGAGTTCTATTCAAATTATCCCTAGTCATAATAATATATTATGGCTAGTATGATGTTGATTGATGATTATATTTTACTAATCATGAATATGAGATATTAAGTCAACTCATAGGTACTTATTTGGGAAATAATGTACTGGATTGACCCATCATGAGAATACTACATAGATAATTTTCATAAGTAATTCATATCATAATAATAGTGATTTAGTCCTTTGACCTTAAAATCATCATGGATTTCTACATAACTATTATATATTTTGATATAATCTAACATTGTCTTTAACAGGATGATTAAATAGATTATTGTTGGATATGGAATGAGTTATGTGAGGAATGTGAGTGATTGAGAAGGAATTTGTCCCTCATTTAATCTGAGTAAGATATCTATAGGCCCCTTGATAAGATAGATTGAGGAAAATGCATGGCCATGCTAAAGTGAATTGATAAAGAGTTATCATTCTTAGTCTTTTTAGAGTCAAGAAATAATATGATTGAATTATATAAGGATGAAAGAAACTATGCCTTATATTCAATCAAGTTATCATATGACAAAGGGATTGCAATATTTATTATAAATTAGGTTATGTCAGATTATTGACATCATATGACTTGGGTAGTCATAATGTGTTGCTAGAGGACACTTATGACATATAGGTCTAAATAGAGATTTAAGGCCCACTGCCAACGTCATGTGAACCTATAGGGTCACACACTTAAAATAGGCCTAAAAATGGATATAGGTTTGAGAAGCCCAAATATGTTTTGTAGAAATAAATAAATAGTTTATTTATTTATTTAAGGTAAAAGTTATCCTAAATAAATAGAATATTATTTTTTATTTAATTTTAAATAAAATCAGAATAATAATAATTGAGAAATTACCAAAACGTTATTTTGGCAAGTGAAACCCTAATTAGAGGTATATAAATATGTTATATTCTCTAAGGTTTCACTAACTCAATCATTAGCCACCAAAATTCATTTTTCTCCTCTTAGAAAAACTAAAACACATAGTGTTTTTATTCTTGATTTGTGAGAAATCAAGAGAAGTGCTAGCACATAAAGTTTTCATTTTAATCAAGGGTTATTCATATGGATGCTTGTGGAGAACGGATTATTTTGGAGATGTTTTGATTCAAACTACCATATCAAAAGCTCGAGGTAAGGTGTCACCGGAGTGAACCTCCTCTATGCCTTCCAAAAATCTTACCTCTTCTGCATTTGTGGTAAGATTTGAAACCCTAGTTTTAAATCAATTAATCGAATTACTTGGATCGAGGTTAGGATTTGTGGTTAAAAGTTTTATTTTTTGATGTGTTTTTGAATCACGAAACCCAATAGAAAGGGGAACCAATAGTATAGTGGAATAGGTTAAGAGAGATGAGAATAAAAGAAAGATGTGGTTTGATGTAAACTTAGTGTAGGATGAAGCAATTATTGCAAGGTAAATTTTTTCCTCTAGACTATGAGCAATATATCATTTTTATACTTATAAAAATGTTCATAAGGTTGTAAAAGTCTGAATGAAAATACAGTTGAATTTTTTAAGGTTAGCAAAAAGGAATCAGTTATTAAAATTGAGAACCAACTGTCAGCAAGATATTTGAGCCAATAAAAGTCAACCATTATAGACAAAATTTAGGTGTATATGGTTTTCAGTGTGCAAGAGGCTAGAAATTTAGCTATGAAAGCTTAATTACTCATACAAGTGTAAACCTATAGTGATAATTATAAGCTATGAAGGCATATACAATAAGGCTCCATGTGACAAGGGAAAAATACCTCTAGTTGTATATAATATGGTGGACACCACCATAGTTAGTGCATGAAAGGGAAAGGTATAGTGGTGGAAGAATGTGAGGGTAATAATTTCGTGCTTGCCAAAAATAATAATTATTATACAAAACCTTTTAATGCTAAAGGCTACATATGTGGAGAGGTTAGATATTATTCTAATGAATGTCTGCACTTAATGTAGTTGAGAAGGATGATGATGTTATGGAGGATGAGGTGTGCAAACCCAATGTGGATAATGACTATAAGGATTTTGAGTATGAAGAGGACATATGTGCGGTGAGGAAGCTCATGTTATCTCCAAAGGATGGTGATGAAACTCAGCATTATAAGCTCTTTTGCACTAAGTGTATTGAGCAAGAGAGTTTGTATGATTTTATTATTGATAATAGGAGTCTAGAGAATATAATAAGTAAAAATGTTATAGAGAAGCTATTGTTAGTAACAAAAAGTCATCCTAGCCTATACACTATTGGGTGGATTAAATAAGTGTATGGTATTTTAGTGAGTGAATGCTATAATGTGCCATTCTCTATTGGCAAGTATAATAAATAGGTGTACTATAGTGTGGTGGACATGGTGGTTGCCAAATTTTATTTAGGCATCCTTGGCAATATTATGTAGATGTTAAACACTTGAGTAAGAGTAATATGTATCAGCTAGAGAAGGAGGGAGTAAGATATACACTAGCTTATTTTATTATGAAGAACCAACCTAAGGCTTTAAAAGTGAAGGGAAAGAACTTTTTAATCATTTTACATGGCCTATTTTCATTTGTAGGTAAGTAAAATACTTAAGAAATGTACGTAATGGTGGTTTAGTGGGGGATCAAATTCTAGTAGAGGTTTAGACTTTGTTAAACGAGTTTAATGATATAATTCTTGAGAATTTACTTATAAGGTTACCTCCTATGTATGACATACAACACCATATAGAATTGGTTTGTAGTGCTTCTCTTCCTAATTTTCCTTACTATAAGATGACTCCTAAGGAGAATGAGATCTTAAAGGAGAAGGTAGAAAAGTTACTACGTATCTAGGCTAGCATGAGTCCATGTACAATTCTAGCTTTATTAATGCCTAAAAAGGATGGAAGTTGGCAGATATGTGTTGATAGTAGGGTGATCAATGAAATCACTATTGGATACATATTTACTACCTTAAGCTTGGATGATAAGCTTAATAAATGGAGTGGAGCAATGATGTTTAACAAGATTGACTTAAGGAGAGGCTATCATTATATCAGAATTTGTCCAGGTGATACTACAATCTTTCTTGAGTAAATTTGTAGCTTTTTTTTTATTTTGATGATATTTTTTATTCATATTAAATATAAATAGGAGCATATTAGACATATTAGGAAGTATTTAAGGTGTTAGGGGAAAATAAATCATATGTAAATTTGGAAAAATATGTTTTCATGAGAGAGTTTGTTATTTCTTAGCTATGTGGTGAGTAGTGAGGGAATAAAAGTAGATGAAGAGAAAGTGAAATATTATGAATGAAATTCAGTAAATGCACAGAATGACCATCATGATTCACTTTGATGAAATATACTCAAGCTTAATATTTTTGCCCAATATGCTAAGAAATAAGTTGAATGATAAAAAAAGATAAGGTTAAAGTAAGCCTTAACAAGCCTATCCATAATCATTAAAAACTTAGACTTCAAATAAGTTGAATAAAGCTCAATTAGCTTTAATTTGACATCCACAAAAGCCTTTAAAACAAATAAAACTCTCATGTGCATGATTCTCCCAAATCTTCTTTATAATACCTTATAAAGCCTCTTTAAACTTTACATGCGATATCTCTTTAAACTTCTTTGCTTGCGAGGTCCATTAAACTTTAGCTTAACTTCATATGATACACTATATTCAGTATACACCTTTTAATCCATTCAGATTATTAGTTGAATTGCCTCTATATAATTCATGTAATGAAGGCTATTAGGAAATGGCCTACCCCAAAGAATATGAGTGATGTAAGGAGCTTCCATAGGTCAGCAACATTTTATAAAAGATTCATTAAAAATTTTAGTAGATTTGTAGCACCTATTACTAAATGGTTGAAGAAGGGGAGGTTCTAATGGGGTGAGGAGCAAGAGAATAGCTTTTTTTTTTTATCAAAGAGAAGTTGAGCACAATGCTTATCTTAACATTATTAGATTTTGAGAAGTTATTTGAAGTGGAGTGTAGTGCTAGTCAAGTAGCTATAAGGCCTGTCTTATCTCAAGAAAAGAGGTTGGTAGCTTTCTTTAGTGAGAAATTATGTAATGCTAAGCACAAATAGGCTACATACGATAAAGAATTTTATATTGTTATGAGGGCTTTGAAAATATAGGATCATTATCTAATAGCCAATAATATTATCCTCTATATTGATCATCAAGCCTTGAAATTATTGAGCACGCAAAAGAATATTAGGAGTAATATGCATGATAGGTGGTTAACTTATCTAGAGAAATTTCCTTATAAGCTTGTTCATAAGTTAAGGCAAAAAAATAGGGTAACGAGTGCATTGAGTTGATGAGTGGCTTTGATAAGAACCTTAAGTTAGGAGATAGTGCATTTTGAGATATTGAAGGAGTTGTATGTAGAAGATGATGGTTTTAAATAGATATAGGCTTATTGTGCAAGTAAGCAACCATGTGATGATTTTTATATACAAGATGGTTTTCTTATAGAGAGCAGGTTATTTTATCTTCCTTTCACGTCTCTTCATGAGAAGGTCATTAAAGATTTACATTGAGGCTTGGTAGGAAATCTTGGAAGCGATAAAACCCTTAAAGCTGTAAAATAACAATATTATTGGCTTAGATTGAGGAGAGATGTGACAAACATTATGTCTAGGTGCTATATATGTCAAATGAAAAAGGGGAAAACATATAAGAAAGGGTTGTAAATGCCATTATCAGTTCCTAATGCTATATGGGAAGATCTTTCTATGAACTTTATATTAGGTGTACTACGAACTCAAAAATTTATAAATTCTATGTTTGTTGTGGTTAATAAGTTTTCCAAAATAGAATATTTCTTCCTATGCAAGAAGAGTGCAAATGAATGTTCTATAGCCAAATTATATTTTTAAGAAGTTGTGAGGTTGCATGGATTGTCAAAGACCATCACATCTAATTTTGACACTAAGTTCTTTAGTCACTTTTGGAAGTCTCTTTGGAGGCTATTTGACTTATTGTTGAAGTTCAATAGTACATCACATCCATAAATAGAAAGGTAGACAAAGGTGGTTAATTGGACCTTGCATAATTTTATTCAAAGTGTTTGCATGGATAGAACAAAAGCAATGGGATTTTATTATAGCATAAGCAGAGTTTGTCTATAATAACATCGTTCATAATGTGGCATGTAAATCTCCATTTTTCATTGTAAACATGAAATGTCCTATTTAAGCTTTGGATTTGGTGCATCTTCCAAAGGTACCTAGTCTTAGTGTGGCAACAAGTGATTTAGCAAAGCAAGTGCTCAAAATGTAAACAGATGTCAAGAACAACTCAGAAAAGGCTAATGAAAAGTACAAGATAAAGGTAGACAAGCATAGATAGTTCAAGGTGTTTAATTTTGCAAATGAAGTGATGATGTTCATTAGTAAGGCTCGAATGAAAGGTGATCATATCAAGCTTCAACAAAGGAAGTACACCTTGTATAAGATTATTAGGAAGATAAATAATAATGCATATATGATTGATTTGCCAAGTTGGATGAAATTTTGAAGGCCTTCAATATTGTTGATCTTACTTTGTACTAATCAAACATGAGTCTAGGGTATCTTAAAGGTAACTCGAGAATGAGTTCTTTACAAGTGGAGGTGACTGATGCAGAGCATTTATTAAATCCTTGAAGATTGTCTATGGCTTTATGGATGTGTGGTATAACTATGTGCCTTCTCTCGCACGACTATGCTTAAGAGCATTTTCTTTTAACATCATATGCACATGGTCATGCATCTATTCACACATAGTTGTGCATGATAGACAATTAAAGATTATGTGGTTTTGGGTTTTCTTATTTTATCATTTGGAATATTTATTTTATTTCTATTTTGCCCTTGTTATCCTTATGGTACAAATAATTGTTTTGGGGTTTGTTTAAGGTCATGACTAGTTATTTTTATTAATCAAATTAAAGCTTTTGCTTTACTTGTTCTCTATATTGATAATCAGTCTTTGGACTGAGACATGTTTATTCTTGTTGATCAATCGTTTGTTGATCAATCGCGCTACATGTTGCATGACAATGGCTCCCGAATTGTTGAAATTATAAACATATATTGATGATTGCACTAAAGCAACATTAAGAAAATAATAATTTAAGAGAGAAGACAATAAACATTGATTTGACTTCATAATCAGAGGAACTTCAACTTCTGATGTATGTAGTGAGTAAATTTAAAAGGTATAGGGGTAAATATTTTTCAAAAAAAGGTAATAAAACTATCTAAATTTTGATTTCTCTAATGATACGTAAAAAGATTAAGTTAAGATTCTTTAATTTTTTGTTCATTTTATTTTTGCAAATTTAATTTATTTTTTTCAACCTAATCTTTATTTTTTTTTCAACCTAACATACAAATGGTAAACTGATTTAGTATATTTGCTTTAATTCTATTTTTAATTCAAACTCTTTAAAGTTTTTTTTTCTAGATTTAATTTTTAATTCAAAACTTATTACAATTAATTAGTAATTTAATTTTTAAATTTTTATTTCAACTTCAAAGTAATTTTTTTTTTACACTTTATAGTAATTTTATTCAATTTTGTAAGATTAATATAATTTTTTTAATTTGAAATTAAATTATTTAATTTTATAAAATAAAAATAATATTAAAAAATTTCAACTGCCGGAACTTTGAACTGATCGATTCCGAATCGGCCTCAGATTTTTTGACCGTATTGAGACCTAATGACAGGTTTTGCCGGCTTAAATTAAAAAAATATGTATAAAGTTTTTTGGTCGCTCTCATAAGGATTTATTTAAAGTAATATTGGCTGCGCAGTCGGTATTATGGCCAAATTAATTTTCTTGCAGTTGCCAAACTGTTTGAAAGGTGCAAGGTAAAAACAATAGTTACGGGATCACCAAGATGGAGATTATTATTATTATTATTTTAAAGAAACTTTTGTTTTATACTAAATAATGATGTTGATATGTGAAGACATCTATATAATATATATATAAAAACTATGGGGTAATTAATTGTATAGATAACCATTAAATTTTGAGGTGGATTACAATTTGATTACAAGAATTTAATTTTTATATTTTATTTATTAAATTCTTATTTAAGTTTTACTACTAGTCTTTATAATTTTTTTTCTATATTTAAAGATAATATATAAATAAGTTCATATTTTATATATTCATATAAAAATTAAATGAAAAAAATTAAAAACTATCTTGAGGGTAAACACCTTATTCTTGAAATAATATAAAATGTTTGTATATTATATAATAAACAATAAATTAATAAAATGTTTGTATATTATGTTATATTTAAATAATTTAAGCTTATAATTTAGGGAGGATGGGAAATGAACTTATTTGTATATTATTTTTAAATTTTGGACTAAAATAGTGATATTGCATTGTTGTATTGTTTATTGATTAAAAAAATTTATAATCATTGCATGCAAAGCTAGATAGAAATGTAATAATTGAAAAGATACAAATTCAAATTTTAAAACTAAATTGTAATTAAATATAAAGTATAGTAACTAACTATATAATTTATCCAAAAACAAAGGTATAACATTAATTTTTCTTTCATATATGGATATCTATTTTTTAAAGTTATTTCTTTCAAATGTGGTACTTTCAATCTATAATATGAAATTTTCAAAACCTTATCTTATTCTTAACTTATTAAATTATTTAATTTTTTTCCCTACTATTAATTAAATAGTAAACTATATGAGTTAGATGATGTGTGCTCAGTCTCCATGTTAATCATGCTCCGATTCACATAAGACATGCAAAGGGACAAGTAAATGCTTGATGATTTATTTTTATTAGTTGTTATTTTGTGGCTTAAGTTATGGTAAATAAGTTAAGAGAAAATATCTACATTATCTTTATCGTTAGCCATTTTTTGTCCACTACGTGTTTCACTTTGTGTTGAGGGTAAAGTTGTTGAGTCCTTTGTGTATTTAAACTCTTGCAGTTAGGAAAGTTGGGGGAGGTAGAAATTCAAATAAAAGTTACAAGGTTTATTCTTACCTCAAGTAGAATATTTTTATCAAATTCTTATAAGCTTTGATTAGGATCTATCAATGGTATTAAAGCTTTAACAACAATAGCAACCAACAAAGAAAGAACTGAAAATCTTGAAACAGGGCTAAGAGAACTTTAAAGCCAAATGAGTCTAATGGAGTTTGGCCTAGCTGATAAGTTTCGCTAATTGAAAAACACCCTATTTAAACTAATTGAGGTTGTGGTTTCAAATAAAGAAGCATATAATAGTACTAGACCTCAGGGGTAATTTCACTATAATAGAGAAACGTCCATGGAAGGTATAGGTAGGGGATGCCCAAAGTTCTTTTCTAAATTGGTAAAACTAGAGTTTCCAAAATATTCGGGAGATAACCCTAGGGAATGGTGTAAAAGAGTGGACCAATTTTTGGTGTATCAATGCACCACTGAATCATTAAAGGTGTCATTGGCTTCCTTCCATCTTGAAGGTGAGGCTAATCAATGGTGGTAGTAGTTGTATCAAGCCTTTCACAAAGAAGGCAAGGAAGTGACGTGGGTAATTTTTTAAAAGGAATTATGGGCAATGTTTGGTCCTACTGAATGTGAGGGTTTTGATGAAGCTTTGTCAAAAGTTAAATAAGCTAGCTCTTTATGTGATTACTAAAGGACTTCGAAAGGTTTAGAAATCAAGTACAAGGATGGACCTAAAAGGAATTAGTGGGGACATTCATGGGAGGCCTCAAACTGTAAATAGCATATGGTATCCGAATGTTCAAATCAAGGTTTTTAAAGGAAGCAAAAGTCTTGCAAGAATGTGTGATTATGAACTCCTTCACCAATAATAGTTCATGCAACCACAAGAATTCAACCAGTTAGACCTTCGTGGATTATTGAAGTCTAAACTAGAATCTCTAATAAAAATCAAGCTCACTTCACCAATGAAAAAGCTCACTTAGTAGGAGATGTAGAATAGAAGAGCAAAACAGCTATGCTTTCATTGTGGTGAGAAGTTTACACCTGGACATAGATGCAAGGGGTCATAACTTTTACTATTGGAAGCCAACAATGAATGTATAGATGATGAAGAAACTAAATGCTCACTTGGGAAGGCATTCATAAGTTATGCATAACCTTTGACCTTAAGGAAAAGGTCTAAATAAAAGAGGAGTGCATCGATTCATATTGGACATGCAAAAGGACAAGTAAATGCTTGAAGATTTATTTTTATTAGTTGTTATTTTGTGGCTTAAGTTATAGTAAATAAATTAGAGAAAATATCTCTATTATCTTTATTGTTAGCTATTTTTTATCCACTATATGTTTTCACTTTTTGTGTTGAGGGGAAAGTTATTGAGTCCTTTGTGTATTTAAACTCTTATAATTAGTAGAGTTAGGGAGGTAGAAATTTAAATAAAAGTTACAAGGTTTGTTCTCACCTTAAGTAAAATATTTTTATCAATTCTTATAAGCTTTAATTGGGACATATCACTCCATGTCATGCAATAAGCTCCAATGGAATTTTGAATATGCTTCATCAAAATGGTTGAGGAATCTTTGCCTTCATCTTTTAATAAAAGAAAATGACAATATATATATAAAGAAAATGAGACATTAACCAGTTTAACTCAATGCACATTTCATATAAATAAGAACTATAAATTACCTAATTATAACAAAAAGAATAAAAATAGTACATAACAGAGAGAATAATCTTAGAAACTTATAAACAATATACATTAGAAAATGGTGTCAGTCCCATCAAGATTACCCACACGAACAACTCTATTAAACTAATATGGAATCCATGGAACTGTAACATTCTTAAATGTTCCACATCTTAATTCATAACAAGCCAAAGCTTTGTGCACATACTCCAATAAAGTCTCATAATTTTTTAGACTACATAGTACTCTTATAAATGCCCTATTATAAAAATTTTAATCTCTCAAAGAAAGATTAATGTCTTTTTATTCTCATCCTTTTGGCAAGTATACACCGATATTGCTAAATTCTTTGAGCTAAGACTCCTTTATACCATAATCCTTTATAGCCCATACCTCAAACACCCCCACAATTTCCATACAATAGTAATAGAAAGGCATCCCCTTATAATGACCAACATGTACCCACCACGCTATTCCATGCTAGTAGAATTAGGCCTTGACACTTCTTTAGGTTGTTCATCTTCCAAGTTAAAAGAAATGAGTTCATGACTAGGTTTATATCTTAATGGCCAGTTAACCCAATGAAGTCATCCATTAATGAGAACTTCCAATGATGATTGAATTGGATAATAAGCTATTTGTCCTAAACTTCTCCAACTCATGGAGCTTGCTACTATTAGGACTTGAAACCAATTCCTAACTCTATTATTTTATCTTATGATGTACAAAAACTTTATCAATTTATACTCCTTTTATAATTGGATTGAAACCAAATCAAAGTACTGTCCACACATTAAAAAGTTGAGTGTAGATAGGTAGCTTTATATGCAAGCTATTGAAAGGATTATACATATAAAATGTGTTTTTATGTAAAGAATCACACAAGAAGAACCAATCATTATAAGAACCCACAACTTCAAATTCATGTATTAACATGGGGTGTTCTTGAATTCAAAAGGCAGTGCATTATTGTATGCCTTTAGAGACATGATTGTGCTTGAAGTTGATCATGGTAGAGTTAAAAATCTAAAAGAAGGTATGGTTATGTGCCTAAGATCAAGTCTTTGGGAATCATATGCATACGACCATGCCTCCATTCACACATGGCTATGTGCCATGAAAAATTAAAGGTTACATGTTTTGTGTTTTTTTATTTTATTATTTAGGATATTTTTTTTATTCCTATTTTATCCTTATTATCCCTAAGGTATAAAAAATCATTTTAGAGTTTGTTTAAGATGACTTTTCACTTTTATTAATCAAATTAAAGATTTTAGCTTATTTTTCTTTGAATTGAGAAGTTTGTCTTTGGATTGAGACTAGTTTATTTTCAATAATCAAACATGTGTTGATTATTCATGTTGCTCGTTACATCAGGTGGTATTAGAGTGGGGTATTTCCTAATCCATAGCTAATATTGATGCTAGTGGTGGCAACCAATCCTAAGATGGTGATTGGGGATTGCAGGTTATTTGGAGAGCACTAAAAGAGCAATAACAGTCAACCCAAAATATAATGCAAAAGTTAGAATCATTATAAGTCCAAATGCAAATATAATGCAAAAGTTAGAATCATTATAAGTCCAAATGCAAGTGTTATTGAGTATTACTAGACAAACGAATAAGAACAATGATAAAGAACAAGACATAAGAGTTAGCCCTAATAGACCCATTATTAATCACATCCTTAATATATAAAATTAATGGAGGCCAGCCAAGGGATTTGATAACACTTCAGATGAGGAGGCTAACTTTGATGAAGTAGTATTTCCACATGGTAGACAGAGAGGTAGAAGACAATGATAATCGAAATATAAAAGAGATGATGAGTAAAAACTAAAGGTAGATATTCCTAACTTTAATGATGATTTTGATATTGAGGGGTTTTAAAATTGGTTGATTGAAGTTGATGGATTCTTTGAATATATTGAGTTACCTAAGGATATAAAAGTTAAATTTGTTGCTAATATGTTGAAAAGGGGAGCATTAGTATAGTGGAATAGGTTGAGAGGGACAAGGATGAGAGAGATGTGTGGTTTGATGCAATCTTGGTGTAGGATGAAGCAATTATTGTAAGGTAGATTTTTACCTTTGGATAATGACTATATGAGTAGTATATTTTTAACCTATTAGAAATGTATATAGGGTAGTAGGAGTGTAAATTAATATATTGTTCAATTTTTAAGGTTAGCAGAGATAAATCAGTTATTAAAAAGTGAAAACCAACATGTGTCGAGGTATTTGAATGGGTTAAAGTTGACTATTAGAGACAAAATTATGGTGCATATGATTTTTAATGTATATGAGGATAGGAATTTGACCATGACAGCCAAGATACTCATAAAAAAGCAAACTGATAGTGCTAATTAAAGAAGATTTGTTGGAGTAGATGGCAAAGTTCTATATAATAAAGGAAAGATACATTAAATTGAATATAGTAATGTAGAACCTATTAATGATAGTGTACAACAAGGAAAAGGTGTAGTAGCATAAGAAAAAAAGGTAACACTTCAAATCTTGTAAAAAATAATAACCCTTTTACTAAATCATTTGGTGTTAAGTGCTACAAGTGTAATGAGGTTAGGGATCATTTTAATGAGTGTCCAAAGAGGAAGACAATGAATATGGTAGAGAAGACTCATGACATTATTCAAGATAAAGTGTGTGAACTAAATAGGAAATATGATGATTGTGAAGATTATAAACATGGTAAGCATACATGTGTGGTGAGGAAGTTTATGTTTTTCAAAATCATGAGGATGATACTCAATGCAATAAGCTCTTTTACACTAGATGTACAGTGCATAAGAGTTTATTTGATCTTATTATTAATAGTGAGTGTCGTGAGAATATTATAGGTAAAGATGTTATAAAAAGACTATGGATGATAACAAAGACATATCCTAATCCATATATTATTAGGTGGATTAAAGAGGTTGGTGGCAATCGGGTTATTGAACATTACAAGGTACCTTTCTCTATTAGCAAGTACAGTGAGAAGTGTATTATGATGTAGTGGACATGAATGCTTATCATATTATACTTAGGCATCCTTTTGCAATATGATATAGATGCTAAACACTCGGGTAGGAGTAACATGTATCAGTTAGAGAAGGATGAGGTAAGGTATACACTAGCTCTATTAGCTAGAAAAAACTAACCTAAGGCTTTATGAGTAGAGGGAGGAACTTTGAAATTATTGAAGTTGTTTTATTGATTATAAAGGAAGATGATCATAGTAGAGATTTAGTGAGAAGTCAATTTCTAAAGGAGGTGCATAATTTACATGAAGATGCATTAGCTGAACATTTTGAAAGGGATGGACCAAAGCCATATGTTATTATTAAAGCACAAATGAAGTCTGTATCTAACAACATTATTCATTATGCAATAGGTTTTAGTATAGCAGCTGGTTACTTTGGAAAACAAGTCTAAGAGGCACAAGAGGATATCAAGACCATGCTAAAGAAAACTAATGTTAAGCACAAGATGAAGGTAGATAAGGATGAGTAGTTGAAGTTATTTTATGTTGGAGATGAGGCAGTCGCTTTACTAAATTGTATGGGAATCTTAAGGAGCTTTAATATTGCATATCTTATTTTGTTTCAGCCAAATATAACACTTATATATTCAAAAAGTAACCTAAGGTAAGTGGAGGTGATTGACGTGGAGCGTTCATGCCTTCAAAGGGTAGTCCACGAATGTGTGTATTTGGAGACAAGGAAGTGCTTGAAATTGTCCATCTCAAACTTGAAAAATCTAAAAGAAAATATGGTTGTGTGTGAGAGTAAGTTTTTGGGCATCAAATGCATATGGCTGTGCATCTAAATGCACATGACCATACACTATGAATAATTAAAGATTACATGTTTTGGGTTATTCCTAAGGTATAAATAATTATTTTAGGATTAGTTTCAAAGACTTCTCACTTTTATTAATCAAATTGAAGCTTTTAACTTATTGATCTATGAATTGAGAATTTTGTCTCTAAATTAAAACTAATTTATTTTTAATAATCAAATGTATATTTGATTATTTACGCTACACTATGTCAATTATTGTGGATATAGGAACTTGTGTGTTGCTACTGTGAGGATACATGTATAAAGCATAGAGCTTGTTTTTTTTATAAGATGGTAGTTATAAAGGATGAGACATGGATTACTTTCAGCTTTACGGCTAAAATGAAGGTTGAAAAGAAGCGAGTCTTGTGATTAGCTGTGATAGTGGGGATTGGTGTTACTAATTTTAACACATTTTTTTTAATTTTTATTAGACTAGCACTCTATTTAATTTTTATTTTTTATTAATAAATAATTTATCATGGATAATGATGGATTTTCTTATCAATTTTTGCGATATAATGCATGCGATCTTGTATATAATGTAGAACATATACAATTTATTTTTTTCATTTCATTTTTAGGCTTGTAATTTGTGTGGAGAGAACTACAATGGGTCACATTGCCATATTATTCATATTCACCTCCATTACCTCATTACAACTCATCTTAGAGTAGTTATATAGATCACACTTGGAATTATCACTAAGAACCTAAATCAAATCTTAAGGTAATGTTGGAAAATTTCATTTAAGAAGGAAAGAAGGCTAAAGAAAAATCCTTGGATATCAAGTTGAAGCAATTCAATCTATTACAAAATAAGGCAAATTAAAGATATGAGGAGAGTCTTAAGTAACCTGAGGAGAGTTTCAAGCAAATCAATTTAAAGTTAGACCATATTGTAGAAACTCAAATTGCATGCTTCCAAAAATTTCAAATGTATGCATCCATGAATTGCTCAATGTAACTAGCACAAGGAGAAAATATATGGGATGATAAGAGCACTCTGAGCCAAGATGGTGAAGTCACTTTTGATTTGTGCCATGATGAGCAAGAAGAGATGATCATTAAGGAAGTTGAAGAAGTCTCAAAGTGTAAGAATTAGTCTGTAGACACCAAGAATGCTGAGGTACAACGTCATTCAACTCAATTTCAAGATGAGTTGGATGAGAAATTTATAATAATTCTTAAAGCTACATAGGACAAAGATGAGCCATCAATAAGTAACAATGCATATGTTTCATGACCTATTACAGTCATATATGAGGAATCCATGAAAGGTGTTGGACTATTTAAAAACCTGCATGAAAAACCTTATATTCCTCAAGTAATTTTAGAATCAAAGGTTTGACATTTGGAGTCCGCACTTTATTACCTGGGCATAAGGGAACCTAGCAAAAGAAAGGAAAAGAAAATGCTTTTAAGAACACTTCTTCATGTTCAATTGCATCCTTGATACTACATATTTAAGGGGTCAATCTAATGACCTTAAGTTAGTGCTCTTAGGAGGCAATCCAAATTTATTTTATTTAGATTTGTAGTTTATTTTTTTTTTTTTGCATACCTTTTATTTTACTATTTTAATTTTCTTTTAGTTCTAATATTATTAGTAATGTGTTTTTTATTTTTATGTTTAAATTTATTTTTGTAAGTTTTTTGGTGTTTAAAAAAAAACTAAATTTTCATGATGAGCATGCCTGATTGCACACTTATGTTTAAGGCCTTGCTCACAAATTATTTTTTTATTTTTTTTATTTTAGGCAGTAGTAAGCACAACCTGTGACATGCCCTCAACGGGGTTATGTTGTCGTGAGAGCAGAATTTCAACATTTAGGTAGTAGATAACACAATTAACAACACAACTTGTCATGGCCATATCATAACAGAGGCTGCATTAAAAAATGACAGAAATAAAAAGAAAATAAAAAGGGAAAGGTATTGCTTGTAATTCTCAAATTATATCATGGACCCCTGTCCATATTGCATTATGAACAATGAGTCCATTGCACATGTAAGTGTTTTATTTTAGCACTTTCTCTCCTTTTTTAATGTTTATTTTCTCTTTTTTTAACACTTTGCTCTCTTTTCTTCTCTTCTCTTCTCCAGTCATTACCATTCTTCTCTCTTCTTTTCTCTAGTCACGAGATGCTTCTCTTTTTATTTTTCTTTCTTTCCTTTTCTCCAATCATGATTCTTATCTTCTCTTTTTTATACTTTTTTTTATCAGTGGCTCTCAAATGCTTCAAAACCAAGGAGAAGGGTGTCTCTCAAATGCTTCAAAACCAGGGAAAATTTATAAAAGTTACACATATGTTCTTTTGAAATTCAACAGCTGCTTATTCTTCTTCTTCTTCTTCTTCTTCCTCTTCTTTTTGTATTTTTTAGATTGAATTTTGACTACAAATTATTCATTGTATTTGTTTAGTTTATGCATATAATTTCATTATTTGTAATGGAAAGATTCATATGTTATTGATAGGAAGTTCATGTATTATTAAATAAAGATTAAATTGAATGTGAACCTGCAGTGAATGTCTGTGAACCTACTGCAAAATTCATTGATCTTGACTTCATGTTCATTTGAACCTGTAGGCAAAAGTCAATGAACTTGTAGCAGACTCATTGATTTTGACCTGAAAATTCATTGATATTCATGAACATACAAGTGAAGATAAAAAAACTTCATTGTTTTGGCCAATTAAACTATTAATTATTAAAGTATAAAAAGAATTTAACTAATTAAAAACATAACACAAAGTTTAACCCCTGATCTAATGCACTCTCTTTGCATTTTTTTATTATTGATATAATTAAAATCATCACCACACTTCTTCTTTTGATAGAAGATCATAGTGATAAGTAAAGAAGGTCATGGGTTGGATTTTTGTTTTTCTTTCTTTTTCATTCTAAATTGTATAGTCAAGTTGATTTAAATAGCATTTTTGGCTTTTGTATGCCCATTATTATCTTTGTAAATGGATAGCGATGATGAAGTGAGTTAGAGATGGTGTAATTAATTTTTTGTTTTTAATGTTTTGAGTTTTGGCTTTGTAAATGGACATGAATCTATAGGAGAAGATCAATGAATTTTTAGATGAAAATCAATGAACATGTAGGTAAAGGTAAACAAACATATTGCTGACTCATTGATCTTTACCTACAAGTTCATTGAACATACAGGTAAAGATAAATAAATATGCATGAAAAAAAAAGACATTGACAGAAAAACAAAAGATGTGTGCATTTTTTATTTCACACGTGCAGTGGCTATTGGTTTATATTACAATATGAATAAAGGTCTATGATATAACAATCCCTTATAATTAGCAAGGCACATTGTGCCTTACATATTGAACATGGCCATATTGGCCCATTAGTAAATTGTTTTCTATGTTATTCTATGCTTGATTTGGTTTTTAATATTTATTTATTTATTTATTTATTTTCCTTTTTGTTTTATCATCATCATCATCATCATCATCATCATCATTTTTTTTTCACAAGCACACACCATCACTTTTATTTTATTTTATACTATTCTATTTTATTTTATTTTTTTCATATAAATTTAGTTAGTAATTTAGAATTTATTTTATTTTATTCTTCATTTTTTTTATGTTACATTAAACATTATTTTCATGATTACTAATGAACATTGTTCAATTTTATTTAGAGATTGCATCAATTTAATTGATTTGATGAAAATTCAAATTTTAGGTATAATTTTTCAATCTATACATTTATATGCAATTTATATTTTTTCCTTATATAGTTTGCTCTTAATTTTCATGAATTTATTCTTAATTTAGTTGTGCTTTTATTTATTTAATTTTTATTTAATTTTGCTTTTCATTTTGTCTAGGATATGTTCTTAGCTCTTGGTTCTCATGTGCTTAATAATCTTCCACCACCATAAGGCGAAGAGTAGAGCATCACATTAGGGGAGTATTAGTTTTATTTTTTTTCTTTTAAATTTATTATTTTTGTTTGTTCTTTATGTGTTTGTTTCATACTTTCACATTAAGGATAATGTGAAGTTTAAGTGTGGGGGTCGCTTGCCATTTTGTATGTTTGTCTTTTTTATTGCATTTGTGTTAGATATTTTAAATGTTACATTTATGAGTTTGCATTATTTTTATTTTTATTTTTAGTTTTTTGAGTCTTTTGGATTACTAAATTCATGATTAGGGACAATGGATGGAAGAGTGTTGTTGACCTTAATAGTAATCATTCCTAATTTCAATCTTAACAAAGTTAATTTTGAGCATTTAATATTTTTTTATTTGAGTGTGATTACAAGCATAGGTATAATATTACTCTCAAAGAAAGCGAAGTCAAAATTGAGATCAATATTAAGCTGCAACTAAAGCAAGTTTGCCATGGTGAGCTCAATAGTAAGCTACGATTGAAGCAAAGCTACCATAGTGAGCTCAATAGTAAATTGGACTGAAGCAAGACTACTATGGTGATAGAAAGCCAAACTCAATAGTAAACTACATCTAAAATAAGGCTACTATAGTGATAGAAAGTCAAGCTTAATAGTAGGCTATAACTAAAGCTCTTATTCTATGGTGATGGCCCAATGGACATATTTTTAAAATTAAGAAAATAAAATCAGAGATATAATGTGAACAGTAGGCTATGACTGAAGCAAGATTGCCATGGTGATAGAAAGCTTGTCTCAATAATAGGCTGCAACTGAAGTTTTGCTTCCATGGTGACAACAAACTTCAAAAATATCCAATAAACATATTTTGATTTTTTGAAAAAAGAGAGACGTTGGAGACATAATCGTTGGTTCCAATAGCCATTGTTTTTAAGCAAGTTATATATATGTGCTCTAGAGTTGTGAAAAAAAAAAACACATATTACATTACTCTTTGATTATAAAAAACTCTCTAAGCATTCATTAAACTTCATTTTTTCTTTGTATTAATATTCTTTGTATTGATTAACTCTTATGAGAGTTGGTTGTGTGATAGAAATATAACTTCATCTTCATCTAATTATTGGTATATATTAGAAGGGAAGTTAGGTATATTTCTAATGGAATTGGTTTAAGTGTTTAGCCATTAAAACACATGGTAATTGGTTTAAGAGTGTGCCTAAAAGCTCTTATTTATTTAGTTGACGAGTTAGCCTTAAAACTCTTGTTAGTGTAAGGTTGAAGAGTGAGCCTTAAACTCTAGTAATCCCAATCTTATGAATAAGATTGTAGGTATTGGAAAATCCTAACTTAAGGATAAGTTAGGTGGAGACATAGGATTGTTGAGAATTTGAACTCCTTAGATTTTTATGTTCATTGTTCTTCTTACTTTATTCTCTTACAATTCTTGTTTGTTCCTTAAATTCATTTTATTTTTTCTAAAATCCTTAATTTGCCTTATTCACCCCCTCTAAGGCACTTTCAATTAGTATAAGAGCTTGGGTTTTAAGTGCATAGTTGCTAGAATTCAAGATTATGAGGAGTGAATCTTTTTCTCTTCAATCCTTTAAACCATTATTTGATAGGAGTGACTTCATAAAGAATAAAGAATTCTCACACTATGAATGCAATTTCCAAGGCTCAAGCACAAAGGCAAAGGAAGAAAAGAAAGGAAAAATAGCTTTTAAAGCCACTTGGGATAAATCTTATGAATTAGAGATAGAGGATAAGTAACAAAGGGCTACCAACCTCTGCTTTATATCCCTTGAAAATGAAAATGAGATACCATATACTTCTAACTCCTCTTATAATGATTATTATGATTATAATGATAATGATAAGAGCTCCATTGTGAGTAAACTCTTGCTTAAATGTAAAAGCTTATTATCTAAGAAGAAGCATTATAAGAATGAGTTAACTATTTTAACCAAGGAATTCAAAAATTTAAAGAATGATTTTGCTAAGCTTGTTAAATCTAATTAAAAACTTGCTTGTGATTTGGAAGAGCAACTTTAAAAAGCAAGTGATAAAAATCATAAGCTTTCTAATGAGGTAATAGAGTTAAAAAATTCCATATCTAAATTCCAAAAAGGAAAAGAGAGTCTATATAATTTACTTAACTTTAAAAAATTTCATGAAAGTATGGAATTGGATATGCTAATGGAATGACCTCTTCTTCATCATCATCATGTATTAAATTTGTTAAAACATCATGTAATTCCATTCATTCTACCTCTAAACTAATTGAGACTCAAGCTTTTTAAACTAATAAGTCTCAAGTGTCAAATATTAAAGGAAAGTCTCATAAGACTCAATCTTATATGACACAAAGGGGTAAGTATCATGCTAGAAAAGAACAACCCAAACATGCTTACATGTACACTAGATACAACACTTATAAGCATGTTGCACAAACCTATTTTAATAGACATTGTCATTGTCAATGTATGTCTCACACTATAACTCAAAATAATTTTAAGGGATATACACCACCATAACATAAAAGGCATGTGTCATACACTAGGAAACAATTTTATCCTAGGAGAAATAAATTTAAAAATATTGTATGTTCATATTGCATTATCAAAGGACACACAAATAATGTGTGCTTCTATAGAAGATTATAAATGAACTTGCTTCCTTTAGATTATCTTGAGATTAACTAACCTAGATAAGAAAGGTTTAGGGTTAAAAGAACACTTAAATTGTCTTATTTAGGTGTGCTTGAAACTTATAAGAATAAAAATTAAGTGGTATCGGTTGGGTTTCATGATACAAACGCAGCAAAAAAATTAAAAATTTATCACGTTCCCAAACCTGGATTCATGTAATTCGACTACTTGATTAAATCTTGGATTTCAAAAATCTCACCAAAACGCAGAAGAGGCAAGATTTTCTGGAAGGATGAGAGGAGGTTCACACCGGTGACAACTTACCTCGAGCCTTTTGCTTTGGTTGTTCGGATCAAGATGTCTCCAAAAGGATGCATCCTCTATAGGTATCCACACGAATAGCCCTTCACAAAATGAATTGGAGTGTGTGTGCTAGCAACCTCCTTGATTGTCTCACAAATCAAGAATAAA
This sequence comes from Mallotus nudiflorus, assembly GCA_947683625.1. Lineage (NCBI taxonomy): Eukaryota > Viridiplantae > Streptophyta > Magnoliopsida > Malpighiales > Euphorbiaceae > Mallotus > Mallotus nudiflorus. The sequence continues at coordinate 6,927,981 of CANTUR010000157.1, read as the reverse complement.
AGAAAACTCTGTCCTTATTTTCTAAGAAGAAAGAAAATGACTTTGGAGGCAGGAAAAACAAGTATGTGAAACCCTAGAAAATATAACATATCTATAGACTCCAAATTAAGGTTTCACCTACCAATGACCTTTTGGTAATTTCCATTTATTATATTTTGATTTTGTTTAAAAACAAATCAGAAATAATATCTTATTTATTTATTTAAAATAAAATTTATCTTAAATAAATAAACAAATAAATAAATAAATAAAACACTTTAATTATTTATTTCCACAGAGTTTATTTTGGGCTTATTAAACCCATATTCGTTTTGGGCTTGTTCTAAGTATGTGACCCTGTAGGTTCACATAACATTGGTAGTGGGCCTAAATCTTTATTTAGGCCTACAAGTCATAAGTGGCCTCTAGCAAGACATTATGACTACCCAAGTCATGTGAAGTTAATAATTTGACATAACCTAATTACAATGAATTTTAACGTCCCTTTATCACATGATATCTTAATTGAACATAAGGCATAGAATGTCATCCTTATATAGTTCAATATTATGACTTGATTCCAAGTAGACTGAAAATGATAACTCTTTATCAATTCATTTCAGCATGACCATGCATTTTCCTTTAGTTTATCTCATTAAGGGGCCTATAGATATCTTTCTCATATTAATGAGGAATAAATCCCTTCTAAATCACTCACATTCCTCATATAACTGATTTCATATCCAATAACATCCTATTTAATCATCTGGTTAAAGATAATGTTAGAATGTGTTAAAACATAAAATAGCTATGTAGAAATCCATGATGATTTCAAGGTCAAAGGACCAAAATAAAATTTTTGTGATGAGAAATACTTATGACAATAATTTATGTAGTATTTTCATAGTGGGTCAATCCAGTACATGGTCTCTCATCATGTACCTATGAGTTAACTTAATATCTCATATTCATGATTAGTAAAACATAACCATCAGTCAACTTCATACTAGCCTTAATACTTTAATATTTATATATAATAAATAAATGGCTAGGGATAATTAGAATAGAACTCTTATTTTAATTTAAGGATTTTACTATCAAGTCACATACTTGATGGCCTTAGTAAGAATTAACCATTCATATAATTATCAAAAAATTAAATGATAATGAAATACCTCTTTATTAATAAAATAAGAAAGTCAATGCATTATCGTAAATGATTGACCTAGTGCATATCACTAACAGTATCTCGATAGTGGATGTTCAAGACACATAACAAGAGACAATGAGCAATTCAATAAGATTGATGCAAAGGATGGAGGACATGTCACATTCGGGGACAATGCCAAAGGAAAGATAGTAGGCATTGGAGAAATCAATAATCCTAAACTCTTATCTATTCATCATATGTTGCTTATTAATGCCTTAAACATAATTTGCTTAGTATAAGTCAATTATGTGACACAAAAAATAAGGTAACTCTCTATCCTAGAAATTACTTTGTTAGTAGTCTTGATAAAGAGAAAATAAGTTTTAGTGGTGAGAGAGTAGACAATATTTATGCTATTGATTTGAATAATATTGATAACAAATACTTAAAATGATTAATGTCTGTTTTCCATGACATATGGACATGACATAGAAGGTTAGGACATGCAAATTTTGAGCTCTTGAATGATTTTTGTAAATATAAACTTGTGATTGGTTTAACTAAGCTTGAATTTACTAAGTGTAATATCCCGTGTTTTTAAAATATTTTTACACTGTACCAGGATATGCAGTGTTAATAATTTTTGTGTATATATTATGACATTTTCATGAGTTGATATGTATTTAAAACCTATTTTTAATATTGTGTATTATTTACAGTGTTTTACGTAAAATTTTCCCGGGACTTGCATTTTCGGGGAAATTTTCACGTAAATAATTTATTATTGATTATTTTAAATATATTTTCGGACTTGCATGAACTCATACGTATTTTTAAAATACTAAATAAAGCCTATGTGTGTGTATATTTATTTAATTAGGGTTTAATGTATTATCCTAATATTTTATTATTTATTTATTAATTTATTATTATTTAATTATTTTATGTCTTTATTAAATTATTAAAATTTTTTTATTATTATTTAATTTTTTTCTTTTTTTCTTTTTTCTTTTTCTTTTTTTCTTTTTTTTTCTTTTTTTTTTTTTCTTTTTCTTTTCTTTTTCTTTCCTTTCTTTTTCTTTTTCTTCTTCTTCTTCTTCTTCGTCCCGTGCGCCCGACTCCCTTCCCTCCCGCTGCAACTCCGGTCACCTATCGTCGGTGTGCCTCCCGGCTTGCCACCGTCGTTCCCAGCCGTCCCCCGCCGCCAGCAGCTCCCTTCCCCGGCACCGGCAACCCCTGTTTTCCATTTTTGGCCGAAATCTTCCCTTTACCATTTCTCCCATTTTCGGCCACCATTTCCGACACCGCCAGTCTCTTTCTTCTCCTTCAGCTCCGGTGAGTGTGATTCTAGCTTTGGTTTGAGCTAAAATGGTTTAGATTTGCTTAGGTTTCAATTTTTTTGAACTCGGTTATATTAGGGTTTTTTATTTTTTTGAGCTTCTAATTGGTTGATTCATGGAAACTCCCTTCACAAATGTTGTTCCTAGTAGCTTAATCTACATGTATGAATTTTTGTAGAATTTTTGGAGATTTTTTGGATTTTTGGGTATTTTTGAATATTTTAATATTATTTTCTAATTTTCGCAAATTAATTATTTAAGTTATGAAATTGGATTTTATGGTTAAATTAGGTGTTGAAATGAATTATAGGAATTTATTTGGAATTTTTATGAATTTCTAAGTATTTATTTTGAATTATTGAAGTTTATGTGATTTTGAGAAATTAGGGTTAATTATGTTTTTAATTGAATTTAATTGGTTAATTGAGTTTAATTATTGATATTATTGATAAATATGTTGAGAAAATTAATTTTGGATAATTGTATAATTTTTGGTGAATTTTTGAAGTAATTTAAGTATATTTATATATATAGGGGTATTTTGGTAATTTTACCCTAAATTGTCTAAAAATGTAATTTAATTCGTTTTAATAGTTATTTAAGGTATAAAAATGATTTCTACAAATTATTTGGTATTTTTAACTAATTAAAACTATTTTTCGTGAATTATTTTCAATTATATATATAATATACGGTTTTACTAATAAAATGAGTTTTTATCGATTTTTACAGTGTTTTAAGGTTAATCATGTAATTTCTACTTATAAAATAAATTTCTATGTTGTAAGGATATTTTTGGTATTTTCAGAATTATTCTGTGTTTGTGGACCTCGGTCGGTGGACTGTAGTCTGGAGTCCGACCGAGGGGTTATGGATTTGTGTTGAGCCTGTTTTTCGAAGTGTATTTCTTGCAGGGTCGGCTCTACTCTTTTGAGTAGAGAGATGTCCGTTTTACAGGGGAGGTTCTGTCGGATTTTCGGTAGAATTCTCGTAAAACGTGATATCCGATCGAACCCTAATTCTGTTTCCGTACTTAAATACTCTAGATTGAATTCTAGGATTTCTGTTAGGTTTATTCTAATGTTGGTTATTTATTGCTTGTTTAGTTGCGCCGAGACCGAGGACTAGTGGACCAGGCCTGTCGGACCTGTCTCGCGGAGCGCATTAGGTGAGTTACTATACTATATATATATGCTTAGGATGCATGATTTAGAAATGCATGTTTTATGTTAATTAAATATGCATAAATAATTTGATTATTTCTTAAGTTTATATTAAGTATATTTTTGGTTTATTTTTGGTATATAATAAATTATATACATGTTTTGTTAATAAAATATTTTTAAAATGTTTTTAAATATATTTTTAGTTTAATTTATGATTTGACTGGATTTATTTGACGTATATATACTCGAAATATACCTGGTTTACTTTTGGTATATTTCTGGTATATATATATGGGTTATATTGTTATTTCATTTACATTCATGCATCATTTATTATTGTGAATGAATGTTTTATGTTTATTAATGAAGGATATCGATAGAACGTGCTACCTAGTGGGCAGCACTAGGACCGAGTACGTACCGGTACGCCTATAGCTTTAGGCTATAATACTAACTATTTGTGGATATTGATTTGATATGATTATTGATATGTGTGAGATATGGTTTGGAGGTGTGATTGCTGGAGCTCGGTTGACCAAGTGTCTCGGGGCCAATCACACTGGCAGTCAGACTGCTGGAGCTCGGTTGACTTAGTGTCTCAAGGCCAGTCTACTGTCTAAATGGATTAAGTGGATATATTTGGAATAAGTGAGCCTGTATGGCTAGAGTGTTGTTTAACACTATTTTTGAGGTTACGTTATTCTAGGGTTCTGTATGATCCTTCATAAACTGGGATTTCCAATAAAATATATAAAAATGATTTTTCTGCATCTGTGTGAATTTGCTTGTATATATACATATTAGATATGTATTATTGACTGTATGCATTTTCATTTAGTGTGTGTGTATATATATTATAGTAATTCACTCAGTGAGGTCTGACTCCCCTCCGTTGATTATTTTTCAAGAGAGTCAACATCTTCAGACCTCAATAGCAGGTCGATACGCCGGATTTCTTCCGCCCCGGCTTCTTTGTGTAAATTATTTACTTGAGTCTTATTTTTATATAATCTAGATACTGCAGTAGTTGTAAATTAATTATGGGATTTCATGTATTTTATTTAAAGAGATGTATTATATTGAAACTGGATTTGTACTGAAAGATTTTATATATATATGCGATGAGATGAGATTTGATTTAAATCCAGTGATGAAAATGTTATTATGATATTTAAGATTTTTATTTCCGCTACATATATATATTATTGTTATTGTTACTATTGCATGTTTTATTTTATTTTTAGGCTTGCTACGGGTTCCGGATTCGAAAGAATTCCCGTTTCCTAGCGCCGGTCATGGCCCCTGTTTTGGGTCGTGACAAAGTTGGTATCAGAGCGGAGTTCTGTGTCAGGGCTTAGTTATGTGAGTTGTGGCCCTAGTTTTAAAGTTGTGTTTTCTGTTGGACTACTGCAGTGTATTAGGTTTGAGTATGTCTTGATAAGTATTCCTTGTTGTAGTTTTCAGCATTATTCCTCCGTTGTCTGTTTGTTTGAATCTTTCCGTTTGTCTTTTCAGTATGAGGAGGCGAGCGCGTGTCGCTCCACCGGTCGTTGAGGCCGAGGATGATGAGTCTTTTCAGGATGAGGTTTTACCTCCTGAGCAGCCAGTTAGACATAGAGGTCATGGCAGAGGTAGACCTCGAGGAGCAGCAGGTCACCGTAGGTAGAGAGAGTTACAGGACGAGGAGCCTGTAGAGCCTGAGTTTGATGTTCCTATTCCTCCAGTTGTTCAGCCTATTCAGCCTGCCTATTAGCAGGGTATGTCTGACCCTGAGGTAGCTTTGTTCTATGCCTGAGTTGGCAGGATTGCGTTTAATGGTACTTCCAATCCATTAGACTTTCTAGATGCGATTGAGACTAGGACTCAGACTGCTCACACCGAGTACCAGCGGATCATGATCGTTGAGTTATCTGTTGAGGGAACAGCTCTAGATTGGTTCATTTAGATGATCCAACCTTATATGATGACGATGATGTGGGCTCAGTTCCGAGAGCGATTTATGAGGAGATTTTGTCCAGAGCCTCTTCGTTTGAGTTATCATCTTCGTTTGAGTTATCGTCTTCGTTTGACCAGTATTTCTCGTGGAGATCGATCTGTAGAGGAGTATACCCGAGAGTTTCTTCGTCTGGGTAGATATGCTGAGGATCTTATGCGAGATCAGTATTTCGCTGTTACTACCTACGTTACTGGTTTGGGTTCAGCTTTTGCTGGTATGCCTACAGCAGGTCTTACTCTGGAGTCCGTGATTGAGTTGGCCAAGGAGATTGAGTTGAGGCTAGTTAGGCAGGGAGCGATGCCCGATTATTACCAGCTAGGAGTTCAGTCGAGTGGATTGCAGGCTACTCCGTATTCGAGTTTTCATGTTGGATCGAGTAGTCAGCAGTGAGGTCCGACTCAGCAGAGTCAGAGACAGCAGCAGCGAGTGCATCAGAGCAGTAGACATGGCCGTGGAGGTCAGCGTAGATCGTTCTGATTTGGGTCAGGTGTTTCGAGCAGCAGCAGTGGTCGTAGTTCTGGATCAGCGGCCAGTGTTTGTCATACTTGTGGTAGAGTCCATCAGGGATCGTGTTATCTGACACCGCTGACGTGCTTCAGATGCGGGCAGACAGGACATTTTGCCAGATCGTGTCCTTATTCTGGGTATCAGCAGAAATAGATTCCGCGATTCCCACAGCAGTCGATTGCTAGTGCAGCACCCGTGCCATTTCAGTTACCACCAGCCCAGCATCAGAGTTCCACTCAGTTTGTTCCACAGCAGAGTCATGGTAGAGGTACTAGAGGAGGTGCCAGAGGTGTTGGCCAGGCTTCTACCAGTCAGCAGGGAGGTCAAGGTCAGGCCAGAGTCTTCCATCTCACTCAGCAGGATGCTCAGGCATCTAATGCAGTCGTGGCAGGTATTGTTTCTATTTGTTACCTGGATGCTTGGGTTTTGTTTGATCCGGGTGCCACGCATTCGTTTGTTTCTCCTATTTTTGCTTCTAAATCTTGTTGGCAAGCTTCGAGGATGGCTTTTCCTTTATCTGTTGCCACTCCTCTGAGTGATTCTTTGGACACCGATATTGTTCTTTCTGGTTGTCCAGTTCTCGTGGGAGATAGAGAATTACCCGCTGACTTGATTTTGTTGGATGTGATGGAGTTTGATGTTATTCTGGGAATGGATTGGTTATCTCAGCACTATGCCGTGGTAGATTGCAGGAATAAAGAGGTGACTTTCAGAATTCCTGGTGAAGAAGAGTTTAAGTTTGTTGGTGATAGGAGTTCAGCACCTCAAAATCTTATTTATGCTATTACGGCTAGGAAGTTATTGAAGAAAGGTTGTCAGGGGTTTTTGGCATTGGTCAGGGATACTTCAGCGGAGAAGTTGTCACTCACAGATGTTCCTGTTGCTTGTGAGTTTCCTGATGTTTTTCCTGAGGAGTTGCCAGGTTTACCACCTTATAGAGAGATTGAATTCTGTATAGATGTGGTACCAGGTACTACCCCTATATCTATGCCACCCTATCGTATGGCTCCTACAGAGTTGAAAGAGTTGAAGGAGCAGTTGCAAGAGTTGTTGGATAAAGGTTTTATTAGACCCAGTGTTTCTCCTTGGGGTGCACCAGTCCTATTTGTGAAGAAGAAGGATGGTACCCTGAGACTATGCATTGACTACAGAGAATTGAATAAGGTGACAGTGAAGAACAAGTATCCTCTCCCGAGGATAGATGATTTGTTTGATTAGCTATAGGGTGCACAGTTCTTTTCTAAGGTTGACTTGAGGTCGGGTTATCATCAGCTGCGTATCAGTGAATCTGATATTCCTAAGACAACATTCCGCACTAGATATGGCCATTATGAGTTTCTGGTGATGTCTTTTGGTTTGACTAATGCACCAGCAGCTTTTATGGACTTGATGAACAAAGTATTCAGACCATATGTGGATCAGTTTGTAGTAGTCTTCATTGATGATATACTGGTATATTCGAGGAGTATGGAAGAGCATGTATATCACTTGAGGATTGTACTACAGACACTGAGAGATCATCAGCTTTATGCTAAATTCTCGAAGTGTGATTTCTGGATGGAGAGTGTTTCTTTTCTTGGACACGTAGTGTCTAAAAAAGGTATTCAGGTTGATCCACAGAAGATTGAGGCAGTATTTGAATGGCCTAGACCTACTTCTATTACAGAGATTCGGAGTTTTCTGGGTTTAGCCGGGTATTATAGGCGGTTTGTGCAGGATTTTTCCAGGATAGCAGCCCCTATGACTCGCTTGACTCAGAAGAATATTAGATTCGAGTGGTCAGAAGCTTGTGAGAATAGTTTTCAGTTGTTGAAAGAGAAGTTGACCACAGCGCCAGTATTAGCTTTGCCTAATAGTGTGGATAAGTTCACAGTTTACTGTGATGCCTCTAGAATTGGTCTTGGTTGTGTGTTGATGCAGAATGGAAGGGTGATAGCCTATGCTTCGAGGCAGTTGAAGAAGCATGAGTAGAATTATCCTACACATGATCTTGAAATGGCTGCAGTGATCTTTGCTTTGAAGATCTGGAGACATTATTTGTACGGGGTGACTTGTGAGATATTTACTGATCACAAGAGCCTTAAGTACATTTTCCAGTAGAGAGATTTGAATTTGAGGCAGAGAAGATGGTTGGAATTGTTGAAGGATTATGATTGTGAGATTCTATATCATTTGGGTAAAGCTAATGTGGTAGCAGATGCCTTGAGTAGGAAGTCCTCAGGTAGTCTTGCTCACATCAGTGTTGAGAGGAGACCATTGATCCAGGAGTTGCATCTGTTGGTGGATCAAGGTCTGATGATGAAGATTAGTAGATCAGGTGGACTGTTAGCTCAGTTTAAAGTATGATCTGTACTGAGGGATAGGATTAAAGCAGCTCAGAGCCGAGATCCTATTCTAGAAGAGCTTGCAGAGAATGTTCGAGCAGGGAAGTTCACTGATTTCACACTCGATGATGATGGTGTATTGTGGATCAGTGGTAGATTGTGTGTTCCTGATGTGGATGATTTGAGAGAAGAGATTCTAGAGGAAGCACACTCTACAGCTTACAGCGTTCATCCGGGCATTACCAAGATGTACCACAGTATCAGAGATTTATACTGGTGGGATGGATTGAAGAAGGATGTCGCTGATTATGTTGCGAAGTGCTTGACGTGTCAACAAGTGAAAGCCAAACATCAGAAGCCTTCTGGGAAGCTTCAGCCTCTTCCTATTCCCGAGTGGAAGTGGGAAAGGATAGCTATGGATTTTGTGGTCGGTTTACCTCGTTCAAAGGATGGATACGATTCCATCTGGGTGATTGTAGACAGGTTGACGAAGTCTGCACATTTCCTACCTGTGAAAGCCACCTATTCTATAGCTAGATTGGCGAAGTTGTATGTGAAGCATATTGTGTGCCTTCATGGAGTACCTGTGTCCATTGTGTCAGATAGAGGTTCGGTGTTTACTTCTCGTTTTTGGCAGAAATTGTAAGAAGCGATAGGCACTAGGTTAGATTTCAGTACTGCTTTTCATCCTCAGACAGATGGCCAGTCTGAAAGGATGATCCAGACACTGGAAGATATGTTGAGGATGTGTGTCTTGGATTTGGGAGGTAGCTGGGATGATCACTTGTCGCTCGTTGAGTTTGCATATAATAACAGCTACCATAGCAGTATTGGTATCGCACCATATGAGGCGTTGTATGGAAGGAAGTGTAGATCCCCGTTGAGTTGGGATGAGATTGGTGAGAGAGCTTTGACTGGACCTGAGATGGTTCAGGATGCTGCAGAGAAAGTCGTCGAGATTAAGCGCAGATTATAGACCACGGTTAGCAGACAGAAGAGTTATGCGGATCCTAGGCGCAGAGATGTGGAGTTTCTGGTTGGAGATTTTATTTTTCTGAAAGTATCTCCGATAAAGGGTGTGATGAGATTTGGTAGGAAGGGTAAGTTAGCACCGAGATATATTGGACCGTTTGAGATTCTGGAGAGAGTTGGCACTATTGCATATCGGTTGGATTTGCCTCCGAGTATGTCACAGGTGCATCCAGTATTTTATATCTCGATGTTGAGGAAGTATATCTCAGACCCTTCGCATGTGTTGCAACCTGACAGTGTGGAAGTGAATGAAGATTTGACATTTGTGGAAGAACCTATGGCGATCGTTGATTTTCAAGTTCGACAGTTGCGATCGAAACAGATTCCGATGGTCAAGGTTCTGTGGTGTAGCGACAGAGTCGAGGAGCATACGTGGGAGACTGAAGCTGAGATGCGAGCTTCTTACCCGTATCTCTTTCCTTCCTGATTCTATAATCTCTTCTTTTTGGAATTCGGGGACAAATTCTTGTAAGGGGGGAAGATTGTAATATCTCGTGTTTTTAAAATATTTTTACACTGTACCGGGATATACGGTGTTAATAATTTTTGTGTATATATTATGACATTTTCATGAGTTGATATGTATTTAAAACCTATTTTTAATATTGTGTATTATTTACAGTGTTTTACATAAAATTTTCCCGGGACTTGCATTTTCGGGGAAATTTTCACGTAAATAATTTATTATTGATTATTTTAAATATATTTTCGGACTTGCATGAACTCATACGTATTTTTAAAATACTAAATAAAGCATGTGTGTGTATATTTATTTAATTAGGGTTTAATGTATTACCCTAATATTTTATTATTTATTTATTAATTTATTGTTATTTAATTATTTTATGTATTATTAAATTATTAAATTTTTTTTATTATTATTTAATTATTTAATTTTTTTCTTTTTTCTTTTTATTTTTTTTCTTTTTTTTTTCTTTTTTCTTTTTCTTTTCTTTTTCTTTCCTTTCTTTTTCTTTTTCTTCTTCTTCTTCTTCTTCTTCCCGTGCGCCCAACTCCCTTCCCTCCCGCTGCAACTCCGGTCACCTACCGTCAGTGTGCCTCCCGGCTTGCCACCGTCGTTCCCAGCCGTCCCCCGCCGCCAGCAACTCCCTTCCCCGGCGTCGGCAGCCCCTGTTTTCCATTTTTGGCCAAAATCTTCCCTTTGCCGTTTCTCCCATTTTCGGCCACCGTTTTCGATACCGCCAGTCTCTTTCTTCTCCTTGAGCTCCGGTGAGTGTGATTCTAGCTTTGGTTTGAGCTAAAATGGTTTAGATTTGCTTAGGTTTTGATTTTTCGACTTCGGTCATATTAGGGTTTTCGATTTTTTTGAGCTTCGAATTGGTTGATTCATGGAAACTACCTTAACAAATGTTGTTCCTAGTAGCTTAATCTACATGTATGAATTTTTGTAGAATTTTTGGAGATTTTTTGGATTTTTGGGTATTTTTGAATATTTTAATATTATTTTCTAATTTTCGCAAATTAATTATTTAAGTTATGAAATTGGAGTTTATGGTTAAATTAGGTGTTGAAATGAATTATAGGAATTTATTTGGAATTTTTATGAATTTCTAAGTATTTATTTTGAATTATTGAAGTTTATGTGATTTTGAGAAATTAGGGTTAATTATGTTTTTAATTGAATTTAATTGGTTAATTGAGTTTAATTATTGATATTATTGATAAATATGTTGAGAAAATTAATTTTGGATAATTGTATAATTTTTGGTGAATTTTTGAAGTAATTTAAGTATATTTATATATATAGGGGTATTTTGGTAATTTTACCCTAAATTGTCTAAAAATGTAATTTAATTGGTTTTAATAGTTATTTAAGGTATAAAAATGATTTCTACAAATTCTTTGGTATTTTTAACTAATTAAAACTATTTTTCGTGAATTATTTTCAATTATATATATAATATACGGTTTTACTAATAAAATGAGTTTTTATCGGTTTTTACAGTGTTTTAAGGTTAATCATGTAATTTATACTTATAAAATGAATTTCTATGTTGTAAGGATATTTTTGGTATTTTCAAAATTATTCTGTGTTTGTGGACCCCGATTAGTGGACTGTAGTCTGGAGTCCGACCGAGGGGCTATGGATTTGTGTTGAGCCTGTTTTTCGAAGTGTATTTCTTGCAGGGTCAGCTCTACTCTTTTGAGTAGAGAGATGTCCATTTTACAGGGGAGGTTCTGCCAGATTTTTGATAGAATTCTCGTAAAACGTGATATCCGGTCGAACCCTAATTCTGTTTCCGTACTTAAATACTCTAGATTGAATTCTAGGATTTCTGTTAGGTTTATTCTAATGTCGGTTATTTATTGCTTGTTTAGTTGCGCCGAGACCGAGGGCTAGTGGACCAGGCCCGTCGGACCTGTTTCGTGGAGCGCATTAGGTGAGTTACTATACTATATATATATGCTTAGGATGCATGATTTAGAAATGCATATTTTATGTTAATTAAATATGCATAAATAATTTGATTATTTCTTAAGTTTATATTAAGTATATTTTTGGTATATAATAAATTATATACATGTTTTGTTAATAAAATATATTTAAAATGTTTTTAAATATATTTTTAGTTTAATTTATGATTTGACTGGATTTATTTGACGTATATATACTCAAAATATACCTGGTTTACTTTTGGTATATTTCTGGTATATATATGGGTTATATTGTTATTTCATTTACATTCATGCATCATTTATTTTTGTGAATGAATGTTTTATGTTTATTAATGAAGGATATCGATAGAACGTGCTACCTAGTGGGCAGCACTAGGACCGAGTACGTACCGGTACGCCTATAGCTTTAGGCTATATTACTAACTATTTATGGATACTGATTTGATATGATTATTGATATGTGTGAGATATGGTTTGGAGGTGTGATTGCTGGAGCTCGGTTGACCAAGTGTCTCGGGGCCAATCACACTGGCAGTCAGACTGCTGGAGCTCGGTTGACTTAGTGTCTCGGGGCCAGTCTACTGTCTAAATGGATTAAGTGGATATATTTAGAATAAGTGAGCCTCTATGGCTAGAGTGTTGTTTAACACTATTTTTGAGGTTGCGTTATTCTAGGGTTCTATATGATCCTTCATAAACTGGGATTTCCAATAAAATATATAAAAATGATTTTTCTGCATCTGTGTGAATTTGCCTGTATATATACATATTAGATATGTATTATTGACTGTATGCATTGTCATTTAGTGTGTGTGTATATATATTATAGTAATTCACTCAGTGAGGTCTGACTCCCCTCCGTTGATTATTTTTCAGGAGAGTCAACATCTTCAGACCTCAGTAGTAGGTCGATACGCTGGATTTCTTCCGCCCCGGCTTCTTTGTGTAAATTATTTACTTGAGTCTTATTTTTATATAATCTAGATACTGCAGTAGTTGTAAATTAATTATGGGATTTCATGTATTTTATTTAAAGAGATGTATTATATTGAAACTGGATTTGTACTGAAAGATTTTATATATATATGCGATGAGGTGAGATTTGATTTAAATCCAGTGATGAAAATGTTATTATGATATTTAAGATTTTTATTTCCACTGCATATATATATTATTGTTATTATTACTATTGCATGTTTTATTTTATTTTTAGGCTTGCTACGGGTTCCGAATTCGAAAGAATTCCCGTTCCCTAGCGCCGGTCATGGCCCCTGTTTTGGGTCGTGACACTAAGGATAAACCTTATGATACTTGCCAAAAAGGACAACAAACCAAGTCCTCATTTAAGCTAAAAAATATAGTGTCCACCTCTAGGCCACTTTAACTTATACATATGGATTTATTTAGACCAACTAGAGTTGCTAGTCTCGATGGAATGCACTATGCATATGTATTGGTTGATGATTACTCTAGATACACTTGGGTGTGTTTTATACTCATAAGAATGATACTTTTAAAGCATTTGAACTTTTTTAAAAAAATAGTTAAAAAATAAAAAGGTTTTTGTATTTCATCTATTATAAGTGATCATGGAATTGAATTTAAAAATGAATTTTTCAAAATATTTTACAATGAAAATGACATTTCATATACTTTTTCTTCTTCTAGAACTCCTCAACAAAATGAGGTAGTTAAAAGGAAAAATAGAACTTTAGTGGAAATGGCTAGAACCATGCTTCATGAGTATAATTTACCTCTATACTTTTAGGTGAAAGCTATTAACACATCTTGCTACATTGCAAATAGAGTATTTAAAAGACCAATTTTAAATAAAACTTCTTATGAGCTTTGGAACAATAGAAAACCCAAAATCTCATATCTAAGAGTATTTGGATGCAAGTACTTTATATTAAACACCAAGAATAATCTTAGGAAATTTGATTCTAAAGTTGATGAAGGAATTTTCCTAGGCTATGCCACCTCTAGTAAAATATATAGAGCTTTTAATAAAAAAAAATCTAGTATTTGAAGAGTTAATGCATGTTGTATTTAATGAATCAAACTCATTTGATCCTAGAAAGGATGTTTGTAGTATTGATGATTTTGTAGATGAGCATGTGGATGTAAACACTTAAGAAGAAAATGCTAGTAAGCCTTTAAAACTTGAAGGTCTAAGTAAGGATTACAATGAGGAAATCTCTCACCTACCTTGAAGGATGAACTTCCAAAGGATTGACAATTTAAGAAAGCACATCCCTAAGACCTCATAATTGGTGACACTGCGAAAGTGGTAACTAATATATCTCAACTTAAGTCTATTGTTAATTTAGCCTTCATATCTTAAATTGAACCAAAAAAATATTGATGATGCTTTGAGTAATTTTTGGGTCCTTACAATACAAGAAGAGTTAAATCAATTAGAGAGAAATAAGGTTTGGACCTTAGTTCTTAGACTTAAACATCATCCTATTATTGGCACTAAATGGGTGTTTAGAAATAAGATGAATGAATAAAGTGTCATAACTAAGAATAAATCTAGACTAATAACTAAAAGTTATAACCAAGAAGAAGGAATTGATTATGATGAAACATTTACCCCAGTTGCAAGGTTATAACCTATTAGAATGCTATTTGCATTTGCTTCATTCATGGATTTTAAACTTTATCAAATGGATGTTAAAAATGCATTTTTAAATGGTTTCATTAAAGAGGAGGTATATGTTGAACAACCTCTAGGTTTTGAAAAATTTGATTCTCCAAATCATATTTTTATATTATCAAAAGCATTATATAGATTGAAACAAGTTCCAAGAGCTTGGTATGAAAATTGAGTAACTTTCTATTAAAGAAAGGTTGCTCTAAAGGAAAAGTTGATACAACTCTTTTCGTAAAGAAATCAAGCATGATTTACTTAATGTTAAAATTTATATTGATGATATTATTTTTGTTGTTACTAACCATTGTTAGTGTGCGGAATTTTAAAAGTTGATGCAAGGAGAATTTGAGATTAGCATGATGGGTGAGCTTAAATTCTTTCTTAGACTTCAAATCAAGTAATGCAAAGATGGTATTTTCATTAATCAAATTAAATACACTAGGATATTCTCAAGAAGTTTGGCATAGATGGAGCTAAATCAAGTAAGACTCCTATGAGTACCATCACCTAACTCAATAAAGATAAGAATGGTAAACCAGTTGATGAAAAGCGTTTTAAAGGTATAATAGAATCTCTTATTTATTTAACCTCTAGTAGATCATATATCATGTTTGATACTTGCTTGTGTGCTAGATTTCAATCAAGTCCTAGAGAGTTTCATTTGGATGCAATTAAAAGAATTTTCAAATAACTTTGTGGAATAATGCATTTGGGACTTTGATATCCTAGGAGTTCCTCCTTCAACTTGATTAATTATTTAGATGCGGACTTTGCCAGTAGTTTACCTGATAGAAAGAGCACTTCTAGAACTTATCAATTTTTAGGACAATGTTTAGCTTCTTGGTTTAGCAAGAAATAAGTTTTGGTTGCCTTGTCCACTACTGAAGCTAAATATATTACAGCAAGTCTTTCTTATTCATAAGTCTTGTGGCAAAAACAATAATTTTTGGACTATGGCATAAAATCTAATCCCATTCCAATCAAATGTGATAATACAAGTGCTATAAACCTTAGCATGGATCCAATTCATCATTCTAAAACTAAGCATATAGACATTAGACATAATTTCTTGCATGATGATATACAAAATGGTGATATCTCACTTGAATTTATTGACACAAATAATCAACTTGCGGATATCTTCACAAAACCTCTCAATGAAGAGAGATTGAATTTCATTAAGCATGAACTAGGCATGATTGATAGTTCTAGTTTGTCTTGATTTTATGCTTAATTATTAATTGGATTGTTTTCATATGAAATCATGTTGTTCTTATTGATTGCTCTGATTATTTATTATTTTGATTTGATATTAATAATTTTAAAAAAATGCTATTTAATAATTAATTATTGAAATTATTTCAATAGATTAAATATTTAAATCTAGAATTTTTTATAATTGTCACATAAATATATATATATATATATATATATATATATATATATATATATGATTTGTTTTCAAAATCCACCTCTTCCTCAACAAGACTAGATATTTATGTTTTATTTTGTTTGCTTTCATCAATTTTTGTTTGGTTTATTTTCAATATATTTTCCATATCTAAACTTTGAGCTATTTGTTTGTTTTTATGGTTATTTTGTGTTTGTTTATGTTTGGTTTATCTTTTGGATATTTTATGGATATAAGCCTTGAGCTATTAATTTTATGTCTTGTTTATGTTGTGTTACTCTTTAGTTTACAATTGATATTTTAATATCATTATAACTCTATCCTTTTCATTAATGTTATTTTTATTTTATTAAAATTTCTTTTTGCATTTTGATAAAGGGGAGAAATATTGAGTTTGAATACTTGAATTTATTTTATATAATTTTATTTATGCATGCATAGTAACATTGTAAGTGTGGCTAGTTTTGTCATTTTTTTTATATGTGATAAAAAGTCTTGTTTTACTTACTTTGTTTATATGTGTATATATATGATACTTGGCTAGATGGACATGCTTTGCTTAGAAGTGTGGCTGGTTTTGTCATTTTTTTAATATGTGATAAAAAGACTTGTTTTGCTTACTTTGTTTATATGTGTACATATGTGATACTTGGCTAGATGGACACAAGATTTGCTCTATCTTTGTTTTTATTGTTTTATTTCTTAGTCTTTTGTTTCCTTTAGAACTAAACTCTATATAACTATGTGATAGTTAAGCTTGTCAAGTTCAACACAAATGTTATATGTACTATGTTTGTGATGTGTTAAGTAGTACTACATGCATGGTAAGTGCTACTAGTTTTATTTATTTTAATATGTTTGAAATTATTTCCTTCATATTGCCTAGCATTTATTTATCATATATATTTTTTATTTTTTTAACACATTTGTCATGTTAGACCATGTTTTTATATCCCTTATGTTATATTTTATGATGTTTTTATTTTTGTCAAGGGGAATGATTTATAAATTTATATATCTTATCATATCCAAGAAGGAGAGTACTAAAGAAATATATTAAATAATTTAATTGGTATCTTTTTCAATTGAAATGTTTTTTAAGAGTTATTCAATTGATATTTGCATAGCATAATAGGGGAGATTCTTAAAATTTCATTATTTTTAAAATTGGTATCTTTCTTATTCCATTAAAATTCTTCATTATTTGAATTCCTTACTCCTTGAATTCATTATTTGTATAATATGCATAAATTAAGGGGGAGTATAATTTACATACTTTATTGGGATTCAAATCAACACATACTTCACTTTATATTATCTTTTTCAAACTTAAAATAAGTTTTTCAAAATCAAAAAGGGGGAGATTGTTGACCTTAACAATAATCAATCTTAATTTTAATCTTAACAAACTTAATTTTGAGCATTTAATATGTTTTTATTTGAGTGTGATTATAAGTATAGGTACTATATTAATCTCAAAGAAAGCCAAGTCAAAATTTAGCTCAATAGTAAGGTGGGATTGAAGCAAGGTTGCCATGGTGAGCTCAATAGTAAGCTACGACTGAAGTAAGGCTGCCATGGTAAGCTCAATAGTAAGCTATGACTGAAGCAAGACTACTATAATGATAGAAAGCCAAGCTTAATAGTAAGCTGCGACTGAAGCAAGGCTGCTATTGTAAAAGAAAGCCAAGCTCAACAATAGCCTATGACTAAAGCTCTAGTTCTATGGTGACAACCCAACAGAAATATTTTTGAAATTAAGAAAAGAGACGTTAGAGACATAATGTGAATAGTAGACTACGATTGAAGCAAGACTACCATAGTGATAGAAAGCTTTTCTCAACAATAGGCTGTGACTAAAGTCTTGCTTCCATGGTGACAACAAACTTTAAAAATATCCAATAGACATATTTTTGAATTTTTTTAAAAAAAGACATTGGAGACATAATCATTGGCTTAAATAGCCATATTTTTTAAGCTTTATCTTTATATATGTGCTCTAAAGTTGTGAAAAAGAACAACACTTATTACATTACTCTTTAGTTATTAAAAACTCTCTAAGCATTTATTAAGCTTCATTTTTTCTTTGTATCAATATTTTTTGTATTGATTAATTCTTGTTAGAGTTAGTTGTGTGATAGAAATAGAATTTCATCTTTATCTAATTCTTGGGATAGATTATAAGGGAAGTAAGGTATATTTCTTATGAAATTAGTTTAAGTGTTTAGCCATTAAAACACTTGGGAATTAGTTTAAGAGTGAGCCTAGAAACTCTTATTTTTTTGTTGTTGAAAAGTTAGCTTTAAAACTCTTCATTTGTGTAAGGTTGAAGAGTGAGTCTCAAACTCTTGTAATCTTAATCTTATGAATAAGATTATAGGTATTGAAAAATCCTAACTTGAGGATAAATTAGGTGGAGATGTAAGAGTTTTGAGAATCTGAACTCCTTTAATTTCTTTGTTCATTGGTCTTCCTACTTTATTCTCTTTCAATTCTTATTCATTCCTTAAAATCATTTCAATTTTTCTAAAATCCTTCATGTGCCTTATTCACCCCCCCCCCCTACTCTAAGGCACTTTAAAGTTTGTATTTTTAATAGCACAAAAATTGAGGGTGTTTATTATTAAGGATGGTTGAACATAATTGTTATGGGTAAATGATTTAGTTTTCATAATCTAAGCAAGGCTTTAAGATGCTGATATATGCATAGTTTTTCTATGAAAATTGTTTATTGATTGGGTTTGTAGAAAAAAAAAACAATGGGGGGCAAGATGGGGCATAAAATGCACTTGCCATGAAAAAAAAAAGTGAGGTGGAGCATAAAATGCACTCGCTAAAGAAAGAAAAAAAGAGGGTGAGATGGAGCGTAAAACACACTCACCAAATCAAAATCATTGTGAGAAGGAGTGTAAAACGTACTCACAAATGCAAAAAAAAAATAAAAATAAAAAATGAAAATCCCATGATATTTCCATTAAATTGTTTTAATGCATATTGAATCTTTCTGCAAGTTAGTGTTTGGGTTGTGTCTACTAAATTATTTTCATATGAGATATTTTTGTCTAGCTATCCTCATTAATAATCATTTTTAGGCTTGGTGTTTTTGAGGTTGCATATCTTGGAGGTTTAATGCCTTTGGTTGTGGTTGAGTAATCTATGATTTCGTGTTTATTGTTTCTCTTCAAAAACTTCTTGTGTTCAAAACCTGTAAGCACATAGATCATGACAAGTAATAAAGTGATAAGTAGAGTATTGTTCCAACAAGAAAAGGATACTAAGTACTAACTATCAACCGATTTTCTCTAGTAGCACAAATCAAATTAAATTGTAAGAATTAAATTAAATAAATTAAAATAAACTATCTACTCTAATTAATCTAATTAAATCAATGGGGATAAACTAGAAATTTGGTTTGTTTCACTAGTTAGGACCTGAATTGCATAATTAAATTCAACTATTTTATTAATCACAGTCAAGGGTAAATTACTATAAATTACCTAAAGTCACTTTCAAGATCATTCAAGTATGCCAAAACTAATTCCTGCCTATTTTTATGGTCAAGTCAATTAATTAAGACTCACTAAGTTCCTTAGCAATTTATTGATCCCTGAGGGATTCATCTATTTTCATGATTAAATTTCCTAAGCCTTATGAGTTACAAGCTAGTAAATTACTCAACTTTCATCGATAGCAATTTACCCATAAACATGGAAACAACCGGGCCCTTAATTGAATACAATATATTAAGCTCAACTCATAAAATTGATTGAAAGTCAAGTCATTAATAAGAAATAAAAACCCCAACAACCCAACTAGTCTAACTAGTTACTCCAAAACCAAACTCTAAAATATAGTTTAGCTAAACATAGCTTTAAAAAAAATTACAAATATAAAATAAATAATAATAGAATGAAGAAGAAAAATAGATAAAACTTGTTTGAGTGTGCTTCAATATTCAAATCCTTGTTTGCCTTCTTGAGCTTTGTTTGTATTTTTAGTGTCTAATCCCCCTCTGACTCTCCCCTTAACCTGGAGTTAAAATTCTCTATTTATAGAAAAAAAAAATACCCTAAATTCATCTAAGGATCAAAACAGTAATTTTTTTTTTTTTCAAAATCTCCTCCAATTAGGAAAAGAACTCCATAAAATAACTTCTTAATTATTGGCTTAAATCCTAAACTCTTTAAGAAAGAAAAATTCCTACAAAAATATTCCAAAAATGCATATATTAAATAGAAAGGAAAAAAAATGAAATTAATAAACTAAAATCCTAATAAAACACTAATTATAAATAATAAACTAAATAAAATATAAATAAATATAAATAAATTCTATAAAAATTAAATAGAAAAATTATGCAATAATTCAACACTAACACCACGATTGACACATAAGCTTGATGTTGAGTAAAGATGGAGCGAGTATTCTTGAAAGTATGTCGATCACAATCTCTTTTGGAAGACTCTGTGTGGTGCCTGTCTCTTCACCTTTCTTCATTCGTGTTTGCTTGTCCTTTTGTAATGATAATAAGGAAGTAAGGTTTTAGAAACTCTTGCCTACTAAGGCAGATTTCTCATCTATATTTCAAGCGTATTATATTTAATTAATAAAAATAAAAAAATATATATCCTATGTTATAAATTTAGCTATTATATGTAGTGAACTGCACAAAAAATTTTCGGTTATAAATAAACATATAGTAGTCCCACAAAAATTTGATTATTTCCATTGAAAAATTTTGTATGACATGATAGGAACGAAGTTCAATTTAGAAAATTTATTTAAATTATTATTTTTTAAGAAGTATTTAATTTATTATTTAAGTATAAAATATTTAAAATATATATTATTTATTTAATATTTGAAAGTAAATTATTTTTTACTTTGGTTCTTAGGGCGGTTTTCCTTGCTTTAATAATGTGTGTGCGTTCAAATTAATTTTCTTGTAGTCGCCAAACTATTTGAAAGGTCTGAAGTAAAAAATAAGTTAAGGGATCACCTAGTAGATGAAGATTAATTAAACCCAAAAAGAAAAACTTTTGTTTTATACTAAACAATGATGTTGATATATTAAGAGATTAAGTTTTAAAAACAATTCATATATAGGCATTTACATATCTAATAAATCTGGACATTTTTTTTTTATTTAAGATGGTTGAATATGATACATTAACAAATTTTAAAAACCCCAAGAATGCCAAAAACATTACATCGATTTTTCCTTGGAGACCATGACTACATTTATTTTTAATTTTTTGATGCACTACCATGCATATTCGGAATAAGTATAATATGATTTTGTACCGTGTTCCAATGAAATCATATGAGTTAATTATTTTTTCTCATGTCTTTTTGCTTATTATAAAGAATGCATATAATTATTGTATAAGCAAAAGAAAAAAAAATTAAAAAACCGTATAATTAGTGTAGAAGATATACTGCAAAAAGTCAATTGGAAACCGGCTTCTATAATCGACAAAATCGGACACAAATATTATTTACTAACGTAACACAGGTAACTAAGAAAAAAAATCTGTTACATTCTCAACAATATTGATATAATTAACTTATACTACACATTTCTATTATAAATTATTTTTAAAAAATCATAACAATTTTATAAAAACGTGACATTTTATATAACTAAAACACATATTTCACAATTTACATTTATAATAATGATATAGAAACAATATTAGAAAATCTTTATCATAATAAACTTATTGCAGAATACATGCCATACGTTGAATTGTACTCTTACTTCAAGAAACTATCAAGAAAATAAGCCTCCACCTGTATCTAGGAACCATTAAATGTTAACAAATCCAAACATTTGTTTAATTAGTGTATTCCAATTATAGTGCCAACATTGTCAAAATTGCCCACATGATGAAATGCTTCAAACAAATTTGGCATTCCAGAATTTGTAACATCCTTAAACGTGCCATCTTTTGGGTCATAAGCAATTAAAGCTCTACATTTGTACTGCAACAAGATTTCACCATTTTTCAGACTACATATTACTCGAGTAAATGACCTTCCATATAACTTGGAAATTTTGAACTCAGGATCCATACCTTGTTGATCAAGCTCCTTTGGCAAGTGACTGCTAATGCTAAATTCTTTTGTCCAAGACTCCTGCACACCATACTCCTTCATAATCCAAATCTCAACCGAACCGTAGTCAAGATTACACACTACAGAAAGGCACCCTTTTATGACCACCAACTTAAGTTTATGATAACGGTATCCATGCCTTTCAAATCCAGGAGAATTCGGATTCAACACCTCTCGGAACTTCTCAGATTCCAAATCAAAAGAAATGATTCTAGGACAACGTGGCCGCTGAGTCGATCGAATAATCCAGTGAAGTCTTCCATTAACAGTAATCTGGGATGGCGATTGAATTGGACAACAAAATATATCCCCTAAACTTCTCCATGTCGAACTACCAACATTCAAGATTTGAACCGTTGATCGCGAGATAAACCCACAAATTCTATGGCCTCTGGCATGATTCCCTGTTCCGTAAGAAATCTTAAGCACTTTATACACATTTGTCGCTGAGCAGAAACCAAATCCTAACACTCTCCATATGCCCATATTGTTCGTGGAATTAGGCAGCGTCATGAAGTTTCTGGTGAAAGGATTGTACAAATAGACTGTACTATTATCCTGAGACGAACTAGACAAGCAAAGCCAACCATTACAAGAACATGAGATTTCGAACTCGGGCAATGTAGAAGGAACATCAATCTTTTTAACTATCCCAACGTTATTGTTGTTGTTGTTGCTGTGAGGATAGAAGTGTAAAGTATATAGTTGGTTTTGAATGGGATGGCCGCCTTGCAAGATAAGACACGGATTATTGTCAGCGTTGCGGGTAAGATGGAGATCAATAAGAAGTGGGTCTTGTGCTAGATTGTGCCACGATCGACATACAAATTTAACACTGAGCAAGGATGATGTGGGTAGTCTTGAAAGTATGTCAAGTACAAGTTCTCGCGGAAGCCTCTCCATGGTGCTTGCTGCTGGCTTGCCTTCTTCAATTTGATTGTGTTTTGTGGTAGGAGTTTGTAAGGCAGAAGATAAGTAAAAGGAGGAAATGTGTGGAAAAAGACAAGACCAATAAAAGAAAATTGAGCTAGTATACAACCCTTGTATTTTTTTTATTCTTTATTAATAAGAGCAATTAGTACGATTAATTAATGAAACAACAATTTGTTTTAATTGCTTTTTTTATTAAAAAGCTTCGTTTACATCGTTCTTGATTGTTTGATAGTATAAAATATTATAGTTTTAGTATTTTTTAATTACTAACTTTATTTATTATATTACACGGTAATTTATAAAGTTCTTCGGAAACTCATCTAGCATGAGTTTATATAGATGGAGCTTTTGAAAAAAATTGGTATATATATATATATAGTTCTTTATTTTATTAAAATCGAGAAAAAAAAATCACTTGCATAAAAATTTAAGTGACGAAAAATCTCCCCTCTAAACTAAACAAAGAGCAAAGTTTCATGGGAAATGTTGGATGTTGCAATACGTAACATTTGATAGTAAAATTATGGGACTTATTTTACCAAAATCCACTCAAATAGATGAAGCTCTCTGTATTTAGGACAAAAATGAAATGAAATTTTTTTTTTATAAAGATCTAACTGGTAATTTTATAGTGACTTGAGGTTATTTGTCATAGATTGCAATATGCATTATTGTCCAAGTTTAATAGAAAGAACAACACCACAACACTAACAACACACAAGGCCCCTCACCCTACAAACAAAACCAGCTCAACAACCAGCAAGAACAAACCAAAAACTGACCAAACCACTAAACACAACCTCAAACCGAACAACCATATATAAGAACAACATTTGAACAAACTATGCACAATGAACAAATGCCCAACTTGCATTATCTTCTCTAGGAGGTTTCAACAAAGATAAAACAATTGTAGTCTCATAACTGTGGAGATAGAGAGCATAGGACCATGATCAAGAATAGCACGCATGACAATTGTAGTAAGAGAAGCACATCTATAGCAATATGAAAAAAGTATAGCAGAGCCAAAAAAAAACATAACAACAACATTGAACCAAGGAATAAAAATAATCCCAACATAAATACTAAGACAACAACTTAGCAAGCATTACTAATTCAAGTAACCAAAGAACTATCAACCACCACTTAGCAAGCATTACTCTTAAACGACGATGAGATAGAGACATGATACATCACACTGATTGAAGTAGATCAGTCACAATAATATAAATAAAAGAGGAAAGAGCACTCAACCAAGAAGTAGCTTGAAAGAAAATCATCTTCTATAATTTAAACTCTAAAAAAAAGGTCCTTTCAAAAATAATCTCATTCTTCTGAAGCCAAATAGACCACTCTATTACATAAAATAAAATAAAAGAAGACCAAATTCGACAATACATAAATTCGTCCACAAGTCATTTCCATTGTTGAAAACAAAGAAGTAAGGATGACTGTAGACATCCAATTTCAGGATGATGTGTTATGGATGCAGCAAAGGACTCCAATGATGAAATATCATGAATAGGTCTTCGATACTTAATCTTTAAAATTCTAAGGGTTTAAATGTATTTTTTAAAGGAAGGATTTAATGTTTTTAAGGACTAAATTGCAATATTTTTTTAGGACTTAATTGCAAAATATAAATTCTTCTAGGGGTCTTTTTGTAAAAAAATACATGTCGGAATTCCATAATTCCGATCGGAATTACACCAATTCCGATCAAAATTGTGTAATTCCGATCGGAATTGCACAATCCCGATAGGAATTGAATTCTTCCGTCTGTTTTTATTTTTAAATTCAATCATAATTGGTTTAAAACTCCTAATTGGCTTTTAACTCAATCCTAATTGATCTAAAATTCCTAAATATAATTTTAAGTATTAATCTTATATTTTTAGGAATTAGAATCACGCTAGAATTGAGCTAGGTTTTCTAGTTCTTTTTCCACTAATAAAGAGCAAGAGAGGAAGGAGGGGGAGCAGAAACAAAAAGGAGGGAGATGGGGAGAATAAAGAAAAAGAGAAATGTGTTTTAAAGAGGGTTGTTTTTTTGAGTTATTTTCTACAAAAATTCCTTTTGATTCATCGATTAATTCAATATCCTTGGAGAATTTTTGAAGAAGAAGATTCAAAGACTTATCAAGAACGGTGAATTATAAATCTGAGGAGTACCCCAAGTCATTCATAATCATCATCATCTTCTTCTTATTCTTTATTTATTTATTTATTTATTTTTATTATTAATTATTTTTATTCTTTTGAGTTATTATTATAATTTATTCATTAATCATAATTTTATTTTATTTTTTTGTTGTGATTATGGAGGAAAATGCATGGTGATCATGTGAGAGGGATGAATTCATGAGAAGTCTATGGAAAACTATGGATAAAGCCTCGTAGAGACTTTGTTTCTAGAGTTTTTATTTTATTTTATTTATTGCGTTATTTTTTATTTATTTTATTAATTATTTTATGAATTAATGTAATAGCCCCAATAGTGGAAGTAGTGAAATTATGCATGTGGTTGCATATTTATTTTGATTAAACTGGTTAGTAAGTTTAGGTTTTTAATTAGGTAATTACTTAAAATCAATGGAGGAAGTAGATTAATTTAGGCTTCATATTAATAAAATAGGATTTTAGTAAGGATTAATTTAATTATTTGTTTGATCTTATTGAATTGTTTTTTAATATTTTTTATTTGTTTTTGGGCTTATTTATTATTTTTATGTGCTTTTGGGGCCTTAAGCCCATTTTAGGTCTTGATTTATTTATTTAAGTTTAGGTAATTTTTTTAGCCTATCTCACTTAATAATTAATTAGGTTTAATTAATTAAAATATATTTTTAGGTCCATAATTAATTAGATTTTAGGTTGGAAATATCCTTAGGTCCATTTAGTTAATTAGACATAGGCCCACCTAATTTAATTTAATTAATTTAGATTTAGCCCACTTAATTTAAGTCTTTTTCATAATTTGTAGATTTAAAATCACTTTAGAATTAAAATATGTAAAATTAGGCCCGCTAATTTAAATATTCTATAATTTATAGATTTAAGCTCATATTTAGAATTAAAATTAGTATACTTAAGTTTATTTAATTAAAATCAAAAGGAATTAGGTCTTTAGGTTCACTTATAATTTAAAACATGTAGATTTAACTCATTTATTTAAAATTCATGTAGATTAAACTAACTTAGGGATTATGTGATTTATTGAATGCATTATTTACTCGTATATTTCATAACTAGTTTGCCTTGGAGTTGATTATTTTTAGGGTTTATATGAAATTGCATGTAAATAGAGAATAAGATAATAATTCATAAAGTAATTCTAAATGAACACAAGACTAAAACAAGTTGGTATTCTATATCCAGAATCTCCTGGTTGTGGTGCTATCTTTCTTTTAGGGAATCGAGTACCACCTTTTCGATTTGTCCCAGTTATTACCTTGGGTGGCGACTCCTCATCTCCATGTCATGTCTTTGTGATAGTGGTTAGTGTGCTCTCTAGAGCCCTGAACTCAAATTGTGTCGTGGTTGCTAAAATCTTAGATGCACGCTAAACCCTGCCGTCTACAATGACGGAACTAAAAGTCCACACCCCTAACATTTACAAAGAGATAACCAAACTTTTCAACAATGTGCACGTAATAATAAAATATACTTGAGAATACTGTGATTAGAGATGAAGTAAAACTCTAATTAATATCATGATATAACAAGAGTACACATAGATACATGAATCCTAGCTAAGAGAACAATTGTGAGCTAGGATATACAATAATAATAATCAGTTAGGTATAAGATATATATAGAATACCACTCCCCCCATAAGCAAAGGGTCATTTGTTAAGAAGCCTAACCTTATTGATAGCAGCAAACAACTGTTTGGATAACAACTTTGTCATTATATCTACCAACTGGTCTAAAGAAGAAATAGAACTAATTATGAGTTACTGAGCAGCCACATGTTCATGAATGAATTGAAAGTCAACCTCTAAGTGCCTCTTGCTGGCATGGAATGCAATGTTGTTAGAGATAAAAATAGCTCATAAGTTATTGCACCAGATATGTAGGATGTGATAACGAATAACACCAAGTTCTCATAGCAATTTGGTGAGCCATTTGAGTTCGGCTGCAACATTGGCAATAGGTTTGAATTTTGATTCAGTAGAGGAGCGAGCCACAATAGCCTATTTTTTTTAAGTTCCATTTGATGAGATTATTGCCAAAAAAAATTAGAAAATCACCAGTTAATCATCTGCCATCGAAATTGCTAGCCTAATAAGCATCGGTGGATGCAGTAAGCTGATTAGTAGGTAACTTAGCAATCAAAAAACCACATTGACTTGTTCCTTTGACAAATCGAAGCAAGTATTTAAGTGCTTAAAAATGATGAAGTGTAAGAGCATGCACAAACTATGTTTACTTGTTCACTATGAAATAAATATCAAGCCGAGTGAATGTAATGTACAGTAAAGATTTATAACATTGTCTATATTTGAAGGCATTAGCTACTGATAAAAGATCTGAATCGTATTTATTATAAAGAATGTTTAACCTTGAACCATTGGTATAGAAATTGGTTTATATGTGGACATAATCATTAGCTTAAGAATCCATTTAACATATCTCTATTGGGACAGTAAGATTCTGTGAGAATGAGGAAGTACCTCGATCCCTAAAAAAAATTAAATCACCAAGATCCTTGAGAGAGATGGTAGAAAAAATCTTTGCAACAATGGTGTGTAAAAAATTGACATTGTTTCTTGTAAGCACTATATCATCAACATAGATAAGTAGAAAACAAATATCATTAGCACAATGAGAAATAAAAAAAAAAGAATCAGCATGTGATCCCTTGAAACTAATACTCTATAAGAATATACTGAGTTTTTGAAACCAAGCATGAGTTGCTTGTTTAAGCCCATACAAAGATTTACACAGTTGGCACACATAATAATAGTATCATTTTTTGATATAACCTTGACGGTGCTTCATATAAATTATTTTATAAAGATCAACATGCAAGAAGGTGTTGCTCACATTAACTTATCTAATAGCCTAACCTTTAGAAATAACAATTAAAAGAACTATTCTAATGGTTGTTGGCTTAATCACAGGACTAAAGGTCTTTATGTAATCAAGTCCATGCTCTTGGGTATAGCCCTTAGCTATAATACGGGCTTTAAATCATTCAACACTTCTATCAACATTCCATTTTATTTTATACACCCATCTATTGTCAATAATATTGGCATTGGAAGGGGGTGGAAAAAAAAACCTAGGTATTGGTACAATATAAGGCTTAGAGTTCAAAAAACATATCATCTCGTTATCGTTTATGGCAAACTGCCTTAGTGAAACTAGTAGGTTCAATAAAAGATCAGGGCTATTGGTAGAAGAAGTAGATACTTTGGTTTGAGTGAGATTGGCTTCACATCTAGTTTTAGCAAAGGTATATGATCAAAGATTCATGTGATGAGTTCTTTATGGTGGTTTATTCGATTGGGAATTAGAGTTAGTATTAGTTCCCAAAGGTAGTGGTAAATCAATAAATAGTTAAAGGCCATTAGGATTGGGAACTTAGTGATGGCATTTGGATAGGATAATGTTTAGTGAATTAGATTGGATTGATAGAGAAGGGGATATGATTGGTGTTAGTAAGGAGGAGGCCAAAGATAGAGATAAGGAAGGATGGTTAGGAGTAGAATGAGATAAAGAAGGAAGAGACATACCTAAGGAAGACTTCATAGAAGAAGTGAATTGTGATAATGGTAGTTAAAACTACAATTAAAGAACAACATTAGAGTTGGAATTGAATAAGGATTGAGATGGTGGTACAGATGGGGAGTCTCTTTTATAGGGAAAAATATGTTCATCAAATTGAACATTTCTAGATATATATATTTTTCTCATCTCTTTATCATAACACCTATATCCATAATAATAAGGGAATATCCTAAAAAAATACATTGTTTTGTTTGAAAGGAAAATTTATATTGATTACATGGTCTGAGTTGAGGATAAACAGCACAACAAAAAACCTTTAAGAATCAAAATATGGTATTTTTTTTATACAATATATGGAATGGAATTTTGTTGAAAAGAAACTGTGTTGGCATTCTATTAATAAAAAAAATTGTAATTTTAAAGGCAAAATGCCAAAATTTAAAGGGTGTACCTAAATGACCAAGTAAGTTAAGATAAATATTAACTATATGGTGTATTTTTTATTCAATGGTCCCATTTTGTTCATGGGTATAAGGACATGCTAAATGATGAAAAATACCATTGGTTTGAAAATATTTGAATAATGGTTGAAACTCACCACCTAATATGACTTAAAGGACTTAATCAAACAATTAATTATTTTTCAACAAGAGCTTTAAATTGATAAAACACTTGAGGAACATCACTTTTATTCTTAATTGGAAATAACCAAGTAAATAAAGAAAAGTCATCAACAAAAATTAAAAAAAAAATACTTTTCTTGATTAAAAGATGTAATTGGAGCAAGAATCCAAACATTATAGTGTATTAATTCTAATGGATGAGAACTACGGTGATAAGTCGATGGTAAGGTCTTGCGATGCAATTTTTCAAGGTGATAGGCGTGACATGAATGAAGAGATAATGGAGTTTTGCAAGCACAATGTAAATGAAATTGCTAAAAAAGATAACTAATAACATTTTTATTTGGATGACCAATATGAGCATGCTAAGTTTCTAAATTAGCAAGATAGGCTACAACACTAGGAGAGAGGGTACAAAAGGATGATTGCAGCTTGTACAATCCCAATTCACTCTTTCCTTGAAGAAGAACTTCCTTAGTCTGTTGTTCCTTAACAAAACAATGATCAAGGTAAAATTAAAAAAAATAGTTATTATCACAACATAATTGGTTTTAATCATAACATTAGAACTACCATCAATAGGAGAACTAACACGCAACGCAGTTGGAGATTGAGGTTGGCCAACTCGATAATAAAGGTTCTACTCCTTAAAAGTAGTCAGTCTACTTTTCTTTAGTATCATGTTATTCTAATAGTTGATTTGTTAAATAGGAGAAATGTAGAGATTGTCCCATAAAGAGTGCCATAAATTTGTACACACAAATTTATAGAATGAAAATTATGCAAGAAAATTTAAAACTTTATTAATCTTGAAAAGCGGATTACAATCTCTGTAAAATTCTTATTATAAATATTTGGATTCTCTTATTCAAATCTTGCAATAGCCATGTAATTAAAGTGTTTATAGCTTATTCTTAAAATAACTTGATTCAAGGGTTTATTTGTAGTTTGAGTGTGAATTAAATATGAATTTGGTCAAGAATGCCTTTAATAATGTTGAAAAACTTTAAATCTTGAAAAGCAATGAGGTCTTGAATTTGACAAAGTTTCAATGCTTATTTTCTTAACCATAAGACTTGAATTTGACAGAGTTTCAAAGTTTGATCTCTTGATGACTTCAGAGCTTGGGGGGTACCTCTATTTATAGGCATTTGTATAGCTAATGTAGATGCTAAGAAATTTCATAAATCTAGTAGTAGGATTAACTTTTAACTACCTTTGATGCTATTTGATTGACTCATATGTTGGGGTGTCAAAATGGGTCATGACACGTTAACACGATTCGCATAACACGCAAAATTAACGAATTAGTGTTGAGGTTAAATGACTTCGTGTTAGAAATGGGTCAACTTATTTATGATGTGGTTTAATCAAATTGTGACATGGGTTGACACGTGAACCATTATACATGTCATGTTAGGTCGTGTCCACCCGACATGACACGACCCATTAAAAATTCATATAGTTTGTTATAATTTTGATTAATAAATTAGTCATTTATTGCAAATTTTTTTATAATTGTATTATGCAAATTGTTAAATTATAGATATTATTTTTAATTTTTTTTTATGAAAATTAGTATTTTTATATATTATAAATATTATATAGGTTAAAAGGATCTTGTTGAATTTCATGACCTGCATAGTTCATTTAAATAAATGGGTTACACATGTTGTGTTCATGTAACCCATTTAATTTCCATGTTGTGTTAGGGTTGGAATATTTAATACGATTAATAAATGGGTCATTCATGTCAACAAAGTAAGTCAACTTGACACGAACACGATGCACCAATCTATTTTGACATCCCAATAGTTACATGTATAATTATACTTTGTCACAACCCGAACTCAGGGTAAGTGACCGATGACCCGAACTCAGGGCAAGTGACCGGCACTAAGGAATGGGAAAGCATAAAGTTACCGAATCTCATAGTAAGCCTTAAAAGAAAATGCGAAATTTAAAAACTTTAAAACCTTACAATGAATAATTAAATTTCAATGCACATTATCAAACTGTTTTTTCTCAATATAATTTAAACCATAATATCATAGTGCATAAAGTAAATAAACATCAGTTATACAAATAATATCTTAGTACACAATATTATCAGTACATGATACTCACAAATAAAATATTCAGTTAAATAGTTTTCTCTTCTGCAATACACAAAAATAAACATAATACAAATAAGTAGACCTATGTAGAATAGCCGGTGATGATACTACACGACAAAGAGAAGTAGACCTAACTGAATAGTTCCAAACTCCTGAAAAAAATAAATTGAGGGGAGTCAGACCTCACTGAGTAAGTTAATAAAAGAGCTGTACAGTTTAAAAACCTTTTTGAAAACCGTATAGATGTAGCAAAAATAATTTATAATATATATACATATATAGCTTTTGAAAAATCTCGGTAGAACCCTAAACCCAATTCTAAATGGCCAACTGGGCCCACTTAATCCAACTAAACTGTCAGTCCCCGAGAGCTAGGGCATCTACCAAGGCACCTATCCCAGTTCATTCTTAACTTTCCACATCACTGGTGGTCCCCGAGAGTAGAGGCTTCCACCGAGGCACCCATCTCAATTTATAACCTCAAGTCATACATATTTTGGATTCATCTCTCAATCTCCACCATGTGCACACGGTCCTGGTGAAACCCACCAAATAGCCCGTTCTACTAAAATTTCTCAAAACTAATTTTGAAATAAATAAATGAATAAATACATTGCAATGAAAATTCTTGATAATGTAAGCAATACTAAAAATATGAGTGCATGCAAATTTTAAAGAAAACACACACACAAATCAATTCATTAACTTACAGGATGAGCGAGACGGCTGATGACCGCGCGTCTGCCTCAATCTAGAAGCTTCCGCTCCGGAATCTCTAAAAGAAATAACACATTGAATTTTAAAGTCATACTTATGGAATAAGAAGGGAATTTAATAAAATTATAAGACTCTAGATTGACTCGGGATAAACTGGATAAGACTTGATAAATTGGAATACCCTAATTTATTCTAGGAAATTACGGAAGATGTCACGTTTTATGAGAAAATCTACCAAAATTTCGGCAGAGTCTTCCCTGTAATACAGACATCTCTCTACTGTAGATAGAGTCATTCCTGCATAGAAAAATGCACTTCTAGTATTCATACTCAACCATACTCGAGTCGGTTCTCCAATACTACACTTAGCCCGACCGAGTTCACAATCCAACCAAACATCACAATTTAATTCTAATTAATAAAATTCACATTTAATTACTTAAATAGTTTAATTATATAATAAAATTAGTTTAAAACCCATTTTAGTACCCAAAATAATATATATTATATTATTTGAAGGCAATTTTCAAAAATTAGTATTAATTAGTTAAAAATAGTAAATAATTTGTAAAAATCCTTTTAATTCCTTAAATATTATTAAAACCAACTACCATATATTATTTAGCTATAATTAGTACAAAATTACATTTTTACCCCTATAATACAAAAATATACATAATATACTATTATTACTAAAAAAAATTCCCTAATAATTATAAAAATTATTGTCTCAAAATATAAATTATTAATATTAATTAAAACACATATTTAAACCAATATTCCAACAAAAATTCAACTATAACCTAATTATTCAATTTTAACATAAACTATAAAAATTCATAAAAATTATATAATATTCTCAAAAATTATTTTCTTTACTCTAAAATTAATATTAACTCATAATAACACCAAATATACCAAATTTATAATTTTAATAATTATTTTAAGAAAATTAATAAAATAATAATAAAATATTTAAAAATTCACAAAAATCAAAATAAATTTCAAAAATCATACAAAAATTCATAGAGGTAGATTGAACTAATGAGAATCATATTTATAAAGGGAGTTTGCAATAATCAAGCTAGATCAAGTTTAAAAAAATTTCAAAACTAAAAATCAACCAAAACTCAATCAAACTAAGATCAAAGCTCAAACTAAACTTGGAATGGGTCTCACCGGTGTAAGAGAAGGAGAATGACACAGAAATGACATGAAATGGTGGCCAGATGAAGCTTGGCCGGTTTTAATGGTGATTTTCGGCTTCCTCCAGTCTTCCTCGCTATTGATGCCGGCGAGCTTCACCTTAGGCTGGACAGTGACAAAAAGGAGGAGGAGAAGACGGTGGGTGATCACTGGAGAAGAGGGAGGCACAGTGATGGTAGCCAGACGGGATCGTGCGATGGGAGGAGGTGAGGATGCTGTAATAACTTTTTTTTTTGTTTATGTATATGTATATTTATTTAACTAATAACTATATAATATATTTTACTACAACTATACTTTATAATATTATATAATATAATATTAAATTTACACCATACATGCATACTACATACACACACACACACACACATATATATATATACATGCACATACTTGTATATATATAACACACACATAAAATAATAATAAACCCTAATTTAATTATATATTACATAAATACATATAATAGCCTTGGAAATAATAATGATATATATAGAATAAATTATACTTATGAAATAATTAAATAATATTTAATAATATAGAAAACATTAAGTAAATCAATCAAACAATATAGTGCTTAAAATGATATTATTAAAATAAAAATTCTCAAAATAAGAATAATGGTATAAACCCTAATGTAAGTTTATTAACTTCTAAAATACATACTTACATAATATATATATATATATATATATATTAGCATAAAATGTAAATTAATAATCACAAATAATAAAATAATATAAATGTAATTTTTGAATTTATTAATACTGTATATCTCATTTTAAAATAAATTAATTTAAAAATAGGGTTATTACATATACATTTAAATAAATGATTTTTTATAATTATCATTTATTTGTTGTTATATTAACGGCATTTTTTAAATAATTTGATTGGCCAATAAAATAATTTAATTTAGATAAAAACTAAAATATTTGATAAGTCTAAAATATTTAATCAATCTAATTGAATATCTAATACACCAAAAATACTTTATTTATGAAAATAATTAATAATTATCCCTAGATATTAATATATCAATGAACGTTATAAATATCATTTTATAGTCAATTAACAGTAGTTGTTTTTATGAAAATTCTGACAAACCAAATAAATTGTAGAGTATTGCAAAGAAAGGATAAAAAGAAAATATACTTTTTAAATGTCAAGGTAATTGGAATGAGGAACAAATAATAAAAAATTAACCATATAAATAATTTCACACAAAAAGAATTTAACATAATTATAGAAGACTCAGTAACATTTTAAAAATATATCAACTACAAAAAAAAATTTTTAAATTTTATTAAACTTAAATTTAAAATAGTTATTTATATTTATATTAAAATAATACTAAAATTTTAATAAATTGAAAACATTGGTAATATCTAAAAATTAAATAAATTACAAATAAAAGTACTTCTAGAGGTTTAAGATTTTCTTTTTGTATATACCAATTTGAATAAATCTCAATTGCCAGCTCGATACTATTATTACTTGATCTAGCCTCTAGGACATGTTTTGTATAATGGTATGAAGTAGTTGATAGATCACTATAGACATTTTTTATCAAAAGCTTTTTGAATTTAATCTGGTGAGATTCAGAAATCAGACACTAATAGATGTTTTTATTCAAAAGCTTTTTGAATTTAATCATTTTTATTTTGAAGTTTTTTTTTAAACTAATCGATAGCTAATTTGAATTTATATTTTATTTAGACCATATTACCGTTATTAAAAATAACTAGTAATAGTGAATGCATATTAAAAACTCAAACTGCATATCAAAAAATAAAATAAAATCCCCTAACCACCTCTTTTTTTTTTTCTTTTCTCTTAATTCTTAGTTTTCATTATAATTTATTTTGCCACTATTGATTATCTTTTCGATCGGCAGTACTCCCTTTTATTTCTATTTTATTTGCTTTATTTTGTTTTTATTTATTGAATAAATACAGATTTTTTTTATTTGTTTATCTTTTAATTGAAATTTTGAATCTTCTTTCGTATAGTTCTTCCCTTTAGTGAGATTTTTATTATTTTTCTTTATGACATTTAGATATCTCCTTATTATAAATTTTCTATTGCTATTTATACAATTGGACTCATTTAAAAACAAGAGAATCAATTTAAAGCTATATAGAGTCAATTTACAGTATTTTTTTTACATACACATGAATTTTATCATGATAAATTTTATAATTCTTTTAACTTAAAAAATTAATTTATCATATTTCATTTTTAGTTTATTTATTTAGAATCATGGTTCCTCTGAACTTTTTGATGAACATCAAATTAGTTATTTTATTACCTTTTGGGTTAATTTAGCTACAAAACTATCGAATAAAAGTCAAATTAGTTGACAATTTCACTTTCCCCTTATTTTTTAATAGGTAAACAAAAGGACCCCTAGATATTTATGAAAATATCCTTAATTTTTTACTTATTTGACCAATTACTCCAAATTATAATAAAAAAATTGTTTTAAAATTAAACCTTTTTAAATAATATTCTTAGCTATGTCTATACCAAATAAAATTTCATAAATTAATAATATAATATATGAATTTTTAAATTTAATTATGCATAAAATATATATAATTTTAATAAAATTATACATTATATTTAATTTTTCAATTATAATAACACTCAAGTCTATTTATATTTTAGAATATATATATATATATATATATATATATATATATATATATATATATATATATATATATATATATGAGTACACTTGCGCCTACATGTGCACATGCATGCATGTAAGTGTGTCTGGGTGGGTGTGTCTTAAATATAATTTTATAATTAAAAATAGTGTAGGTATAAATTAAAATGTATAATTACTAAAAATTATATATATATATAGAACTATTTATGGAGGGAGATTCCAACCATGCTTTTGTACTTATCTTTAGGTAGGTAAGTGACATTTATACATATTTCAAGGGCTTTTATTTACATGTCGAATAATAAAACAAGAAGTATAATTGTTAGGATTAATTTTACTCCTTTGCTGACCATCTTTCAGTGAAAGCCATCAGCTTGCCTTCCATTCAACGGTGGAGCACTTATCCTCAGTTGTAATTCATTGACGTGTAATGATGCTTTGGGCAAAGCATGTTTTAGGTTCTGTTTCTTCCTCGTTATTCTTTCTTTTTCTTGGTTTTCATTGGCCTTTTGTGGGTTGCTTGTATTGCAACATTCATATTTGTTTTATTCCATTAATAAAGTTTGAAGTCCATGATGAGAGCGCCATAAGGGCATCAGTTTAGGTGGAATTTTTTAGTACACTTTTGATTTAGGTTTTTTGTTTTTTTTTTTTTTTTTAAATTAGGATTAATTTAACATTTATTAAACAATTTAATAATTAAATTGGTCCAAACTATAACAAAAGAGCTAATGAGATTTATTAAACTCCTTATTTGTTTATATTTTTATTTTTTAGATATAAATTATCTAAAATATAATTAAAAAAAAACTTTGTACTTTTGACTTCAACTTGCTTGTAAAACCAATAGCACTAACGACATATAATAATATCCTAATCGAGAGTTTATAGACAAATCACAAAATTATTTATTTTAATACAAATCCAATCATATGTTGAGTGGTGCACTAATGATTCTTCTTTAAATTTGGTGAGCCATACATGATACACGAATTGGTAAAGATAATATAGAATAGTCCCGGAAAAAACATTATTTAAATATAAAATTTGACAAAAAGCTACATTGCTTTCTCATGCATACTTTGAATTGAAATCTCTCCAAAAAAAAAAGAATTGAACCAACAGCTAAATGGTGGTCTCTGCCTTTTTAAATCGGAAAATTGAAATATTTTATCTTGATTTAAAAAAAATATTTAAGGGAATAAATAATTTATTTTATTAAATATTATTATTTTTTAATTGTTCTTATATTTTTGTACTTTTTTTTTATAGTGTTATGTACATTGAAATTTCACATGCAATTCAGTCAACATGCACAATTGAACAAAGAGTTGATAATATAACAAATTAAAATTTTCCCTGAATTTTTAAAAGTTACTAATTAAATATTTAAAATTTAAATTTCCTATAAGATTTAAATTCTGATGATCAATAACATAGAATAATTGGATTTTTTAATCTTCAATAAGCTATAAATTAAGTTGAAATATATGTATCAAACGATCCAATAAAACACAGGCTTTTCATTTAAAATTGAAATGCCTATAGTACTGATTGGACCAATATTATTTGAGGAGAAAAAAAAAATCAAATTGATACAATTTTCACTATTTTTGGCAACATGAGGGGAGTGGAGATCTTTATTGTACTGACAAATTTATGAAAAATCAGAATTTGATTAATTAAAAAACAAAATTAATTCGCTCTATCAAGTTATAAAATTTAAATTTAAAAATTTAAAAATTTCAATAAAATTTAATATATAATGAATATTTGTAATTTTATTAATTGATTATTTGATCTTGATAAAAATACTGCGGCATGGTAACTTTTTCACTTTTTTTATAAACTTTTTCAATTACTTGTTAATTTATTTTTGTAATTTAGAGGAAAACAAATTTAGAGGAGTGTATTATAATTATTTTTGTTATTCGTTCAAAAAAGAAAAATATATGAAAACATATTTTTTGGCCACAGTGAGTCAGTGGGCACTGAATTTTGTTTCTACCAAAATGGCACTTGTGAGATTACTAGTTATTGTGTAAGGTACAGAATGTGGGCTAGGAGTGCATGTGCAAGTTGATAAACAAGTTGTAGGCACGTTCGGTGGAGGATATCATGGGTCTCCATCGAACTAATAATTCATCTCTTTTATTCCTTCAATGGGGTCGAAATTTCAACCAAAAAAGTAATGGGTCGTGAACTCCTCTATTATATTGATGCTCTCTTCTCTTTTGTATCATTGTATATACAAAATGTGTAAAATTAGATATGTTTTGTTTGCACTCTTGAGAACAAAGAGCCACTCTGGATTATATAGTTTGACTACATAATTCATGAACTAGAGAGAAAGAACATTCAAGTGATAAAATAAATAACCAATGGGTTATCATTTAAGTAAGATTATTTTAAATATGATAATTTAATATTATAATTTATGTTACTCTCTCGGGGTGAGTTTTTTTTTTTAATCGGTTGATTCGATTCAATATTTTAATTACTTCAATTCACTTTGGTTTAATTGTGTTTAATTTTAGATATTAAAAGTTAAAATTTGATTCAATTAGATTTTTGTATAAAATATATGCTTGCGTGAGAAACTAAAAGATTTAATTTATATTTATTTTTAAAATATTTTAATTAATACATAAATAATAATTTAATTTAAAAATGTAAAATTATGCATCATTCATCTAAACTTCCCTATGTGGACTTTCCTCCCAACAACGACGGGTTTTCCATCTTTGGTTTGAGTCTTCTTTCCATGTTCATACATCGTGATTTTTTTTATCACGATTGCTTTACTTTGTTTGTTGTTTTCTTTCTTTCATGTTTAGTGTTGATGGCGAAAGATTTAGAAACGTTATGGAAGAATTTTCAATTGACAAGCGATGAGGGTACAGAAGTGGATTTGGCGAGGTGTGTTGGGGATTCTTCAAAACAGTCTCGATCAATAGTGAAACGGCTTTTGTCATCAAAACCCCTCAGTTTGAGAGCACTATCGGGTGCGTTCAATGGAGGCGAAGGGTTTTTCTTTGGATGAGGCAGGCTCAAACATCTTTTTCTGTGAGTTTCAATCCAAGGCTGATAAACAGAAGGTTATGCGTGATTCTCCTTGGCACTACGATCGTAACCTTGTAGTTTTGGGTGAGATCAATGTCAATGAACAACCATATGGTGTATATCTTTCACAGTGTCTCTTTTGGGTCAGCATCTGGAGCTTGCCACTCAATTGTCGAGATCATGCCTCGCTTGTCAAAATTGCGACCAAGATAGGTGATGTCCTTGAGGTGCACCCCTCAGATATCAATTCTGTTGTGAGTCCCTCCTAGTGAAATCCACAAGTTTAAAAAAATAAAGAAAAAAAGTCACATTTTGCTGTACTGAATTCTATGCAGTAAATGTGAAAAATTTTGTTTTTATTTTTTATTTACATTGATGGTTATAAATAGCTATCTGCAATGGAGAAGCAAAGCATGAACAGTGAGCAACGAGCAAGAAAATTGAGTGCTCTGTGAAGTGTGTATTTGGCCAAAACAATTTTTGCTTTGATGAGTGTGAGAAAAAAAATTTGAAAGATTGAGGAAAAAAAATTTTCTGAAAGGGTGAGTGACAAAATAGTGAAGAAATTATTTTTGGAGTGTTTGGAAAACAATTTGAATACCACTATTTTGTTAAAGATTTTTTGTATATCTCTAGTGTTGATCTAGAGAAACTTATCTCTTATACCTACCATTTTTATAGTGGAATAATTATTCTAATTTTTTCCCATTGACGTAGCTCAATAATTAAGGGTGAACCACATTAAAATATTTGTGTCATTATTATTATTATTATTTATACGACAGATTTTACTGCTTATTTTGCTCATGCATTGGCCAGTTTAACTGCCTATTTTACTTATACATTGGCCACTTTAATCGTCTCTATTTGTTTATTTGTTTGATTATTTCTGCAGTAATTTTATTTTGTCTCTGTGAAAATTATTCCATTGCGTCAACTTTTTTAATTTTTCCAACAATTGGTATCAGAGCTGTTGGTTCGTGTTCTGGAGGCATTATTAAATACTGTAATGATGGAGGCTAAGACTAGCAAGATGGTTAGCTTAAATTGCACAAATTATCACATATGGCGAAACAAGATGAAGGATCTCCTATTTGTGATGAAGTTGCATCTACCGGTTTTTGCTACAACAAAACCTGAAGGCAAAACGGATGAGGAATATGCATTTGAGCATGAGCAAGTGTGTGGCTACATTTGATAGTTCATTGAAGACAATGTGTATAAACACATTTGCAATGAAACTAATGCACAAACGTTGTGGAACAAGCTTAAGGAGCTGTAAGCTTCAAAGACTGGCAACAACAAATTATTTTATCTGACAAAATTAATGCAGATAAAATATCGGGAAGGCTCTTTTGTCGCTCATCACTTGAATGAAATGCAAGGGATCGTAGATCAATTTTCAGGAATGGGCATAAATTTTGACAATGAAATTCTTGCTCTTATGGTGTTGGCTTCTCTGCTACAGTCATGAGAGACTTTAAAGATTTCACTTACAAACTTTGCACTAAATGGTATAGTAAATATGGAATTTATCAAAAGCAGTATTCTGAATAAAGAGATGAGATGCAGATCAAAGGGTGCCTCTTCAATACGTTCAGATATCCTTATTGTAAATTCTAGGGGGAGAATTAAGACTCGAAGCTCAAAGCAAAGAGATAAGAGCAAAGGAAATTCAAAAAAGTATGCAAATATTGAATGCCATTACTACAAAAAGAAAGGCCATATCAAGAAGTTCTTTTGAAAGTTCAAGGACAAGAACAAAGGCAAAGATGTAACAAAAGATAACAGTAGTGATGTTGATGAAGCAAATCTTCTTAGAGAATTCAATGTCCTTTTAATGATGATACTATTAATCTTATTACCCATGAGATAAGCTAAGTAATTGATAGTGGTACTTCCATTCATGCTACATCTCAAAGAGAATTCTTTTTATCCTACACTCTAAGAGATTCTAGATTTGTGAAGATGGGAAATGGCAATCGAATAAGAGTTTATAGTGAAGGAGATGTGTGTTTGGAAATGATGAATGGCACAAGAATAATCTTAAAGAATGTCAAGCATGTTCCAGATATTCACCTGAATTTGATCTCAACAGGTAAGCTTAATGATGAAGGTTTATGCAACACCTTCCATAACGGCCAATAGAAACTCACTAAAGGCTCACTGGTGGTGGCTAGAGGTAAAAAGGACTTAGCACTATACTTTATGCATGTAAATATCTCCAAAGACATAGTGAATGTGGTGGAGAAAGATAGTACAATTGAGTTATAGCATTGAAGACTTGGCCATATGAGTAAGAAAGGGATGAAAGTGCTGGCTAAGAAAAATGTGTTATTTGGAGTAAATCTTATGCATCTAGAGAAATGTGTCGATTGTCTTAGAGGAAAGCAAAACAGAGTTACTTTCAGGAGTTCTTCTCCTTCCAGAATGAAGAACGTGATGGATTTAATTCATTCAGACTTGTGTGGGCCAATGCCAAAGTCACTTAGTGGTTGTTAGTACTTTATGACTTTCATTGATGATCATTCTCAAAAGACATGGGTATATACCTTGAAGTTAAAAGATCAGGTGTTAAATGTCTTCAAGGAATTTCATACCTTGTGGAGAGACAAACAGGCAAGAAGCTGAAGTACATCCAGACAGACAATGATGAAGAGTATTATGGACCATTTGATGCTTATTGTAAAGAGCATGGTATTTGACATCAAATGACACCTCCGAAGACACCATAGTTGAATGGTTTAACTAAGAGGATGAATAGAACTTTGATAGAGAGAGTTAGATCTTTACTCTCATAGTTAAAGTTGCCTAAAACATTTTAGGGTGAAGCTCTACTTATAGCAGTATATATGCTAAACCTTTCACCATGTGTTCCTTTACAGTCTAACACTTCAGATAGGGTGTAGTCAGGAAAAGATGTTTTTTATGGTCATTTGTAGGTTTTTGGGTGCAAAGCCTTTGTGCATATTCCTAAGGATGAGAGGTCCAAGCTTGATGTCAAAGCATAACAATGTGCATTTATTGGCTATGGTCAAGATCAACTTGGCTATAGATTTTATGATCTAGTCCAGAAGACTTTTGTCAGAAGTCATGATGCTATATTTATTGAAGATAAGATAATCAAAGATATTTCCAAAGTTAAGAAGAACATTTCCAACTCTAAAGATGATTCAAATTTGAAGTGACTTCCTCCAACAATGGTGCCAAGGGAAGTTAGAGATGAAAATGAAGTTATTCCAACATAAGTAGTTGATGATGATGCTCCCATTGAGATTCCATTTGAAAATGATGATGATGGTGTTCATGATCAAACACCAGTAGATGAGGCTTCCTCAGTGCCATTGAAAAGATCTTATAGAAATAGAAAACCTTCTACCATATATTCTAGAGACCAATTTGTGTTACTAACTGATGGGGGAGAGTTAGAAAGCTTTAAAGAAGTTATAAATGATAAACACAAGAAGAAATGGCTTAAAGCCATACAAGATGAGATGATGTCTCTACATGAGAATAAGACATTTAAGCTGGTGAAGTTGCCTGAAGGCAAGAGAGCTTTGAAGATTAAGTGGGTGTTCAAGATCAAGCATGAAGAACATAGTCTCCAAGCATGATTCAAAGCTAGATTGGTTATAAAAGGATTCAACCAAAGAAAGGGCATCAACTTTGATGAGATTTTTTCTCCAGTTGTGAAGGTGACATCCATCCATACTGTGCTAGGATTAGAAACATGTTTTGATATGGAGATTGAGCAAATGGATGCTAAAACTGCCTTCTTTTATGGTGATTTAGAAGAAGAAATATTCAATGAGCAGCCAAAGGGTTTCAAGAAAAGAGAAAAGAGGACTATGTTTATAGATTGAAGAAAAGCTTGTACAATTTAAAATATACACTAAGACATGGTATAAGAAGTTTGAGTCTATTATAGGGGAGCAAGGCTATAAAAAGACCACTTTAGACCATTGGGTATTTGTTCAGAAATTCTCTGATGATGACTTTATTATGTTGTTGCTTTATATGGATGACATGTTGATAGTTAAGAAGCAGTTGATTAAGCCTTTTACCATGAAAGACTTGGGACCAATAAAGCATATTCTTGGCATAAAGATTATAAGAGATTGAGGCATCAAGAAACTATGGTTGTCACAAGAGAAGTACATTGAGAAGGTACTTCAGAGGTTCAACATGTACAATGCTAAAACGATTGGCTATCCTCTTGCTAATCACTTTAGATTGACTTTCTAGTAAAGCCCTTCCACTGATAAGGAGAAGGAAAAGATGGATAGAGTTCCATATGCTTCAATAGTTAGTAGTTTGATGTATGCCATGGTATGTACACGACCAGATATTGCACACTCAATTGGAGTTGTGAGTCAGTTCCTTTCAAATCCTAGAACGGAACATTGGGCTATAGTAAAATGGATTTTCAAGTATCTTTGTAGAATTTCCAAAATATGCTTATGTTTTGGAGACACCAAACCTGTGTTATCTAGATACATAAATGCAAACATAGCAAGTGATGTGGACTCAAGAAAGTCAACGTCTGATTACTTGATTACATTTATAGGGGGAGCTGTGGCATGGAAGTCAAAATTACAAAAATGTGTTGCCCTGTCTACCATTAAAGCATAATTTATTGCAGCAATTGAAGCTTGTAAAGAGTTCCTATGGATGAAGAAGTTCTTAAATAAACTTGGTTTTCAGCAAGACAAATATGAGCTATTTTATGATAGTTAGAGTGTTATCCACCTTGGTAATAATTCTTCCTTTCATTTAAGATCAAAGCATATTGATGTGAGATATCACTAGATACGAGATGTATTAGAGAAGAAGCTATTGCAGCTAAAGAAGATCCATACTGATGAAAATGAATTAGACATGTTAACCAAAACTCTACCAAGTGAGAAGTTCAAACTCTGTCGATTGGGTGCCAGAATGGTAATGACCTCCACATAGTCGGGAGGGGGAGAATTATTGTAGGTCCCTCCTAGTGGAGCCCATAAGTTTGAAAAAAAGGTCACATTTTGCTACATCGAATTATGTGGAATTTTTTTTATTTTTTTATGTACATTGATGGCTATAAATAACCATCTACAATGGAGAAGTATAGCATGGAGAGTGAGCAACGAGTGAGAGAATTGAGTGCTCTATGAAGTGTGTGTTTGGCTAAAGCAATTTTTCCTTTGATGAGTATGAGAGAGTTTGGGAAAATTTTTTTCTTAAAGGGTGAGTGACAAAATAGTGAGGAAATTATTTTTGAGGTGTTTGGGAAACACTTTGAGTGCCACTATTTTGTTAAAGATTTTTTATATACCTCTAGTGTTGATCTAGAGAAGACTCTCTCTTGTACCTACTATTTTTATAGTGGAAGAATTATTATGATTTTGTCCCATGGACATAGCCCAAGAATTAAGGGTGAAAAATGTTAAAATATTTGTGTTATTTTTATTATTTATATGGCAAGTTTTACCGCCTATTTTACTCACCTATTGGTCAGTTTAACTGTCTATTTTACTCACATATTAGCTAGTTTAACCGCCTCTATTTATTTATTTGTTTGATTATTTTTGTAGTAATTTTATTTTGTCTCTATAAAAATTATTCTGCTGCACCAACTCTATTAATTATCCCAATAAATTCCTAGGGGAAATATTATCGTGCACGGGTTCGCTTGGATGTTATTGTTCTATTAAGAGAGGGACTATCATTCTCAATAGTAAAGGAGAATGGATATTGGTATACTTTCACTATTAAAAACT
Organism: Mallotus nudiflorus; assembly: GCA_947683625.1. Taxonomy (NCBI): domain Eukaryota; kingdom Viridiplantae; phylum Streptophyta; class Magnoliopsida; order Malpighiales; family Euphorbiaceae; genus Mallotus; species Mallotus nudiflorus. The sequence continues at coordinate 6,883,055 of CANTUR010000157.1, read as the reverse complement.
TCTAAATTATTGCTATTGGTGTGGTTGTTATTACAAATGAATGTGAAACCAAACCTGAGAATGTAACTATGACTGATTGGCCCTATGGTCCCTTCTTATGTGCTTCTCCAATTCGGAATCGCAGTAATGCTAAGATTGTTGTTTTATGACCAAGTCTAATTTCATCCTCTTCTAGACTTAAGGATAATATTATTTTAGGGTCCCAGAAGATGTCTATTTGTTGACAATTGAACTTATCATCAATGGTTCTATAAGGGGTACAAGGAGATCATTATAATTCTTTAGGGGTCACTATTCTTAGTGTTCCTTTTTTGGGCAAGGCTGAATCATCCTATAAACAGACCCAGTTTGTTGTTACTATTGATTATGCACCTCTTTGGTTGGGTATTAATTATTCCCCTTTGCCTACTTTGGTCTATTCTATAGGTCTGAATCATAAAACTTCTATACACAGATTTGAAAAGTTAAGTTATAAGGAGAAATCAATTATGCTTTATGTTAATAAACTTGATAAGGATGTTGTTTTCTCTTCACCTGTTGGGCATAAGCTAAAGGGAAAGATTATTGGTGTAACTACAATAGGGGTGGATGTGTTACCAAAAAAAGGGCATGCTGATGGGGTGGTTCATTACAAGGGCAATGATTCTCCTAATTCTAGTACCTATCATACTACTATTGTTAAAACAGTTTGTGAGGTGGAGACTATATTGTAGCCTTGCCTAGCCCAATGAATCTACTTAATTGGAACGTCTAAGGCTTGGGGAACCCACAAATGTTGCATGTTGTGTGTTTTTATGTTTGAAGGTATTCCTCTGATGTTTTGTCCATTATAGAGTCGAAGTTGTCTAGTTCACGTGTTAATGGTTTAAAGCATTTTTTCTTGAATTATTCTATTTTTTTAGTTCCTAGTTATGGTCAATCTGATGTTTTAATGTTGATGTGGAAAAAATCGATTAATGTTTCATATCTCTCTTATAGTGCTAATTGTATAATCTTTAAAGTCCATGATGTTGTGTATAATAAGATTTAGAAAGGGTATGGTGTTTATGGTTTCCTAGAAAAACAAAATAAATATAAGACTTAGTTACTTCTTGATTAGATTCTCCAATTTACTACTTCTCATTGCCTATGTTTTGGAGATTTTAATGAAGTTTTGCATAGTCCTGAGAAGAGTGGGGGTTGTGCTCATAATTACAATAGTAGTGCTTCTTTCCAATGAGTTGTTGACAAACATGGTTATAAGCAACCTTTTGGTGTTCTTGTTTCTATTTCAAGGAGAATTTATTCCATAAGGGTCTTTTCATTTTGTTTTCGAGGAATATAACAAATTTACCGAATAAGGACAAATGATTGGTCTTAAGGAGAATGAGACACTTTTTTGATTTTATGGAATAACCACCTGATTTTTAAAAAATTGAAAAAAGAAAGGGACAATATTGGGTCACTCAATGAGTGTTGCCCCTAGTAGAGATTTTTGGGTTCCAGGGATCGCATTTAATTTTCAACTATTTCTCATTATATGATGTTCAATGTATAGCTACTGCAACACCATAGTTTCAGTAATGACGATTTGTATAGCATTCACATAATTTATCAGATAGTGGAAGATAATAAAGCTGAACGATATTAATATTACATGGATTTCCTAATAAAATACATATAAAAGAAAAAAAGAGATTGTGGAAATGTAAATCTAATTTAGATATGATGGATTGCAAGGAAAATGTGACCATTCACACAGCTTGTTTAATCACATGAATAATGGGATATACAATGGACACTCGGTCGCTTGAAAGAGTAAGCAAAATGTAGATGATCATGTACATTTGCTGTGATGATTTATGCTATGATTATAATATAGGGGATGCATGATGTCATCACTGGACTAAAAACATGATGAATATGTTCGAAGATATGAACTTTTCACATTATTGATATCTAAGATGTGATTTCAAGTTTCAAAACTAAAGGATGCAAAACGATGATATGAAATGAGCATAATAAAGCATAGATTATTCATATAGCATGAAAAATTGCCAATCTCATAAAATAAGCACAACAATATTCCCAAATGCTGGCGATAATAAAATAAAATGCAATGCAATAAAATAAATGTGCTAAAATGATTGTGTGGTCCTCAAATTTGATTAGGATTGTGTGGGTTTTAAAGCTTTAGCTTTAAAGGATTATCAAGTTTTCCACATTGAGAGATTTAAAATAACAATAGAATAATGCTAGTTTGTATACCTTTAAAGTGTACTTTGACAAAGATGAGGCTTAGTTTGGTGGAAAAGAGATCCAACCACCTAAGAAAAAGACAATGGGAGAGCAAAAACTATCTGGAAAGGGGTTTCCAACACCTTCGATCGAATAAAATTTGAATGTGTGTGTTTTTCCACTTACTCCCCCCCTCAACATAGGGTGAGGAGGTGTCTATTTACAGTGAAAAATGTATGGAATAAAAGGTGAAAAATGTGTGTGTGTTTCCACTTACTCCCCCCCTCAATATATGCATGGTCGAGTGCGCATGACTTAGCGCTTAGTGTGTGGTCACACTATAGCGCATAGCCATGGGTGTTTGTGCGTGGTTACTCACACTTTTGCTTGTTATGTACTCTATTTGAGGTTTATGTGGGCTTTTTTTAGGTTGGCTCCTAGGGTTTTTGGGACTTCCATACATATTTCCAAAGTCCATTTTATCAAATTCAGCCTTAATTTTAGGGCATGACACCTAGGGGTGTTTAGGCACACTTCTGAGCAATACATGCTGATCCTCAAGTTGTTTTGGACTATTCTAGTACCACTTTTGAAGGTTATATAGCCTTTCGAATGTGTTTATGAAGTTCATTTTGTTTGGTTTGGCTTTGATTTTAGCGTATGACACCTAGGGATGTTTATGACTTTACTCGCACTTCTAAGCAACACGCGCTGATCCTCGGATTATGTTGGACCATTCCAGGGCCACTTTTAGAGATTTTTGAGCCCTCTGGACATGTTTCTAAAGTCCATTTCATCAAAATCAATTTCTATTTTTCACAAAGTTGGGTCCTAATCTAACAAAATGAATATCGATCTAATAAGCTGAGTGTTTTAAGAAAGGTATTCTCGAAATAAGCTTCTCATTATTTTGATAATTCATATTTCGTAAGGTTAGAGCTTGATGATCAATTTTGCACAGTAGTATGGTCAATTAGGTTTTCTAAGGTTGCACACTTCAGAGGTGTTATAAACAAGCAAACTCTAGTCATTTTAGAGTTTCATTTCATCATTGGACCTTTTTGGGGATAGACAAATTTAAGGTATGACATTTGCCCCATGCTTCGCTTGTGTTATATAGCCACCTAGCACTAGTGTCAATACATGTGAAGCAAATGAAAATATGCCAAAAATCATTTTCTGAAGAGGGAGGTACTTACCTGAGTATTGTGTCATTGTGATTTATTGTTGGGATACTACCACTATAACCTCTTCAAGTGTCAGGCAAATAAACATATGTTGTCACTATAACCTCTTTAGGTGTCAGACAAGCAAAATCATGCCCCTATAATCTCCTTTAGTGTTAGGTAAACAAACAGATATTTCCACTATAACCTCTTCAGGTGTTAAGCGAAAAGATAAATACTGCTACTAAAACATCTTCAGGTGTTAGGCGAAAAGACAAATACTATCACTATAACCTCTTCGGGTGTTAAGTGAATAGAATCATGCCACTCTAACCTCTTTAAGTGCTAGGCAAATAGAATCATCCCACTATGACCTTTTCAAGTGTTAAGCAAACAGAATAATGCCACTATAACCTCTTCAGGTGCTAGGTGAATATAACCATGCCACTATAACCTCTTTAGGTGTCAAGCGACCATATCATTATGATAATTGTGATTGATGTAATGTGTCCTTCTCTTTTAGTTTTAGTCGATGATGATACGATGATGATGTAGTGATGATGTAATGTGTCCTTCTCTTTTAGTTTTAGTCAGTGATGATACAGTGATGATGTAATGTGTCCTTCTCTTTTAGTTTTAGTTTGTGATGATATGGTGATGATGTAGTGATGATGTAATAATGATGCAATAAATATGATGTCATTACTTGTTATGTTGCAGATGTTATTTTGATGATTTCGAGCAGGGTATCCTTTTGATGATTCTTCCTTATTTTCTTCTTTCGGGAGGTGCTGAGTTTTTAAAAGTAGTAAGGTTGTACATGATGTCTTTAGAAAAATGTAGTCCTTATTAGTGTACTTTCATATGAGTTCAGTGCATGTCTTATATTTAAATGGAGGTTTAGGACTAGAGAAATGAGCGTGCAAAATCTTGGACTACGTGTAGAATTGTACGAGAGCATGTGGAGGGGGGAAGTACACATGGAGCACGTGGTAATGCACTGAACTATCACCTTTGCCCATATGTACTCAAGCTTTGATGCAGCATGTCGAGGTGGTTTGAGGATCTACAGATGCATGTTCATGCTAGATGTGAGTAGGAGTTCTTGCGTTTATTCTTTTTGCTTTTTATCTTTAGTTTGTTAGTTCTAACTTCCTAGTTCTAGTATATATAGGCTTATGAGTTTAGGGTTCCTCTCATCTGATTGTCGAGCATTTCCTATAAGATGTCTTTCCTTATTATGCTTGCTGGATCAGGAGGACTACTGATTTGATTGAGGATTGCGTAGTGGCTCAGGACTATATGGGCAAATTATCCCCTAATCATGTATGTCTGACTCTTATTGTGTTGGCTATTTCTCCTTTATAGATTCTTTATTCATTCTTGTCTTTTGAGTATATCTTCCTTCACTAATGGGTGGCGAGGTCACATTGGAAGGCAAAAATGGTGACTGTATAGCAGTTGATGGAGAGATGAGTGTTGTTCTCTGGCCTTACTAGTAGAGTGTGGTATTTGGGCGAGAGAGTCCATTATTGGTGGGATAGTTCATTTGTGAGGAGAGTCCCTATTCCTCCCCCTAATGACATGTTTTAAGGCCATGAGCTTAATGGTGATGACCTTTTTTCTATCTCGTTGAAAGAGATCTAGGTCTCATTTTAAGGAGAATGAGGGCATATTTTGTACTGAGGTGACTACCCATTCTAGTGGTATGGCTTCTAATAGTACTATTATTTAGGAATTTATGGTTTAGCCATCATTGGCTTTGTTTAGGACAGATATCTTTGGTAGAGTAATGCATTTTGATCTACCTTGCTCTGGCTTTCCTCAGTCGAGTGTTGCTCCTCTTGACATTACTTATGTTTTATTTCATTTATTTGGTTAGTGATGATTGACTTATTTGCTAGGTTTTGTAGATTCTCCTCCCCTCTGGTCAATACTGGTATACCATTGTAGGGAGTATGCAGCATCATTTTTTAGAGTTTACGACCACTCAAAGGGTATGTCTTCTTTATTGTACCTGTTTATTTTATGCATATTTTTTATGTATATATGTATGATACGCAATATGTTATATATGCTGAACACCATCACACTAGCTATGGGAGTAAGAGCATATGACTTATTATGACTGTATGGGTGAGCTGGAGTCATGACTATCATCCTTTGTGATGAACAATCTGAGCCAAAATTAGATGAGGGAGATGCTTGAGCAGGATTGGTGCTTGCTTCTGATGGTAGCCATGATCGATGTAGTTGTTTTAGGATCTAAGTTTAGGACCTGTGGCTTGTGGTTTACTTTGTTGTATCATATTCTCAAGGTTATTGACTTTGGGTATTGTATCTAGGCATTTGTCCTGCATATGCTATATGATAGTCATATGATGATGACTGTATATGCTTCTTACTGTGTATCATTGATGATGTTTGATAGTGCTCTTGCCTGCCTCTTTTATTTTTCCCTTTTTTGCTTAAGGTGTCTCCTTTTGGAGCTTTTCCTACTTAGCTGGGTTTTCTTTTTTTCTTGTTTCTACCTAGGGTGTCTCCTCTCAGTGCTTTTCACACCTAGCTAGGCCTTTTTTTGTTAGGCTTTGATGATAGTGGCTGATCTCAAAGAGAGAGTTAAGAACTGTGGTCATGTAATGAAAGAAAATGTAAAGCATGCTTGATGTAATTCATGATAATCAAATGTTTTGCATTTTTCAAAGACATTTTGCATAAATCGACAATAATTATCATTTCGTTGAAGTTATTTAAGAAAAGCATGGGTGCATTCATACAAATTTCAACCTTGAGGTAAAAAAGCACAGGTGCATTCATATAAATTTCAAACTTGAAGTTAAAAAGCATAGGTGCATTCACACAAAATTTGAACTCAAGGTTACCCCAATCCTTAACTAGCCTTCTCAAGTTAGTTAAGTATTTTCTCTCTTTCCTTAACTTTTTCCTAGGTTGCCCATATAGGGTTTTTAACTTAGTGGGAAGTCCTTAACTTTTGCCTAAGCTACCATTTTTAAGTTTTCAATTCAGTGGGATTTTTTTATATGCCTTAGACATAGTACTTTTTCAAGTGATCTGTATTAACAGTTTTAGAGAATTTATTGCCTTCAAAATCCATTAGCTTGACTGCACTTTTCGATAAGACATGTTTGACCAAGTATGGGCCTTCCTAGTTCGGTTTGAATTTCCCTCTTGAATATATAATGTTCTACCTCGTTTGCTTTAACACCCAATCTCCTACTTTCACACTCTTATATTTCACTTTCTTACTAAAGGTTTTGGCTAGCTGAGCCTGATACAACTATATGTAGTATATAGCCTTAAGCCTTCGATTGTCCAAGACGGTGAGATTATCATGCCTCTATTGAGCCCATTGTACTTCTAATTATTCAAATTTGATCATTATATGAAAAGACTTGATTTTCATTTTAACTAGAAGCATTGCTTCTAATCTGTATACTAGCAAGAAAAGAGTTGCTTCGGTTGAAGTCCTAACTATTGTTCAATACCCCCATAAAGCATATGGCAATCTGTTTGCCCAATATCAGTAAGACTAAGTCATTTTTAATAAAATCTTCTTAATTTTCTTGTTTGTAGCTTCTATGGCCTCATTTGCTTATGGTTGGTAAAGAGAAGATTTATGATGTTCCACCTTATAACTCCTTAGCAGCTCTTTAACTTCCCCTTAGAGTTGGAAACTGTTGTCAGAGATTATATAATGGGGAATCCCATACCGACAAAACAAATTTCTTTTGATGAATTTGGGCACTTGGTTGGCTACCATCCTTGCAAATGATTCTATTATGACCTACTTTATAAAGTAATCCATTTCCACTAAGATGAACCTGTGTCTATTCGAGGCTGTTGAGTGGCTTTCTGTAATTATATCTAGTCCCCATTCTGAGAAGGGCCATGGAGAGGTGATGTAGTGCAATATTGTTAGAGGAAGGGGCTAACATTCTCGTGGATCTGACACTTGTGGCATTTCTTTACAAATTTGATATAGTCTTCCATCATAATCATCTAGAAGAACCCTTGTCTAATTAGTTTCTTAGTTAGGATTGCTCCATTCATGTGTAGACCATAAACACCTTTATGTACTTCTTCTATTACTCTTATAGCCTCAGTTTCATCTAGACATCAGAGTTTGTGAGTGACCTTTATGTTTATTTTGTTTGGGACATGTAGTGGGTCTTTCCATTTTTGAGGGACATGGCAACTTTACTGAATAGGGACGAATGATTAGTCTTGGAGGGACAAGACGCTTTTGATTTTGTGGAGTTACCACCTGATTTTTAGAAAATCAGGAAAAGAAAGGGATAACATCGAGTCACTCAGCAAATATTGTCTCCAACAGAGATTTCTGGGTTTAGGGGATCATGTCTACTTTTTTATTATTTTTCATTATACGATACTTGATGTATAGCTACCGCAACACCCTAGTTTCGATAATGATAGTTTGTATAGCATTCATATTGTAGATAGTGGTAGATAATGAAGTTGAATTTTTATTACATCACTTTCTTGATAAAATACATATAAAAAATGAAAGACTGTGGAAAGATAAATCTAATATGATTGATCTATAAAGATAACATGACCATTTACATAGCTTGCTTAAATGAATGATAGGATGATCATGCTTACAATGATTATTTATGCTATAATGATTTATAATGATAATATAAAGGATGGATGAGGTCATCATTGGACTGAGAGCATGATAAATCTATTTTGGGACATGAACTTTTTCATGTTATTAATATTTACGGTGTGATTTCATGATTTCGAAAATAGAGGATGTAGAACGATTATGTGAAATGAGCATAATAAAGTATATATTATTCACATACCATACAAGATTGCTAGTCTCATCATACAAGCACAATACATTTTAAAATGCTGGCGACAGTAAAATAAAATGAAATGTGGTAAAATAAATATGCTAAAATCATTATGTGGTCCTCAAACTCGACTAAGCTTATGTGAGCTTTAAAGCTTTAGCTTCGAGAGATTATCAAGCTTTCCTCATCAAGAAGTTCAAAATGATAGCAGAATGATCCTAGATTGTATACCTTTGAAGTGTGCTTTGACAAATATGAGGCTTGGTTTAGTGGAAAAGGGATATAACAACCTAAGAAAAAGGTTATAGGAGAGCAAAAACTATCTAAAAAGGGGTTTCCAGCACCTTTGATCAGACCATTTTTTTTAGTGTGTGTGTGTATCTACTTACTCCCCCCTCTAAAATGGGGTGTTAAAAGGTCTATTTATAGGGAAAATTAGGTAGAATAAAGGGTAGAGGTGTTGGTGCTTGGGTTATGTTGTGTTGGACCATTCTGGGACCACTTTTAAAGGTTCTGGAGCCTTCCAGATATGTTTCTGAAGTTTGTTTTGTCAAAACCAATTTCCATTTTTTCATGAAGCTGGTTCCCGGTCTAACGAAATGTGAATTGGCCCAATGAGCTGAGTATTTTGAGAGGAGTTTTCTTAAAATAAACCTCTCATTATTCTGATAATTCATATCTTCCAAGGTTGGAGCAAAACTTAATGGCTCTGTGGTCGATTTTGCACATTGGTGGGGTCAGTTAGGTTTTTAAAAGTTTCACACTTCATAGACGTTATAAATGAGCATACTCTAGTGATCTCAGGGATTCATTTCATCATTAGACCTTTTTAAGGATAGTCAAATTTGAGTATAACAGTGTTGTAAACCATATGAGGTTCTTATGTATAGCACACCCTAGTGCAATGTGAATTTTGATGCTAATCGTTGAATGGCTACTTTATTTCTTTCATCTGCTTGATCAAGATAGGCTTGTTCCTTCATATATCTCTAGATGTCGTAGAACTAGGGTTTTTCAACTATTTCTAGCTTTGCTATTATGTAGCTCGTATGACAAGGTTATCTTGATTTGAGTAGGATTAAAGGCTTCACTAGCATTTTGGATGGTCCTTCCCATACTGATGCTAGAGAAGTAAGTGCATATATCATCTGATTATAATTCATAGGGAGATGAATGAATATGCATTTTTAGAAGGACATGGTAAGTAGCCTTAAGTGATCCAGGTAAGTAGCCTTAAGCTTTAAGTGTTGCTCATTTTATTCCCACTCTTTTATGGCATGGTTGATTACTAGCATGGAATCTCCAAAGATTTTAACTTCCATAACATCCAAGGATATTAGTGATTCTATTCTGAGTGTGTATGCCTCGTATTCTGCTTCATTGTTTGTGACTTTAAATTTGAGCTTTTTGGCCATTTATACTACTTAACCTTCTAGGGATTGTAATATGACACTGACTCTTATGCCAAACTAATAGACCAGTCCATCAAAGTACGTGTGCCATCCTTGGATTTTGATGGTTGAATTAAGGAGAGCTAGAAATTCAACCAATACTCTTCCTTTTACTACCTTTTTAGTTGGATACTGTACATCGAATTCTATTAGTAGTACGAGCCACTTGGCAAGTTTTCCCACTATAGAGGGAGCTTTGTATAGGTGCTTCATTGGGTCCATTTTAGACACAACTTGAATTCTCTAGGACTAAAAGTAATATCTAAGTTCCTTCATTGCCCATACCATTGCCAGACATATCTGTTTGACTTGGCTGTACTTCGCCTCATACAGCAGCATCTTCTTGCTTAAGTAGTAGACTATGTGTTTTGCTTTCATTTCTCCCTCTTAGGCTAACATTACACCAATTGCATTTCCTTTGATGGCCAGATACAGGGTTAAAGCTAGTCCTAGTTTAGGTGGTTTTAGAACCGGTGGGTTGGTGTAATATCCCATGTTTTAAATATTTTAATACTGCATCCGGATATGCAGTATTAATAATTTTTGGTATATAATATCAATATTTTATGAGTTTGTTATTTAATTAACGCTTATTTAATTATTTTATGCTATTTTAAGTACTTTACGTAAAATTTTCCCAAGAATTCTATTTTCGGAGAAATTTTCACATAAATAATTTACTATTAATTATTTTAAGTAGATTTATGCATTTGCATGAACTCATATATATTTTTAAAAGTGTTAAAATAAAGTATATATGTGTATTTATTTAAATTTAATTAGGGTTTAATTAATTGCCCTAATTTTTATTATTTATTATTAGTTTTAATATTATTTAATTATTTTTTTTAGTGTATAAATTATTTAATATATTAAATTATGTGTGTGGTGTATATTTAATATGTGTGGGAATTTATATTATTATAATATTTGGTTGGGGATATATTTATATACATATATACTTATTTATTTAACAAAAAAAAAATAAAGTTAACAAAAATTACGATTTTGCCATTCTCCCCCCTCCCCTTTTTCCCGATCGATTTCCGCCATCACCACCGCCTGCCATCACATTTTCAGGCCATTGGTGTGCCACCCTAAACTCCAACCTTCATAGCCAGCAGTTCCGCCACCTTTCCTCCTCTTCTTTGGCACCGTTTCCCTCTGTTTTGGCCGGAAGATCGAAATTTGAAGCCACCGTCGTTCCTAGCGTTTCCTGCCATTTTTTTTGACACCGCCAGTCTCTATCTTCTCCTTGAGCTCCGGTGAGTGTGATTCCAAGCTTTGTTTCACTTAAAATGGTCTAGATTTGCCTAGGTTTCGATTTTTCAATTTCGGCCTATTATCATTTTTATTTTTCTTGAGCTTCAATTGATTGATTCAGAAAAAATTCCTTCACAAATGTTTTTCCCCTTAGCTTAATCTTCATGTGTGAATTTTTGTAAAATTTTTGGAAATTATTTTGATTTTTGGGTATTTTTGAATATTTTATTATTATTTTCTAATTTTTGAAAATTAATTAATTAAATGGTGAAATTGTGTTTTATGATAAATATAGGTGTTGAAATGAATTATAGAAATTTATTTGGAATATTTTTGAATTTTTATGTATTTATTTTGAATTTATATAGTTTATGTAATTTTGGAAAAATAGGGTTAATTATGTTTTTAATTGAAATTAATTGGTTAATTAAGTTTCTTTAGTGATATTATTGAAAAATATGTTGATAAAATTAATTTTGTGTAATTATATTATTTTTGGTGAATTTTTGGATTAATTTTAGTATATTTATATATAAAGGGGTATTTTGGTAATTTTACCCTAAATTGGCTAAAAATGTAATTAAATTGGTTTTAATAGTTATTTAGGGTATAAAAATGATTTCTACAAATTATTTAGTATTTTTAACTAATTAAAACTATTTTTCATAAATTATTTTCAATTATATATATAGTATACAATTTTTCTAATAAAATGAGTTTTTATCAGTTTTTACTGTGTTTTAGGGTTAATTACATAATTTCTACTTATTTAATGTATTTTTGGTATATAAGGGTATTTTTGGTATTTCTGTATACTCTGTGAATTATGGACCTCGGTCGGTGAACTACAGCTTGAAGTCCGACCGAGGGGTTGTGATTGTAATTCTGTGTCTATTTTTTGAAGTGTGTTTCTTTGCAGGGCCGGCTCTACTCTTTGAGTAGAGAGATGTCCATTTTACAGGGGAGGTTCTGCCGGATTTTCGGTAGAATTCTCGTAAAACATGATATCCGGTCGAATTCTGATTTAATTATGTGTCTAGTAATCTAGATCGAGTCTTTAGAACTTCTGTAGATGTATTCTGATATTCTGTGGTCATTTGCTTGTTTAGTTGCACCGAGACCGAGGCCTAGTGGACCAGGCCCATTGGACCCATATCGAGGAGCACAATAATTTGTGAGTTACTATTATATATATATGCTTTAGGGTGCATGATTTAGAAATGTATGTTTTATTTTGATTAATTATGCATAAATAATTCAATTAGTACTTAAGTTAATTTTTAGTTTACTTTTGGTTTATTATTGGTATATTTTAAACTATATGCATGTTTTACTAACGAATTATGTTTAAAATGTTTTCAAATACATTTCTAGTTTATTTTGTAATTTAATTGGATTTATTTAACGTATATATACTCGAAAAATACCTGGTTTACTTTTGGTATATTTCTAGTATATATATAGTTATTGTTGCTATTATATTTAAATTCATGCATCATTTATTTTTATGAATGTATGCTTTATATTTCAATGAAGGATATCAATAGAACGTGCTACCTAGTGGGCAACACTGGGACCGAGTACGTACCGATACGCTGATAGCATTTAGGCTATATTACTAACCATTTGTGGATATTGATTGGATATGATTATTTGATGTGTGATATGATTCGGGAGTGTGATTGCTGGAGCTCGGTTGACCTAGTGTCTCGGGGCCAATCACACTGACAGTCAGACTACTGGAGCTCGATTGACTTAGTGTCTCGGGGCCAGTCTACTGTCCAAATGGATCAAGTGATTATATTGGAATAAGTGAGCCTATATGGCTAGAGTGTTGTCTAACACTGTTTGAGGTTGCGATTTTCTAGAGTTCTATTTGATCCTTCATAAACAGTGATTTTCAATAAAAATATATAAAAAAATGATTTTTATTGCATTTATGTGTATTTGCCTGTATACATACATAATATATATACTTTTGATTGTGCACTGGCATTTAGTATGCATGTATATATACTATAGTAATTCACTTAGTGAGGTCTGACTCCCCTCCGTTGACTATTTTTTTAGGAGAGTCATCTTCATCAGACCTCAATAGCAGGCCTGTATGCCGGATTTCTTCTGCCCCGGCTTTATTATGTAAACTGCTCACTTGAGTTTTAGTTTATGATCTAGACACTGCAGTAGTCATAAAATTGTTAAAAGATATTGTGTTATATTTGTATGAGTTATGTAATTTAAATATTTGAACTGAAACTTGTATTAAAAAATTTATTTATATAAGATGAGGATTTGATTTAAATCCCGTTGGTGGATTATTATTTTGATATTTATGATTTTATTCCGCTAAATAGTATTTTACTTAATTGTGTTGTTATTATTACTATTGCATGTTTTATTTTATTTTAGGCTTGCTACGGGTTCCGGATTCGAAAGAATTCCCGTTCCCTAACTCCGGTCATGGCCCCTGTTTTGGGTCATGACAGTTGGCTAGGTAATTCCTGATCTTGTCGAATGCTAGCTGACACTTTTCATTCCATTCAATTGGCTAATTTTTTTAGTAGCTTGAAGATTGGTTCACACATCGTTATCAACTTGGCGAGGAATTGTAGTTTCCCTAGAAACCCTCTAATTTCTTTCTCTGTTCTTGGCACTGACATCTCTCTAACTACTTTTGCTTTGTCTGGATCCATTTCAATCCCATTTTAACTGACAACATACTCCAACATCTTTCCTTAAGTGACCTGAATACACATTTCTTTGGATTAAACATAAGACTATACTTTTTTACTCTTTTAAGGAATTTTTCAAGGTCTGATGGGTGTTCTTCCCTAGTTTTTAACTTGACCATCATGTCATCAACGTACACCTCTACTTCTTTATGTATCATGTCATGTAACATTACAATTGCCATTCTCTAGTAAGTCACTCCCACATTCTTTAGTCCAAAGGACATTACTCTTTAGCAATAAGTACCCCATTCCATTATGAAAGTTGTATTTGTTTTGTCAATAATGGCCATTAGGATCTGATTGTGCCCAAAGAATCCATACATGAAGGAGTACATTGAACATGTAGTGGCACTATTAAGCAGTATATCTTTGTGAGGTAGTGGGAAATCATCTTTCGGGCAGGCCTTGTTCAAATCTCTGTAGTCGACTCAAATTCTAACCCTTATGTCTTTCTTTGGTACTAGCACCACATTTGCTAACCATTCTGGATAGTCTACAACCTTTAAGAATTTTGCAGTGATATACTTCTTGTTGTCTTCTTTCACTAGCTGGGCCTATTCTGGTATGAGTCTTCTTAGTTTTTACTTTATCGGTTTACACCCATCTTTAGTAAGGATGAAGTGTTAATCAATGTCTTTATCAATACCAAGCATCTCGTCGTATGTCTAGGTAAATACTCTTGAATATTTTATTAATATTTTTTTAATTTCTCTCCTCTTTTTAAGGGTAACATCTTTTAAAATATACAGAATGTGTGGTTCAACTTTCATGCCAATATTAAATGATTTAGTGCTATGTAATGAATGTCAAATATACTAATGTTTTGATCAATGCAATGCACACTACCATTAGAAAAGACATCAAACCAGTAAGCCAAATCAGACTTTCATTAACTTTAGAGTTTATTACATCAACAGTTTCAAAAAAAGAAAAAGTATAGACATCATCATCATCAATATTTTTAAATAGGATGTCATCGATGCTTGATTCAAGGATGGTAGCAGCTTGAGCATAATCAATGGTCTCACTCCCATATTCTAACTCTAAATTTCTCATCATCTCATTGATGTCAGTCTCAGTGGCCATATCTAATGAGTGCTTTCCTTTAAGGGTATCATTGAAGATCTCGAACCTTGATTTCTCGATTCCATTACTTAGCCACTTCTCAGCTTATCCTTGGTAGACTTGGGTTGGTCTTTCAACCATAAAAGAGATCGACTTCTTAGCCCTAATGTCCTTTTCAAGACTGTACCCTACACCATATCTGTTGGTCTGTCCTTGAAAGTCAGGGAATTTTTTGACCCTAATGTTCCTTCCTCATAATCCTATTCTAAGTAGATATTACATCTTCTTCATCATAACAACAACTTTGGGATTGACATGACCCTCACTGATCATAGAAAGCCAAAATCCTAGTGGGACCATATTTAGACAAGTAATAATGTTGTTTGTTCAGCATGGATGGTAATGACCCTTTCATTTAGAGGGAACTTTATCTTCTAAAGCATAGTGGAGGGTATGCCCCTTAATGGGTGGAACCAAGGTCTTCTTAGTAGCAGGGCAAAAGTTGGAGGGATGTCCAAGATGGTAAATTCTATTATTGATTTGATATCCCCCATTGTGACTACTACTTTGAAAGTGCCAATGACTGGTGTAAGCACCCAATTTTGGGATAGATGAAGTGTGGATGTGATAGAGGACTCCAATGATGAAATGTTATAAATAGGTCTTCAACACTTACAGTTTGAAACCTCAAAAGTCTAAATGCATTTCCAAAAGAGTTTAATTATTGTTTAAGGACTTAATTATAATTTTTTAGGACCTAATTGAAAATTTTAAATTCTTTCAGGGTTTTTATAATTAAAAGTTAATTAAAATTAGCCAATAGTTATGGAATATAGCATCAAAGGTGAGCAATGGAAGGGTTACAGCTAATCACGAGCAATTATGGATTATAGCACCATTAGTGAGCAATGAAAGGGTTACAGCTAATTGCAAGCAATTATGAGTTGCATCATCATCAATGAGCAATGAAAGGGTTATAGCTAATCACGAGCACTTATAGACTGTAGCATCAAAGGTGAGCAATATAAGGGTTACAACTAATTGCAAGTAATTATGGATTATAGCATCATCGATGAGCAATGAAAGGATTGCAACTAATCATAAGCAATTATGGATTACAACATCATTAGTAAGCAATGAAATGGTTATAACTAAACTGTGAATAGTTATGGACTGTAGCATCAAAGGGCTAGCAATGAAAGGGTTGCAGCTAATCAAAATTATGAGCAATTACAGATTATAGCATCAAGACTGAGCAATGAAAGGGTTGCAATTGATTGAAATCATTAGTGAGCAAGGAAGAGATTGCAGTTTATTAAAAGCCTTGAGTAGTTACAGACTTCAAAATTAAAAGGTGAGTGACAAGAGGGTTGTAGCCGATTAAAGTTAGCAAGCAATGAAAGGTTATAGCTTATCAAAATCATCGATAAGCAATGAAAGGATTGTAACAAAATAAAAAATTATAAGTAGTTACGGACTGTAGCATCAAAGGTAGACAATGAAAGGGTTGTAGGTGTTCAAAACTTGCTAGTAATTATAGATTGTAGAAGCATAAAGCCTATATTGAGGAATGACAAAAGCAACATTACACAATTCAATGTTATAGATAAAAGCTCTATAACATGACAGGTTAGTATCCTAACTCTTTACTTAGAAATCGTGTGCTTATTTGCTTTGCTACAATTTGTCAAGCAAACAATGACAAAGGGAGGCAACTGTAAGCACCCAATTTCAAGATAAATGAAGTGTCAATGCGACAGGGGACTCCAATGATGAAAATGTTATAAATAGGTCTTCAACACTTGAAGTTTGAAACCTCAAAAGTCTAAATGCATTTCTAAAAGAGTTTAATTATTTTTTTAAGGATTTAATTGTAATGTTTTTTTAGGACCTAATTGAAAATTTTAAATTCTTTCAAGGGTCTTTTTATAATTAAAAGTTAAAAAAGGGTCAAAATTATGTAATTATGATCAGAATTGCATAATTATGATTGAAACTATATAATTCTAGTCGAAATTATACATTTTTCGTTTGTTTTTTATTTTTAAAGCAAATAAAAAATCTGTTTCCTGAATTTTGATTGGTTAAATAACATCATAAATTCCTTTTCAGGATTTATCTAAATTTTTAGGAAATAAAAAAAAGTCCTTTTAGAGCCAAAACTCTATCATTAAAAGAGTAAAAGATCACAATAGAACATGTCTTTTAGCTGGGGTTTTTTTATAAAAACCCATGTAAAACTCTCTTGGAGAGGGGCTATCTCTTTTCCTGGAATTTTTTTGGAGACTTCTCCTTTTCCTTTCACACAATTTTTAATTAAAGATTTTTTTAGAAGTATTTGTTCTTTGAGGAAGAGGCAGTAGACTCTTGGAGATGAAAAATCAAGTAATGAAGATCTATTCTAAAAAGCAAAGGTGATTATACCACTTTGAGGAGCAAATCAATACTGCATCCATACCCTCATCTCTTCTCCTACTTTCTTCTATTTTTTATTTAATTATTTTGACTCTATTTAATTTTGTTATTGTTATTTTGTTTATTTAGTAACCATTGTTTATTTTTGTGTTTGTGTTGGTGATTTATGGAGAGGGTTACATAATGAGTTCACTTAGAGAATAAAGATCCATAGAATGCCATGGATTGAATTTTGTAGCCGAATATAGTTTGTAAGGTCTTTTTATTTATCCATTTATTATTGTTTTGATTGTTTTATTTTTCATTTAGTTTTTCTAGGATTGTATCAATTTTTATTTTCTATAATATTTTTAATAGCTCATTGTAATAGCCGCAATAGCAAGAATAATGAAATTCTATATGTGTGGTTGTGTGTTAGTTAATTGGCTAGTAAAATTAGAGTTTCAATTAGGTGATTAATTAAAATCAATGGCTATAGAGATAATTAAGGTTTGCTTAATTAAAATTGAATTAGATTTAAGAGGATAGAATTAGGGTTGCTTGTTAATTATTTATTGTTTATGGTCATTTTAATTAAATTAGGTTTTTAAAAGAAATAAATTTAATTGATTGTTTTGATTTTTTTTTAATTATTTTTGGCTTGTATACTTTTTATGTGTTTTGGGTTCTAAGCCCATGTTAGGCTTTAACCCATTTAATTAATTTTATGTTTAGGTAGTTCTTTTTTAGACCATCTTTTAATTAGCCCGTTTTATTAATTAGGTCTAGATTTTAAATAAAATGCATCTTTAGGCCCATAATGAACTAGGTTTAAGGTAGAAATAACTTAGGCCCACTTAGTTAATTTAGACATAAGCCCACCTAGAATAATTAAAATTATTTAGACTTAGCCTAATAAATTTAATCCTTTTCCATAATTTCTAGATTTAAGATCACCTTAGAATTAAAATATATAGAACTAGGCCCACTAATTTAAATACTTCATAATTTATGGATTTAACCCATTTAATTAAAATCAATGATGATTAGACTAACTTAGGGATTGTGAATTTAAATGAATGCATTGTTTACATGTATTTTTCATGACTAGTTTGTCTAGAGTTAATTATTTAAATAAGGGTTTATATGAAATTGCATGTAAATAGAGGGTAGGATAGTAATTCATAAAGTAATTCTAAATGAGCACAAGATTGAAAGAAGTTGATATTCTGTATCCATAATCTCCTGGTTGTGGTGCTAGTTTTCTTTTAAAGAATTGAGTACCACCATTTTCAATTTGTCCTAATTATTATCCTAGGTGGTGACTCCTCATCTCCACACCATGTCTTTGTGACAGTGGTTAGTATGTTCTCTAGAGCCCTGAGCTCAAATAGTGTCGTGGTTATGAAAATCTTAGGTGCATGCTAAACCCTGCGTCTATAACTGGCTTCTTTGAATCATCATAGGCACATTGGATTCTTCCAAGTTTTTAACATTCATCCCAAACTTATATAGTAAACTCAATGGGCAAATGTTGATGACAGATTCATCATCCACCATAACACACAGAGTCTTATTAGATTTGACAATTACTTGTATGAAGAGGGGATGGTTGTGGACCCTTCCCTCAAAGGACAAATCTTTGTTTGAAAAGGTGATTGCATTGGAGCGAGCTTTCATTAGAGAGGCTATCATCTCCCAAAGTGAGGCATTAGTGGCAATCTTTGCCTTATCTAGTGCTCTAACAAGGGCATCCTGTGCTCCTTGGAGGCCATGAGTAGGTCCCAGATACTAGCTTGTTCTTAAGTATTTTTCAGCTGTTTGATGATAGTGTCTTCCTTTTTAAGTGGAGCTTGATCACTTGTTACTTCTTTTCCTTTAGAGGGGTCCTTTTCTTTCTTAAAAGGTTAATATACCCACTCGCTGCAAGTTACATGATTGATTGCTAGTGAGGGCTTCTCAACTGCTTGCTTATCTACTTTTGTACTATTATTTTGGTACCAAACAATGATTTCAGGATCATCAGAGTCATAACATATATCTATCCCCATGACTTGCAAGTTCTAAAGCTAAATAGTATTGACCACCTTATCTTTGTTGTCAAATTCTTCTCCCCATCCTAAGGGTACTATATCTTCTAAGTGTGTGTGGGTAGCAGGAGGTGTTATGTACTTGACTTTATAGTCGAACTTCCTAAATGGTTGGCTTAGTAAATCCCATACGTTGTGGTCATTACTGGGATTTTCATTTGTTTCTACTTCTTATGAGTAAGGGCAATCAATCACTTTACTGTTCATAGGGAGAGCTATATCCTTGGCTCTTTTTTGCATCATCAAATGAGGAAGCAATTCTAGGGCATATTCAAAGGTAGAAGGGCATTGTTCATCTTCACTAAAGTTGAGAGGTTTAAGAATGAGACTCGAGAGTTTGTCTTCTGAGGGCTTATCTTGGGTTTTTTGGACATCTCAGATTGATTCCTCTATAAGGTTTATTGATAGATTGGAGGAACTAATGGTAATGGTTTGTGGAGGTATGTTTTGATAGTTTGGGAGAGGATTGGTCTTGATGCTTGGTCATTGATTATTCCATAGTCAATAAGGTCTTGGATTGCATTCTTGAGTGTTATGTATATATTAGTGGTATGACTAGGCATTTAGTGAAAGTGGCAGAATAAGTTTTGGTTAATCTAAGGGGGTAGTGGGTTTGGAAGAGGCTTGGGTTCTTAAGGGTGCATGAGGTTCTTTTATTGGATTCTCTATAATACTTTGGATAGTGGGAGGTTGAAGTTTGAGAAATTTCTCAATGGTTTGATGGCATTGATAGATGGTGAACAGTGGGTGTCGGATTGGATCATGTTTATTTTTATGGCTTAGGTGAAGGTGTTTTGGATGTTTGGTTGGGTGTTGCGGTGGAAGGTGTTTCTGGCTTACTGAGGTTCCTCATCCTTAATTCTGATCCTAGCCTAATGGAGAGCTCTGAAGTTGGGATGATGAGCAAAGATCATTTATTTTCTGAAGTGTGGTAGTGCCCCTTTGATTATCAACTCTAGTTGTTAATCCTTTGGATGATAGTTTCTCATTTTAATTGCCTTTCCTTACCATCTTATGATATAATCAGAGAAATTTTGATCGAGTTTCTACTTTATGGTCTTAAGATCTCTTCGAGTGATGTCTAGCTAAATGTTGTATTCATACTGCTTCATAAACTTTTGAGTTAGTAGTAGCCAATCATTTTTTATTTCATCTTCAAGGTCAAAGAACCATGTCCTCGGTCCTTCCTCTAATGATGTAAAAAATAATTGAATAATTTGAAATTCTATAAGCTTTATATCAGCCATGAAGGTAGCATATTACCTTAGATGGACCCTTGGATCCCCTGTTCCATTGAACATAGCAAAGTTCGGTAGTTTAAAATCATGTAAAAGTGGCTTGTCTTTGAATAGTGCCAAGTCAATAAAGCTTTTGGAGCCATAAATCCCTTTGTCTTTAAAGGCAAATTCCAACTGAGCCATTATGTTAGCTAATAATTTTACCTCCCTTATCAATTTAGGCTTAGTTATGTCAGTAATTTTTGACACTTTCAGTGCATTTCTAAGATCCTACTAGTAGTCACCATCATCATCAGCTTGAACTGTAGTACGGGGAATTCCCTTTGCCTTATTTACCCTCAGGTGAACAGATGTAGAAGCTTCATTTAGTGGTGTGTCATTCCCATCTCAGGCACTTTTGGCTTTGATTTGGGCTTGGAGGATTTCGACTATGGTACTATCAATGAGCGTTTTTTAGATCCCCTCTCTTAGCTTGTCTTTAAATTGCTGATAAGAAATATCTTCTTGGTCACTCTTATTAGGTGTAGGATTCCTATAAGTTTATTAAGGTTAGCTAAATGAATGATGCATGATGTGTTCTTGCAAAAGAAAAGGGTGAACAAGTGTGCATAAAGTGGATGCAAAATCCTATGATGAAAGATGATTATTCCTACAAGAAATAGTGGTTAATACGTGCTTATTTACATAAATGCTATGTATGCATGATTAAAGCTAGTTAGTTTTTCTTACACAATGAACAAACCAATCACAAGCAAGCTCTCGCTTCTGACCTTATTTCTCCATAAGGTTATTCAGTCCCTTTCCTAGGTAGGTTTTAAACCTTTAGTCATTAGGGGACTATGGTTCCGCTCTCAGAACTAGGTTTTTTCAATTTATATTGATCAAAACCAAAGGGTAAATTTAGGAACGATACTAAAATATGCTTGAGGTAGCCATATAATGTCAATGTGAAGGTCAATTGTCAGGCTTTAAATGATGTCTAGAGCCCATATGCACCTGTATGTATAGGACCAAGGTCAATCAGAGGGAGCCTGAGTTTTGCCCCCATATCGATATTCGATATGTTTATCAGGAGTCATGAAAGTATCATTTGATAGTTTACAGTTTGATTTTACCAATATAAAGGTCCACAATCTAGTTAGATTCCTAACCCATTCATTTGATCAAATAAGGATAAATGGACGATGTTTCATAGGTTCTATCATCGAGGGACATCATTATTTGTTAGTTTACATAGAGTTATCAAACTAAGGTACATGATTATTATCATTCCCTGTGCTTCAGGCTTACACAAAGTATATGAGAATTACGTGGTCCTGAGCATGAATATTCTATGAAAATTGAGATTATGACATCATTCAATTATAGACACTGGGAGAGTCATGTCATTTGATGAATATCAAGTCAGACGGACATTATTAGGACAAGGACATCATGCATAACTTGGTGGAATCTTAGTGGATGTTACTACTAGGTTATCTACATGAGATGAACCAAGGTGAAAGGCTAAGGGTTCCTTTAGTAAGAATGCCCCTATATGACTAGGGTTATGGACTTCGATTAGTGAGTCTAGCATTCTTTTGATAACTCAGTTGCCCCCTTTTAGGACTTAGGTTACAGACTATTGTCAAATGAGTCCAGTGAATGCATGAGCAAAGACTAAAGGTCATAATACCTTATCTTTATTTCCCCATGACTTAAGTGGAATCATGATGGTGAAGTCATTTAATATTATCAAGGCTTTTAGGAATAAATGGTGCATGTGTGACGTGTAGTGCAAATGTAGTGATGAAGGGCTCTATACGATTGAGCATTGCATAATGAAAAATAGTTATTTTTGAGTTAATCTCTCTTACGTAGAAGTACCCAGTGGAGTTACCACTATGAACAACCTTTTGGTGTTCTTGTTTTGTTTTGAGGCAAATTGGTTCTATAAGGGTCTTTTTGTTTTGTTTATGAGGGACATGGAAACTTTACCGAATAAGGAAAAATGATTGGTCTCAAGAGGAACAAGATGTTTTTTTTTTATTTTATGGAGTTGCCACTTGATTTTTAGAAAATTGGGAAAAGAAAGGGACAACATCGGGTCACTCAGCAAGTATTGCCCTTAGCAAAGATTTTTGGGTTTGGGGGATCGCATATACTTTTCAATTATTTTTCATTATACGATGTTTAATATATAGCTACCGCAATACCCTAGTTTCGGTAATGATAGTTTATGTAGCATTCACACAGTTCATAAAATAATGGAAGTTGAAGGATATTATTATTACATGGCTTTTCTAATAAAATACATATAAAAGGAAAAAAAAGATATTATAGAAAAGTAAATCTAATTTAGATATGATGGATCTGCAAGGCAAATACAACCATTCATACAACTTTCTCAATCACATGACCAATAGGATAAGTAATGGACACTCAATCACTTGAAAGAGTAAGCAAAATGTAGATGATCATGTATGTTCATAGTGATTATTTATGTTATAATGATATATAATGATAATATAGGGGATGCATGATGTCATCACTGGACCAAAAACATGATGACTTTGTTCTAAGATATAAACTTTTCATATTATTGATATCTACAATGCGATTTCATGTTTTGAAATTAGAGGATTTAGAATAATGATATGAAATGAGCATAATAAAGTATAGTTTATTCATATAACATGCAAAATTGCCAGTCTCATCACACAAGCACAACAATATTCCCAAATGTTGGCAATAATAAAATAAAATGCAATGTGATAAAATAAACATGCTAAAATAATTATGTAGTTTTAGATTCGACTGAGCTTGTATGGGTTTTGAAGCTTTAGCTTTAAGGGATTATCAAGCTTTCCTCATCGAAAGGTTCAAAATGACAATAGAATGATGTTAGTTTGTATACCTTTTAAGGTGCTTTGATAAAGATAAGGCTTGGTTTGGTGGAAAAGAGATATAATCACTTAAGAAAAAGATAGAGGGAGAGCATAAACTATTTGGAAAGGCATGCACCTTCAATCGAGAAGATTTTTGAATGTGTGTGTTTCCACTTGCTCCTCCCATCAAAATGGAATGTGGAGGTGTCTATTTATAGTGAAAAATGTGTGGAATAGGGGGGTATAGGCATGGTCACACACCCATCCCTAGGATGGAGTGTGTGACCATAAGAAGTGTGTGTGACTATGCACATGGCACATGGTCATGCGCTGGAGCAACACATATTTATCATGAATTTTTTCACATGTTACGCACTCCATTCGGGGTTTATGCATGATTTTCTGAGGTTGGCTCCTAGGGTTTTTAGGCCTTCTAAACTCATTTTTAAAGTCCATTTTGTCAAATTCGGCCTCGATTTTAGTGCATGACATATAGGGTTATTTACACGAATTTCTAAGCAATACATGCTAATCATCAGGTTATTTTAGACTATTCTAGGACCACTTCTAAAGGTTATGGAGCATTTCAAATGTGTTTCCAAAGTTCATTTTAATTTTTTTGCCTTTGATTTTATTATGTGACTCCTAGGGCATTTATGGCTTTATGCACACTTCTAAGCAACACATGCTAATCCTCGGGTTGTGTTAGACCATTTCGGGGTGACTTCTAAAGGTTTTAGAGTCCTCTAGACATGTTTCTAAAGTTCATTTTATCAAAATCAATTTTCATTTTTTCACGAAGTTGGGTCTCGGTCTAATGAAATGAACTCCAATCCAATAAGCTAAGTATTTTAAGAAAGGAATTATCGGCATAAGCTTCTAATTATTATGATAATTCTTATTTCATAAGGTCATAGCATAACTTAATGGCTTAATGATTGAATTTGCACACTAGTAAGGTCGATTAGGTTTTCTAAGGTTGCACACTTCAGAGGTGTTATGAACGAGAAGACTCTAGTCATCTCAAAGGTTCATTTCATCATTAGACCTTTTTAGGGATAGTCAAATTTGAGGTATGACAATGGCTTTAGTGATTTGGGTTTTGAAGATGGGATGTGTACATGGGATAATGGCAGGAGAGGAGCAGCACATGTTCGAGAAAGGCTAGACAAATGCTTTGGTAATGATAAACTCATGTCTCTCTTCCCAAGATCTCAAGTTTTCAATCTCTCTAAGTTAGTATTTGATTATTTGCCTATATTATTCATCACTATCAAACAACCTATTTATGGCCAATAATGGAAGAGTGTTTTTAGATTTGATGTTATATGGGTTAGTGAACTTGCTTTTTGAGATGTCATTAATTCGATTTGGAATGAAGCTGGCGAATAAGGTGTTATGGGAACAATACAATCGAAGTTAATTAAGTGTGATATAGCATCAAGGAAGTGGAGTTTTGATTATTTTAGGAACATGAGTTAATGCATAAACACTAATTTACAATAATTACAAACTCTACAACTGTGTTCTCACTCTTCAGTGACTCTTACCTAAATTCAAACACTCCAAATGCAAACTAATTTACTCTTATCTTAATAAGAGGAATATTGGTGCCAATGTTTATGTGCTCTTTTGTTACATTATGGTGACTGAATACAAACTTTTTTCACCACAAAGCATCTAAACATCGAAAGCAAAATCACCTTCACATATTAAAGACTGATTCCAGTGATTGGGAGGAAGGTCAGACGGGTATTGTAAATCTAGTTATCCAATATTATTTAGAGTTACTTTATACTTTTAGTGTGCAGTCTTTTCCTTATTCCATATCTTGTATTGACTCAGCCTTGTCTCCTGATGATATTTAACTTCTTACCACTCTATTCATTATAGAAGAAGTATTGTGTGCTTTAAAAGAAATTCATCAAAGTAAGGCTCTTGGCCCTGATGGTATGAATGCTTTGTTTTTTCCAAAATTTTAGGATATTATGGGTGGTGATGTTATTGCTATGGTACTTCATTTTCTTAACTCTAGAGTGATGTTTGATACTATGAATCATACCTTTGTAACACTCATTCCAAAAGTTAAATCCTCGATTACTATTAAAGATTTGAGGTCGATTAGTTTATATAATGTTGAAGACTATCTCAATGATGCTTTCTAATTGCTTAAAAATGGTGTTGTCATTATTGATTTATGAAACTCAAAGTGCATTTGTACCAGGTAGATTAATTACAAATAATGCTATCATTACTTTTGAACTCTTTCATTCAATGAAGCATAAAATTAAAAGCGAGAAAGGTGTTATGTATTTGAAACTTGACATGAGTAAAGCTTATGACTGGGTTGAATGGGCTTATCTTGAAGCTATTATGTTGAAGATGAATTTTCCTACTCATTTTACGCATTTAATCATGAGCTGCTTGTGTTCCACTTCCTTCTCATTCCTTATAAGTAGGCAGCCATAAGGCTTTATTAAACCAAGCCGAGGTCTTCGTTAAGGGGATCCAATCTTGTGCTATTTATTTATGTTATATGTTGAATGGTTTTTCGTTAATGTTAAGGAAATCAATTTTGTAAGGTGTTATTCATCTTATTAGAGCAAGTTAGCATGGTCCTCCTATTTCCCATTTATTTTTTTGCTAATGATTGCCTTTTATTTGCTAGAGCAACTTATAATGAGTGTCAAGCAATTATAATAGAACTATGAGTATGAATTGGGTCAAGTGGTCAATTATGATAAATCTACTATCTCTTTTGGTAGTACTGTTATGGAAAGGCAAGTTCTCAAGTTCAGAGTTTGTTATATATGTATGTTGTGCATCACCATGTTAGATATCTAGGTTTACTAGCAATGATTAGAAAATCTAAGAAAGTAATTTTTAGCTTTCTTAAGCAGCGACCTTGGAAGAAATTGAAAGGATGGAAAGAAAAATTACTTAGTAGGGCAAGAAAAGTAGTCCTTATTAAAGCAGTTGCACAGGCTATCCCCAAATATATCATGACCTATTTTTTTCTACCAAAGACGTTTAGTGATGAGTTATAAATGATGATTAACCACTTTTATTAGGTGATATGAATGATACAAATAAAATTCATTGGCTTGCAAGTGAGTACTTGACCAACACCAATACTGATGGTGGTTTAGGCTTCCATTATCTTCCTTCTTTTAATTTGGCCTTACTAAAAGTAATTTTCTCAATTTTTCTAGGTTTTTTTTTTGCACAGTCAGGACCTCCTAAAATTTTCCTTCTCTTAACTTTTTAAAGCTAAAAGAATAACTTCCAGCCCCTATAATCACGAAAAGAGGTTGTGCGCTCTTGGGAGCTAGAGAATAGCTACTCTTAATTTTCAAAAATCAAAACCCTAAGATAAAGAAAATGATAAGGGTTAAATCAAAATTAGAGATTCATGCACATGTCTATGCAGCACTAATAGAAATTTGACAATACACCCAAAATTATATTTTTTACGAAAAAAATATTGAAACAGCAAAGGAAAATACGGGTCGGCATTGTGTAATGTAAATTGGCATTGCATAATGTCGATCAACATTGTGTAATGTTGATTGCCATTATGTAATGTCAATTTCCATTATGCATGTATTTGTCAAAATTTCATTAAAACCCCCAAAATTCACTTTTCTGCAATTTAGATCTTAAAACATTTTAACTCTTACAATTAAATCCTAAAAAGGCTACAATTTGGTCCTTTAAATTGCAAAACTAGACACTAGAGATCAATTCTTGATTAATTTTCATCATAAAGGCTTTCATCTCATGCATGCATAATTGTATTTCAAAATTGGGTGCTTACAATACTAAAGATGGTTTTTATTCGGTAAAGTCTAGGTATCAAGTGGCAATCAATTCAATATAGCATTATGATAATGCTAGCTCATCGGGCAACTCTAGTACTTTTGTTTGGAGATGTGTTAGGCACATACAAATTGCTCCTAAAGTTCACATGTTTCTATAGAGAGTGCTTATGGATTCCCTCCCAACTGTGTATAATCTATATAGGTAAGGTATCAATATTTCCCATGGCTACTTGTTATGTGGTTCTACTAGTGAAACATTAATCCATTTATTTAAGGAATGTTCCTGGGTAAGAGGGCTATGGTTGCTTTCCTCACTTGGTTTACAAGTTGATCACCTTCCTTATCTAAATGTGTGGGAGTGGTTTCAAAGTTTAATGGATGGATTATTAATTTAGGTTGTTTATGTCTAGTGGTGCATTTGGTATCAACATAACCAATTTGTATGTAAGAATAAAAACCTTCATTCATCTCATTTGCTATTAATGGTAGATAAAATGTGTTTGAATTTTAAGGCTGCTATTGTACCCACCTTATCGATTTCTATTAAGAGTAGAGATACTGCTAGTTGGCTACCTCCATCGAGGCTGAAGATGAAATTAAATACTAATGCTATAACCCATAGTCGATACTCAAAGGTAGGTCTGGGCATTGTTGCAAGATAGGAAATAGGTGAAGTTCTTATGTATGTTAGGAAGATTATTAATGATTGTCTAAATGTGGAGATGGTAGAACTCAAGGTTTTGTTGTTTGGGTTATCTTTGGCGGTGGAGCATAAATTTCAATATATGATCTTAGAATTGGATTCATTATCTACAATTACTCAACTTAATTCTTATCAATTGAGACGTGTTGTTCTTGATTTTTTTATAAAGATATTCATCACCTTACTGCATAGCTTACATAGGTGGATTACTCTTTCATTTTTTAGCAAGGAAATTTTGTTGCTCTCAATTTAGCCCAAGGTGTTTTAACTACTAATTGTAATTTTGTAGTTTGGAGTTCTATCCTAACTTTTGCATTTCATGTTGTTATAAAGGATGTTTCTGTTTCTTCTTAAAAAATATCAAAATAAATTTAAATTTTGAAATCCTAATTTTATTTAGTTTCTTACATTTTTTGGTTTAGTTTATTCATCTTCATCACCTCTAGTGATGTCATTCTCCACTCTTATTGAAATTCTATAGTACTGATTGTGGCCCTTCTCTTCACCCTTTATTAGATGAGGTTAGGACATAAAGAGTTACATATATATATAATTTAAGTAAAGTTATTTTGATTCAGTCAAAACTAAATTGGCCAAATATTCATCCTTACTCACCTATAGTGATATCATTCTCCACTCTTATTGAAATTATGTAGTACTAATTATTGTCCTTCTCTTCATCCTTTATTAAATGAGGTTGGAAATAAAGAGTTGTATGGTTTTGTAAAGAAAGCATAATAACCTTGGTAATCTATTAAAAAGAATGAAGAACATCCAATACTTATTTGGGCGGCCTTTATTAATATAATTCTTTAGTAATATTTTCTTCATCTATTGCTCTAAAAGAATTAAAAAAATTTCAATTTATTATAATTGTATTCTACTTTTAAAATTTTGATAAACAAACTTACCTTAGCAAGTTATCAATCTTGATTTTGAACTTAACAAACTTAATTTTGAGCAACTAATGTGTTTGCATCAAGTGTTCGTAAGTTAGGAATCATTTATAAGCCAAAGTAATGATGCATTCTCAAACAAAAATCATCTTAGAAAGACATTACAAGCACTATCTCGATTGGACTCAAGACCGGGACCAATTTGCACATTTTTGGCAATTTTAGAACCCATCCCGAGCTAAGTCCCAATTGAGATTGAAGAGCTAAAATTTAGTTAAAATGGATTTTAGGACAATGAACATCCTAATCAATGTCCTGACCGAGACATTACCCAGGACCAGGCAGTCCCAACAGGAACTAAGGCTCATAATCGGGATCTAATTTCTACAAACTTGCAATTTTTGGCAAACTATTCCTGATCTATATCCCAACTAGGACTATGCCTAAAACTAGAGAAATTCAAACCTAAAATGGCTACAAATTGCTACTTTTGAGGCGTCCCGACTAGGACTGATGTAATCCCAATCGGGACCTAACAAATTACAACCCAAAAGTCCAAATTACATTCAAATGGACTTTAATTTAGTTGGAAATAAAATTATGGCTTCCAATAGCTATAATTTAATTGCTTAAGTATAAATATGACCTTTGAAGATTATATATATATATATATATATATATATATATATATATAATTTAAGTAAAGTTATTTTGATTCAGTCAAAACTAAATTGGCCAAATATTCATCCTCACTCACCTATAGTGATATCATTCTGAACTCTTATTGAAATTATGCAGTACTAATTATTGTCCTTCTCTTCATCCTTTATTAAATGAGGTTGGACATAAAGAGATGGTTTTGTAGAGAAAGCATAATAACCTTGGTAATCTATTAAGAAGAATGAAGAACATCCAATACTTGTTTGGGCGGCCTTTATTAATATAATTCTTTAGTAATATTTTCTTCATCTATTGCTTTAAAAGAATTTAAAAATTTTTGATTTATTATAATTGTAGCCTACTTTTAAAATTTTGATAAACAAACTTACCTTAGTAAGTTATCAATCTTGATTTTGATCTTAACAAACTTAATTTTGAGCAACTAATGTGTTTGCATCAAGTGTTCATAAGTTAGGAATCATTTAGAAGCCAAAGTAATGATGAATTCTCAAACAAAAATCATCTTAGAAAGACATTACAAGCACTATCTCGATTGGACTCAAGACCGGGACCAATTTGCACATTTTTGGAAATTTTCGAACCCATCCGGAGCTTAGTCCCAATTAAGATTGAAGAGCTAAAATTTAGTTAAAATGGATTTTGGGACATTGAAGATCCCAGTCAATGTCCTGACTGAGACATTACCTAGGGCTAGGCAGTCCCAATAGGAACTAAGGCTCACAATCGGGATCTAATTTCTACAAACTTGTAATTTTTGGCAAACTATTCCTGATCTATATCCTAACTAGGACTATGCCTAAAACTAGAGAAATTCAAACCTAAAATGGTTACACATTGCTACTTTTGAGGCATCCTGACTAGGACTGATGTAATCCCAATCGAGACCTAACAAATTGCAACCCAAAAGTCCAAATTACATTCAAATGGACTTTAATTTAGTTGGAAACAAAATTATGGCTTCTAATAGCTATAATTTAATTACTCAAGTATAAATATAACCTTTAAAGATTATTTTGAGATAAAGAAAATTGTTTATCATTTCTATACTCTTAAGCATTCAATTATGCTCTCAAAAATTCTCTTAAATCATTTTTGTATTTATATAACTATTGTGAGAGTTGGTGAGTGTTAGAATAGATATTCTTGTTCTTCTATTTTTTGGGTTTGAAAAAATGGGAAGTAAGATTCTATTCTAAAAGAATTCGTTTAAGTGTTTATCCAGTGAAACACTTGGGATTTGATTTTTGAGTGAGTCATGTAAAACTCAAGTTGTAAGGTTGAAATAGTGAGCCTTAAAATATTGTGTAATATTAATCTTGTGAATAAGATTATAGGGATTGAAAATCCTAACTTGGGAATAAGTTAGGTGGAGACATAGGATTATTGAGAATTCAAACTCCTTAAATTTTGTATTCATCATTCTTCCCTCTCAACATTCTTTTAATTCTTGTGAAATGTTTTTAAAAATTTTCAATTATTGTTCAATTATTTTATTCACCCCCTCTCTAAGGCATTTTCATTTGGTATCAGAGCTTGAATTCTAGGAACTTTATTGTTATAATACAAGATCATAGGGAGTGAATCATAAAATATTTCTTCACTTATTCCATTCTTTGATAGTAGTGACTATTCTCATTAAAAGTTCAAAATAAAACTATACCTTGATTGTGATTCCTTCGAACTTTGGGATATTGTCCTAAAAGGTTAGGAACCATCTATAACTACCATTGATGGTGTGGTACCTACTCTAGCAAGAAGCTAATGGAATAGTGAACACAAGGAGGAAAATCATAAAAATAAAAAGGCAATGATGACTCTAGTCTCTTCCATGATAAAAGAAGAAGGAGGCAAACTTCAACATTACATGTCAGTTAAGGAAATATGGGAGACCTTAAAAAATCATTATAAAGGTAACATGCATGTTAAAAGTAAGAATGTTTAACTTCACATGCATGCATATGAACTCTTTAAAACAAAACCTCATGAGTCAATCACAGAGATTATAAACGGCCTCGCTCTTATCACAACCCTAAAAAAACTTGGAAATCATTTCACTAGGAAATAGTTAAATAACAAGTTCCTAAGAATCCTACCTCAAAAGGATTGGGAATCTTGAGTTACCTAAATTAAAGAAGCTCAATACCTTTTTATACTCTTTTAGCGATGTGCTTATTGGAAAGCTCTTAACCCATGAGCTAACAATAAAGCAAAGAGGTGAAGAGCAAGAAAGGAAGGAAGAAAAGAAAAAAAGTATTGCATTAAAAAGCTTCACAAGATGCTAGTGAAGAGGAAAATGGTAAAGGTTCTAGTGATGAAGATAATGAAATTACTATGCTCACTAAAAGCTTTAAGAAGTTCTTGAAAAAGAAAAATTCTTTAAGAAAAATAGACTTTAATAAGAAGCATGATGGAGAAAACAAAAAGAAAACTGAGGAGGTTACTTGTTATGAATGTAAGAAACTGGGGCACATTAGAAGTGAGTGCCCTAAACTCAAATTCAAGAACAAAGGAGCAAATGATAAAAAATAAGGCCTTCAAAGCTACTTGGGATTATGACTCCTTCGAATCTGAAAAGGAAGAGAAAGCACGAAGTGGCCAATCTTTGCTTTATGACTCTTAAAGATGAAAAAGAGATATGCTTGAAATCCATAAGAACAAAAAGCAAATGGTATCTTGATAGTGGATGCTCAAGGCACATGACGGGAGATAATAAGCAATTCAACAAACTTGATGCAAAAGATAGAGGCCATGTGGAATTTAGGGACAATGCCAATGGAAAATTAGTAGGCATTAGAGAAATTGATAATCTTAAATCCTTATATATACATCATGTATTGCTTGTTGATGGTCTTAACCATAATTTTCATAGTATACGTTAATTATGTGACATGGTAAATAAGGTGACTTTCAATCATAAAGATTGCTTTGTTAGTAATCTAGATGAAGACAAAGTGATTTTTAATGGTGAAAGGGTAGACAATGTCTATGTTATTGACTTGAATAAAATTAATGATAAAGACATCTAATGCTTAATGTCTATTTCTCATGACACATGGACATGGCATAGAAGGTTAAGACATGCTAATTTTGAGCTTTTGAATGATCTTTATAAACATGAGCTTATGATTGGTCTACTTGAGCTTGAATTCATAAAGGATAAACTCTGTGTTGCTTGCCAAAAGGGAAAATAATCCAGGTCCTCAATTATGCTTAAAAATGTAGTGTCTACCTCTAGGCCACATGAACTTATACATATGGATTTGTTTAGACCAACTAGAGTTTCTAGTCTTAGTGGAATGCATTATGCATATGTCTTGGTTGATGGCTACTCTAGATTTACTTGGGTGTGTTTCCTTGCTCATAAGAATGATGCATTTAAAGCCTTTGAAAATTTTGCAAAAAGAGTTAAAAAAGAAAGAGGTTTATGTACTTTTTTTATTAGAAGTGATCATGGAACTGAATTTGAAAACGAAATTTTTAAAACCTTTTGTCATGAAAATGGTTTTTCACATACATTTTCTTCTCGTAGAACTCCTCAACAAAATGGGGTAGTTAAAAGGAAAAAAAGAACTTTTGTGAAAATGGCTAAAATAATGCTTCATGAGTATAATTTACCTATATACTTTTGGGCATAAGTCGTTAATATATCTTCTTATACTTCAAATAGAGTTTTCAGAAGACCAATTTTAAATAAAACTTCTTATGAGCTATGGAATAATAGAAAACTTGAAATCTCATATCTAAGAGTATTTGGATGCAAGTGCTTTATATTAAACACCAGCATAATCTTAAAAAAAAATTGACTTCAAAGCCAATGAAGGAATTTTCCTAGGCTATTCCACCTCTAGCAAAGCATATAAAGTGTTTAATAAGAAGACTCTAGTAGCTTAAAAGTCAATGCATATTGTCTTTGATGAATCAAACTCACTTGATTCTAGAAATGATGTTTGTAGTGCTAATGATCTTGTAGGTGATAATAAGATTACAAATACTTAAAAAGAAAATGCTAGTAAGCCTTTGAAACTTGAAGGTCCAAACAAGGAGGACAATGAGGATATATCTTAACCTACCTTGAAGGATGAACTTCCAAAGGATTGACAATTTAAGAAAGCTCATCCTCAAGAACTCATCCTAAGTGATACTACAAAAGGGGTGACTATTAGATCTAAACTCAAGTCTATTATAAATTTAGTATTCATTTCTCAAATTGAGCCCAAAATTGTTGATGATGCATTAAGTAATGAATTTTGGGTCCTTTCTATACAATAAGAGTTAAATCAATTTGAGAGAAATAAGGTTTAGACCATGGTTCCTAGACTGAATCATCATCCTATTATAGGCACCAAATAAGTGTTTAAAAATAAAATGAATGAACAAGGTGTCATAACTAGGAACAAAACTAGACCAGTAGCTAAAGGTTATAGTCAAGAAGAAGCATTGATTATGATGAAACCTTTGCCACCATTGCAAGGTTAGAAGCTAATGCTACTTGCATTTGCATCATTTATCAAATGGATGTTAAAAGTGAATTTTTAAATGGTTTTATTAAAGAGGAGGTGTATGTTGAACAACCTCCTAGTTTTGAAAGATTTGATTTTTTTAATCATGTGTTTAAACTTTCTAAAGCATTGTATGGATTAAAACAAGCTCCAAGAGCTTGGTATGAAAGATTGAGTAACTTTCTTTTGAAAAAAAAGCTTTCTCTAAAGGAAAGGTTAACACAACTCTTTTCATAAATAAATCCAAAATTGATTTGTTAATTATGCAAATATATATTGATGACATTATCTTCGATGCTACTAACTATTGCTTGTGTGAGGAATTTTCTAAGTTAATACAAGAATAATTATAGATGAGTATAATGGGAGAACTTAAATTCTTCCTTAGACTATAAATTAAGCAATGCAAAGATCAAACTTTCATTAATCAAACTAGATACATTAGGGACATTCTCAAGAAGTTTGGCATGGATGGAACTAAATCAAGCAAGACTCTTATGAGTACTACCACTAAACTCAAAAAATATGAGAATGGTAAACTAGTTGATGAAAAGCAATTTAGAGGTATAATCAAATCCCTTTTTGATTTAACCATTAGTAGACCAACATTATGTTTGCTACTTACTTATGTGTCAGGTTTCAGTCTAGTCCTAGAGAGTCTCATTTGAATGCTATCAAAAGGATTTTCAAATATCTTTATGGAACAATGAATTTAGGAATTTAGTATCTTAGGAGTTCCTCCTTTGACTTAATTAGCTATTCATATGCAAACTTTATCAGTAGCTTACTAGATAGAAAGAGCATTTCCATAACTTGTCAATTTTTAGGATAGTGTTTAGTTTCTTGATTTAGCAAGAAATAAGTTTCGGTTGCCTTGTCTACTGTTGAAGTTGAATATATTGCAATAAGTCTTTGTTGTTCACAAGTCTTATGGAAAAAACAACAATTGTTGGATTATGTTATAAAATTTGATCATATTCTTATCAAATGTGATAATACAAGCAATACAAACCTTAGCAAGAATCCCATTCAACATTCTATACCTAAGCATATAGACATTTAACATCATTTTTTGTGTGATCATGTTCAAATTAGTAATATCTCACTTGATTTTGTTGATACAAATAATTAACTGGCTGATATCTTTACCAAACCTCTCAATGAAGAGAGATTGAATTTCATTAAACATGAACTTGGCATAATTGATGATTCTAGTCTATCTTGATTTTGTGTTTAAATTGTTATATTGATTATTGGTTTCATTTAACTTTTCTTTATGGTTATTTCTGGTATTTTTTTTTTTGTGAAATCATATGGTATTTATCTCAATTACATTGATTATTTTCATTTTGATCTTCTTTATTTTCAAAATATTTTGTAAAATCTTTTTTTTAATTTCTTCCTATTTTGCAAAATTAATAATTAATTAATGAAAATTTTATTCATTCAATTAATTATTTTAAGTTTTAACAAAATATATCCTTTTTTAAATGAGTTTATTTCATATACTCATTTAATCCTTCTCAAAATCTTTAATTAATTCAAAAATAAATGCAATTAATTCGTAAGGACTTAGTTGTAGAGTATTTTGGCCTTAATTGCAAAGATTTTGCAATCTTTTGCTATCAGGGACTCAGTCTTGCCCGGGATCACCCTTGTCCCAATCAAGACATTATTCTGTCAATTATGGGTTTTTTCATAGAAACGATCCTAAATAATATCTTGATTAGGATATCACTCAGGATAGTATGTCCCAATCAGGATAAGAGGATGTCCCAACCGGGACATCGATCCTAACAGGATTAGGATTCCAAATCTTTTCACCTCTTTAACTCTCCAATCATGATTAGGAATGATTTTTTAGGTTCCTATTCAATTCAAATTCAAATTTTGAACTATTTTCAACCCTAATCTCTTGCCTATAAATACCATTCTAATTGTACTTAAATTTCTACTCAATTAATATTTCCTTTCTTTACAAATTTCTTATTATATTTTCTCCTCTCTCACCATGGCTCCTAAGAAACTAACCAAAGTTCCTTCCTCTTCTCAAGATCCTCCTTCAAAGAAGGATAAACCCAAAAGAACACACTCTCCATTCTTATATTCTTTTTAAGATTTCAAGATGAGAGTGTCATGATTCCAAAAGAGAGCCTTTATTCCTTTAAGATTCATGGATGAACCTACTCTCAAAGTAATTGGTTGCTATAATGAAGTCATGGATCTTTTTTTGAAAGGTTCAATATATGATTTTTCTTTTACACCTTTTCCATCTTATCGTTCCCTTATTATTGAATTTCTTTCATCATACACTCTTCGTTCCATCAACTATGATGATGCTAATCCCTACTTCTCCATGAGATTCAAGTTAGGAGGAAGAGATTGCTTCATGACACATCAAGAGTTTGATACTCTTTTTGGTTTTTCCCCAGAAGGCCACATTCAAATTAAACTGCATTGGCTTACTTATTCTTTTTGGGATGAAATCAAAGCTCCTAATGCTCCTTAATTCTTCATCAGACATACTAAAGCCTCACACATCAAATCTAAAGCACTTTCATATATTCACCAATTCATTACCTATTTTATTAATGGTAGAGCTCTTACCAATGAAACTTTCTCTCTTGATGATCTTTTCATTGTCGATTGCCTTTGTCATAATAAAAAGATTGATTTGGGAAGATTTTTATAATGGAGAGTTGGCTAATTAGTTATAGTAACACCGGTGCAATTTGTATTAGTGGAATTATCATAAAGTTAGCTAAATTCTACAATATTAATCTTGATACCCTACCCTCTACCAAGCCTATACTTCTTAATGAATCTTTCATAAAAAAAAACTCTAAAAAATTCACCTCTATTAATGGAGTTCAGGTTTGGAAACATGACCTTGGAGCAAGTGAAAATATTAAGGCTATGTTTAAAGAATTAGAAGAGAAAGAAGGTCAAGACATTGGGGAAGAAGAAGAAGAACTTCAAACTCATAATGATTCTCTAAGGAAAAGGATAAAAAGTAAAGGTACATTAACTTAAGGTGCTCAAGCTCAAGGTGGTGAACATCTTTGGGTAGGACAAATCTTTAAACATATGTCTTTGATTGAATCTAACTTTAATTATCACTTTGATGTAGTTGAATTTAATTTTAATTTGCATTTCAATCAAATTAATGACAACATTACTCATCTTTAACATGATGCCCATTATATTTATGAGCAACAAGGCTATACTTGCACATATCCATCCTTCTTATCTCCTCCTCCTCCTCCATCGCCTTTGCTAGAATAGATGTTATTTTTATTTTTTATTTATTTTATTTTTAGTATCTATTTGGTTTATTTTTCGTATATGAGCCACTAGTTGTTAGTTTATTTTTAGGCTCATTTTATGCTTCTTTATGTTTAGTTTATTTCGTGTTTATTTTCAATATTTTATCTATATGTTGTATGACTTTTCTTTATTAATGAAAATTTTATTTTCAAAGTTTCAATTTACTTATTAATTATTCTATTTGATTTTTAACAAAGGACGAGAAATATTTAAGTTTGCATGTGTATTTAGGTAATATTTTAAAAATTATTGAAATTCATTTAAAATTCTTTTGAAAGATGTGTTTATATTAGTGATATATTTGAAATAGGGGGAGAAAATGGTTTGAATTTATTTTTACATAATTTTGTTTATGCATGTATAGTAACATTGTAAGTGTGGCTAGTTTTTTTATGGATCATATGTGATTAAAAAAAAGCTTTACTTTGCTTACTTTGTTTATGTATGCCATGAATTTCATAAAGATTTGGTGTATCTTTGTTTTTCATGTTTTGGTTCTTGATATTTTATTTCCTCTAGGATTTTTTATTCCTTTAGGTTGATTTCCCTTTATATCTCTTTTTTTTTGTCTTTAACAAAGAGGAAGAATATTACGAATAATTGTGTTTGTGATATTCTAAGTGTCATATGATCATGTATCATTAGGTAGTTGAGCTCTATATGATCATGTAATAATTAAGTTTGTTAAGCTTCAATATAAGTGTTATATGTACTATTTTTGTGATGCATTTTAATAACACTATATGCATATATCTTTGAATAATTTCCTTCATATTGCCTAACATTTATTTGAATGATCATGTT